>CM056051.1:422909761-423509761 GCA_029574335.1 Rana kukunoris | reverse complement strand
ATAGATTCGATAGTGTGTACGGGCGGACAGACGTGTTTTTCCAGCAGACAGATTTTAAAGCATGCTTTAAAATCTGTCTGCTGGGAACCCGTCCGTCAGACATATCTGCCCGCGCATGCGTCGAATGGATTCGACACATGCGCGGAAGTGTTTTACTTCCCGGTGACGGTAACGTGGCGGCGTCAGCGTCACCGTCACATCACCACGCTGTCTGCCGGTGGGGATTTTGGTTTGATCGTGTGTACAAGATCAAACCAATATACCCCAGCAGACAAATCCGATCAAAGCGGTCTGTCAGACCGATTTGATCGGATTTATTTGGTCGTGTGTACGCGGCCTAAGGCTTCATGTACCCGGGACAATTTTACAACTGCTCCTGAACGATTTAACCTAACAGATAGTAACCCACGTTTAAAATGTTAGTTTTGCCACATTTACATGCCGCGTTTTCGTGTATATATATTTTTTTTAAATGGCCAAAAACGCCTATAAACAAAACGCTGCTAAACATGGATTACCGCATTTAGTCACATTTGGCGTCTGAAACGTGAAAATCTTCGGCGTCTGAACATATTTTTTTGCTTTCAAAGAAACGCTGTTAGGCGCAACTGCCTAAAAACATAAAAAAAAAAAAAAAAACATAGGATAACATTGAATGAGTTCAGGAGCAGTTGAAAAAAGCGTGCAACTGCCTCTGAACGTACGTTTAGGAGAGTCCCATGTACATGGGGCCTAACACTCTTCCTGGTTTAGGGTGCCGCACACTCTGAATGAAGAACAACAGAGATTCCTTTGGCCAGCAAAAATTTTAATCTGGGAAGGGGGTGTCAGATGTACTACGACAGCCCTCAACATTTCCGCTAGCATTTGACGAGTGGTGAGTGTGGAGCAGGGGCAGACTGGGCTGACAGTTTCCTAGCTGATCGCTTCTGGCAGAATCGGTGCGGCCATTAGAGCAGTCCGGGGGGGCTCCCTGCCCCTCAGGCTGCTCTGATGTCCTGTAAAAAAGGCTGCACCGCTTCTGACAGAAGCGATCAAGAGGAGAGCCGGCCAGATCACACAGCGTGGGTATCTCCTGCTGTGACAGAGCTTGGCGATGAAACACTGGCCGCTGTCAAAGTCCCACCTCCTGGACCGACTCCTATGCTAGCACACTGGTCCAATGCTGGTCTAGGACTTTGTTTGACAGTGGCTGGCTCTCCTCCCGATTCTTCCCTGCTGCTTTGATGAGCACTGATTAGGCTGCACTTATTGGCACTGATAGGTGGCACTGATAGGCTGCATTGATGGGCAATGATAGGTGGAACTTATAGGCTGCATTGATGGACACTGATGAAGCTGCATTGGTGAGGCTGCACTAATAAGGCTACACTAATGGGCACTGATAAAGGATGTACGAACGGCCACTGATGAGGCAGCAATGATTCGCTGAACTGATTAGGGGGTGCACTGATAAGGCAGCACTGATGGGCACTAATAGGCTGCACTGATGGCCACTGATGAGGAAGGACTGATGGCCGCTGATGAGGCAGCACTGATGGGTCTACACTGATAAGGCAGCACTGATAGGCTGCACTGATGGGCACTAATAGGTTGCACTGGTGGCCACTGATGTGGCGGAAATTATGGGCACTGATGGGGCTGCACTGACGGGAACTGATGAGGCTGCACTGATGGGCACTGATCGGCTGCACTAATGGGCAATGATAGGTGGCACTAATAGGCTGCATTGATGGGCATTGATAAGCACTGATGAAGCTGCACTAATAAGGCTGCACTGATGGGCACACTAATAAGGATACACTAATGGCCACTGATGAGGCGGGAATGATACGCTAAACTGATTAGGGGTGCACTGATAAGGCAGCACTGATGGCCACTGTTGAGGCAGGACTGATGGCTACTGATGAGCAGCACTGATAAGCTGCACTTCTGGGTCTACACTGATAAGGAAGCACTGATGGGCTGCACTGGTGACCACTGATGAGTCTACACTGATGGCCACTGATGAGGCGGAAATGATGGGCACTGATGAGGCTGCACTGATGAGGCTGTACGGATGGGCACTAATAGGCTGCACTGATGGGACCTGATAGTTTGCACTGATGGGAACTGATAGGCTGCACTGATGGGTACTAATGAGGCTGCACTGATGTGAGCTGAAATGCTTTATGTTAATATTGTTAATATTTGTTAATATTTATTTTTGTAACTTATTCCTGCATTAAACAGTGTAATTTCGTGAGATGATTTTCAAGGGCGTGTTTAGGGGCAGAATTAGGGGCAGGGCAGGGTGGCGGTTGGGTGGGCAACTGGTGGCGCGTTACTCTTGGGCCTGGCTAGTAGCTCAGTCAGGACATGAAATTTTGAGCCCTGGATGCACTAAAAAACTGAAGCCAAACTTCAGCTCCAACTTTTTAAAGCTCCTCTTATTTGCCCCCCTCCCGCCATCACTGCCACTTTTGGCTTTTTTCGGTGGCACTGGTTTTCACAGGTAACCACTCCCTCTTCCGACTGACTTTGTCATGGCAAACTCATCTGGAAGTTTGGCCCCCCTCCTTATTCCCTCGTCGCCGGGCCATTCACAAAGCGCAGTAGGGAACTGGCTGTGGGGCCCCAAGGCTTCACTCATAGGCGTGCGCAGCCTATTGCATTAGGGTGTGCACCCAAAAACTCAAACATACAAATGCGTATATATATATATATATATATATATATATATTGTAAGCTGGGGATAGGTAGCGGGTACAAAAGCTCCCTGGGATGAGCAGGCACAGATACCAAAGTCCATAGGATAAGTGAACAACAGTGGGATTTTTATTGGTGCTATACAAAGTCTATTTACAGGTGCTGTACAGTGTGCAGAAAACAAAACAAACAAAAGTAGTTTAAACAAACACCTAGCCGTGTCTCGGCTCTAACTACACGATATGTAGGCCCTAACTACTAAGCTAAACAAGCCTACCGCTTGTTAGCTCAAAATACAAACTGCTCACCAGTCTTTTAACAACCTCCTTGCTCCTACAGATCCACACTATCTGTTTCCCAGGACAGAGCAATGGCTGTTAGCTCAGGTGAGCTTAAATTGGCCTGGGGGAGAGGGCCAACACCTGACCTGGATCAGGGATCAGAGATCCCTGAACGTGTAAGAGAGGAGCCTGGGAGAGGTATAAACCCCGAACTGGACTTTCCCAGGCTCTCTCTGGGACGCTCTGCTACACACCCTCCCCTCTTGTTTCAACCCCAGGGTTGGAACACCTGTAGCCCAACAGGAGTGAACACGGGACAGGGCATCTACATTACCCATCTCAACCCCTGGCCTGTGTTTTACCGAAAAGGAATAATCCTGGAGGGCCAAAAACCACCGGTTCACCCGCCTATTAGTCTCCTTCTTTTGGGCCATCCATTTCAGGGGAGCATGGTCAGTTATTAACTCAAACTGGCGCCCTAACAGGTAGTACCTGAGCGCGTCCACAGCCCACTTTATGGCTAAACATTCCTTTTCAATGACTGCATATTTTTTCTCATGATCATTGAGCTTTCTGCTTAGGTAGACCACAGGGTGTTCTTCCCCATTGTATACCTGTGATAGTACTGCCCCGATACCTACATCAGAGGCATCTGTCTGAACCAAAAAATCTTTGGAGAAATCGGGGGAGTATAGCACTGGCTGTGCACAAAGAGCCTTCTTCAGGACTTGGAAAGATTCTTCTGCTACTGGGGACCATTTTATCATTACGGAGTCTTTCCCTTTCGTCAGGTCTGTCAGTGGGGCAGCTATAGTGGCAAAATTTGGAATAAACCTTCTATAATATCCCGCAATGCCAAGAAAGGCCCTGACCTGCTTCTTGTTTGCAGGACGTGGCCACTCCTGGATGGCTTCTACTTTATTCACTTGGGGTTTAATAACTCCACGGCCAATAGTGTAGCCCAAATACTTGGCTTCCTCCAAACCAATGGCACATTTTTTGGGATTTGCCGTAAAACCTTCCTTGAAGAGGGAATCAAGGACAGCTTGGACACGGGGCAAGTGAGACTCCCAGTCAGTGCTATGCACCACTATGTCATCTAAATAAGCTGCAGCATACTGCTGGTGCGGTCTTAGGGTCCTGTCACTCGGTGAGAAAACACGGAGTTGGGCCCCCCGGTTGTATATTCTCTGTTGGGCTGCTTGAGCCTGTAGTAAATGTTCTTTCACCACTGGTATTACGGCTGCAATCCTGTCCTGCATTTGAGCGATATGCTCAATTACACTTTTGTGGGGTGTCTGTTCCCCCTCCCAAGTTTCCTTGGCTATGTCCAAGAGTCCCCGAGGGTGTCTCCCATAAAGCAACTCAAATGGAGAGTACCCTGTAGAGGACTGGGGAACCTCCCTGATAGCAAACATCAGGTACGGTATCAGGAAGTCCCAGTCTTTCCCATCTTTGTCAACAACCTTTTTTAACATGCCCTTTAACGTCTTATTGAAACGTTCCACCAAGCCATCCGTTTGCGGATGATACACAGAGGTTCGCAACTGCGTCACCTTAAATAACTTGCACAGCTCCCTAGTTATCCGTGACATAAATGGGGTACCCTGGTCTGTCAGGATTTCTTTAGGGATGCCCACCCGACTGAACACCATAAACAGCTCTTTGGCAATATTTTTAGCAGATGCGGCGCGTAAGGGAACGGCCTCAGGGTAACGGGTAGCGTAGTCCATAATCACGAGGATATGCTGATGACCACGGGCGGATTTGGGGAGGGGACCCACAAGGTCCATGGCAATCCTCTCGAAGGGCACTTCAATAATGGGCAAGGGCACTAAAGGACTTCGGAAGTGGGGCTGGGGGGCTGACATCTGACACACAGGACAGGATTGACAATAATTCTCAATATTTTTCTGTATCCCAGGCCAGTAAAACCTGCGCAACACTCTTTCAGTGGTTTTCTCAACCCCTAAATGGCCTCCTAGCAAGTGCCCATGGGCAAGTTCCAACACCACCCTTCTGTAAGGCTTGGGGACCACCAACTGTTCAGTAACTTCATCATTCTTTTTACATACACGATACAGTAAATCATCATTGCTGCTGAAATAAGGAAAACAGGGCCTATCCTCTGGTTCAACAGGTACATCATTAATCACCATTACATTTTCCCAGGCCCTGGCAAGGGTAGGGTCTTTTTTCTGCTCAGTACCAAAATTTTCCTTGTGCACATTAAGGTCAGTAAACTCCAACATAGGCTCCGAGTCGGCAGACGGCTGCCCGGCTCTACTGGTTGTGGGGACTTCCTCAGGCTCCTCCAGCTCTCCTGCCATAACCGAGAAAGGAAAACTCGGAGAGCCCTGAGATGAGTCCCCTGAACCCACAATATCGGAAGTAGCCAGGAGCTCTGGCTCTGCGACTGAGTCAGGTACTGCGACCGGGTCGGGACGATCCCACAGTTCCCAAAACTTAGGGAAGTCCCTACCAATGATGGCCTCGTGCACCAAGTGGGGCACAAGTCCGACCGCATGGGACACCGTACCTAAGCCAGTTTTAAACTGAACTGTGGCTATAGGATACTCCCGGGTATCCCCATGTACACAGATCACAGCAACTTTTTTAGCATGAAAATTCACAGTTTCAACCATCTCAGCTGTAACCAAAGTAACCAGACTTCCAGAGTCCAGTAAGGCCGTAATAGGCTTATCATTAACAGTCATGTGACACATGTGTTTCCCCACATTTGGCGCTGCAGCGCATGAAACAGCAGCAAACATAGACTGCCTTCTAATAGACAGATCACACTGCATTGGTTCATCAGTCAATGGACAGTTTGCTGCAACATGTCCCAGCTCTTGGCAACGAAAACACCTGATGTTTCCCCAAGTTGGTTTGCTGACAGGCAGTGGTTTCCCTTGCTTGGGACGCCAAACTTCAGTCCTGGCACCAAAAATCCTCCCCCCTATTTCCTTGCCATGCTTACCACCCACTTCCCCTGGAACAGTCTTACCGGTTGCCTGGGGAGACCGTGGCTTTGGGTGGAAAGTCCGTGCGGTTGTTGGGGTGGTGACCAGGTTCTCTGCAGCAAAGTATCTTTCGACGAGTTCCACCAGGTTATCTGCCGACTTGGGGTCCCTTGACTCACCCACTTCTGCAGGGGAATTGGGAGTGACCTCAGGAATTGGTCCATGACCACACGCTCCACTATTTGTGGCGCAGACAGGGACTCAGGCTGTAGCCATTTTCGCACCAGGTGGATTAGGTCGAACATCTGCGATCTTGGGGGCCTCTCGATTTTGAAGAACCAGCTGTGGACCCGTTGGGCTCGAACGGCCAAGGTGACGCCGAGTCGCGCCAGAATTTCCTGCTTGACCTTTTCGTAGTCTTCTGCTTCTGCTGACTCCAGATCATAGTAGGCCTTCTGCGATTCACCAGAAAGTAAGGGGGCAATCAGTCCTGCCCACTTGGTTTTAGGCCAACATTCCCTCTCAGCGGTCCGTTCAAACGTTAACAGGAAGGCCTCTGGATCATCATCCGTAGTCATTTTAGACAGAAAGCGAGCCACATGGATGGCTGAAGGCTTGTCTCCCATATCCTTAATTTCCGCAGGTGCCCACTGTGCTAGCGTCTCTGCAACCTTAGTCAGGGTTTTCCTATCCACTTCTGCAGCAGTGGCAAGCTGTTCAAACAGCCTCTGCGATTGCTCCTGTACAGCACTAATCTGCCTCTGCGATTGCTCCTGTGCAGCACCAATCTGTTTGTACAGCGCCTTGGTTTGCTCCTGTGCGATAGCATTGGCTTGCTGCAATGCAGCGTTAGTTTGCTGTTGTGCAGCATTGGATAACATCATTTGTTTGAGGATTTCCTCCATGTTGTCACTTTAGGTACTGGCCTTTTAAAATAGTAACTTACTACTGCTGCCTGCATTCTCCACCATATGTAAGCTGGGGATAGGTAGCGGGTACAAAAGCTCCCTGGGATGAGCAGGCACAGATACCAAAGTCCATAGGATAAGTGAACAACAGTGGGATTTTTATTGGTGCTATACAAAGTCTATTTACAGGTGCTGTACAGTGTGCAGAAAACAAAACAAACAAAAGTAGTTTAAACAAACACCTAGCCGTGTCTCGGCTCTAACTACACGATATGTAGGCCCTAACTACTAAGCTAAACAAGCCTACCGCTTGTTAGCTCAAAATACAAACTGCTCACCAGTCTTTTAACAACCTCCTTGCTCCTACAGATCCACACTATCTGTTTCCCAGGACAGAGCAATGGCTGTTAGCTCAGGTGAGCTTAAATTGGCCTGGGGGAGAGGGCCAACACCTGACCTGGATCAGGGATCAGAGATCCCTGAACGTGTAAGAGAGGAGCCTGGGAGAGGTATAAACCCCGAACTGGACTTTCCCAGGCTCTCTCTGGGACGCTCTGCTACAATATATATATATATATATATATATATATATATATATATATATACACACATACATACATATACATATACACACACACACACTGCATATACACAAACACTCACATATATGTACATAAAACCACCCATTTATGTTCCTGCCTGACCCAAGTGCCTTCGCTCACCTTTAAAAAAAAAAAAAATGCATAGATTTTTTTCTAGGGCATTTATTATTATTTTTTAAACTGGAGACTGCAAAGTATTGTGCCCACAATCAGCAGAGTGCGGGTAAAGTGTCAGGCTCCTGCAGACACTGCCTACAGTTATATTGCCCATAGAACTGTATGGCTGCCTACAGCTCATTGCAGAGCTGTAGGAAGGTGTGCTGATCAGTGTCCCGGCTGCCGTGTTGGATTGAACGTGTAGTTTATACATTCACAGATTCCTATCACTGAGGCTGGATTCACACCTATGCATTTTTTGCATTTTGAAGATTTGCACTACAGTCCATTTAACATTGTTTCCTATGGAATACGTTCTGTAGTGAAAATCTGCAAAATGCAAAAAGCACTAAAAATACCATAGGTGTGAATCCAGCCTTAATGATGAGGCTGTGTGGGTGCAGAGGAGGGGAGAGGGCAACTAAAACATGTTAAACCCTATATACGGGTGTAACATGCAACATGTTCTAAAATGTGAACTCATCCTTTAGGCCTGGTTCACACCTATGCAGGTTGCAGTTGATGCATATTTTAGGTGAGTGGCGGCTGGTGCTCAAAATTTTTGGGGGAGCGCAAACAAACGAAAAAAACAAAAAAAAAAAGCAGCCTCACTGTGCCCATCAATTGTTGCCACTGTGCCATGCCATCAAACGCAGCCACTGTGCCATGCCATCAAACGCAGCCACTGTGCCATGCCATCAAACGCAGCCACTGTGCCATGCCATCAAATGCAGCCTCACTGTGCCCATCAATTGTTGCCACTGTGCCATGCCATCAAACGCAGCCACTGTGCTATGCCATCAAACGCAGCCACTGTGCCATGCCATCAAACGCAGCCACTGTGCCGTGCCATCAAACGCAGCCACTGTGCCATCAATTGTCACCACTGCAGTGGCAGCTGGTGCTCAATTTTTTTTGAAGGGGGCACAAACAAACAGAAAAAAAAACAATTGCAGCCTCACTGTGCCCATCAAATGCAGCCACTGTGCCCATCAAATGCAACCACTGTGCCCATCAAATGCAGCCACTGTGCCCATCAAATGCAGCCACTGTGCCCATCAAATGCAGCCACTGTGCCCATCAAATGCAGCCACTGTGCCATGCCATCAAACGCAGCCACTGTGCCATCAATTGTCACCATGGGCCCCTTGTCGCCACTGTGCCCATCAATTGTCACCACTGTGCCCATCAATTGTCGCCACTGTGCCATGCCAAACACAGCCACTGTGCCATGACATCAAACGCAGCTACTGTGCCCATCAATTGTCACCACTGTGCCCATCAAATGCAGCCACTGTGCCATGCCATCAATTGTCACCATGGGCCCCTTGTCGCCACTGTGCCCATCAATTGTCACCACTGTGCCCATCAATTGTCGCCACTGTGCCATGCCAAACACAGCCACTGTGCCATGCCATCAAATGCAGCTACTGTGCCCATCAATTGTCACCACTGTGCCCATCAATTGTCACCACTGTGCCCATCAATTGTCACCACTGTGCCCATCAATTGTCATCACTGTGCCGTGCCCATCAATTGTCATCACTGTGCCATCAATTGTCACCACTGTGCCATGCCAATTGCAGTCACTGTGCCATTAATTGTCACCACTGTGCCCATCAATTGTCACCACTGTGCCATGCCAAACGCAGCCACTGTGCCATGCCAAACGCAGCCACTGTGCCATGCCATCAAACGCAGCCACTGTGCCATCAATTGTTACCACTGTGTCCATCATTTGTCACCACTGTGCCCAGCAATTGTAGCCACTGTGCCCTGGAAAATGCCCCCCCCCCCCCCGGCACTTACCTTTCTGGGGTCAGTCATTCTGCTTCTACCATCCCTCGATGTCTTCTCCCGCCCTCAATGACGATTCAGCCAATCAGGTTACCGGTAACCAGGCTAACCGCTGGCTCTGATAGGCACTTCCACAGCCAACCAGCTGCCGTTATTCAGATGGCCGGCCATCTGAATAATCAGCGGCAGCGGCAACAATACATAGATTCATGCAATACATGAATCTATGTATTGTTCAGTGGTGGTGCTAGAGCCAGAGAGGGCGGCACTCCCTCTATCCATGCACCACCACTGTTTTAGGTGCATTTTGCATTTTTCATTACACGTTTTTGATCCATTGAAGTCTATGGAACCAAAAACACAACCTGCTGGTGCCTGAAACTTTTTAAAAAAATGCACAAATGTAAACCACATCCATAGGAAACCATGTTACATGGACTGTAGTGTGTTTCTGATAAACTGAAAACGCACAAAAAAAAATACATAGCTGACAGGTGCTTGTATCTACACAAGCAATGCTGTATTCTGATGGGGGGACCCCCCACTGTCAGAATACACTGATTAGTGCTGTAGCAGAATTATTATGATAAGAGTTTTTGATAAGATAAGGAATTTCTGGGACTTCTGAGCTGCTCCATAGATGTATTCCATACACACACACATACATTATGAGTTATTAAAATACATTTTTAACAGGATATAATGAGTATGTGGGAATATATTTGTGTAACACCTCAGAAGTCCCAGGAATTTCTAACCTGTTCAAGAATTGCATGTTCTCTGTCAGTAAACCTGCAAAGTACAGTGCAGGTTAACAGCACATAATTGTATAGTGAAAAAGGCAGAGGAGGTCACAGTACTCACAGGTGAAGGGCTGCTATTTGTCTTTAGATCTTCATCATTCCCAGGGAGAGCTGTGCTGTGTGCTGGACAGGGGGAAAGAGATCCGGGGTGCACTTAGTCAGTGTGTGATGATCTCTTCCTCTTCCTCTTCCTGCTCCTCCTCCTACCTGTACTGGAGCTGTGAAAGGCACTGAAAGCCCCGACTGACTCAGCCAGACAGGAACCGAGGAGACAGACAGTTTCCCTCAAATGCTGCATCGTAGAGGAGATCAGAAAGCTGTCTTCTGTCACACAGGGGATAGGATGGTGGGTAACTCCTGTGAGGACTGCAGTCACAGCTGTGAAGTAAGCAGTCAGGAGTTTGCCGATGCTCTCTGAAGTTCATGTGCTTTTTCTCTGACAGCTGGCGGCGGAGTGATCTTCAGCTAACAGGGAGCCGGAACTACAGAGACAGCATCGGAAAATGCGGCTGACTGGCTGATTACTCCGCAGCCAGTGGCTGCAGTTCCCACAGGAGTTACACATCCTCCATGACAAATAGTCCCATTTTCAGCTACTAGAGGTGAGAGAAAAAGAAATCTCACACATTTTGCCAGCAAAAAAGCCCTGGGGTGTGTTGGGTGTGCCTGGGCATTAGGGTGTGCCCAGGCACACCCGGCACACCCCGTGCGCACGCCTATGCCTTCACTGCTTGTCTCCCTGATCCGAGATGGCGGTGGCAGCACCTGAGAGCCAATTGAAAATGTGGTTTAGGTGAAGACACTGCTGGATTTGTGGACAGGTTAGTGCCCTGGTATTTAAAGTCAGCAGCTACAGTATTTGTAGCTGCTGATTTTTAGTTTTTTTTCTGAAGGAGCCTGGAGCTCAGTTTTAAGCACTTACACCAACAGTTTTTTTTTTTTTATTCGGGATAAAGATTTTTATAAATAAAATCTGATCTTAGTAAGTACAGCAGCCAGTGGTAAATGGTTTTCTCAACCGCTACATTTGTAGGACAACTTGTTTAGTTAAAAAATAACAGACATACTGCCCGGATCATAAGGTTAAAATAAAAGAAAAAGAAAGAACATTTGAGAAGCTGCAATATAATAAATATTTGCTTTTGGGTTTATTGTCGCTTTAAGGGAGTGCAGTTCCACTTGTGACCAGAAGATAAAGACTTAGGCCCGGATTCACAAAGCACTTATGCGGACCTATCTCCAGATACGCTGATGTAAGTACAAATGTGCGCCGTCGTATCAATGCGCCGACCCACAAAGCAAGATACATCGAAAAATAGGCTTCAGCCGCCCGACGTAACTTTCCTACGCCGGCGTATAGTGGGCGCATATTTACGCTGGACGCATGTGGCACTCCCATTGATTTTCGATGCAAATATGCAAATGAGTCAAATACGGCGATTCACTAACGTACTTGCGTCCGGCGCACAATATACACGGTTTGCGTAAGTCGTACATCCGCAGTAAAATTAGTCCCCATATTGGAGGCGCAACTCATGCAAAGGTATGGACCAGGGAACGAATCGTGTCGAATTTTACGTAGTTTACGTGAATAGGGCTGGGCGTAGGTTACGTTCACGTCGTAGGCAGTGATTCAACGTATCTTAGGCAGTCGTTTTGACGTGATTGTGAGCATGCGCACTGGGATGCGTGCAAGGTACGACGCATGCGCAGTTCGTTTTAAGTACTTGTCTGAAGCTCAGCCCATCATTTGCATGGGGTCACGCTTCATTTAAATGTATCACGCCCACTTCCAGCCCACTTCCACCTACTTTGATTTAGGCCAACTTACGCCGACGAATTTACGTTACGCCGGCGCAACGTTGGGAGCATTTGCTTTGTGAAATACCATGCTTCCCTTTCCGCGCTGCGCCGGCGTAGCGTAAAAGACATACGCTACGGCGGCATATATATGCGCCGATGTATGTGAATCCAGGCCAATGTTTTATGTGTTCTGTGATTTATTCAGTAGTCTAGATCCAGGTGAATGTACACTAACTTGCTGCACTTTACTTGCATTTCTTTATGTTCAGTGTGAGTATACTGCGTTTATTGCTTCTCCTATAGAAGTTTCTTTACTCTGAACTCTTGCCCCTTGGTAATGGGTACTTACACCCTCTTTGTTCTTGGGTTGTATTACATCTTCTTTCTGTAAATATTCACAAAGTTTGTTGAGGAAAGTTTCCCATACTGAAGATCTCTCTGGAATATTCCGCAGGTATATGAAGAGATTCGGCAAGTGTTTCCACCAGGGGCCGTTAATGACGGATAATTCTGACTGTCAATAATGAAGCAGATGGTCCGAGCGATTCCTTTAATGTCACCATATTTTAAAGATTTGGTAATTTACAGATCCTGCAATGTGATGTGAGCTATTTTGATGTTGCTTTGATTAAAATTCACTTGAATTATTTACTATAAAGAATGAAGTGGAATATTAATATGTAATTTCAATATTAATTAAGGGCTGGTTAAGC
The DNA here is from genome assembly GCA_029574335.1 of Rana kukunoris. NCBI lineage: Eukaryota > Metazoa > Chordata > Amphibia > Anura > Ranidae > Rana > Rana kukunoris. The sequence goes on along the minus strand of CM056051.1, from coordinate 423,497,047 downwards.
CGGGGGATTTTCTCGTTCTCTCAATCAGGAAAGATTTGCTCATACCAAGTCTGTTCCAGACTGAGGAGCCACCTAGTGAAGGACAACATTTCATGTTTTGTAGGAAATCTGCAGCCAGAATGACATGGGGAATAGTACATGGATGATGGGAGACGAGACAGATATGTGATAGATGTGTGACAAAGGAGTCATAGATCTAAGATAGAATAAGATAGAAACAGTATATGATAGATATGTTATAGATGATAAATGTATGATAGATATGTGACAGATGATAGATGCATAAATGATGGTAGATCTGTGATAAATGTATGAAAGGTTTATGATAGATATGTGAAAGATGTATAATAGATATATGTAAGATGATAGATGTGTTAAAGATGTGTAATTGATCAATGATAGTTGATAGATTTATCATAGATAATAAATATATGATATATGATAGATGTACTTTATATAACATTTATAATAGACATGTGATAGATGTATAAAAGATGTATGGTATAGGATATTTTATAGATAATAAAGATAATATAGACTGTGATAAATGTATAAATGGTTAATGATAGATATGTGAAAGATATATAGATGATGTATGTATTACGACGTGTAATAGATAAATGAAAGTTTATAGATGTATCATAGATATTAAAAATATGATAGATATGTTATATATGATCGTTGTACTGTATATGACATTTATAATAGACATGTGATAGATGTATAAAAGATGTAAGATAGATATTATATAGATGATAGATGTGTAATAGATATGTGACAGGTGGTAGATGTATGATAGATGTATAATAGATGTATGACAGATGATAGGTCTGGGATAAGATAGATAGATAGATAGATAGATAGATAGATAGATAGATAGATAGATAGATAGATAGATAGATAGATAGATAGATAGATAGATAGATAGATATGTAGCACTCCCCCTGGAGGAGCTGCTGGTTAGTTTTGGGTGGCATGTTACCTCTAGTAGCTTGCCGTCTAGGGTATCAGATGAGAGTTGAGAAAAAGTTCAATGTCCACACTTTAGACTTATTTTTATTTGATTTATTTGCTGAACTTGGTGAAAGGGTAACAGGTAATAGGTTCAGGTGCACAACTTCTGTCCGGAAACACTCCTGCTTCCAGCAACACAACTTTCGTCGCCACTCTAGCCAGAGTGGGTATTGCGCACCCGGATAGGCCTCTCTCATTAGCCTAGCAGCCAGGATGGCGCACAGAAATTTGTCAAAGTCTCTGCCACAGACCATCCCACAGATGGAGGTATGTTCAGTCCAAAATCCTCTCAACACAGGATTCAGCACCTGGATCTCTCTCGATTAACTTCTTGTGAACTTAAAACTGACAGGCGACCATCATTCAGCCTTTCAGTAATGATGCGTCCTTCAATGAAGTTCAAGGCCTCTCCTGAGATACCAGCCTCGTGCTCGGTGCTCTCCAATATAGGTTATTCATCGAGTGGCTTCCTCCCTCCAGGACGGACAGCACAGGACCACTCTGCAAACGTAGACCCAGTCTGACTACCGGGCCTACTTAGTAGATCACAACCCCGGACCAACGTGGTCCCGGAGCTAGGAACACATGAACACGCACCCCTGGCCAGGAGGGCCACTCATGGGGGGTGGTGGGACGACAGACCAGCGATCGACGACCCCGATCCAATGGCATCTGTCCCTTAAATACTCCTCCCCAGCATGCACAGCGGGACGATCAACCCCCACGAATTGGCTGCCGAATGGGAATACCCAAAACACCTTGACCTGACTGCTGCCACCCTTGGCCTGGGGTGGCAAGGACATCCCAGACAACTATAATGGTCACTCACAGTACAGCCATGTCTGGAACAGAGGCCCAAAATTTGGAAAAATCATACGGTCTGAGTCAACTAACTCTCAGACTACCCTCTAAATTCAAAGCAGTGCAGGCTAAAAAGTAGCAGGCCGTTACAGATAGATAGATAGATAGATAGATAGATAGATAGATATTGTAAATCAGGTGTGTCCAACTCTTTGACCTTCCTGGGCCACATTGGAAGAAGAGGAATTGTCTTGGGCCACACATAAAATATACCAACAATAAGGATAGCTGATGTGCTAAAGTCGGGCAGATCACAAGTTAACGATCACTGATATAGATAATGTAATAAAACTTTAATATTTATTTTTATAAAAGAGGGCAACATAAACAAGTGCGATATTTGACTCTGTTTTTCAGAAATGAACGCATCAATATCTGATTGAATGGATGGAGAAGCAATTTTCATTGAATTCTCAAGGTGCTCATCAAATATTTTGGTTCTCATGTTGCCCCTCGTGTCCTTCATCCCTGAAAATTGTTGCTCAAAAATATATGTGCTTCCGAAAACTAATGACATAAACAAAGAGTGGGAGGTTTTTCTTTGGGAAGATAAAAGTCCAGTAAAGAGACACTGCCAAATGTTTCTTTGGCCGCATGTGTTCGCAAAGTGTAAACACATTTTTATGGTTATGATTATGGTTTTTGGGTTGGGCCGCAGGTTGGACACCCCTGCTATGTATTGATAGATGTCAGATATGTGATAGATGTATGACATGTTATAGAGGTATAACAGATGTATGATAGATGTAAGATAGGTTTATGAAACATGTATAATACGTGATAGATGTATAAAAAAGATATATGATAGGTATATCATAGATGTTACTCAGGTACAGTAGATAAGGCCTATGAGCAGGACTAAACATGACCCCTCTCTGATTTAACCAGCTGCATGTTTAGTCTGATCCAGTGGCAGCTGGTGCTCAAATTTTTTTGGGGGGGGGGCGCAAACGAAAAAAAATTAATAAAATTGCAGCCTCACTGTGCCCATCACATGCAGCCACTGTGCCATCAAATGCAGCCACTGTGCCATGCCACTAAATGCAGCCACTGTGCCATCAATTGTCACCACTGTGCCATGCCATCAAACACAGCAACTGTGCCATCAATTGTCACCACTGTGCCATGCAACACAGCAACTGTGCCATCAATTGTCACCACTGTGCCATGCCATCAAATGCAGTCACTGTGCCATCAATTGCCACCACTGTGCCATGCCATCAAACACAGCAACTGTGCCATCAATTGTCACCACTGTGCCATACAACACAGCAACTGTGCCATCAATTGTCACCACTGTGCCATGCCATCAAATGCAGTCACTGTGCCATCAATTGTCACCACTGTGCCATGCAACACAGCAACTGTGCCATCAATTGTCACCACTGTGCCATGCCATTAAATGCAGTCACTGTGCCATCAATTGTCACCACTGTGCCATGCCATCAAACACAGCCACTGTGCCATTAATTGTCACCACTGTGCCATGCCATCAAACACAGCAACTGTGCCATAAATTGTCACCACTGTGCCATGCAACACATCAACTGTGCCATCAATTGTCCTAGGGTTGTCCAGATACCGATACTAGTACTCGCGCAAATGCTCCCGATACCTAAATAGAATACTTTTTTTGTATTTATCAACATGTTCTGTGAAAATTCTTTGAGTTTTTTACTACTGCGTGACAAGCAAATAATTGTTTTTTATTCATTTTTACTCATTTTTATTCTTTTATAATGTCTTGAGTTAGAGTTCTTCATAATTCTAAAGAAAATATCCTTAGTCTGTATTGTGGTTTGAAAACTGTCACATGACATTTAAAAAAAGTATCTGTATTCGGTATCCGTCGGACAAGTTTGAGCGGACATATTTAATTGTGTGGATGCGGCCTCAGAGTTAAAGTGTTTGTAAAAGCTTAACTTGTTTTACCTAAAGCATTCCCTGTAATTTTTAAGTTTTGGATAGAGAGAAGATGGATTAGAACACCTGTCAGGTTTGTATTGCTGTCTGTGCCCTCCTTAGGGAGATTCACCCTCTCTACTTGTCCTGTTTATTGTTATTAGCGAAAATTTAAGTAAAAGAAAAACCCAATTTTGGGTTGACATGAAAACACTAATAGAGGGGAAATCTTTAAATAGGGACACTATTCTGTTGATCATGGTGACACACTGGGATTTCCCCTCACTTCCTGTTCTGGCCATGGACAGGAAGTGAAGGGAAATCACCCCAATAGGACACAGGTGGCAAAAAATAAAGAAACTGAAGGGAGCTATAACTTTTCCTTACTCTTTCCAAATGAAAAAAAAAAAAAGTTATGACTTTAGTTACACTTTAAAGGATCACTAAAGGATTTTTTTTTTAGATAAATAGCTTCTTTTACCTTACTGTAGTCCTGGTTTCATGTCCTCATTGTTCCTTTTTGCTTTGAAGTTGCTGTAATTCTGCTCTGATCTCCACACTTCCTGCTTGTCTGGCTCCTTATGAAAAATCTCATGGCAGCTTTTCACTGTGGTCCAAGCTGTCATTACTGTGTGTCTAAAACTCCTCAGAACCAATCAGATTCATTTTAAAAACAAAACACAGCCTTGAATTTGTTTGTTTTTGTTCTTTGTGTCTCATTACACCACAGAAACATGAAACCAGTTTAAAAAGGAAACTAAACTGCAGGCACATTATATGATTGATTTTTATCTATATTTAATCATTTTTAAAAGGAATCAGTTAACTTTTATGTCTCTATACCATGTAAACAGTCATTTCAGCAAAACATTTTTTTTTCCTTTAGTGACCCTTTAAGGTTAAAAAAAAATCCCAGTGGTTGTAATGCTCCCTTACCTCCTGAGTAGAAAAGAGGGGAGCATGTGCTTTGCAAATTTAAGAGCTTGAGCTGTGTATCAGCAGGAGATGTTTGGTATCTGCAAAGAGACCACTGCTTCCACACAGAGAGCAAGGGTTCTTCTGTTCAGCTGGCAGGGTATAGGCTTTTTGACTTGGGCTGGGGTTCTAAAGAAAACAATCGATAAGATTTTGAACACTGTTTATTTTGATGTACCTGGAACGTATTTTGCAGCTTTAAACTGAATGTTCAGTTGGGTTTTCATCCCTAAAACTGTGTTCTTCCTTTACTGGTGCCGCTATATATCAGTCCTTTCAGCTCTTACAGTACTGAGGTCTTGACAACAGTAATGCCCTGTACACACAACTGTATTTTTTATCAGGGAGGGAAAAAGTCAGATTGGACACACACACGGTCGGAATATCCAATGAAAAGCTCCTATCTGACCTTTTCCATTGGAAATTTCGACCATGTGTACATGGCATAAGAAGTGATATGGCCTGCACACAGCTTGTCTGTTTCGAGAATTGTCCTGATCCTGGTTTCAGAGTTACAGTGACTGTATCCAGAGTCTGAGATTTTACTGGTTCTTGTCATTTCATTCCAGTTGTCTAATAAACAGCATCTATTCTTCTAATTAATATGAACAGACAATTAGGAGAATCTGGTCCAGGAAGAGGAATCGTGTCTCTTCACATTAGTGCATCTTCACTGTCTCCAGGATTTTCTATGAATGAGGATGTGACAGTTGTCTGCCAATTAATTTGCCAACATTTACAATAGTCTAATTTTGTCAGTGATGGGGCGCCAACTGATCCTTACTAACATTACAGGTGATCAAGACTGACAGGGAGATCCACAAAACAGAACACCACTAACTGGAAGACTCATGTCCATGTAATTTTTGAGCCTTTGAGTGGCCGCTGACTCTGAAATGTCTACTAGTGGAAGTTTGTACATACACACATACAGTATGGAGGAGACCACACAGATCGCAGAGGACCCCCTGTACAGAGGGCATGCGCTGGCTCCCATCGTTGTTATGCCCTTTGCTCTTTGCAGCCTGATATAATTGTCATGTCACCTTGGCATAACACATCTTATGATTATCAATTAGCCAAATTTACCTGATTTTGGTTTAAGGCAGGTCTGCTAAACATTAGCAAAGTTCAGATGAACCCCACTAAATTCAATCGGAGCAAAATTTAGAGATGGGTCATACAGCAAAACTAAACAAAAAAATTACTAAAATTCTGTCAGGGAGCTGTGATTCTAATAATACTTAAATTGAAACAATAAAAACACATATTTCCATTAAACAACAATGTCTGGAGGATGCCCTCAACCTGCTTGTAAATTGGTATATTTGTGTGATGTATACAACCTACTAAAGTAAAAATGACATTTAAATTGTGGTAAATGACAGCTCTGGGCTGCTTCATTCCATTTGAAAACAAAGCAGCTGAGGATTATTTTATTCTAGATGAGGGTCTGGTATAGATGTTAATGGTAACCACACAGAAAAATATGTGGGGTTCCCTGTAAAATACATACTAGAACCCCTATACTTGTAGGGGGACTGAATGTAGAGTCCCCCTACAAGTATAGGGTTCTAGTATATATTCTATATCAGACCCTCTATGGATGGATTTTGAAGGGAGAACCCAATACAAAAGACAGGAAAAAAGCACAAGGCCCTCCAAAAATCCACACTAGACCCTTATCTGAGCATGAAGCCTGGGTGACTATAAAGGGGGGACGATAACCATACCAGACCACATTCCCTCAACATGGGGAGGTTACCTTGCCAGCAGAGACCATGTTGATAAGGACAGTTGTGGGGGTCTGCAGTTGGAAGCTTTTTTAATAATATGGAAGCCCCCTTTTAAAAATATTATTATGTAAATCCATCCCCAATCACATTGATGCAGATTCTCGTCAATCACATCCCCTGAAACCTGAAAGAAAGAACCCATTAACACACCTTATCTCATGTCTTCCCCTCATCGAGTGGCAGCTAAATGTAAATAAAGAGACATCATTAACCAAACGTGTAACACTGGGCAATGTTACTGAATTGCAAAACCTTATTTGTCCACAAGATAGCGTTGCCAGTCTTCCCTAATTGTGACTGGAATAAAGGTTGCTGGAGGAGCCTAGGAGATATGGTCTTGAAGAAGGATTCTAAGTACAGCCTTCCATGGCCCACAACTACAAGGCCCATAAGCACCTGGGGATCGGGGGGAATATATAAAAGTAAAGGCCCAGGAAAGAGCTGGGAAGTTGGGACGTGTGCCAACTTGGTAGGAAAAAGAGAGCTGTACTGTGTCAAGCTGTGCAGTGCCAGGGAAAGCAGTCACCGCTCCAGGTGGGTCTTGTGAACAATTAGGAAACTCCAAGGAAACCAAGGTGCTGGCAATGCACTAGGCAAATGTAGAATTTTCAGAAGGGATGGACAGCCGCACTCTGTCTCCTGTACTGCTGCATAGGGGGCCCCCCACCATATACACTACTTGCTGCAATTAGAGGATTGCCTATAGGAGCCCAAATATAACTGGTAGTTCACCATAAAGACTTGCCTGAGTCTAGTTATCACTGAGGGCAGAACTTGGTTACTATTACTGAGTTTAAATTTAAAGGTCTAAGCCTAACCTCTTTCTCTGATAGCCCTTGTAACGGAATGCACCGTGACAGACTGAGATATTCCTATGTCTAGGGTCACCTTATGTCCACTAGGGCCATAGGGTGACAAAGAATCATAATTCATATATTACAGATGGGACATTATTAATACTTCATTTTAGGACTGAGATATCACAAGGAGTTCATGATGACATGAACAGGTCAACCAGACAGTGAGTCATACCTTTGTATAATAGGCTATTGAAATATCTTAAGGTGTTGGCTATTCACTGTAAAGACATTCCGTTGAAGGTGTTGATTGCACCCACTCTCACAAGACTCTGCCATTGTGTGATAAAGCTGTCTAGATAACTTATTCAACTAGATGTCTGTGTATTATTCAAGGTTAATTGAAAACTATTGAAGATGCGGTGCCGACAAGTCTACATGGTTAGCTTGCCTGAATGCCTTTTAGAATGTGATTGAAGCCCCCCATGGTGTGAAGGGGGGTGGAGACTACATTGTCCTGTCACTAACTGCATTATGCTTGAGACTGTATAAGTAGCTGAGAAAATACCAATAAATTGTCATATCTTTGAAAGCAAGTTCAGAGCTTGAGTCTCGTCTTGTTTATGGGAATTGATATGGATCGTGTATGCAGGATTGTCGCAGTGTGTCAGATAAGCTTGTCGTGGGTGGATGGAAGGTCGTAAGCGGTGGTGACCGTTACATTTGGTGGCAGCGGTGGGATGATTCCATCTTCAGAAGGACGGCTACAAGGACACATGTCAATGGAGATGGTGTATGAACGGATGAAGCTCTCTTCCCTCATGGACTTACTGGAGAGCCGGGGCAGACCGGCCAGCAACCGTAAGAAAAGGGACATTATCGCAGAACTTGTCGAAATGGATAGAGCTAAAAGGCCCGCCGTAACGGACAGGACACCCGAGGAAGAAAGTTTTAATCGGGCTGTTAACCTAAGACTGGCACATTATGGTCCTAACCCTCCACCGGAGATCAGGGACCGAGTTATTGCGGCTCTGAATGCCACCTTGCTACAGAGAAGAAGTGCTGCAGCAGCTGAAGTCACAGCAGCACCAACTAAAGAGAGAGGAGAGGTGCAGATACCAGTCTCCATGGAAGAGGAATTCCAAAGAAGGTTACAAGAGATGCGGATACAGCATAGAGGACCAGTATCAGAGGAGGTCCTGTTGGGATGGTCGGATGTGATTCGGTGCCAACTCTGGAAGGAAGCGTTAGCTCGGGAGCAGCAAAACCAAGGAAAGGTCCTGCCCTCCATCTATGCAAGGTACTGGCCGCAGTATGACGTACGAATGCTGTTGTTGGGGAAACAACCGAAGCAGGAGTGGACAGCTGAGTTAAGCAGGCTGATCCGGGCAGAGATGCAGCTGGATGAAAGCTACAGAGCCCTCCAGTGGTATGTAGCCCAAGAGTGCCAGTGGCCAGCAGATGACAGCCCCACAGAAGGCCATGACTATGATGGCCTGGGATTATTGTATTGGAGGATGTCCAGTGATCCAGACTTCGGGGATGATCGGGAGTGGCGCTTGGAGAACATAATGGAGCACAGAGAGGAGAAATTGAATATCTCGGGAGGCCACTGGTCACAGGAAGATTTAGAATTTCTGGCCATTCAAGAATGGGAGCTGGAGGTCGCCTACAAACAGCTGCTAGACTCGGCTCAGCAGCAGGGTGGGGCTCCCATTGCGTGGAACTATGAGGAAAGTTCAGATGACAACTGTGAACTCCTGGCTGATGAATTGGCAGTGGAAAAAATGGAGATTGCCATCCCTAAAGCCGAAGCGGATGGTGTGGAGTTCCAGAGACGGGGCGGTTGACCCCTCTCTCCAGCAACAAGCTGAGGTGGTAAAGCTTTTACCCCCAGCTGAATCACTGGCAACAGAGAAGGGTTCCCCAAGCCTCTGCTCCCAACTAGCAGAAGAGGGGGACCCTGTGGTAGTGGATGGGACTGTGGTCTCCACTCACAGCAACCCAGCGGAAGAGCTGGCAACAGAGCAGAGTGTCATAGGCCTCTGCTCCTCACTAACAGAAGAGGGGGTTCCTGGGGTAGTGGATGGGACTTCAGTCTCCACTGGCACAACCCCAGAAAATGGTACAGGACTGGGACAGGAGGATGTCTGCTTTGCAAGCACCGGGGGGTTTTCACCAAGCACCAGTGGATGGGACTTCAGTCTCCACTGGTATACCCCAGGAAGGGGAGGCAGTTGGCCCAGACCCCCAACAGCATGATGGACTGAGCCCAGCCACCCTGCCTTCTCCCCAGCGGCAGGCGTGTTCTCTGAGAGAGGCAGAGGTTGGCGGGGTGAGTAATGCTCAGTTTGGAGCCATTTATTTGGGGTACAGTATGGATACCAGCATTGGAGGACTGGAACTACTGACGGACTTCGGCGTCAACCCGTTTGGGGTTCCCACCTGTGTCCGTCTCCCACCGAAAGGGGAGAGATGTAACGGAATGCACCATGACAGACTGAGATATTCCTATGTCTAGTGTCACCTTATGTCCACTAGGGACATAGGGTGACAAAGAATCATAATTCATATATTACAGATGGGACATTATTAATACTTCATTTTAGGACTGAGATATCACAAGGAGTTCATGATGACATGACCAGGTCAACCAGACAGTGAGTCATACCTTTGTATAATAGGCTATTGAAATATCTTAAGGTGTTGGCTATTCACTGTAAAGACATTCCGTTGAAGGTGTTGATTACACCCACTCTCACAAGACTCTGCCATTGTGTGATAAAGCTGTCTAGATAACTTATTCAACTAGATGTCTGTGTATTATTCAAGGTTAATTGAACACTATTGAAGATGCGGTGCCGACAAGTCTACATGGTTAGCTTGCCTGAATGCCTTTTAGAGTGTGATTGAAGCCCCCCATGGTGTGAAGGGGGGTGGAGACTACATTGTCCTGTGACTAACTGCATTATGCTTGAGACTGTATAAGAAGCTGAAAAAATACCAATAAATTGTCATATCTTTGAAAGCAAGTTCAGAGCTTGAGTCTCGTATTGTTTATGGGAATTGATATGGATCGTGTATGCAGGATTGTCGCAGTGTGTCAGATAAGCTTGTCGTGGTTGGATGGAAGGTCGTAAACGGTGGTGACTGTTACAGCCCTCAAGTGACTTAGTCAGTTACACCTCTTCATACTCCTTTCGATCACATAGAGCCGGTTCACACTAGGGCGGCACGACTTCGGGGATGACTTGGCAAGGCGTCCTTAAGATGACTTCAGAGGCGACTTGCAAAATGACTTCTTTATAGAAGTCAATGCAAGTCGCCCCGAGTCATACAAGAACTTTTTTCTAAGTCGGAGCGACTTGCGTCGCCTGACGAGCCGTCCCAGTGTGAACCGGCTCTTAAGATGTAACCTCTGGATAGCTATTGTTTATGCTCAAAATAATGAAGGATAGGCTGGGTTTTACTCTAGAGCAATTGTGCATTGATGTTGATGTATCAATCTGCTCTGTTTTATTTGTTTCTGCTGGAAATTCCCAGATAAGGTGTCAGTGAGCATGAGGCCCCGCCTAGGGCTAGAGAGAGCAAAGGACCCAAAAATACTAGCAGCTCTTATGGGGGTAGCGCTTCACATCAATCCCTGTGATGAAATATGGTCATGTCAGCGGTCGTGCAGCAATCCACAAACCGAGCCTGCTATTTCCTTTCTCACTCTCACTGTAAATGGCAGCTCCCATGCCCCAAGATAAACAAAGGGTCTTCCAGACAAAGTCATTGACCAAATATGGACATGACAAATTGCCCTTGCAATAAAAATAAAAAAATAAACTAACAGCAAAAAAATGAATAAAATAATGAAACAAGCGAAATCAGCATTATGTCATTTTTTCCAATATTGTGTAAAGTGATAAGAATAGCGCTAATACACACACAAAAAAAACTATACAATCTGAAATTGTACAACATTTGCATATGTACATGCAATATCTCACAAAAGTGAGTACACCAATCACATTTTTGTAAATATTTTATTATATCTTTTCATGAGAAAACACTGAAGAAATTACACTTTGCTAGAATGTAAAGTAGTGAGTGTAGAGCTTGTATAACAGTGTGAACTTTCTGTCCCCTCAAAATAACTCAACACGCAGTCATTAATGTCTAAACCGCTGGCAACAAAAATGAGTACATCCCTAAGTGAAAATGTCCAAATTGGGCCCAAAGTGTTAATCTTTCGTGTGGCCACCGTTATTTTCCAGCACTGTCTTAAACCTCTTGGGCATGGAGTTCACCAGAGCTTCACAGGTTGCCACTGGAGTCCTATTCCACACTTCCATGCCGACATCACAGAGCTAGTGGATGTTAGAGACCTTGCGCTCTTCCACCTTCCATTTGATGATGCCCCACAGATACCCAATAGGGTTCAGATCTGGAGACATGCTTGGCCAGTCCATCACCATTATTTTCCAGCACTGCCTTAACCTTCATGGGCATGGAGTTCACCAGAACTTCACAGGTTGCCACTGGAGTCATCTTCCACACCTCCATGATGACATCACAGAGATGGTGGATGTTAGAGACCTTGCGCTCCTCCACTTTCGGTTTGAGGGTGCCCCATAGATGCTCAATAGGGTTCAGGTCTGGAGACATACTTGGCCAGTCCATCATCTTTACACTCAATGAACTGTAGCTCACCAGTTCCGGCAGCACTCAGACCAGGACACTCCCACCACCATGCCTGACTGTAGTCAAGACACACTTGTCTTTGTACTCCTCATCTGATTGCCGCCACACATACTTGACACTATCTGAACTAGGGTTGTCCCGATACCACTTTTTTAGGACCGAGTACAAGTACCGATACTTTTTTTCATGTACTCGCCAATACCGAATACCGATACTTTTTTTAAATGTCATGTGACAGTTTTCAAACCACAATACAGACTAGGGATATTTTCTTTAGAAACATGAAGAACTCTAACTCAAGACAGTAAAAATGAATAAAAATGTTTTATTTGCTTGTCACGCAGTAGTAAAAAAACTCAAAGAATTTTCACAGAACATGTTGATAAATACAAAAAAAGTATTCGGCCAGGCATCGGGAGCATTTGCGCGAGTACAAGTACTCCCGCAAATACTTGGTATCGGTCTCGACAACCCTAATCTGAACCAAATATGTTTATCTTGGTTTCTTTAGACCACAGGACATGGTGTCAGTAATCAATGTCCTTAGTCTGCTTGTCTCCAGCAAACTGTTTGCGGCCTTTCTTGTGCATCATCTTTAGATGACAGCCATGCAGACCAATTTGATGCAGTGTCTGACGTATGGTCTGAGCAGTGACAGGCTGACCCCCACCCCTTTAACCTCTGCAGCAATGCTTTTAGCACTCATACGTCTATTTTCCCAAAGACAACCTCTGGATATGATGCTGAGCATGTGCACTCAACTTCTTTGGTCGACCATGGCGAGGCATGTTCAGTTCATGTCCTGTTAATCTGCTGTATGGTCTTGGTCACCATGCTGCAGCTCAGTTTCAGGGTCTTGGCAATATTCTTTTAGCCTAGGCCATCTTTATGTACTCCCAGTGACCAGTTTGAGAGAATGACAGTGATAACACCAAATTTAATACACCTGCTCCCCATTCATACCTGAGACCTTGTAGCACTAACGAGTCCAATAACACGGGGAGAGAAAATTACTAATTGTTCCCAATTTGGACATTTACACTTAGGGGTGTACTCACTTTTGTTGCCAGTGTTTTAGACACTGTGGGGTAGATTCATGTAGCACTTACTCCGGCGTTTTTAAAGATGCTGATGCGCCGTCGGATCCATGCGCCGTACCTACTATACCAGATCCGCCTTCAAATAGGCTACTTCTTACCGGCGTAACTTTTCCACGCCGGCGTGGCTTTGGCGCATCTTTACGCGGGACAGATCAACCGTTCCCATGCATTATCTATTCAAATATGCAAATGAGGGAGAACCGCGGATTCAGAAACGTACGTTTGTCCGGCGCCGGCGTAACCCGGTGCGCGTAACTGCAATTTCGTGCGGAAAGTCACCCCTCATAAAGCAGAGGTAACTTTGCACAGGAGTTGAACAGATCAGCTGGAGAGCAACTAAAGCAACACTGTTACAGACGAATTGAGCTCAAACACTTGCTGGACAACACATCTGTCTGCCAACATGCCAGGGGCAGCCTTGCTCATAGCCCTACAGCGTCGACATGCACGTAGGAGGGCACAGGAGAGGATATTCCGCACGCGCATTGACGTGTTTGGCATGAGTGATTTGGAGGTTATTCGCCTATTCAGATTCAGCCCTGAAGCCATCCTGGAACTAACCACAACCCTGCAGGATGACATCACCAGCCAGACACACTGCTCACAAGCAGTGCAGCCACTGGTGAAGGTCCTGGCAACACTCCATTTCCTTGCCAGTGGATCTTTTCAAAGAACAAGTGGATTGGTGGCTGGGATGTCACAATCCACCATGAGCAGATGTGTGCACCAGGTTATCCCCGCAATCCTCTGACGCATGGCCAACCAAATCATCAAACCCACCACTGAGGACCTGCGGCTGAAGGCAATGACAGATTTCTACAGAATTGCCCGAATCCCACGCACCGTGGGGGCCATTGATTGCACACCTGTGGCACTACGGCCCCCCCCGGGACACAGAGCACATATACTGCAATCGGAAGCATTGGCATTCCATCAATGTACAGGTGATAGTTGATGCCCAAGGCCTAATATGGCACGTCTGTGCCAAGGACCCCGGGTCCAGCCATGACAGCTACATATACCGTCAAAGCACCATCTCCACAGAATTTGAACAGAACGTGTATGGGGACAGCTGGCTGGTTGGTGAGTGACATGGGTGGCAGACATGACTGTCCCCCCCCATGATGCACACATCACAAGGGGCACATGCACTACTAACATCCTCCTGTCTTTTCCTTACCAGGTGACGCGGCATATGCACTTGGACCCCATCTCATGACTCCATTCCGGGATCCACAAACCAGAGGAGAGCAAAGATACAATGAAGCACACATAAAAACCTGTGCAGTGGTGGAGCGCACCTTTGGCCTCCTGAAGTCACGTTTCCGATGCCTGGATAAGTCTGGGGGTACCCTCTTGTATTCCCCAAACTTTGTGTGCCAGATCATTGGGGCATGTTGCATGCTGCACAACTTTGCCATGAGAAAGGGCCTGCAGATTGACTTACGTGATGACCTGACCCCCGAACCACACAGTCCCCCCTTGCCCGAGGGTCCCCCGTCTGCTGAGGGAAGAGCAGTCAGGAGGGTCCTTGTGGTAGGCTACTTTTCACGTTAAACACAATGAGAATGCACGCATGCACACCACTGTGGTCCCTAGCACACACACACACCACATCCACATCAAATTGGATTAGACCGAAGTACACCACATGGGACTTGGGAGCAGCAACGCCACGCTACGGCTCCAATTATGTTGCTGTACATTCATACACCATTCACACGTGTCGTGGTGATAATTTCTCACCAACGACTGAGGGTGACACCCCTTAATGGCAGGAGTGTCACCCCCACACATTCACACCACATTCACACTGTAGCCTGCACTCCTCACCGTGTGCAGGGAGATAAAAATAAATAAAACTCATAATCTGAGTATCAAACATTAATTAATATAAATCAACTGCCCTGTCGTGGGCTCCCTCTTGTCCCTAGGCTCCTGGGGCGCAGTTGTCAGGGGCGAGCCACAGGTGGGGGGGCTGGGGGGGCTGGTGGTTGAACCTCCCCCAGTCTCTCCCTGGCTGCCTGGCTGCCCTCCATTGCCACGGCTAGCCGGTGGAGGTAGGTATTGGTGGCAGCCTGCAACCGCAGCCGGCGGGTGGTATTGCTGCGCTGTTGGCGCCGTGTCTGCCTCCCCTCCTCGCGGACAGCAGCTGCCAGGCTCCGGACCTCAGAGACCAGGCCAGATGTTGTGGTCTGCAGGTCCACCAGGCAGGACAGAAGGGCTGCCCCGTTCCCAACAACATCCTGCAGACTTTCATTGATATTGTTATTCTGGGCAGCCTGCTGGGTGATGGCTTCCTGCACTGCCACAGTGCAAGCAGCCTGGCTCTCGGCCGTGGACGCCAGGCTATCTGCGACCCGATGCAGATCACCCGCAAGACACCCAATATGGCGTGTCTGCCTTGTTTGGTCCCTTGCCAGATGGTCCTCAAACTCGTCTGGGACTCCTCGTGTTTTTTTCGTTGCCTTACTAGAGGCCTGAGAGGCTGGAGGACGGCTGTAGGGGAGGTCCCTTGAGGGGGTATCCCTGGAGGGGATGGGGTCCCTTGATGGGGTATCCCTGGAGGGGATGGGGTCCCTTGATGGGGTATCCCTGGAAGGGATGGGGTCCCTTGATGGGAAATCTAGCAGGGGGGGGAGGTTTAGGAGGGGCCAGGTATGGGGGTCTCATCCAGCAAATACAGAGCATCCTCTTCTACCCCGACGTGCTCCTCCTCAACCTCCTCAAGCAATGATGTCGGGGCTAGATCCACCATGGATGGGGTGGATCGCCCTGCAACCAATGACAGCCCAGCTCCATCCTGCACATCTGTGGATGACACAAAACAATCACATGTTGGAGTACCCACACACTTGTCACATGTAACCCCCCCCCACCCATGCAACACACCACAAAGCAGATAAAACACACTTACCTGACCTCAAAGGCTGATCCCCTGATTCGAAGCCCGGCAGACCCTCCACAAGCTCCCTATCCAGCAACCTGGCCACGACCATGTCCTCTGCCATCAGGGTGATTCTTGTGGCTGGTCCTCCACCTGTGCCACTGGCATGCTTCCTGATTGCCACTAGCTTATCTTTGACAAGTCTCCGCATGTCGTTGATTTTCTTGCGGATGTGCTTGGGCTCCCTGTCCGCCACACCGACAGCATTGACCTGCCTGGTTAGTTCCGCATAAATGCAGGTTTTCTCAGATTTCCCAGTGTTGGCACTCTGTGGCCCATAGAGGCGGGCACCATATTGGGAGAGCCCATCGGTGATCACAGCCTTCTCCTGAGGGCTGAAATTTAACATTCTACGGTCAGCAGGAGTCTCTGGTGCAGCCATCATAAATGCAAAAAGCAGGATGCAAAAGCCCTGGCAATTCAAAAAAATGCTGGTCGCGTTTTGCAAGTGAGTGGCGCTTCTGTGTGCGTATTTATGCACTGGAGTAGGAAGTGGTGCGGCGGATCTTGGTGGTGACGTCGGCGCCGTACTGCGCATGCGCACAGGAGGCAGACAGACAGGTGACATCAGTGCGCATGCGCCGTTTAAGATACACCGTACGGATCTCTCAGCGCCACCGTCAAACCATCATTAGCATGTGGTGACGCCCACTTACAGTTCCGCCGCCTTACGCCGTCGAAAAACCGCTGCGCAGGTGAGTGAAACATTGATTAATAAAGTACATGCCTCTCCGCGCTGGTACGGCGTAGCGGAAAAAAGATGCGCCACGCCGGAGCAACGATGCGCCATTGTACATGAATCTACCCCTGTGAGTTATCAAGTGCAGTCAAGTCAAGCTTCATTGTCATTCTACTTCATGAAAGGACATACGGCAGAACAAAATGTCGTATCTCACAGGGCCACGGTGCTACATACGAATAAAAAATAATTATAAATATACAAAGACTAAACACAGCGAAGAACTTAAAATAAAAATAAATAAATAAAATATAAGGCTTCATGCACATTGAAGCTGAAAAAATGCAGTTTATTGGCGTTTTGGCTTTTTTTTTTTAAAGCCCATAAACTGAACTCTATGTTAGCCTATGTGCCCATGCACACCTGGGCGTTTTTTAGTGTTAATGAGCTTTGGAGTTGTAGGCAAGGCCGTTTTAACAATCAGGTTGAAAAGAACGTCGTTTTTTCTAGACCATTAAAAATATAATTTTTTACAACCCATGTACGCGGCATAATACTATGGAGAGCTAATGATGTGATGTCACTTGGATTTGAATAGTAATGATGTCATTCCTCATTCGCAGTAGTGAATCGCTTGTGTCACATCTCATGCTTGTCAGTAAAACATGCCTGTATACATTTTCCAGATTTTGTCATGTTCCAACAAAAAATGTAAGTGTATTTTTTGGGGATTTTATGTGATAGACCAACACAAAGTGGCACACAATTGTGAAGTGGAAGGAAATTGATAAATGGGTTTCAATTTTTTTTACAAATAAATATGTGAAACGTGTGGTGTGCGTTTGTATTCAGCCCCAATACTCAATACTTTGTAGAACCACCTTTCACTGCAATTACAGCTGCAAGTCTTTTTGGGGATGTCTCTACCAGCTTTGCACATCTAGAGAGTGACATTTTTGGCCATTCTTCTTTGCAAAATAGTTCAAGCTCTGTCAGACTGGATGGAGAGTGTCTGTAAACAGTTATTTTTAAGTCTTGCCACAGATTCTCAATTGGATTTAGACCTGGACT
This sequence comes from Rana kukunoris, assembly GCA_029574335.1. Lineage (NCBI taxonomy): Eukaryota > Metazoa > Chordata > Amphibia > Anura > Ranidae > Rana > Rana kukunoris. The sequence goes on along the minus strand of CM056051.1, from coordinate 423,479,216 downwards.
TTGACTGGGCCATTCTAATACACAAATATGCTTTAATCTAAACCATTCCATTGTAGCTCTGGCTGTATGTTTAGGGTTGTTGTCCTGCTGGAAGGTGAACCTTCACCTTAGTCTCAAGTTTTTTGCAGACTCTAAAGCCCTGTACACACAATCGGTTTGTCTGATGAAAACGGTTTGTTTTCCATCGGTGAAAAAAAATAGAACATGTTTTAAAATTTTCCTATGGATAAAAAAACTATAGAAAAAAACGATTGTCTGTGTGGAAGTCCATCAGTTACAAATCCACGCATGCTCAGAATCAAGTCGATTTTTGACTGATGGTGTGTAGGCAAGACTGATGAAAGTCATCTTCATTGGATATCCAACGAAAAAATCCATCAGATTAGATTCCATCAGATATCCGATCGTGTGTACAGGGCTTAACATGTATTTTTCTAAGATTGCCCTGTATTTGACTCCATCCATCTTTCCATCAACTCTAACCAGCTTCCCTGTGCCTGCTGAAGAAAGCATCCCCACAACATGATGCTGCCACCACCATGTTTCACAGTGGGGATGGTGTGCTCAGGGTGATGTGGAGTGTTAGTTTTCCACCACACAGCATTTTGCTTTTAGGCCAAAAAGGTAAATTTTGGTCTCATCTGACTAGAGCACCTTGTTCCACATGTTTGCTGTGTCCCCTACATGGCTTCTCGCAAACTGCAAACAGGACTTCTTATGGCTTTCTTTCAACAATGGCTTTTTTCTTGCTACTCTTCTATAAAGGCCAAATTTGTGGAGTGCACAAATAATAGTTGACCTGTGGACAGATTCTCCCACCTGAGGTGTGGATCTCTGCAGCTCCTCCAGAGTTACCATGGGCCTCTTGGCTGCTTCTCTGTTTAATACTGTCCTTAGCCAGCCTGTCAGTTTAGATGGATAGACATATCTTGGTAGGTTTGCAGTTGTGTCATACTCTTTCCATTTTCGGATGATGGATTGAACAGTGCTCCGTGAGATATTCAAAACTTGGGATATTTTTTTATAACCTAACCCTGCTTTAAACTCCACCACTTTATCCATGACCTGTCTGGTGTGTTCCCTGGCCTTCATGATGCTGTTTGTTCACTAAGGTTTTCTAACAAACCTATGAGGGCTTCACAGAACAGCTGTATTCATATTGAGATTAATTTACACACAGGTTGCCTTTATACTATCTAGATCACTCCTGAAGGCAATTGGTTACACTAGATTTTAGTTAGGGGTATCAGAGTAAAGGGGACTGAATACAAATGCACGCCTTTTCAGATATTTAATTGTAAAAAAGTCTGAAAACCATTTATCATTTTTCTTCTACTTCACAATTATGTGCCACTTTGTCTTGGTCTCACAATAAAATAGATGTATGTGTTTGTTTGTAACATGACAAAATAATGAAAATGTCAAGGGGTATGAATACTTTTTCAAGGGATTGTATATTGCCGTGTAAAGGAATATTATAATGGTCACAATACAGATCAATCAGCCTTCATTGGGACTTCTATGTTCGCTCTGAGTTCTTGTACTTGTGTGTTTGTTGAACTCCAAATTGCCTCCAACAATCTGCCACACAGCAGGTATATCTCCCCCAGGGGCATACTATATGGGATTTGCTTTGTTTTACAAACCAGTGGAGTTGTGTGATAGTGGGACCCTTTTACCTTCCAAGTATGTCTTGTAGAGTAGGGGTGGTTTGGAAGGACCCAAAATACATTCTCAGTACTGAGACTGCTATAGACTGACATAGAATTATTGGAAAACAAATCTAGGTGACCCGAAATAATAAAAATGTGAAGTTTGGTGTCCCGGAAGACAGTTGATTGACCAGGGAAGTCTAGCAGATTTGACATAATCCATACCAGATTCAGTCCTGAACCTTCCTCTATTTCGCAGTTTCTGGAGTTTTACACAAATAGTGATCTTATTTCATTCACCATTTGGGTCTGCATTCAATATATACACGGTTATAATAAATCCGCATCTTATGGACAGACGTTGACCTTTTTATCAGTCAGGGAAATGTTTGCCGTTTATAGCAGTGCAGATGTGAGCGCTAAAATCATCTGTATTGTTATTTACTGTCCTTGTGTGCCGCGATGAGCGCACTTTGTTCTTATTTACCGCGGCGCAGTCACCTTCCCGCGTCATCTATTATCATCCGCGATGAGGCGATAATAGAAAACAAGCTTTGATTGCAGGTTGATTTGTGTTTATGATGATGAATAGAGCAGAACAGACAGGCCGATCATCACATGTGAAATTGAGGCCAGTACAGCATTTAGCGGGCTGAGCAGACATGACAGGGTAAAGAGGATGAATTTATACAGCCGCTCTGCAGGATGAATCTCAGCCATTGTATTATTGATTGGAAAATATATGACAACAAGTCTATTTCAAGACTGACCAGGAAGACATCAGACTGTGATTCATCAGATATTAGAACATCATCTGCTGTGCAGAGAGATATATAGCCCCATACACACTATCAGTTTTCCTGACGGTTTTCTCTTCAGGTTTACCAAAACCATCTAATATAAGGTCAAACCTCAAGAGTTTCAATTTGTATGCAATCAGGCAGGTCCTTGTACTACATGGTTTTGGTAAACCTGAAGAGAAAACCGTCAGGAAAACTGATAGTGTGTATGGGGCTTAAGAGTTATTGCTGAGGGAAATGAACCGATGTGATGATATGTGCATTGGTCGGTTCATGTTTAGGATCTTCTGTGTATGACAGTAGAGCTGTTTATCAGAGAGTGTTAGTTTCTCTCTCTAGATGGGAGCACCTGGAGGCTTATGCCGCGTACACACGATCACTTTTTGTGATGAAAAAAAATGACATTTTTAAAAATGTCATTTAAAATGATCGTGTGTGGGCAAAATGTCATTTTATGTCTTCTGAAAAATGACCAAAAAAAAAAGTCATTTTTCAAAATGTAATTTTTTGTGTCATAAAAAATGATCGTGTGTGTGCAAAACTACGTAAAAAATTACGTTTTAAAGCCGCACATGCCCAGAAGCAAGTTAGGAGACGGGAGGTAAAACTACCATTCATAATGGAGTAAGCACATTCATCACGCTGTAACAGACAAAAAAGCAGGAATCATCTTTTACTAACAAGTAACCATCTAAAAGCAGCCTCAAGGCAAACAGAACTTCCCCTTTAGAGTGCCGTCATTTTGTTCATCATTTTCTAAAAATGATGGTGTGTACGCAACGTCATTTTTAAAAATGAAGTTTGAAAAATGTCTTTTTTTTCATGAGGCAAAATTACATTTTTTTTCATCACAAAAAGTGATCGTGTGTACGAGGCATTAGTTGTGTCTTCTGCTCCACCCAACATACTGCCATTAATGCACCGACTGCGCCATGCAAATATAGGTATAAGGTAGAGAGATTTCACTAGTGTGGGGATCAATTTGCTAGCAACCATACAAACCCAAAATATCAGTTTTGGGTGGAGATACTCTTTAAATTAATTATTTCCTTTACCAATGATTACAGAAACTTATGCCATATGTAAGCTTTTCAGCTTATAGACGGCGCTCAAAGCGAATTCCACTCTATTCTGCCCCTGAGATATTACATAATTGGGTACGTCTTGGTACAGCATAACGAAGGCGAAGTCCTGTTGTCATCCATAGAGCAGAAATCAGGTACCTCAACCTTCCTGTGACAGTCATGTGTCACTGCTGTCTGGAAATGGTCAGTGACCAGGAGAAGGGGTTAGGGTTGGGATGGAGGTGACGGTTTAGCTGCCGAAATTTTACAAAAGTCTAAATTTGCATATAAGTAGCAGAGCTGGTTTGTCTGGTTATACTGCTGCGGTTTGGGTGAAAGGAGGAGAGTGTATTAAAAAGCTAGAGGAGGAGATTACAAAAGTATCTGAAAAGTCATGTTTCGGGAATATAAGGGTTCAGTTTAATATACAATTGCATACTTATAAAAAAAAAAAAAAAAACAGCCCTCCTTCTTAGTCGACTGACGTAATCAAAATCAGACCCCTCAGCCACAGCCTCCACGTGCAGATGACTACTTATTTCTAGTCCTGTGCAGCAACTCCTCAAAGACTTAAAAGATAATCACCACTCTAGGTTGGTTATCACCTCCACTGCACGCTAGCAGGTGCTGGCGCTGTTTGTCCCAGGCTGGACAGTAGAAGAGAAGAATCTGGTCAGCCGCACATCCCAAAAAATCACCTTTATACGTATTTAAGAAAGACTTTCCACACTACGTCAAAGGGAATATAGTAATCCAGCTAACATTTTTCACGCCAGCATCAAAGCTTGACTAAGCACTGATGTTGGCGTGAAATGCGTTAGCTGTAGTGCTATGTTCCCTTGAATGTAGTGTGGCGAGTCTTTCTTGAATATGTCTAAATACAGGTGTTTTTATTGGATATGCGGCTAAATAGATTATTCTCTTCTTTCCTCAAAGACGTACATGGTTATGTACTCCTAGGCCGCGTACACACGATCAGACCGGTCCGATGAAACTGGCCCGAAGACCAGTTTCATCGGACCAAATTGATCGTGTGTACGGCCTATCGGACTGTTGTCCATCTGACCAAAGTTTTAAAACTTGCTTTAAAATCTGTCCGATGGACACCTGTCCGTCGGACCGAAACGATGGTTAGTACACAAAAGCATCAGACCAAAAACCCGCGCATGCTCAGAATCAAGTCGACGCATGCTTGGAAGCATTGAACTTCGTTTTTTTCAGCACGTCGTTGTGTTCTACGTCATCGTGTTCTGGCCCGATGGGATTTTGGACTGATGGTGTGTACTCACATCAGACCATCAGACCACTTCATCGGTGGTCCAATGAAAACGGTCCTGTCGGACCAGTCTCATCGGTTTGGTCTGATCGTGTGTACGTGGCCCTAGAGTTTCAGTGGAGGAGGCCAACACTGCCAGGAAAAAGCAAGTAGGTGCCTAAGAGGTCCTGCATACAGGGGGTTAGGAAGTGCAATGTAGTAAAGATGTAGTTAACCTTTAAAGGCAAAACACTGTAACGCGGCTATTAAAAAAGCTGAAAGAAAAACAATAACCCATTGGATTTTCTGGTCACTTTCAATCCTGCACCAATGAAATGTCAACTGGAATCTAACTGGTTATTTAAACACAGACAGTTTTTTATTGAGACACTGATAAACAAAGGTCCCCTTTTCCTAGAAGCCCCATAGTAAACATAAAATTGCCTGATGGTCTCTCTGCATTACATTATTATACTATATAGAGTGAATGAAAGGGTTACTTGTAGTTGCTCATGGGAGGGACAGAGCTCAGGGGAGGGGCGGCATCACCAGTGCGCTGATGTTACCAGAGCAGACAGGAGGCTGTCTAGTGTGTGGAGTCTGCTGAACTGTAAATCAGAATCTGAATCTTAAAAGTGGTGTATACAGTACAGTGAAGATGCAGCAAATCTCAGGTCTGTCTGCAGAGTCAGGATGGGCTGGTAACATGGGAACATGGTACACTAACCCAAACCGCAACAGCACCTTCTTGTGATGTGGCTGCTGTGGCAACACTTTCTGGAAAGATGGTAAAACTCTCTGCAAAGATGGCAGCACTCTCTGGGAATGAAAGGAGGGGGACACTTTAGTGCCCCTACATATGGGACCAGGGACAGACTCTGAGTGACCATTTAAATTTATTTTAAATTGATTGATTACTTACCTGTCTTACTTTACTTCTAGAACATTCATCTGTTGGTCAGGTGATCTGAAGAACCTATAAAAGAAAGAAAGAGAGATGTGAGCCATAGAGGCAACAGAGACGGCTTCCCTCACGCCCATCTGTTGCGGTCTCATCGTATGGGTTTTAGTCCCTTCTGCAGAAGGGGACAGTTGTTTTTATTTATTTATTTATTATTATTATTAAGTTTGAGCTTTAATGGCTAAACTAGGTCATGGGTTAAACAATTGGCTTGGTAATTTAATTTATTATTTAATAGCATTTGATTTGCTATTTTACACAATACTTAATATATATGTTTTAAATACTAACATTAAACAGGCTGCGGTCAATTTATACCATTTAATATAGGCCATTTGTCTATTTATTTAGTTAATGTTTATTTTAGGTTCTGTCTCAGGTCCCATATTGCTGTACCCTCTGGAAAGATGAACAAAGTAGTATTCTCTTGTCATTTGATAGTTATTTCTAACAGCAATCATCATAATCCATTCCTGTCAAATTGTAGACTCAATATTTTATACAGACATTACCCCTCCAAGGATGAAAAGAAGCTGTCCTGGAGAAGTCCTGGATCATGAGAAATTACATGATGAGGTTTTGAGTAGTCGGATAAGTTCATGAGTGGGTGATGAGTAAGTAGGTAGAGTGACTGGGTATGTACAAAGGCTTGAAGAGTTGGTGAGTGCTGGATGAAGATCTAGGGATAAAGAGAAGTCCTGGAACCAAGAAAAATAATGCCTCATAGGCCTTGTACACACGGGCCAGAATCTGGTCAGTAAAAAAACATTGTTTTTACTGACGAGATTCTTGGCAAGAATCTCTTGCTGCCCGAGTGTACACACAGACCTTTCAAAAGAACCGTGGTTCTTTTGAAAGGCAAGAACCCTACCTATGCCGGGGAAGCTACCGCGAATGCGTCAAAGTCATTTTGAGCATGCACAGGTTTCCACGGCGACAGGTAAGAATACCTGAGGCTGTACACGCGATCGGAATTTCCGATGGAAAAAGTCAAACAGACTTTTTCCATCGGAAATTCTGACCGTGTGTATGCCATCAGAGTTTTTCCATCAGATATTCAGAGGAATTCTATTTACATAGAAAACGTGTTATCTTTTCCTCCGATGGAATTCCGAAGGAATTCTAATGTGAGTTTGGTCGGGCTAAAGCCCGATCGTGTGTACGGGCATTAGTGGTTTTGTGGGGTGACCTTCAACAACATCCCAGTGATATGTCTCTCAAGTTTGCTCAGAATTTATCTCAAAAGTAGTATTTTTTTGTGAGTCGGTGGCTCATGGACATTACAGAGTCACCTCTACTTCCTCTGAAAGAACTTGGGAAATTAGCATTATCCTCACAGACTTCACAAAGTTTTATTAAGGCAAAAACTTATTTTACTCTCCAAGAAATGATGGTAAGATGGAGAAATGATGGATGGCGTATTACAAAGATGGATAATGACAACTGAGTAAAGGTCAAAACGATTAAGTATATCCGGCGGAATAAAATAATCTATTCTCATCACTAAAGGTAAGTGTCAGAAATTGACGAGTCCCCTTTATGTAAGAATGATGGCGCTGCTGGTCGAGGAGTCATACGGGGAGACGGAACGACATTAAACGCTGACTGACGGCTGTAATCACTTTGCGGATAGAATACGGTGGAGCTCCAATGTGACGCCGGGTCTAGTCAGTGATTGATCTCTTAGACATGACATGAGCTAATAATGCATCACGTGTCTCTCTATTTGAACATACACAGCACACAAACATGATAATGTGATCATTGTAACACTGTTTAATATCAGCCCTCCTCCTTCCTTTCCTATACTATAGGCCCATCTATATAAAATATTGCATCTATAGAGAAACACCGTTCCATCCCCCCTTCACCAACAAAAAGGAGCTGCTTTTAGTATATCCATTTGTTTCATGTGAAATACTGGACCACATACTGACCACACAGATACATGTGAAGCGACATTATCAGGGTATGGGATAATATAAAGTGGATAGGAGGTGAGTCTGGGGACATTAACATGGCTAAGCGATAATATAAAGAAGATAGGAAGTGAGTTCATAGACGATATTAGAGGGAATGCATAATATAAAGGTAGGGGAAGCTGAGCCTAGGGACATTATTAGGTGTAAGAAATAATATAAAGGGGTTAGGAGATGACTCCAGGGACACTATCTGAGTAAGGCATAATATAAAGTTGATAGTAGGTGAATCCAGATTCGTTAATGGGGTAAGGAATAACATAAAGGGGATAGGAGCTGAGTCCAAGAACATTAACAGGGGTAAGGGATAATGTAAAGGGGATAGGGAGCTGTTGCATCCCCTGGTGGTGGTTAATAAGCCAGATCCCACAATAGGAGCCTTTCTGAATAAACTGCAGCAAGACTGGTTGGAAAAACATGGCTTATGCTCCGGCTCATGGCCTACCATGCCTCAGCTAAGGGGCTAACACATTACTTCACAACCAAGTTGTAGAATCCCTCCTCCTGTCATTCCAGAGTGGGTCCTTTGAGATCACACCACACACCTGACCAAAGAACACTGGGACATAGTCTGCCAATGCCTGGTCCAGGCAGGGGACCCAGCCCACCTTCACCTAACTACCATTAGTCCGCCAACCAAGCCAGTACACTTATGTAGTGCTACCCCCATATCAACCACTAGGTAGATTGCCCGGATCCTTTTCCCAGTATCTTGCTCACACCACAACACTCATTTCCAATCATGCTTTAGGCTCATTAACCAACCAGTCTAGGGATATGCTCTTTCTGATACTGTATAGTAGAACTTTGATAGGTAGTGGGTAATGGTAGGATACTACTGTGGGCGTGGCATGCTTGCCTGTGCACTCTCGGGGTAGCTCTTCATTTCTCTTGTGTATGCGCTATAAATGACAGGTCGGGCCTCAAGTTTACGCAAAAGTCAACCTAAAGGCAGGACCCCAGCTTAGAGATAAGCCATAAACTGTTTGCAGAAGTGATGTTCAGGGTTTCTCTGTAAAATGTTCTGTCCCATGTTACTACATACCTTGCTCATTGCATGTTTAATTTAGAAGGGTCCTTGCCAGTCAAGCGTAACTCTGTCACCTCACTCCGTGACAGAATGCCCACTGTGCCCTAGTGCGGACCTCTTGCATGCACTCTACCAACTCTTTCAGCTCTCCTCTACCATACAGCTAGATACATAGGGTCACTGTACCACAGGTTTGGTCTTGATATCTTTCGAAAAAACCGACCACTAAGGAAGGAGTCAGAACACTGACCCACTCATTACCAAAGGGCCTGTCACCTTCGCTAAGTATCACACTTCACAACCGGCTGCTATGTTTTCCCATCAGTTCTTGGTTACTCGTAGCAACTATGACCCTCCAACTTTTATGCTGAGTTAACCCTTGTGTGTACCTCATGTGTGCGTTACAAACCCTGTTCTTCTGATACACCATTTACATTCATGCAACCCTTTCAGTGACTTCAGGCAAGGCTTGAGAGGTTTAAATGCTTTACTGCAACTCTTGCAGTAGAATATTACAGTCACATCAAACTAGCATGCGCAGGTTTCTTACCATACACACGCTCGAGTTTCTCATCGGAAACCAGCCCAACGAGAAACTCGACGAGCCAAATTCGACTCCCGTCGAGAAAATAGAGAACCTGCTCTCTTTTTGGCTCGACGAGTTCCTCAACGGTTTTCTCAGCGAAAAGTGTACACACGACCGGTTTCCTCGGCAGAATCCAGCAAGAAACTTGATGGGAGACGTATTCCGCCGAGGAAACCGGTCGTGTGTACACTTTTCGCTGAGAAAACCGCTGAGGAACTCGTCAAACAAAAATAGAGCAGGTTCTCTATTTTCTCGACGGGAGTCGAATTTGGCTCGTCAAGTTTCTCCTTGGTTTCCGAAGAGAAACTCGAGCGTGTGTATGCTAAGAAACCCGCGCATGCTCAGATAAAAGTAGAAGATGGGAGTAAAAGTAGCATTTGTAATGGAGATAACACATTTTTCAAGCTGTAACAGACTCAAAAGTGCAAATAGTCTTTTATCAAACTTTTACTTAACACGCAAACACATGAGATTAGCAAAACCAGCCCCAAGAGTTGTGCCAGTGGAATCGAACTTCCCCTGCCGTCCTATGTGTTGCAGTCACCGCGTTTGACTTGGTCTTTAACGTGTGTACGCAAAGCAAGCTTGTCGAGTTTCTCGACAAGCCTAACAAGGAACTCGACGAGGAAATCGATGTGTTTCAGACGACGAGTTTCTCGGTCGTGTGTACGCGGCCTAAGAGATAATAAAAGGGTATGTGGAGATGATTCTAGAGATATTTTTAGGGGTAAAGGATAATATAAAGATAACTAACTACACACACATTTAAACCTGCCTACACATTCACTCTCCCTTAAATCTAGGGCACCTTAGTCTAGGGCAGCCCTCAAATTTTCCACTTGCCTATAGAAAATCATTGCTGGCGAGTGTGGGGCTGCCTCGGGGGAGGGGGGGCAAGCACTGTCGGCAGGCGGGGTTGAATGGGAGCCATTCTCCCAGGCAGGGGAAGAGAGAGGAGAGGAAGAGGTGGGCCGGCCGGATCATCAGAGAGCGGGATTGCCCACTGTAACAGCTTATATTTGAATTGCCCCGTTTTCCCGGAGCTCACTGTCCTGCCTCCTTGTTCGGCACTTTTGATAGCCAGAACACTGGTCCAATGTCGAGACATGTGACGCCTATAAGTGCCCACCAGTGCTTGGTTTGCTGATGACATTTCTTCACTTTGATCATCCATGGTTTCCAGCCTATGGTCATTACAGCACCAACCACTACTGAACAGCCAGTTTCTTGTGTGTGTATGTGTGTGTGTGTGTGTGTAATATTGTGCTTGATAATGTTTCCAGGTACAAGGATGGTGTGTGGTTTCTCTGTGATGATTAGTAAGTAGCTATTCTCTGGAAATGTATCTTATTTCTTCAATTACTGACATATTTCATTTTACTTGTTCATTGTCTTTTTTCAGACTTTTTTAGGTCACATGGTTTTTGGATTTGGATGGATGAGGTGGTGATGACACATGGTTTGCCTTGGGCATTGTTGGTCAGTAAGGCCTTACCAACTTTTCTCTCTTCTCACCTACCCTTTTGTCTTTCCCGGCACACACTACCTCTTATCCCCTCACTCTCTTTCTCTTGATATATTTTCCTCTCTCTCTCTCTCTCTCTCTGCCTCCCTATTCTTATCCCTCTCTACTCATCTATCACTATCTATCTCTCTTTTCACCGGCTGCTCCCTCTATTTCTCTCGCTCTTAGCCCGTTTCCTTCTCTCTCGAAGTCACTCCCTCTTTATCTTACTCTCTCTGCCACTCCCTCTTTCTCTCTCTTTCTGCCCGCTTCCTTTCTACTCTCCACCCTTCCCCATCTCTCTCTTTCTCCCGGCTTGATTTCTCCATATCTCTCTCCCAGCTCCCCCTCTCTCATCCATTTCTCTCTCTTCTTGTCTGATCCTTCTATATTTCACACTTTCTTTCTCTCTCTCTCTCTCTCTCTCAATCTCTTTCTCTCTCACTTAGTCACAGACGACCTTTCAGAGTTGAATTATCTGCATTTTGTCTCTCCGACATTCATTCTTCCATCCTGTTGGGATCTCACATAGTTCAGAGATCCTCATTGGTCTCTTTATTGAAATTGTGCACGGCGAGTCTTGTTAATTATTCCCAGAATGCTAAACCTTGAATCATTTTGGTTACTCTATACGCCGGCTAATTTTCATTTTGCAGCGTGCCCTTGTTTTAATGAGCACAATTGCTGGTAATATATCATCTCCCTCATCTGCCGCGTCATCGGACCAGATGCTGATTGAGGGCTGGCGTACGATTTGCGGCTCTCTTTGCTTCTCTATGGAGATTCTGCGGCCTTGGCAAAAATGTCTTCTGAGCAATAATCTCATCAATGTCACCTCTGGTAACGGCAAATCTAGTGGTTTGATGCTCTCCGAGGAGATGTAAACCCTTTATATGCTGCTGTGTGACGTGAAAGACCATGAACATAGTGTCTCATTTTCACTAGAAGGTGAATTTTTTGGATTTGCTAAGAGGCCGAGTCACAAAAATACCATTTGTGGCCCCAAAAACAGAGTGATGCCTGCACAATCACATCCTGCCAGCCTTGTGGATAGAGAAGACTTCATGAGGTTATAATTGGAAGAAAACATTTACAAAATGTTAAAAAAGGGATCTGTGTACCACATGAAATTGCCGACGAACAGAGCCGTGTCATAGTCCACTGATAGATTCACAGGAAGTACCTTGTCAAACTCTCCCCAACTAACAGTCTTCTGTCCTCTTTCAAGCTGCTGCACATACTCAGTTGTTAGATGGGAAAAAGCAGACAACAAGGGGGAATCATACTTTTCTGCCCACATAGCCTTCCTAGGGTGACCACATTTCCAAACTACCATTCAGGGACACCCGCCTTCCCAAAAATCAGCTTGTGCTGTAACGAATAACAGCACAGTGATTGGACACAATAGGCAGGGTTTATTATTTCTCCAATCACAAGCAGGGGGTGGGGACTGTGCTCCTCCAGGCATTCCCGACCAGGACAAGTACTGTCAGTGAGTAAAGCGGTGATGTGGCAGCCCTTTTTGGGGGCATTAGTTGGGCTTGGGGGGTGGCTGTGTCAGTTTCATTCCGGGACACTGTATTGTCCTGGAATGAAGGTGCCCGGGACAGACCTGCAAAATGCGGGACTGTCCCGGGCAATCCGGGACAGGTGGTCACCCTAAGCCTTCCCTGTGTAATTACTAGTAATATTAACAATACCATATACAGAAGTAGCACAGATATAGCAGTATGTACAAAATATGGTGGCAAATGTTTGCAAAAAAAGCACTTTGGTAAAATAATTTGGAAAAAATTGTTTAAATGTAACATATTGTAAACATTGTGTTGATGTAATTAGTGCAATTACTGGGGGAAATGTTTTCAAATGGAGATTGTTCTTCATTCCCCTCTTCACAGCCTGATAGCTAACGTCCACCAACTGCCAGAATGATGATACACAGTACCATCCAGTGGCTATATTGTAAACTGCATGCTGCTACTGATCATTTTTTTAAGTCTCTCTTCACCTCTCTCTTTCTTTACCTCTCTCTGCCTAACTCTCTCCCTCTCTTCATCACTCTCATCTGTCATCCCCATTCTCTCGCCTTTCTCTCTCTCTTATCACTTAGTGTTCCGTCTTTCCACACTTTTGCGTTTACAGAATTGATTTGTTACTGAAATCTGTATACCTGGAGGGAGTGAATGCTATAAAGGCTCTTGCAGTGAGTCGGCTCCGCCATAGGGGTTGCATCTGCTTCAGGACACTTTCCTAAATTTTTTATTTTTTTTATTTATTACAGGTACTAAAGCCTCTTGTACATGATACTACTGTTTGAGCACCTACTTTTTCAGACTTTTTTGGTATGTCCGTTTGCGCAAATAGGCAAAAACGTATTCTCATGCTCTCGTCCTGCACAATATGTAAATGGCCATTTGCGCACATTTGTGCGTATTTGCCTGCATTTGGCGTAAATTACTGACCAAAAAAGATTTTTCCTTTTTTTTTTATTGAAGAATGCACAATGCTTGTTTACTGTGTGTAGAGGCACATTACATTTAATGGGCTGCATTTTTAGCTCAGTAAAAGAAAAAGCTGTGTCTATGTCAGTGTGAACCAAGCCTAAGTATACATGTCCTTCAACCTTTGGAACCATAGATACTGAAATGTACAACGATGTTGATCTTGGTTCCGCTGTGAACACAAAACTTATTAACAAGTTTTCTCTCCAACTTGTTTACGTTTTCACAATATCTGAGCTAGAGGGGGTTTGTGTACCACCGGTTCATACTGTAACTTTCCCATTGTTCATGTACTGACAGGTGTCCTTGCTTTCCTCTGTCCTGTACACATTTCATTTGCAGGGACAGACCATCTCAGTTGGGAAAGAGATTTGGCTAGATTCACGTAGAGCGGCGTAATTTTATGCAGGTGTAATGTATCTCAGATACGCTACGCCGCCGTAAATTAGAGAGGCAAGTGCTGTATTCACCAAGCTAAGTTACGGCGGCGTAGTGTAAATGGGCCTGCGTAAGCCCGCCAAATTCAAATGTGTTTTAAGTGGGCGTGTTTTATTTAAATTAAGTGTGACCCCACGTAATTGATGTTTTTTACTAACAGCACATGCGCCATCCGTGGACGTATCCCAGTGCGCATGCTCCAAATTACGCCGCTATGACTCATTGGTTTCGACGTGAACGTAATTTACGTCCAGCCCTATTCACGGACGAGTTACGCAAACAACATAAATTTATAAAATTTGACGCAGTCCCGACGTCCATACTTAACATTGGCTGCGCCATCTTTTTGTTGGAATATCTTTACGCCTGAAAACGCCTTTAGTAAACGGCGTATCTGTACTGCGACGGCCGGGCGTACGTTCGTGAATAGGCGTATCTCGCTGATTTACATATTCTAGGCATAAATCAGCGTACACGCCCCTAGCGGCCAGCGTAAATAGGCAGTTACAATTTGACGGCATAGGAGACTTACACCGGACGTATCTTAGCAAGGTTTAAAGGGGTAATTCCCCCAAAAACCTTTTTTTAACATTGATTGAGGCTCGTTATGTCAAGGGGAATCGGGTGTTTTTCTTTTAGAATCTAAGCAGTACTTACTGTTTTAGAGACGCATCGTCTCCGTCGCTTCCGGGTATGATCGTCTGGTCTGGGCGTGCCTATTTGATTGACAGGCTTCCGACAGGCTTCAGACGGTCGCATACATCGCGTCACGAGTAGCCGAAAGAAGCCGAGCGCTGGTGCGGCTCTATACTGCGCCTGCGCACCGTCGTTCGGCTACTTTCGGAAAATCGTGACGCGATGTATCCGACCGTCGGAAGCCTGTCAATCAAATAGGAAAGCCCTTCCCCGAAGACCATACCCGGAAGCGTCAGAGACGATGCATCTCTAAAACGGTAAGTACTGCTTCGATTCTAAAAAAAAAACACCCGATTCCCCTTGACAAAACGAGCCTCAATCAATGTTAAAAAAAAGGTTTTTGGGGGAACTACCCCTTTAAGCGTATCTCGTTTTGAGAATACGCTTAACCACTTGACTACTGGGCACTTAAACCCACTTAATAACCAGACCAATTTTCAGCTTTCGGTGCCCTCACATTTTGAATGACAATAACTCAGTCATACAACACTGTAACCAAATGAAATGTTTGTCCTTTTTTCCCCACAAATAGAGCTTTCTTTTGGTGGTATTTGATCACCTCTGCGGTTTTTATTTTTTTCGCTATAAATGAAAAAAGAACGAAAATTTTGTAAAAAAATGCATTTTTCTTCATTTCTATTATAACATTTTGCAAAAAAGTAATTTTTCTTCATAAACTTGGCCTAAAATGTATACTGCTACATATCTTTGGTAACAAAACAAAACATTTTTAGATATTATTTAGTCTGGGTGAAAGTTATAGGGTCTAAAAGCTATGGTACCAATTACTGAAAATTGATCAATTTGATCACACCTGATGTACTGACAGCCTCTCTCGTTTCTTGAGACCCTAACATGCCAGAAAAGTACAAATACCCCCCAAATGACCCCTTTTTGGAAAGAAGACATTCCAAGGTATTTAGAAAGAGGCATTGTGAGTTTTTTGAAGTTGTCATTTTTTCCCACAATTCTTTGCAAAATCAAGATTTTTTTCATTTTTATTTTCTTTCCACAAAATTTTCATATTAGCAGGTTATTTCTCACACACAGCATATGCATACCACAAATTACACCCCAAAACACATTCTGCTATTCCTCCCGAGTATGGCGATACCACATGTGTGAGACTTTTACACAGGGTGGCCACATACAGAGGCCCAACATGCAGGGAGCACCATCAGGCGTTCTGGAACACCCAGACCAATTCTGACATTTCTCTCCTACATGTAAAAATCATCATTTATTTGCTAGAACATTACATAGAACCCTAAAACATTATATATGCTTTTTTAGCAAAGACCCTAGAGAATACAATGGCGGTTGTTGCAACTTTTTATCGCGCATGATATTTGCACAGCAATTTTTCGAACACATTTTTTTGGGAAATAAAACAGTTTTGTGCTTTTAAAAAAAAAAAACATTAAATTTAGCCCAATGTTTTTGCATAATATGAAAGATGAAGTTACGCCGAGTAAATAGATACCCAACATGTCACCCTTCAATATTGCACACGCTCGTGGAATGGCGCCAAACTTTGCGACTTAAAAATCCCCATAGGTGACGCTTTAAATATTTTTACTGGTTACATCATTTTAGTTGGAGAGGAGGTCTAGGGCCAAAATGATTGCTCTCGCTCTAATGTTCGCAGCGATACCTCACATGTGTGGTTTGAACACCGTTTTCATATGTGGGCGGGACTTGCGTGCACGTTCGCTTCAGTATACGAGCACGCGGGAACAGGGGCGCTTTACGTTTTTTGTTTTTTTTTATTGTTCATTTTACTTTATTTATTTTAGTTTGACATGTTTTTCCCCAAAAATAAATGTTTTGATTACTTTTATTCCTATTACAAGGAATGTAAACATCCCTTGTAATAGGAATATAGCGTGACAGGTCCTCTTCAGTGAGATATGGGGTCAATAAGACCCCACATCTCACCTCTAGGCTGGGAAGCTTGAAAAAAAAAACGACCGCAGAGTATTGCGCAGGGAGTATTGCGCAGGGAGTATTGCGCAGGGAGTATTGTTCAGAGGGGGTATGCAGAGTATTGTTCAGAGTATTGCTGGGGGTATGCAGAGTATTGTTCAGAGTATTGCTGGGGGTATGCAGAGTATTGTTCAGAGTATTGCTGGGGGTATGCGGAGTATTGTTCAGAGTATTGCTGGGGGTATGCTGAGTATTGTTCAGAGTATTGCTGGGGGTATGCTGAGTATTGTTCAGAGTATTGCTGGGGGTATGCTGAGTATTGCTGGGGGTATGCTGGGATGGATGAGCAGGGATGGATGGATCTGTGACTGCAATAGTCACAGATCCATCCACAGCGCTGCCGCCATCCGCGCTCCCCCTCTCGGTACAGAGAGATGACGCCGGTCTGTTTACATGTGATCACACCGTCATTGGACGGCGCGATCACGTGGTAAACCGCCGCTATCAGCGGCGATTTACCGTGATCCGTGACCCGCCGGTCACGGACATTCCCGTGTGCGCGCCCCAAGGGACTCTGGAATCACGTTATATAACGTGATCCCAGAGTTAAGCAACCACCTTGCCGCCGTTATTTTTCGGCAGGTGGTTGCTAAGTGGTTAAAGATACGACGGCTCAGATTCTAAGTTACGCCGACGTATCTACTGATACGCCGGCGTAACTCTACGTGAATCTGGCCCATTGTCTCTTACGTGAACTGAGACCTGAAAGTAACCCTTTATTACTTCGGTCTATCCACAAATTAGACCAGTCAGAATTAAATCCAGAAATCCTATATAGCGATACCCCCTCAAGGGCTGATAATTGATTTGGGATCGGCGTATTAAGTTACCCTTGTGTGTTGTCTAGGGGTGATTGCAGTGAGCAGAGCAATAAGAGAATGTCCAAACCTGCCGCTGAAGTTTTCCGAATGCTTTATTTCCTGGTCCAACACGACCAACATCAACATAAGGTATGTAAATGAAAGCCTCTGGGATAAGGTATATTGAGATTAAGATAAAATGTACCATCATCCTTGCACTAGAGATATAGGGTACTTGGGTCTAAGGTCCCCGGACCAAAGAGCCAAGAAAAAGGGTTTTTTTTTGGGCCAATTAGGACTATTTCGGTACTTGTATACAGATAAACAATAGAGAGAAAAATTAAAAGTGTTCAAAATTTTATTACAAAGTACAAACAAGACAAATTGACATATTAAAATTATGACAATCATCCAGTAACATCACGACAAGGTCCCCGAAGGGGGAAACAGGTGCAATGGATTTGAAGACTGTCACAAGTTCTCTACTAGTTTCGCGGTTGGGACCGCTTCATCAGGAGAAGATCTAAAAATAGTTAACAATGAATCAATAAAAAATATACATACACAAAGTCCCAGGAGGGTGGCCAGAATGGACACACACATGGAGGGACCTACTTGTCTGGTATAAAAGGTAAATGGGTATATGGGTTAGTATCGATCCAGCTCAGCCTCAGTAGATAGGGAAGACGTGAGGGGTGTGTGGGGAAACATCACACTCGTGGTTACTAGGGGTGAAGTGAGAGGCGGGGGTTTGGGGGTGATGGGTGGGGGAAAAGGAATAAGATCTGGGGAGCAAGGGAAGTGGAAGAGAAGAAAAAAGGGGGGGAGGGGGGGAAAGGGAGGGGGGAAATGGAAGGGTGAAGGGCGAGGGCTGGAGAAGGGGTTGGGGAATGCATAAAAACATGGGAATGGGAAAGATTGTGACAGACAAATGGGGGGGGGGGGGTTTAGAGGTAAGGAAAGCAAGGGAGAAATAGGAAAGTGAAGTTGGAGGGAAGAGGAGGGAACCAAGAGAGGTATAAGGAAGCAGGAAAGGGCAAAGAGGAAGAAAAGAGTGAAAGGAAGGGGGAGGGAAACAAGAAAGGGGAGGGGGGGTTTGGGGGCAGCAAGGAGGGACTGAGTGAGCAAGGGACCAAAAGGGAGAGGGGAGAAGAGGGGAGAGGAGGAGGAAAAGGACACGGGGACAAGGTGGGGGAAAGGGGAGTAAAGGGAATCTTAAACAATGTGCTGGTGAAAAGGTATTAATGGTAAATAGTTACCTTGATGACAAGGGGGTTAAAATGAGGTAAGGGGATCCCAGGATCAGGAGCCCGAACAGTGTCAACATATTGGGGTGCATAGTGTGCATATAGTGATACTTATATTCCTGTGGGGGACTTGTTATGGTCCCGGGAAAGCATCAGAGTAATGATGCTGACCAATAGTGCCTGGGGGAGAGTACAAACAATATATATGAGCAGGGGATAAAGATAAACCAAAATGCAGGCTGATACTGGGCAGTGGGAACGGCAAAACTGCTTGTGTTTACGAGGCATCACACAGTTACCATGATTCATAGCAAAATAAATGTACATATGCTAACACTAGTAGCACACTAGAGGGTAATACATATATATTAGCAGGGCCATCATCAAGGGGGTACAGGCATTACACCTGTAAGGGGCCCGATGGTCCCCAGTCGCCCCCCCCCCCCTGTTTTTTTTTCATCGTCTGAACCCCCGCTTTAGCAACTTGCAGCAGAGGCCCGCCCCCTCCTGTTTTTATTTTTCATATGACTTTAGCAACTCGCAGCAGGAGACAGAAGAGATGACACTTTTGTTACCACACAGCCCCCCCTTATCTCGCGGCAGGAGAGAGGAGGCCCCCCTGTTCTCTGCTCCAGGAGGGCCCTGCCTAAAGCTATGTAAGGGGCCCCAAAATTTGTGATGGCTGCCCTGTATATTCGTTTTAAAATAGAACTAAATGCAAAACTAATTTTGAATAGAGATGGGAAGATTTTTTGCCATCTGTGTGCCACTTTCTTCACTTCACCTTCACGCCCTGTCCCATAGCCCAAACAAGAAGTGAAAGGAAATCCTTCCAAAGTTAGGAAATTCCTGGTTGTCACCAGAATCACTAAAACTAGTGTCCCTATTGGATGATTTTCTCTCTATGGTCGTGTACACATGATCAGTCCATCCGATAAGAACGGTCCGAAGGACTGTTTTCACCAGTTAACCTGATGAAGCTGACTGCTGGTCTGATGTGCCTACACACCATCGGTTAAAAAAACGATTGTGTTAGAACGTGGTGACGTTTACGTGTTTTAACACAACGACGCGCTGAAAAAAACTAAATTCAATGCTTCCAAGCATGCGTTGACTTGATTCTGAGCATGCTCGGCCTTTTAACCGATGCTTTTGCATACTAATGATCAGTTTTGACCCATCGGTCAGGGGTTCATCGGTCAAATTTTAAAGCAAGTTCTCTTTTTTTTTGACCGAAGGATAACTGACCGATGGGGCCCACACACGATCGGTTTGGACCGATGAAACGGTCCTTCAGTCCGTTTTCATTGGTTTTGACCGATCGTGTGTACGCGACCTATTTGTGTTCTGGTGGCAACCCAGCATTTGGGATGTTCTTTCACTTTCGGTCATAAGCAGAACAATCAGAGAAGATGAGTCCCCTTAAAGGATCACTAAAGGAAAAATGTTTTTGCTGAAATGACTGTTTACAGGGTATAGAGACATAAAAGTTAACTGATTCCTTTTAAAAATGATTAAAAATAGATAAAAATCAATCATATAATATGCCTCTAGTTTCACTTTCGTTTTTAAACTGGTTTTGTGTTTATGTGAAGTAGAGAGAGAGACTGAACAAAAACAAACAAATCCAGGGCAGTGTTTTGTTTTTAAATTGAATCCCAGGGCAGTGTTTTGTTTTTAAATTGAATCCCAGGGCAGTGTTTTGTTTTTAAATTGAATCCCAGGGCAGTGTTTCTTGTCTGGTCATGAATCTGACCAGACAAGCAGGAAGTGTGGCGATCAGAGCAGAATTACAGTAACTTCAAAGCAAAAATGAACAATGAGAACATGAAAACAGCACTGCATTAAGGTAAAGGAAGCTATTTAGCTAAAAAAAAAAATTCCTTTAGTGATCCTTTAATGGGGACACACACAGCAATTAAAACCCAATAAATGTTCTAATCCCTCTCCATTCTATCTCCACTCGGCCCCATTCAGTCCCTATGTAAACAGATCTTGTCCTTCCTCTGGAATCATTCAGCAACAGGATTTTGGCATGCAAACAAAATCAGTAATTCCAGTTTTATTCATTTGTTTCCGTGATAATAATTTTTGCCATCAGATGGCGCCATTCACTCAGTTAATGACACCGTTTTCAGTCCTTTAAGACCAGAGGAAAGTCATCAAAATGTTTATAAAGAATTATAATTTTAGTTATTTTTATAAACATGGAACATATTCTTATAATGTTTATACTGGCAAATTCCAGCAGCTTGTTTATGGAAATGAGAGAATGAAAAGAGTAGCATCAATCAAAAGCTGGATATACACTATACAATTTTCTTTAGATCTACCTTAAAGTGGTTGTAAATTCACTAACAAAAAAAATAAAAAACCTGCAAGACAAAGGCATAATGAGCTAGTATGCATAGCATGCTAGCTCATTATGAAATACTTACCTTAGATCGAAGCCCCCACAGCGGTTACTTGGGGGTATCACGGGCTCCAGTGATGTGATTGGCCGAAGCTGCGATGACGTAACCCCACGCGAATCTGCACGGGAGCCGTAGGTAACGGCACACTAGCTGTAGCCATTGCGTCATTGCACGTGTGTCGATGACTTCAGCACATGCTGATACAGGGGATATCTCCTAAATCGTGCAGGTTTAGGAAATATCCAAGGTAGCTAGCTACAGGTAAGCCTTATTTTAGGCTTACTTGTAGTAAAAAGTTTATATTTGGATACAATCAGGCGGGCCCTTGCACTACGTCGTTTTAGTAAATCTAAAGGAAATCAGACAACAATAGTTGTATATTGTGTATAGGGTCTCAGGCTTTGAGCACAGATACTACTGTAATTAGCACCTGTCCAGTCAGGTAACATTTGACTACATGACAAATTAAGGCCCCATTCACACGTGTGCGACTTGGGACTGTACAGTTGCATTGACAAGTCTTGTCCCATGATTTCTAATGATTACTGTTCATATTTGTGCGACTTCAAGAGGCAGCGACTTTAAAGTAATCCCTGCACTACTTTGTTCTGACTTTGATCCGACTTGAGGTCCATAGCCTTTTGTCAATTAATCTGCAGTCAGAGAAGACCCCCAGGAAATTAGAACTAAATTTACTTTTTGAGCTCCTGTATGTACACTATATTTTCAAAAGTACTGGGACACCTGCCTTTACACACACATGTACTTTAGTGGCATCCCAGTCTTAGTCTGTAGGGTTTAATATTAAGTTGGCCCACCCTTTGCAGCTATAACAGCTTCAACTCTACTGGGAAGGCTGTCCACAAGGTTTAGGAGTCTATGGGAATGTTTGGCAATTCTTCCAGAAGCGCATTTGTGAGGTTAGGCACTGATGTTGGATAAGAAGGCCTGGCTCGTAGTCTATACTCTAATTCATCCAAGAGGTGTACTATTGGGTTGAGGTCAGGCCGGTCAAGTTCCTACACCCCAAACTCACTCATCCATTTCTTTATGGACCTAGCTTTGTGCACTGGTGCGCAGTTATGTTGGAACAGAAAGGGGCCATCCCAAACTGTTCCCACAAAGCTGGGAGCATGAAATTGTCCAACATGTCTTAGTATGCTGACACTTTAAGAGTTCCCTTCACTGGAATTAAGGAGCCAAGCCCAACCCCTGAAAAACAATCCCATACCATAATCCCCCCTCCTCCAAATGATTTGGACCAGAGCACAAAGCAAGGTCCATAAAGATATAGATGATATGGAGACACTCCCAGAACTCTTTAATTAGGCAAATTAGGCGGTCGCCTAAGGCCTCATACTCACAGGGGCCTCACGGCTGCCTAATTTGCCTCTGCTCAATCACTGTGTGCTAGATTGTGCATCTTTCTGCCCCGTATCTAAGTTTTGCTTAAGGCTTCACAAAGCCTAGAGCCGCCTCTGGACTCTCCTAAACCTTGTGGACAGCCTTCCTACAAGAGTTGAAGCTGTTTTAGCTGCAACAGGTGGGCCAACTCAATATTGAACCCTACAGACTAAAATTGGGATGCCAGTAAAGCTCATGTGTGTGTAAAAGCAGGCATCCCAATACTTTCAACAATATAATGTATCTTCATTTTTTTTTTTTTTATAAATACAAGCATTGTAATTTGAGGCTGGATCCAGGGGGCTGCTGGGGTCGGCTTGGGGGACAGTGCAGCCTAGGCAATGCCGAGTTAGCATGGCTGCACAGTGCCCTGCCTCTAGCTGCTGCACTGCAGGGAGGACACTAATGTGAAAGGGGGGGAGGGGGCTGGGCTCTGATGTAATAAAGAACCTCTGGTGGTGACAAGAGGGCCCTAATGTGATTGGGGGGGGGGGGGTCTCTAATGTGAAGAGAGTACTCTGATGTGCTGGGGGAACTCTGTTGTGAAGGTTTGATGCTGATATGATAGAACAAATGTGTGTTGACCACATGCCCCCTTACTTTCTTTTAATGCACACCCAGGTCAGACAGGCTAGATCTGGTCCTGATGTAAGTACCTGAATTTGAACTGCATCAGTCTTTTCCAATGCTTGTACAGCTGGGCTGGATTGGGAGAGGAAGAAGCAGTACAGGGAGCCAATCAGTCCACGTGCTGACAAGAAGCTTACCAATAGGAGAAGAAGAAAGCAGAGTGACAGAGAGATGAACACATCACTGTGCCGCTTTTCCTTTCCCTGTCCAGTCACAGGTTGGGGCGAGTCCAAGATCATCTGGGATCAGAGGAACTGGGTTAAATGAGTTTGACCATCAGACTGAGGACATCTAGTGCCAAAGTACTGCAATGAAATTATTTGTATTGAAGTTGAATATTGCAGCAAAGGTGACCTTGTTGCTTTATCTTTTAATGGACTATTCAATTTTATCGTGTTTTATCACAACTAATTGCTCCATAATTGCACATGTAATCTCTCATGCTGAGATCACATGTGAGTGATTGGTCCTGAACACAGACTATCTGCATCCAGGGCTGATAACGCACATGTGATTGTAGCATTAGAAATTACATGTGAGTAGGTGCAGATAGCTGCGAGAGCCAGTAGCCTTGCATTGCTTTCAGCTAGGCTGCCTGCTCAAAGCTAATCACTGGAACCCTTGCTGGGCTTCTCCCATGTAATTGCTGGTAGGATGCATTCGCAAATGTGAATGAACCCAAAGAAAATAGATTAGCACGTAGTAAGGATGTACTGCATACTGCATCTAGTCCTTTGGTCACAGGGGATTCTTATTGGACGTTGTCAGATGACAGAAGGGGGCTTGTTGAATATTTGACTGGTGATGCAAATGATAGCCATGAAGAAACTTTTCTACTATGGGACAGTCTATGCTGCACCACCTGTCCAGAGTGTTTCTTTTAATTCTTTTTTTTAAAACCAAAATTGTATTCAGTATTAGTATCTTTGACTGCTGAGAGCAGTGTCTGGTGGTGTCTGAATACTCAAATGTGTTACTTTTTTTAGCAGCAAATATTTCGCAACTTTGATTTAGAAAAAAATGCTTAAAGTGGATGTAAACCTAAATCATTAAATTTGACGCATGCGCACTAGCAGGGCCAATCCTAGGCAGGGTGCACAGGGTGCATTGCACCCAGGTGCCTGCAGAGGTGGGGGCACCGAACATCTAACAGACTCTCTAACAGAAGCCCTCTCTGTGTCTATCACAGAGGCCCCCTCCAGGTCCCAATAAAGTACTCTGCTTCTTTTCCTGTATTTTGTTTATTGTTAAGAGATCATGTAAGGATCCCAGGGTAATGAAGACTTTGTGGGGGAGCATCTCTGTGGTTGAGTCATTGCCATAGAAACATTTGTAAAGCAGAGGAGTTAGTAAAATGACAACGCCCATGTGGGGGCGCCAGAAATATTTTTGCACCCAGGCACCTGTGACCCTAGGATCGGCCCTGCGCACTAGGGAACCAGGAAGATAGCTTCGGTACCAAAATGGCAGGCACCCTGGACAGGTAAGTGTCTATATAATAAAAGTCAGCAGCTGCAGTATTAATAGCTGCTGACTTTTAATATTTTACTTTTTCGGCAGACCTCCGCTTCAAGTTATTAGTCAACGCTTCCGAGTTCTTATGTGATACATTTTTTGATTTGCACTAAGTACATTTTTCTGGAGAGCCTCAACTTCAATACCTTAATTCAAAGAAGGCAGAGACCCCTAAAGCTTGGTCAGAAAAGAGTAACTGTTTGAGCCAATAAAAAGTATCATGAGCAATACACAACTATGTTGTTACAAGGGCACCAGTATGGCTACAACCATCTTACACAACATATTGCTGCACATGAAACATGGGGAAGCTGTGAGTGGTTAGGCAAGACCTAGACTGAAAACGGCAACTTATCATGGGTGGGGACAGTGTCCTGCTCCTTCCAGTAGACGTGTTTGCTGGGAGATGGAGTAGTCCCTGGTCACATTTACCTCCCACCCGTCCTCGTTTTCCAGCCCCAGTCAGCCTGTCCTCCAGTCCTGGGAGGTCTTTAGAGCTCTTCTCCCTCAAGGACTATGGATCCTTGCAAGCCTCGCTGCTCAATTTGCCCGCCAGGCCCAGACTGGGACAAAATATAGACTGAGCATCCCATTATAGCAGTTCCTTCCCCGCTCCCCAGCCTGAGAGACCCTAGCAGCAGCCAGAGGGAAAAGAGGGGGGAACCTAGCAAAGCGGCCCGGGGGTAAGGGGGGCAGAAAAGAGAACAGGGGTGACGGAGAGCACAGGAGTGAGGCTGAGAGCAGCAGAGGGGGGTGCACCGGTGGAAGTGGAGATCCTGGCAGGGTGATGGAGAGCATAGGGGTCAGAGAGTACTGGGGAGGGGCAGAAGAGCATAGGGAGGGTGGGGGTGGAGAGCACAGGGGAGCTGGATAACACAGTGTAGTGGAGAGCATGGGGGAAGCCAGGGAGCACAGGGGGGAGGGGGGAGTTTGAAAGCACTGGGGGGGAGCTGGTTAGCATAGTGGGAGCCAGGGAGAAAAGTGGGGGCTGAAAAGCACAAGGGGAGAGCTAGAGAGCACTGTGGAGGCTGGAGAGCACTGTGGGGGGGGGGGGGAGCTAGAGAGCACGGGGGAAGTTGAAAGCACAGGGGGAGCCAGGGAGCACAGGGGGGGCGGGGCTGGACAACACAGGGGGCAGAGAGCACTGGGGGTGCAGGTAGAACTGAGGGGGGTGTTAGGAAGCATGGGTGGAGCAGAGAGCTTCAAAACCCTCTTCCATTCATGGAAACCCTTACTCTGCAATTGCAAGTAAACTCCCAGGAGACCGTCCGGATCTTACTCTGCTACAGACCACCTGGCCCAAAATCGCAGCTGCTACCATCATTGACGGAGTTTATCTCCACTTATACCCTCAACAGCAAACAACTTTTGCTGCTCGGGGACCTAAACCTCTGGGCCAACTCCTCACAAGACCCTGTTGCCGACGCCTGCATCGACCACCTGGAAGGATTAGGGCTACAACAACTTGTATGTGGGCCCACACATGCTTCAGGTCACACACTCGATCTTATTTTCAGACAAAATCTGGAAATAAAAATTCTGGAAAATGAACCATTGCCATGGACAGATCACCATGCAATCAAATTAATTATTTCCAATATCCCCCCCTTAACAAATACATCAAATCCAGTGACAATACACTGGACCAGATGTCAGAAGAAGCTCCACTCGGATCTCTTCAAAACCACGTTAAGGAAAAAAATACAAACAATTCAGCCGCATCAAACGGCCGTTGTAACACTGGATGCCATCAATTTGGCCATGCTACAGTCAGCCGACTTGGTAGCACCGAAACGTAAAACCCGCATCCGAAAAAACAACCGCAGCTGGTTTAACAACCAGCTGTCGTTACTGAAGCAAGAACGCAGAAGGGCAGAATCTGCCTGGAAAAGATGTTCTTCAGAGCTACACCTATCCATCTACAAGGCGGCGACAAGAAAATATCACAAAGAAATTTTCCAAGCCAAGAAAAATTATTTTTCGGAGGCTATCAACAGCGCCTTGAACCGCCCCCGCGAACTCTTCAAGATGGTCACCCAGACCATGAAACCAGGATGCATTGAAGCCCCTAGTTTGGACACACAAGAATTTTGCAATGAACTATCGGATTGCTTCATTAATAAAATCGAGGCAATCCGTGAAAGCATTCAGCAAAACAATTCCCCCCTCAGCCCCCCCTGCAGCCTCTCACACAGCACCCATAGTAATTCTCCTATATCAGGTAAGTTTACCCTGGAACCCATCTCCATTGAGACCACTAAGAATGTCATTGGCGCTTTGCGTAATAGCACAGCGCCAAATGACATTATCCCCACAAAACTGCTGAAGGAATGCGCCGACATCCTGGCTCCTCCCATCACGCAACTTATCAACCAGTCTTTCTTGGAGGGCAGAGTGCCCTCACAGTTGAAAGAGGGTATAATTCAACCCATCCTGAAGAAACCCTCCCTGGACCCCAAGGACCCACTCCACCACCGTCCCATAACAAGTCTCAATGTACTCTCAAAGATAATGGAGAAAGTAGTGGTGCAACAGCTGCAACAGCATCTGGATACCCACAAGCTACTTGACCCATTGCAATCAGGCTTCCGCCCCGGACACGGGACGGAAACAGCATTGCTGAAAGTATGGCACGATGTTCTCAAGGCCGCAGACGAAGGAGAATCTTGTCTTCTAGTTCTGTTGGACCTAAGTGCAGCTTTCGACACGGTAGACCACAAACTATTACTGACTCGGCTTGCTGAAGTAGCCAGAGTCGCAGAAGGCGATTTATCTTGGTTCTCCTCTTTTCTGGAAAACCGATCGCAAACAGTGAAGTTAGGACCTTTTACGTCTGAGAAACGCACAGTTACATGCGGAGTCCCTCAAGGATCGCCTCTGTCACCAGTGCTGTTTAACATCTATCTTCGTCCTCTTTTTGAGATTATCAGCAGCCAAAAACTGCTCTACCACTCATATGCTGATGATACGCAACTGTATTTCCGCATCTGCAATAGACAGGATCACCACCTCAATCGAGAGACATGCCTCTCTTTGATAGAGGATTGGATGACAAAGAGTTATCTTAAACTCAATGGAGCAAAAACAGAACTTCTTCTGTTTCACGCCAAGCGCAGGAATCAACTTTCAACAGCGTGGACCCCCCCGCCTATTTTGGGCAAACTCATCACCCCTAGCGCCAAAGTCAAAAGCCTAGGGGTCATTTTTGACTCCTTTATGACAATGGACGCACAAATAGGGTCAGTAGTCAGCGGATCTCACCATCTGCTGCGCCTACTGCGCAGACTCACTCCGTTCATCCCTAAAGAGGATTTAGCAGTCGTGGTGGGAGCAATTGTAAACTCCAGGTTGGATTATGCAAATGCCCTTTACCTCGGACTCCCCAAATACCAAATCGCTCGTCTGCAAGTCGTTCAGAATACGGCCGCCAGACTTGTGACTGGGAAAAAACCCTGGGAATCCATCTCACCTTCACTGAGAGCCCTTCATTGGCTGCCAGTTAAAGACAGAATTGCTTTTAAAGCTCTCTGTCTTACGCATAGATGTGTCCATGGGAATGCCCCCCTTTATTTATGCGAAATAATAAAAGCTCATAACCCCAATCGCGTTTTGCGATCCACTAATCAGAACCTGCTCCAGGTTCCGAAAGCCAACTTCAAGTCCAAAGGAGAAAGAAGATTCGCGATCCAAGGTCCTAGACTATGGAACGCTTTACCAACCAGCATTCGGTTGGAGGAGAACCACCTAGCATTCAGGAAAAAGGTCAAGACTTTTCTCTTTTGATATCAAAGGAGACAGGAACAACAAGCGCCCAGAGGCGATTCAGTTCGCATGTGCCGCGCTATATAAGTTTTCATTCATTCATTCAGAGCTCTGGGGAGCTGAAGAGCACTGTTGGGATGAGCCAAGGAGCATGGGGGTCAGAGAGCACTGGGGGGGAGTGTGTGGGGGAGACAGGGAGAACCAGAGAGCACTGTGGAGGGATATCATTGTGGGGGAGCTGGGGAACGCAGAGCACTGGGGGAGGTGGAAAGTAGTGGGGGGACGACGACTGGACAGCAAAGTGGGGGGCGGAGAGCATGTGGGAGCTGGGGAGCAGTGGGGGGACTGGACAGCACAGTGGGGGGAGAGCATGGGGGAGGACTGGACAGCACAGTGGGGGGGAGCTGGGGAGCAGTGGGGGACTGGACAGCATAGTGGGGGAGCATGGGGGAGCTGGTGGGGCAGTGGGGGCACTGGACTGCACAGTGGGGGAGAACAT
The DNA here is from genome assembly GCA_029574335.1 of Rana kukunoris. Lineage (NCBI taxonomy): Eukaryota > Metazoa > Chordata > Amphibia > Anura > Ranidae > Rana > Rana kukunoris. The sequence continues at coordinate 423,450,493 of CM056051.1, read as the reverse complement.
GGGGGGAGCTGGGTAGCAGTGGGGAGACTGGACAGGACAGTGGGGGGAAAGCTGGGAAGCAGTGGGGGGGACTGGGGAGCACAGTGGTGGGGAGAGCATGGGGGAGCTGGGAGCAGTAGGGGGACTGCACAGTACAGTGGGGGGAGAGCATGGGGGTGAGCTGGGGAGCACAGTGGGGGGAGCAGTGGAGGGACTGCACAGCACAGTGGGGAAAGAGCAAGGGGAGCTGGGGAGCAGTGGGGGGGACTGGGGAGCACAGTGGGGGGGAGCAGTGGGGGGGAAGTGAACAGTGGAGGGACTACACAGCACAGTGGAGAGAGAGCATGGGGGGAGCTGGGGAGCAAGTGGGGGGGCACTGGACAGGTGGAGGAGAGCACTGGGGAGCATGGGGGGGACGGGGAGCATGGGGGAGCTGGGGAGCAGTGGGGGGGAGCTGGGGAACAGTGGGGGGGGAGTAGGACAGCACAGTGGGGGGGACTGGACAGCACAGTGGGTGGGGGGCAGTGACTGGACAGCACAGTGGGGGGGGGACTGGACAGCACAGTTGGGGGGAGAGCATGGGGGGAGCTGGGGAGCAGTGGGGGGGCTGGACAGCACAGTGGGAGGACTTGACAGCACAGTTGGGGGAGAGCATGGGGGGAGCTGGGGAGCAGTGGGGGGGGTACTGCACAGCACAGTGCGGGAGCCAGCTAGCACGGGGATCGGAAAGGAGCTCCGGTGCATGAATCCCATCCCGGCGCCTGTTGCAACCTGGCTGACCGCCCAGGGAGAACATGAATATCTGTCCGGCCGCACCGCACCCCTGTGTGTCTGGATAGGCAGAGCGGCGGGCCGGGGACAGCTGCACATGGAGGAACTGATCTTTCCATATTATTTCTGCAGCCAATGAACGCCCATAGAAGAAGCTTCTCTCACGTTCTCTCTGGGCGGTCAGTCAGGCTGCAACAGGCGATGCCGCTGGGATGGGATCCATCATCCATGATCCACCGGAGATCCTCCTTTCTCTTCACAGAAAGTCAAAAGTTCAGGGATAGATAGTTTCCGCCGTCTGGCCCGAATAGGTAGCCGGCCAGACACGGAGGGAGATGCCAGGCTGAAGGAGCAGCTCGGCTGCTTTGTGTGGCCGCACAGCTTTTACAGATAGCACCTGGACCCTGAGAGGCAAATGAGGAGGCAGCGAGGCCCCTGTGAGTGCGAGGCCTTAGGCGGCTGCCTCATTTGCCTAATTAGAGAGCCGCCTCAGCTAGTGATAGTTGCCTTGGCCAATTGATAGGAGATTGATAGGAGATCATTAGATAAGACAAGGACAAGGACATTGCAAGGACAGAATAGGAATTAATGGGTTGTCTCAGCCAATGGGCAGGGATTTTCTTGGGTCCCTTGGCCTGCTGGAATAGCCTATTTATTTGGGTGACGTCAGGTGATCAGGGTTCTGTGCTACCTGGACAGCTGTCTGGTTGTACGTGTGTTGTGCTGCCCTGGGCTGCTAGGCCAGAGCCTGAGGCCTATCTCGGGGACAAATAAACTATGCAAAGTATATCAAAAGGTGGAGTTCAGCTTTACGCTGGCCATACACTGATCCGATCTTGGTTACCACCCCCCCCCCCAGTCTGTCCCTCAGTACATTCTCCGCAGGTAAGTCGGCCCCCTGTACAATTACATCCCATTCCAAGGTCAGTTTGTCCCTCAGTACAACCAAGCCCCTCCGATCAGTTTGTTCTTAAGTATAACACCTCCAGGTCAGTCTTTCCACCAATACAATCCCCCCTCCCTAGATAGATCTGTCCTCCAGTACCATCTCTCAGTGTACCGTACAATATGTACAATAACTTCTCCAAGGTCAGTCTGTTCACCCATACAATATCCTTCCAGTGCAATCAATCCCCCCCCAGGTCAGTGTGTCAACAGGATAATCCTTCCCTCAGGTCAGCCCGTTTGTCCCAAGTACAATCATCTCCACCCCCCAAAGTCAGTCTTCCCACAGTATTATCACTACAAAGCAACCAGTCCCCCAGTAATATACCCTCATCCCAGGTTAGTCTGTTTCCCAGTATAATCATGCCCCCCTGGTCAGTCTGTAACCCAGAACAATCCCCCAGGTCAGTCTGCCCCCCAGTACAATCAATCCTCTGGGTGCGTCTCTTTTCCAGTAGAATCATCCCTCCAGGTCGGTCTGTCTCCCAGTATAACACCACCTCTCCCCATGTCAATCAGTCCCTCAGTACAGTCACCCCCCCCCCCCACCCAAGGTCAGCCTTTCCCTCTGTAAAGTCCCTACATATCAGTCTGTCCCAAGTACAACCCTCCAAGCCAGTCTGTCCTTAGTACAATCTTCCCCAGATCATTATACCCCCTGTACAACCAAGTCCTCAGGTTAGTCTGCCCCCTGTGCAATCATTCCCCCCAGTTCACTCTATCCTCCAGTACAATCCCTTTTCCCAAGTCAGTTTGTTCCCCAGTACAATCTTCCCCCCTCAGGTAAGTCTGTCTCCCAGTACAATATCCCCCAGGTCAGTCTGTCCCACAGTATAAATCTCCTCAGATCTGTCTGTCTGCCAGTACATAGAGAATGGCAATTAACACCTTTGGTAACTATAGTGCCTCGTCCTAATGGGTATTAGAGAAATATAGAGAACGGAAAAAAGGACTTTTTAGGCACCACTAAAGATTTAGTAAAATTTTACTAAATCTTTAGTGGTGCCTAAAAAGTCCATTTTCCCGTTCTCTATATCTGTCTGCCAGTACAGTCATCTAACCCCCCCGGGTCAGCCTGTTCTCCAGTACACTAATTCCACCACTTAGATGAGTCTGTTTCCTAGCACAATTATCCCCACAACACAGTCTGCTCCCCAGTACAATACCCTCCCCCCAGGTCATTCTGTCCCCTGGTATAATCCCCCCAGGTCAGTCTGTCCCCCATGATAGTCATTTCCTCTCCCCAGGTCAGTTTGTCCCTCAATATAATGACCTCCCCCCTTCAGATTAGTCTGGTACAATCATTCCCTCCAGGTCAGACTCCCAGTATAATCCTTCCAGGTCAATCTGTGCCCCAGTACAATTATCCCCCTCAGGTAAGTCTGTCCCTTTGTACAATCCCCCCAGGTCAGTCTGCCACCCAATACATTCATTCTGCCACTGGTCAGTCAGTCCCGCAATACAATCACCCCCCCCCCCCCCCCCCAGGGCAGTCTGTCTTTCAGTACAATTCCCCTCCCACAAGCTCAGTCTGCCCCCAGTACAGTCATTACCTCCCAGGTAAGTTGGTCCCCCAGAACAATGATCCTCCCCTGGGGTAAGTCTTACTGTAATCAGCGCCTGGCGCCGTAATGCGTTTCAGCGCGTTGACCACGCGACAATGACATCGCCTGGCGCCGCATGCGTTCCAGCCTGGAACGCGGAAGTGCCGAATGCAATCAGCTGCATTCTTTCCCCCAGCACAATCATTCCCCTCCCCAAGTCAGTCTGTTCCCCAATACCCTCCTTGGTCAGTCTGTCCTTCATTTACAACCCCCCTTTCCAAATTTATAGACAGCACAGATTTGGTAATCTACTACTTCCTGGGCTTCTCCTTATGAGTGTCATATGACAATTCAGAGACAAGGAGGAAGCTGGGGGAAGCTTTCCTCAGGTCTCTGGCAAGGACCTGAAGCCAGGGAAGAGCAATGCCAGCTGCAGCAATGGCAAGGCATGGATTGTGGCATCCAGGATCTGGGGTACCCAGAAGGAAATGGGGGCCATGTACCCTGTGCACCAGGGACGTGTAGTCGGGGGAGGCAGGTGAGGCAGTTTAAATACAATCTGGCACACTCTCTTTTCAGCAGACTGAGAGGATGAGCTCACAGTGCCTCTCGGCACTTGTTGTCAGAGGCACTAAGCTCAATGGACAGCTTGGAGTCTTGGACCAATGGTAAAGTCCTGTTAGCCCAAGCTGTACAATACAAATGCTGCAGTGGAGGCATGCCTCTCACTGCAGTGTCATAGAAGGGGGAATGCGTCTTAAAGACAAATGCTCCCTTCCAGCCCAGCCCTCTTATCTACAAGTTTATGGGTATAAGATTTACCTATGATCCCATGTTTTTCTCACATCTCACATCAAATCAAAAGTGCTAATTTAAAAGGTTAATATGCAAGCTTTTGTCATAAAAAGTGTTTGGGGTCCTGGGTCCTGCCCCAGGGGACATGTATGTGGCTAGTCAGGGTGCAGGCTGAGGAAAGGTGCATCCAGACACAAAGCATACTGCAAAAAAAGGAAGAGATAGCCTGGCTGCTGCACAACTCACGCGACCAGTGGCGTATCTAGGGTATGGCAGCCATGGCAAGTGCCATGGGCGCCATATGAAGGGGGTGCTGTTGAGTGGCTGGGCAGCAAGGCATTTGCCAGGGTCTGAGGATGTCTTCTTCCCTCCTCCCGAGCATAGGCAGGATCTCCTTTTCAGCACCTTTGCTAATAGACAACGGCAGCGCTATCCCTGAGCGTTCAGCCACAGCTCCCCCTGTTTTCCCATTCCATCTGGTCGGATTGGCAGCGCACAAAGAAGAAGGAAAAACATCAGTTTCTCCCTCTCTTCTGTGAAAACTGAGACCTTAAGTGATGAAGATTTTATCACTTCCAGTATTAGTTCTGCATTTACCTGGCCTTGGAGTGCAGAGGTCCAGAGGAGGGATCAGGGGTTTAATAAACCTCAGATTTCTCCATAAAGAGGATATGACACTACCCAAGGTATCACAAGGGATGATAAATATCACTAGTTTTGTTAGCCGTTTTTTTTGTTAAGGTGATCCGAAAGATGGGTTTCAAATGTTTCGACAGGAGCGCAGTTTCAGTGCTTGCCATAGGCGCCATTTTCACTAGATACGCCTCTGCTAAATTCCCCCAAAGGTCGGTTTGGTTCGCATTCAGAACAAACACATACGGGCCAAGCCCGTATGCGTTTGGCCGGGCGGCGCATTCGCAGTAATGTAATGACGCTGCTTGGCACCATTTTTGAATAGATCATCGGCACTCAGCAGTCGCCAGTCTGTACTTGGGGCACTATGGCAGTTGCCGCTATTCGGTGCCTGACTGTGGGGCTCATGCAGTGCATTCGAGGACTCGGCAGTGTTGCACTCGGCCGAGCAATGCGAGCATGGGTGAGGAGGAGGAGAGTACAACTGGGGGCTTCTGTTCTTTCCAGGTAAGTCTGCTATGTTGGTGAAAGTTATTCTACCTTTACACGTAAAACTACTAACAGAAAGGAGATGCAGGAAGGACTGTTAACACAGTCTGCTATGCAACATATTATCAGTGGTCCTGAGAATGGCCTTCTTGAAAATCGTTTGTAGATTAATAGATATTTGCATCACTACAGTTTGTGCTCTGAAGTTTAGCCATGTCTCTCATTGTAGGCAGGGGCGGACTGACCATTGGGACTCTCTGGCACTGCCCGAGGGCCCCATTCCACTAGGGGGCCCCATCAGGGTTGCCAGGCTCAATAAAACCAGGGACAGTATGTAAAAATCTGTGGTTTTTTTTACATCTGTCCCTGATATGTCCAAAACCAACATGCTTTTGATGTTAAAATCCTGAGATTTTAGCTGCCCTGCCTATGCAATGCCTTCTGGCGTGGTGGCCATCTGTAAGCCCAAGGGCCCCATAATCTTCTATTGCCCAGGGGCCCCATGAGTTGTCAGTCCACCCCTGATTATAGGTACAACTTTTGTAAATCGACAAACCTTGGAATGGTTTAAATCTGATTTAAAATATATATTTTTTTTAACAGTTTAAATACAACATACAATCATTTAGTCTTTACTATTATTTACTTTTTTTTGTACAATACTTATTTTTTCAGTATTGTAGTTGATATGAACAAAATTGCAATTACTGTTTTAAAAACAAAATGCAATTGTGACCTTTTTGCGTCAGCTTTTCTTGGACACAATATAAGAACAATGCATCTGTAAGCAGAGGCGTATCTAGTGTAAATGGCGCCTATGGCAAGCACTAAAACTGCGCCCCTGTCGAAACATTTGAAACCCATCGTTCGGATAACCTTAACAAAAAAAACGTCTAACCAAACTAGTGATATTGATCATCCCTTGTTATACCTTGGGTAATGTCATATCCTCTTTATGGAGAAATCTGTAGTTTATTAGACCCCTGATCCCTCCTCTGCCCTCCAAGGCCAGGTAAATGCAGAACTAATACTGGAAGTGATGAAATCTTCATCACTTAAGGCCTCAGTTTTCACAGAAGAGAGGGAGAAACTGATGTTTTTCCTTCTTCTTTGTGCGCTGCCAATTCGAACAGATGGAATGGGAAAACAGGGGAGGGCTGTGGCTGAACGCTCAGGGATAGCGCTGCCGTTGTCTATTAGCAAAGGTGCTGAAAAGGAGACCCTGCCAATGCTCGGGAGGAGGGAAGAAGACATCCTCAGACCCTGGTAAGTGCCTTGCTGCCCAGCCACTCAACAGCGCCCCCTTCATATGACGCCCATGGCACTTTCCATGGCTCCCATACCCTAGATACGCCACTGTCTGTAAGACCCCCTTCATCCCATGTGCTGAAGTGAGAGGACATCACTGGGAGCCCGAAGGGTGAAGCTGTGGCACTGGCATGCAGGGGGGGGGGGGCAGAGACTGATGTGCTGAGGGGGAGCCAGTAGAGGAGTCAAGAGTGGGAGCGCTGCCAGATTGGGGATCACGAGAGAAGTCAGATGTGTGTGGACTGTGTAGCGGAAACTATCAGATAAAACCAGAGCCACCAAGCTGGAGTTGCCTGAGCCCTGCACGGTGCACCTGAGAGGAGGTCAGTCTGAGAAAGGGTTAATGATGTAAGGGGGGGGGGGGTTAACACAATAATGTAAGGTTAACCCTTATATCAGTAACCCCCATTACCTTAGTGTATTTACTCTGCGGAAGGTAATCTCTGGTCACCAGAGCCCCCCCCCCTTCATTAGAGTCCCCAATGTTCCCCTTTACATCACAGTCTGCAGGATTTCCTCTTATAGTGCAAGGGAGAACTCTGCGGACCCTGATATTAGTTGGAACTCTGATGTAAATGGGAGCGCAGAGCCCCTCCTTACATCAGAGTTCCCCCTTAGATCGTGATCTGTGGCATCGTCCTTTACATCAAGGTTCGCAGAGTTCTCCCTTGCACCGTAATGGGGAATGTTGTGCTTGCTGTGTTATATTAACCTGATCTTCATGTAAATAAAGAAATATGTTTTTTGACTTTTGTTTAACTTAAACACATTGCTAAAAGCACTAGCAACATCAGGGCCGGATTTCAAACAAGGCCAGGCCTCGGAGTGGCAGTGGGTGCAGGGGCGGCACTGTGGCTGAGAGGAGAGGACACTTTCACCACTTTCACTTTCAGTTTGTTTTGGGAGTTCCCCCCTCTCATGTCAATGCAATTTTTTAGCAGCAGCACCCCCCCCCCCCCCCTGCTTCTCAGTGTCCTGCCGAAAAAGTCCCCCTGTGGATAATTTCCCCCTGTACTGCACAGGCGGGGGCGGCATTGAAGGACCCGGCTTGGGGCAGCAAAGGGAGTAAATCCGGGCCTGAGCAACATGTTTATAGTTTAAATACTAAAAATTGCACAGTTTAGCACCGAAAACAGCCATTTTAGGTGCTTTTTTGAAGTGGCAGTAAAAAATTTGTGTCGTTCGTAATTTTTAGGCATCTTGCCAGTAAATTTCACTTGAGGGGGTTGGCAACACTGACTGGGGGGTGTTCGGCTCATCCCTAGAATATTATATGGATAGTAGTGTATAGAATATTACAGTATACAGAATATAATGTATAGAATATTGTCAGAAGAGTATTATATGGATTGTAGTGTATATAATATTAGACATAAGATAATGTGTAGAATAATATGAGTAGAATATTATGTGGATGGTAGTGTATTATATAGAGTATAGCATTTGAAATATTTTACTGACTGCAACATATGCTGTATTATACAGAGGATAATGTATAGAATACTATCAGTAGAATATTATATGGATGGCAGCATATAGAACAGCCTTTTTCAACCAGACTGCCCCTGGGGTGCCTTGAGGTTTCTTCAGTGGTGCCTTTTCAAAATGCTTAAGAATTTTAAAAAAATTTGTATACAACCAACAGTTGGATCAAGCCTGCCTTTTAGTTACACAAAGCTACAGGTTTTTATTGTGCACCATTTCAACCTTCCAGCCACCGGCGTCCTAACAACCAGTGATGTCATCAGTGTTGATAAGAAGGGTGTTGATCGCCAGCATAGCATCCTTGTTTGTCCCTTCCATGCCCCTCTCCATCAACACTGGGGTGACTGTGCTGAGTGATAAAGAGAAACTGAGGAGAGGAAACACTAGAATACTAGATAGTACCCGTGTGCAAAAGTGTATTTGCTTTGAAAAAATAAATCACCTTTAATGTTGGGTGACCTACGTGTATTCATCCTGCTGCATTATGTAAAACTATTAGAATAGTTTTTTACATTTTAGAATGGGGTGCCTTGAGACTGTCCATCATTTTAAAGAGTGCCTTGAGATTGTCCATAATTTTAAAGGGCGCCTTGACTGAAAAAAGGTTTTGAAACACTGGTATAGAATATGGATAACATGGAAAATTATACTGAATGCACTGTATGGTATATTATACAGAGGATAATGTATAGAAGAGTGATGAGCGGAATACGCCATATTCGATTTCACGATATTTCGCGAATATTTCAAAGAATATTCGCGAATATTCGTTAATATCGAATATTTGTGATATTTTATAAAAAAAAAATTGCGAAATTTCGCTATTTTTTTTTGTGTGACTTTTAATATCGAATATTCGTGATATTTTATATAAAAAAAAAAAAAAAAATCCGAAATTTCGCTATTTTTTTTTTGGATAAAATATCACGAATATTCGATATTTACGAATATTCACTATATTTTATATAAAAAATAAAAATTGCGAGTGCTAGTGCGAATGCGAATTTGATTGCGAATTTGATTGCGAAATTTGAAAAAATACGAATATTCGAAATAGCGAATATTCGCCGCGATATTCGAGTTAATAGCGAATACTCAAATATGCAATATTCGTAGCGAATATTCACAATGCGAATATTCGTGAGCAACACTAGTATAGAATAATATTGTTAGAATACTATATTGATGGCAATGTATGGACTGTGTGTAGCCTATTATCAGTACAATTTTTTTTTGGTGGCAGAGTATAGAATATTATACAGAGGACAAGGTATACAATAATATAAGTAGAATATTTTATACTGTAGATGGAAGTGTATGAAATATCACACAGAGGACAATGTATGGAATATTGTTAGTAAAATATTACATGGATGGAATATTATGTAGACTGGATAATGTATACAATCACAGGCGTGAGCACAGGGTGTGCCTGGGCACACCCTAATCACCCTGTGTGGTGCATATTTCCACCTTTGATACTTTACCATGACCCCTAATGGGGCTCCTAAAATATATATATATATATATATATATATATATATATATACATATATATATATATATATATATATATATATATATATATATATATAGAAAAAATAAAATTGTATAAAATTAAATAATAAAAATAAAAACTACTGATACTGTCCACTGCCCTACTGACCAATCTATACCCTACTGACACCATATATTGCTCTACTGGTGCTGTCAGTATATATACGCATGCGCACATGCAATATGTGTTTGATTTTTGGGGCAAAATGCAATGCAAAAGGCTGTGCACACCTAGGTATATAATATTATCAATAGAATATTATTTGGATGGTAGTGTATATATTAAACATTATAACATAAAAAATATTACTTAGATAGCAGTGTATGGTGTAATATATAGTACATAAAATAATGTATAGAATATTACATAGAGAATATGTTTTGGATATACTGATATGAGCGTATGGCGTATTGTGCAGCATCTCTGGACAATGTCACTTTCCCCCCCTGTATTCCACTCATATCTGATCATTTCCCTGTCTGTATATTTTAGATTTTTATGTAAACTTTCCATCTCTCCCACATTATAGCGCTAGGAATATAAATAATTGTTGGAAGCAGAGGGGCCTCTGGAGGACAGTGAATCCATCTCTCCTATACATGTTTCTCTGAAAAGATAAATGTTTCTCCATGTCATGCTTTCATGAACTTCCGAAACTGGCAGTTGTACGTCAGTACCAGACGTGTCAGCTGATGGTGTTTGTACAGGATAGAGGCCATGGCGTCACTCCATCACAACACTTAACATTATATGGCAGCAGGTCTGCCCTATAGCAGAGTGTTTCTTTTATGTTGTTTAATCTTCTTCTTCCTGGAAGTGACATAAAGTTTATAACAGAGGGGCACAAACCAAAGTGAGAAGGACCTAAAGGAGTTCTCTACATCCCTACAGACTTACCCGATCTTCTCTTGAACTTCTAAAAGGGAAGAATCCTGACTTTTAGAAGATTTGGGTTTTCACACCATCATTCACCTTTAAAACCCCCACTCTCAAAGTGCAGAGATTGTTATGCTGGTGGCAGGAGCTTCAGCTCCAAATTTAATTATGGATTGACCTACAGATTATTACATTAAAGATCATGCCTGTTCAGAGACGTGTATCTATACCTAACAAGAACCTGGATAGCTACTAACTTCCCAAGCACAAACTTTTATATGCTACTGATTGTTATTAACCTGTGAAATCTCACAAGCCAGCCATTCCTATATTGATAGGAGTTTTTATACATAATGATGGGGAGAGTCAAAAGCTTACTTGAGTAGACATAACTGGTACAGCCTAGGACAGCCCAGGATGGTTATGACTGTTGTATGTAATGTGTTTCCCTCATATGAGGTTGTTTTAGGAAAGGAAAGCCAGTGGGATGACCCAAGAAGGGGGCTCATATCGGATGGGGAGTAGGCACCTCTATACACCAGGAGCTGCCACTAATTGAGATCAGGACTTTTCTGACTTCTTTCTCTTTACAGTGCCTCCCACTAGAAGGGCTTGAATGGAACTTCCAGCTAAGACTTGTCCTCAGGCATTACCTCTTACCTGTAGCGTACAATAAGTTCAGACCCAGTTGTGGGCAGGTGGTCAACGCTGCTGCTTACTTGTGGGTGGGCGCTGCCATCCTGTTGGATTAGTAGTGCTAGGAAGTGATATGGCAATCCTACGATCACTAAACCAATCCCTCCTTTCATTAGTAAACAAAGTAGTTAAATGACTATCATTTATTACTAGTGCACAGCATATGGCCAATGTGTCCTGTGTTATGGTCTCCAGGAGCCATCTTGGGAGAGTCTGGGGCTAGCTTAACATGAACCTCTCATGAGATTTTAGCTACCATAACCATAGGTGTGCGCAGCCTGTTGCATTAGGGTGTGCACCTGAAAGCTCGAAAACATAGTACCGAACTCTCACTGTGTTCATTCAGAAAGGGAAGGGGCCAGTGAATTTAATTACCTGTTCCCCCACTCATCCTGAAATATCATCTATGTGTGCACACTGCAGTAGCCAATGGGAGAGGAGGGAAGCCAGCCATGCTGCGGGAGAGGACACCGGGTAGCAGGGAAATCTGCACTGCAGGTAATGATTAGGGTGTGCCTGGGCACAACTGGCACACCCTGTGCGCACGGCTATGACCATAACACAAAAGGAGCCATGCAGTTGGAAAGTTTGAGATAGGGTCAGGATCATGATTGTTAGGGACAGAACAGGGTTGGATTCTGCTTCACCTACGAATACCCGTGACGTCTTTCCTCCCACGTTCAATTTTGCATAATTGAGCGCCTCGTTCTGAGACGGGTGTTATGATTCGATTACACTTCGAAAACGAGGCGTATGATTCGATCTCACGTCGAAAACGAGGCATGTAACACACGCTCTGTTATTATTCGATCGTATTCCGGAAGTGTCCGTTTCAAAGCACTTCTGTGCTGACGCTTCACAATATGGTATTATCACTTCAGAACGAGGCGTGGAGCGCACGCTTGGACGCCATTTTCCCCTAGACCCGGAAATGCATGGGCTGGGCGATTTCTTGCAGATGGTGAGTCTAATTTTCCTTTTGGGACTTTTACTATAAATATTTGTGCTGGCTACATGTGAGGGATACCCTTTTGACAACGTGTAATGACACGAAACGCGTCAGTGATGACTCCGTCGTTGCCACCATTCCATTGATTTGCGCTGTATTTTCATTTAACATGTAAGTGCAATTTTAATAAATTTTCATATTGATTTTACGGTGTTACACTATGGCGTCCCCTCTTCTCCTTTCCATATACATATGTCATATTTGACACGGACGACCATCTCTTCATTCCGTGAACGAGAGATTTACAGCTTACAGTTACTGGATTCTGTATCATAGCCATCTGTTGATCCCCTCTCTGAAGTCATCCTGCATCAGGATCTGAGCATTTACTAAGCCTGATTGACTCTTGAAATTTAATTTTCTTAGAGTCCACTCCCTCTGGTAAGCCTGCATCTTCATTGGTGGTGGGATATCTCTTCACGTTTGAAAATCAAGTTTTATTTCTGTCACTGGAATTCAAGAATACCCTCTTTATGAACTTTATGGTTTCTATTCATTATGAGGTTCATGTTGGACTTTGAAATTATAAAAAAGTCTTGAGGCACCCCATTCTAAAATGTAAATAACTATTCTAATAGTTTTACATAATGCAGCAACCTCCACACATAGGACACTCAAAGTCAGGACCGATCCTGGGGTCACAGGCGCCTGGGTGCAGAAATATTTCTGGAGCCCCTACAAGGGTGTGGTCACCTTACTAACTCCTCCCCCTTTACAAATGTTTCTATGGCAACGACTCAACCACAGAGATGATCCGCTAAAGAGTCCTCTTTACCCTGGGATCCTCCCACAATCTCTTAACAATAAACAAAATACAGGAAGAGAAGCAGAGTACTCTAATTGGACCTGGAGGGGGGTCTCTCTAATGGACACAAAGAGGGCCTCTGTTAGAGAGTCTGTTTAGAATGAGACCCCAGATATAGTATAGGAGATGGTCAGAGACTGCGGAAATGATACAAGAGATTAATGCAGCCTCACCAGTGCCCATCAAATGCAGCCTACCATGCCCATAAAATGCAGCATACTGGTGGTGCCCAGCAATTGCAGCTTACCAGTGCCCACTAATTGCAGCCTTAACAGTGCCCATGAAATGCAGCCTACCAGTGCCCACCAAATGCAGCCTACCAGTGCCCACCAAATGCAGCCTAACAGTGCCCACCAAACAGAGAGGGGGGCTGAGAGAGAGAGGGCTCAGAGAGAGTTTAGTGGACAGAGAGGGGGGCTGAGAGAGACAGAAATAGAGGGGCTCAGAGAGGGTAGTGAACAGAGAGGGGGCTGAGAGAGATGTGGGGCTGAGTGAGAGAGAGATGTGGGGCTGAGTAAGAGAGAGATGTGGGGGCTGAGAGAGATGTGGGGGCTGAGAGAGATGGAGGGGTTGAGAGAGATAAAGGAGATGTGGGACTGAGAGAGGGTATTGGACAGAGATGGGCTGAAAAGAGAGAGATGTGAGGTTGAGAGACAGAGGGGATGAGAGAGAGGGTAGTGGACAGAAAGGGGGGCTGAGTGAGAGAGGTGGGGCTGAGGGAGAGGGGCTCAGAAAGAGGGTGGTGGACATAGAGGGGCCTGAGAAAGAGAGGTGGAGCTAAGAGAAAGGGAGGGGCTGAGAGAGAGGGGGAGGTTATTGGACAGAGAGGGCGGCTGAGAGAGGGGGGACTGACAGAGAGACCACTCCCCATCCCAGTCTGTATCTGTAGGAAAGTCTTCTCTGTCTGTGCATGATGCCCAGTACCTTCTTGATCCGGGAGGTGCTCTGCTGCTCCCTGGCAGCTTGCTCGATCTTGTCTTCCTGGACTCACTGCTGATGCAGAGAGTCCAGGCTTTGATACTCCGGGGATGCTCCTGTGCACCATGTCGAGGGTCAAGGAGGCTGTGAAGCTCTTCTCTCTCCTGGGCTCCCAGCTGCCCTCAGTGTTCACCTTCCATGTGGACGCAGCCTCATTCTATGTGGAAGACTCGAAGATTATGGCGCGTAGAAGGCTAGAAGGATTTGGTGCGTGGAAGGCTGGAAGGATATGGTGTGTGGAAGGCTGGAAGATTATGGTGTGTGGATGGCTGGAGGATTATGGCTGGACGATTTTGGCGCGTGCAAGGTTGAAGGATTATGGCGTGTGGAAGGCTGGAAGATTTTTTTGTGCGTGGAAGGCTGGAAGATTTTGGTGTGTGGAAGGCTGGAAGGATTATGGCGTGTGGAAGGCTGGAAGGATTATGGCGTGTGGAAGGCTGGAAGGATTATGGCGTGTGGAAAGCTGGAAGATTATGGCTGGAAGATTATGGCGTGTGGAAGGCTGGAAGATTATGGCGTGTGGAAGGCTGGAAGATTATGGCTGGAGGATTATGGCATGTGGAAGGCTGGAGGATTATGGCATGTGGAAGGCTGGAGGATTATGGCGTGTGGAAGGCTGGAGGAATATGGCATGTGGAAAGCTGGAGGATTATGGCATGTGGAAGGCTGGAGGATTATGGCATGTGGAAGGCTGGAGGATTATGGTGTGTGGAAGGCTGGAGGATTCTGGCATGTGGAAGGCTGGAGGATTCTGGCGTGTGGAAGGCTGGAGGATTTTGGCGTGTGGAAGGCTGGAGGATTATGGCATGTGGAAGGCTGGAGGATTATGGTGTGTGGAAGGCTGGAGGATTATAGTGTGTGGAAGGCTGGAGGATTATGGCATGTGGAAGGCTGGAGGATTATGGCATGTGGAACGCTGGAGAATTATGGCATGTGGAAGGCTGGAGGATTATGGCATGTGGAAGGCTGGAGGATTATGGCATGTGGAAGGCTGGAGGATTATGATATGTGGAAGGCTGGAGGATTATGGCATGTGGAAGACTGGAGGATTATGGCATGTGGAAGGCTGGAGGATTATGATATGTGGAAGGCTGGAGGATTATGGAGCATTTAGGGAAGAGAGAGAGGGGAGAGATCACTCATACAGGCAGCAGCAGCGACATCAGGACAGTGTCCCTGGTCTGGCTGCTTTGAAATCTCCCACCCACACTCCCTTCCAGGCACAGATTGGCTGCACGAAGGTGTTGTGGGTGGGCACAGGGGGGACATGGGGAGGAGGTGGGGTTGACCGAACTTACTTTCTCCTCCCTCGTACACGTACTGGATACAGCGGGCGCTGGGTGGGGATCTTGAAACTGCAGCGGGTGTGCTGGAGGGCGGGTCAGTGGCGGCTGGCGGGCAATAACAAGATCACAGAGCCCTTGCTGTGCTGTTATGCGCTCTAGATGACCGGCGCGCGCTTAGCCCTGATTACAACCAGGGGAAGCTGCTGCGGGTCATGCGGCAAAATGCTGACTCACTGTCAGCACTCGGAAACAACAGTGCTCTGGCAGTGCTCTGGCACTTTTGCGCCCCCTCCCCTGTGGCGCCTGGGTGCAGTGCACCCCGTCCAGGATCGGCCCTGCTCAGAGTTAAAGATGATTTATTCTTCCAAAGCAAATACACTTTTGCACACTGTGATGTGACCACAGTGCTGAGGGAGAGGGGTACAGGATGGTAAAACAAAAATGCTGTGGAGATGACAGACGTCCTCCTTATCAACTGATGACATCATTGGTTGTTGGGATGCCAGTGTTCTATAAAGTTGTAATAATGAAAACCCGTGGCTTTGTTTAACTAACAGGCAGGCTTAACCTACCCCCCGAAAAAACCTCATGGGAAAAAGGCTGCCTAAAGCCGCGTACACACGATCGGTCAAACCGATGAGAGCGGTCTGAAGGACAGTTGTCTTAGATTAACCGATGAAGCCGACTGATGGTCTGATGTGCCTACACACCATCAGTTAAAAATCGTATCAGAACGCGGTGATGTAAAACACAACGACGTGCTAAAAAAATTAAGTTCAATGCTTCCAAGCATGCGTCGACTTGATTCTAAGCATGCACGGGTTTTCAACCAATGGTTTTGCATACTAACGATCGCTTTTGACCTATCGGTTATCAATCCATCGGTTATATTTTAACGCAAGTTGGCTTTTTTTTAACCGATGGTTAAATAACCTATGGGCCCCACACACGATCGGTTTTGACCAATGAAAACGGTCCTTCAGACCGTTGTCCTCTGGATAACCTATCGTGTGTACGAGGCTTTAGAGTATTACTGTATTTTCTGATTCCTTAATGACAAACTTTCCTAAAGGATTTGCTTTGTTCTCTTGAAATCGCTGCAACAATGACGGCACGTGCTTTACAGGCTTTTGATGCATTTACAACACTTGAATTTAAACTTTAACCCCTTCCACTGCAGTGGCTTCACTGAAGGTCTTTTTCTGTGGGGCCGCATATGTGCATACCTGTGTTTTTAGTGGAAGAGCACTGCATAGCACACCCCCAGCACAGAGAGTGCTCTGTCACGACAACTCCAAGTCTTATACTTAATATAAGATGTGTAATTAAATAAATTAACCACTTAAGACCCGGACCTTTAGGCAGCTAAAGGACCCGGGCAGGTTTTGCGATTCAGCACTGCGTTGCTTTAACAGACAATTGCGCGGTCGTGCGATGTGGCTCCCAAACAAAATTGGCGTCCTTTTTTTCCTACAAATAGAGCTTTCTTTTGGTGGTATTTGATCACCTCTGCGGTTTTTATTTTTTGCGCTATAAACAAAAATAGAGCGACAATTTTGAAAAAAATGCAATATTTTTTACTTTTTGCTATAATAAATATTCCCCAAAAATATATAAAAAAAATTTTTTTTTCCTCAGTTTAGGCCGATACATATTCTTCTACCTTTTTTTGGTAAAACAAAATAAGTGTAATAAGCGTTTATCGGTTGGTCTGCGCAAAATTTATAGCGTTTACAAAATGGGGGATAGTTTTATTGCATTTTTATTAATTCTTTTTTTTTTACTACTAATGCCGGCGATCAGCGATTTTTTTCATGACTGCGACATTATGGCGGACACTTCGGACAATTTTGACACATTTTTGGGACCATTGTCATTTTCACAGCAAAAAATGCATTTAAATTGCATTGTTTATTGTGAAAATGACAATTGCAGTTTGGGAGTTAACCACAAGGGGGCGCTGAAGGGGTTATGTGTGACCTAATGTGTGTTTACAACTGTAGGGGGGTGTGCCTGTAGATGTGACATCATCGATTGTGTATCCCTATAAAAGGGATCACACGATCGATGACGCCGCCACAGTGAAGAACGGGGAAGCCGTGTTTACACACAGCTCTCCCTGTTCTTCAGCTCCGGCGCGATCGGGTCCGCAGGTTCAGTGGTGCCGGAGCTTCGGACCGGGTCGCGGGAACGTACCTGTACGTGCTTGTGCCCAGCCGTGCCATTCTGCCGACATATATGTGCAGGAGGCGGTCCTTAAGTGGTTAAATAAGGATTCTAGGTCAGCGTAAATGTTATTCAGTTTCAAAAGTTACTTTATGCACTACCTCCTTAGACCCAGTCTGTTCAGGGAGTATGGTCACCTGTTGACTTGGCACCATCCACAGGCATCCAACGCACTATTACTTCAGTTAATTGCAGTACAGGGGATGTTTTTCCAGTCCTTTGAATTGTAAGATGACAACAACTTTCCTAAGCCCAGTCTCTGTGAATTACTAACCCTGACTGGAGGAAACAGGGAGGGTTTAGCTAGGACTCAACTAACTAGCAATATTCAGGACTGCTGGACAGACGGAGAAAGCAAATCACAGAATAAATAAGTTGTAGTGCCACAAAACAGTCACTAGATGTCAGTGTACTACTGAACAAAAATAACCTGACATAGTTCAATACAACACATAAAAAAATACATGAAAGTGACGCAGAACATTGGTCATGATCAGTGTGTTTTAGAAAAATGTATTTAGTGTTCTGTGTCAGTTATGTCCTGGTACACACTAGCAGTCTTTGTTCAGTCAACCCAGCGGGGCTGAATGAAAAATAAACTGAAGAGTTCAGCAGGAGTCACTGTACTAACTATCCAATGTTAGTACAACGATCTCCCCTGATGTGCTACTGTGTTCTGACAGGGGGAGGTCCCCTCGCCAGAATACACTGTTCAGGGCTCTCGCCCCTTTAACAGAAATCACATGTTCAGCTGGCTTCTGTCGGACCAGCTGCTGTACACATGGGCCGAATGTCGGCCGATATTCAGCCCATGTGTACGGCAAGTGTTATTGTCAGTATTAAAATAAAGAGTAATGTGCACTATTGTGTCTGGGCCCATGGGTATGAACAAGTGTAGCGCTCCCCCTAAGGAGCCTCAGGTGAAATGTTATCCCCCACCCTGCGCAGCCAGGCACGCCAAATTTCAACGGTCTACCGTCAGAAAACAGTCCAGCACTTTGTTTTTTTATTTTATTAGGGGAATTAAACTTGGGTGAGGAGTATGGATATTATGGGATGTCCTCTTGACTTAGACAAATTAAGGGACAAGTTTTCCTATATACAGTCTATATACACGCCTCTGCTTCCTCCGGCTCACTTGCTTGCAGAACTTTACTGGCAAACTAATAAAAAATTATTCTGACAAATTCCTATTATAGGCAGGAACCCAAGGCCCCTTGGATGTGTAGCAAAAAAAATAGTGTCCAAAATACATCCCTGTGGCTGCTGAGCCCCACCTCCAGGCACTGCCAGCCCACCTGGCTGTATCTGCCCCTTTCACTAGCCCTCCTGGATATTTTCCTCAGTCCTCCCAGACTGCTTACTCACCAGCCCATGCGGCTGACTTCTCTGTAGAACTCCTGGACATGCTGACCTGCTCCTGCTGTCCTCTCCCTGATCCCAAGCCTCCAGGAACAAATTTCTCCTTGTGTTGTAGAGGGTCCCTCCAGCACCCAAGCCCCCCCAGACTAGGGGGCACCCTCAAGGGCCACCGACAGCCTCCTCAGCACTCCTTCTCCATCTTCTCCTGCTGGCATGACCCGTGAGTATTTATGAGGTGCCTGCCCCCTACCAGCTCATTTTGCTGGGGCCCTCCTCAATATCCCAAGCAGGTCCTCCTAGAATCCACCCTCTACTTCTGAAAGCCTCTCCAGAGGTCCTGCGTGCTGAGTCATCCAGCCTCCCTGAGTCACTCAGCCCTGACCCCGATTCAACCCAGGCCTGGCTCTCAGCCAACTTTATACATGAGCACACACTAGAGGGTGCTACACAAGAAATAATTTGCACAAATTATATCACTGCAATCGTCAGGAGTGGGAGAAAAAATGTTGGTTTGTTCACTGGTGGCTCATGGTAACGACAAGAAATAAATAGCTAACTTTAAATTTAGTTTTTACTATTTTGTTCAGGAGATATCCTTTACCGTATACCACCAAATGAAGGTCCACATTGTTCTAAAGAACAAGGTATAATTCACCTGGATGTACTAAGTAGTTGCAATAATACGTAGTTATACAAACAAATGCCAAAGCTGCAAAACTGGTTTCAGCCATTAGGACTTCTTCAGGAAGGGGGTTAAGGTAGAGCAAAGGAGAAGGTGGAACACTCAGTGCAATCCCGGGCTGCTACAACTTCCCTGGCTGACAGTTGCTGGAGGATTTCAGCATCCAGGAGCATACAGCTACCACTGAAGCAATCTGCCAACAAAACAGGAGGTTCTTCTGTTACTCCTGTAGCGCTACCCCCGCAGGAGCCGCTGGTTAGACTTTTGGGATCGGCTTAATTTAAAGTGGTGGTTCACCCTCCAAAATATTTCTAGCAGGGCATGGAGCCCACCCACCCGACCGGCAGTATGCCAGTGTTTTTTTTTTTTTCCTGTAGATACCTTTTTACGGGCTCTCTTCCGATCCGTCGGCTGTGATTGACGTCCCCTCAGCCCGGCGCATACAGCGCATCATGAGATGCCGAAGGAACCCGAACGTCGGTGCGGCCCTTCGGCAACTCGTGACGCGCTGTATGCGCCGGGCTGAGGGACTTCAATCACAACCTGTGATTGTAAACGCCCAGTACCGCGGGATCGCCGGAGGGTAAGAGAGCCTGTAAAAAGGTATGTACGGGAAAAAAAAAAAAACACTGGCATACTGCCGGTCGGGTGGGTGTTCTCCATGGCATGCTAGAATTTTTTTTGGAGGGTGAACCTCCACTTTAAGTTACCTTTGATGTGTCTAGGGATAATGATGGCAACAACAATGAGAGCAGAGACAGAATGTCCATTCTCGGTCCAACACGACCAACAGTCAACTTGAGTTAGACAGGATAGGTTGGTGAAAAATAATAAATTTGCAGATTCAGGCTATGGATATTGAACAGAAGCAATCCTGCCTCTCGGATGTATTATTTTCTTTCGTCGCCACTCCAGCTGGAGTGGGTGCAGTGCACCCGGACAGGCCTAGCAACCAGAGCGTCACTGAGAATGCTGAGGAGGAACAAGTCTCTGCCACTGACTTGGCTCTGATAAATTAGTAAAGGCCTCTGCCACAGGTCCGATACTTGAGAACGATAGAGCAAATCCTTTCAGTCAATAATTTGACTTTTCTCATTACTCTAGTCAAAAACAATCTTTGACCTCACTCACCATTAGCATATCAAACTGATGTTCCAAAAACAAAGTTTCAATTAAAATTCTACTGTTTTAACTTTTTCTCCAAATAAGAAGACTGAACTTCTAGAAAAGGGCTTAGTCGTTTTGTTAAAGAATAGTCCAAGTTAGAGACTTTTAAAGTAAAGTAAAGCACGGCTAAGACCCTAAAGTTTTAGGGCGTTTTTGCAGTGCCTCAGTGTGAAAGGGTAAGGCGTTTTTACAGCGCTTTCAATTCATTTTAATGGAGGGGGGCGTTTTTGGAGCATTTTTTTTTCAGCGCTTAAAAGCTGCTCCAAAGATGCTGCTTGCAGGACTTTTCTCAACGCCCCGCCAGTGCAACGCCAAGGCGTTTTTATAGCGCTTTCAATTCATTTCAATGGAGAGTGGCATTTTTGGAGCGTTTTTGGATGCTGCTTGCAGGACTCAGTGTGAAAGGGTCCATTCAGATGCATTGAGAGCATTTTAATAGCGCTTCTTTTTAACACTAAAACGATGACAAACTCAGCAGAAGATGGGCAACAAACAGAACTCCTTATACCCTCCACTGTCAAAGCCTCCCCAGCAAAGCTTGGCAGATATTGTAACACAAGCAGTCATTGCTGAGCACAGCCAGAGGCCTTGCAAAACCTTACAAATGCATAAGCAGGGCTTAGGGACTCATCCTTTCATTTTTATTTATTTTAAAAGGTTATTGCTTTTTTGTGGCGTCCCCAGACAATCAGATATATAATTTCTTCTACTAATATTTGGCTGCCTCTTCCAAGGATGCCAGATGACGACAACCACTGTGCCGACACCTGTATAGTTTCAGACAGAACTGTTTGAACATATGTCCATTACTTCTTGGGAAACTTTCTGTTAGGCCTGATATAAATCAATTTACAGTTGGAACCTTTCACATCATTCTCTGGTGGGCTGGATGTTATTCAAACATTTTCAACTATGTCACACTGCCAGGTCTCAGTTTCCACATGTGCCTGTCCTCCAAGCTGATCCTATTGAAAGTTGCTAGACCAAGACGATCTGTGTAAACCTCCCTCAACTTTATATGCTCCGCATCTTAGTACAGATTTAGCTGAGATTAAAGGTTTATGGGAACTTTCGACCAAGAGGACTGGGAAGATTGCCTATAAAGTTGTCCTAAATTGGTCATTTCCTCTAGGGACAAACTAAATGTTTGGAAAGAGTTTACTAAAGTACAGTGGGGCAAAAAAGTATTTAGTCAGCCACTAATTGTGCAAGTTCTCCCACTTAAAAAGATGAGAGAGGCCTGTAATTTTCATCATAGGTATACCTCAACTATGAGAGACAAAATGTGGAAACAAATACAAACAATTACATTGTCTGATTTGGAAAGAAGTTATTTGCAAATGATGGTGGAAAATAAGTATTTGGCCAATATCAAGTTAAAGGATCAGTAAAGGAAAAAAAAATTTAATGCTAAATAGCTTGCTTTACCTTATAGCAGTCCTGCTTTCATGTCCTCCATGTCCGTTTTTGCTTAGAAGTTGCTGTAATCCCTTGCTGAACTCCACACTTCCTGCTTGTCTGGCTCTTTATGAAAAAACTCATGGTAGCTTTTCATTGTGGTCCATGATCAAGAAGATGTGATTACTATGGGCTAGATTCAGGTAGAAGAGCATAACTTTGTGCGGGCGTAGCGTATCCTACTTATGCTACGCCCCCGCAACTTTTACAGGCAAGTGCTGTATTCAGAAAGCACGGCAGCGTAGCGTAAATGGGCCGGCGTAACCGCGCCTAATTCAAAATAGGCAGGTAGGGGGCGTGATCCATGTAAATGAATCGTGACCCCACGTAATTGCCACGTCACCTGCCACTTGTTGCGGGTTGTCACTTGCCACATCACCTGTCACCAGATGTCAATTGCCACATCATCTGCCACACGTTGCGGATTGTCACTTGCCATGTCACCAGATGTAGATTGTCACTTGCCACGTCACCTGCCACCTGTTGCGGATTGTCACTTGCCACATCACCTGCCACATGTTGCGGATTGTCACTTGCCACCAGATATACATTAAAACTTGCCATGTCACCAGATGTAGATTCTTTACTTGCCACGTTACCTGCCTGCCACCAGATGTAGATTTTGCTACTTGTCAGGCAGCAGAGAGATGATGTAATCTAATCTCTCTGCTGCCGTGGCTGCCTGCACAGTTAGGGCGAAACTGCAGGGATGTAGGGTGGGCGCCGGGCGGTGAGAGATGATGTTATCTCTCCGCTTCCCCACCCCTCTGATCCCTGATTGGCCAGCAGCTGCTCACACACACCGTCACTGGTCCGAGCTGCACAGCTGCTCAACAACGGAGCCGCTCGCCGGCTCTGTCACACGCTGAGCCGCCCGCCGGCTCTGTCACACGCTGAGCCGCCCGCCGGCTCTGTCACACGCTGAGCCGCCCGCCGGCTCTGTCACACGCTGAGCCGCCCGCCGGCTCTGTCACACGCTGAGCTGCCCACCGGCTCTCACTCATCTCACCTGCGGAGTCGCCCGCCGGCTCTCTCATCTGCATTCTCAGAGGGGGCAATTTCCCTGTTGCCCCCCCCTCTGGATCCTCCCCTGAACACGTGAGGATTGTTCATTTTGTAATTTATTTTAGTATATGTCTTCACTGGTTTACATATTTTTAACAAGATTTTTTCTTTCCATTTTCTGATCACTGTTTGATGTTACACAGCAAGTCGCAGCTTTATATTTTCTTCACTAGCAACATTTACATACCCGTGTATTTACGGTCTCTTTTTGTCACATTAGCGCAGTTTATTCCCTTCCTTTTTTCACAATCTAAAGAAGAGCCTGCTGAACTTTGGTAATACAAAGTGTGACAGGAAGTCAGGTAAATCTGTGGGTGTTGTCACAGATGGGAGATACATTTCTGCCTTGTTTAGACAATTCACCAATTACTATCAGGTGTTGGCTACAGAGGTAGCCAGAAAGGTTTAGGGCATTGGAAAACTTCAGCTGTTCAGTATGAGGCAATTAAGGCCTCTATAAGTCATCCAGAGGATCACTACTGATTGCTGCATCCTGAGGCTTTTTGAGTTAAGGAGAGCAGTGAGAAAGACTTCTGAAGAGGTGAGGTGGTTGTTGATTTTTCTGTGTGATAAAAATCAAAAAGACTATTGTTTCTCTGCTCTATGTCACCAGGTGGGTTTAGTTTCCAAACTGCCACATGACGCCATTGTGGGAAAGGATTTCCCAAAGTTCTGGGAACTCTGGGACTGCCCAGATTCCACAGTAGGTGGTTCTTCTGAGCCTGAAACATCTACTCCAGAAACCCCTAACTGTGAGGATTCTCCTGAGTTTCCATTCTCAGTCTTAGCAGGGGAAACACTAGTCCCTAGGAAGGAGCCTGCTACCTCAGAAGAGGAACAGCAGCCGATAGGGTTTGATGACCTCGAAGTGCACAGAGAAAATTTTATCACTGAGCAATTGAGGGACCCTACATTGCTAAGAGCCCGGGAGAATGTAGTGAAGATAGATGGGGAGTTAGTTAACCCTGATGAGAGGGTTTCCCTCCCTTACTTCATTATTGAAAGGGACCTGTTATATCGAGTGTCACAGAGGATAGAGGACACCATTGAGCAACTGGTAGTGCCTAAACCGTACCGCAAGATGGTTTTGGAACTGGCCCATGGGCACATTCTTGGGGGACATTTGGGAGCAGAAAATACCCGGGAGAGGATCACCCAGAGGTTTTATTGGCCTGGGATCACTAAGGAAGTGGAATTGTATTGTTCTTCCTGTCCAGTGTGTCAGATTACTGCACCCATGCCACATTTCCACAGTCCGTTGGTACCCCTGCCCATTATCGAGGTCCCTTTTGAGAGGATCGCCATGGACTTGGTTGGCCCCTTACTGAAGTCCACTAGAGGGCACCAGCACATCTTGTTAATAATGGACTATGCCACCCGTTACCCAGAAGCGATTCCTCTCCGAAACACCTCTGCTAAAACCATTGCCAAAGAGTTATTTCAGGTTTTCAGCCGTGTGGGTCTTCCTAAGGAAGTCTTAACTGACCAGGGCACCCCGTTTATGTCTAGGGTGACCAAAGAACTTTGTAAACTCCTGAAAGTGACCCAATTACGTACATCAGTATATCACCCTCAAACAGACGGGCTAGTGGAAAGGTTTAATAAATCCTTAAAACAAATGTTGAGGAAGGTGGTGGATAAAGACGGAAAGAATTGGGATTATCTGCTCCCTTATCTGAGAGGTTCCCCAATCGTCCACAGGGTTCTCTGCTGTATGACCAGCAGTGTCTGCCCAGCTGTAGGCTGTGCCAGACTCCATAGGTAAGTTCCTGTGTGGTGAAGGTAGACGCCCCAAGTGGCCAGGGTTTATTTTTTTTGTTTTGTTTATGCTGTTTGGATGCTTGCACTTGTTTCCAGCAATATGGAACCATCTTCAGCTGCCTCTCTGTATAGTTCAGTAGGTAGTGAACCCATCCAGGGGGTCACACACCCCCGCTACCGAGCTAACCCCTTACAAGAGCCAACAAAGAGAAATAATTGGGGCCCTGGAGCTAAGAATGGGCCTACTGGATTTTGGGTTTACAAAGACAGTAAGAAAAATGTGAATGGACAGGTATTTCCTAAGTTAAAGCGGATCTCCACCCTAAAGTGAAGATCCGCTGATCGGAACCCTCCCCCCCTCCGGTGTCACATTTGACACCTTTCAGGGGGGAGGGGGGTGCAGATACCTGTCTAAAGACAGGTATCCGCACCCACTTCCGGCACGCAGTCTCGGGCAAAAGAAGGGCTTTTCCCGTTGTGTGCTGGGAACTCTCGGCTCCCAGCACACAGCGGGAGCCAATCGCGGGCGCAGCGCGACTCGCGCATGCGCCGTAGGGAACCGGGCAGTGAAGCCGGAGCGCTTCACTTCCTGGTTCCCTCGCCGTGGATGGAGGGGGGAGCAGCAGGGTGACGAGCGATCGCTCATCCTCTGCTGCGGACGCCGCTGGACTCCAGGACAGGTAAGTGTCCTAATATTAAAAGTCAGCAGCTGCAGTATTTGTTGCTGCTGGCTTTTAATATTTATTTTTGGTGAACCATCCACTTTAAGGTTGGGAATTACATTTTTGTTTCTTTCAGTGGGTGTGAGAATGGCTGTGTCCCTAGAAAGCTCTTTGATGGCTCAGCCTTTTACTAGTTTGGTAATAGTGGATCGCTGGACTAAATGTTAAAATACATACGTTTTTCTGCCACTAGGTGGTGATAAAGTAATGGAAAGTGAGGGTGAACTTCAGACTTCAAAAATTAGACAAAGTTTATGTACCATGTTTATGTTCCCTATAAGCTATTGGGAAGAAGCATGACTCTCCCAGGAGGCTTTGTCATGTGAATGTAGTTTGTTGTTTTTTCCTTTTCTTGCACATTGAGCTCCTGGTAATATTTCTACAGGCAACTGCATCTGTTTAACATCTACAATGTAAAGTGATGCAAAGTATGGTGATGTTTCTTGTATGTCTCTATACAATGGCTATTTGGGTCATTTATTGTTACCCCTAGACAGGTTATTGCTACTGCTAGACAATCTAAGAGGGTTTATTAATACTCAGCAGCTCCTTAACCACTTCAGCCCCGGAAGGATTTACCCCCTCCTTAACCAGGCCATTTTTAACTGACATTTGCGCAGTCATGCGATGCTGTACTCAAACAAAACTGAATCCTTTTTGCATAGCACACCCCCAGCACAGAGAGTAATCTGTCACGACAACGCCAAGTCTTATACTTAATATAAGATGTGTATTAAATAACTTAACCACTTAAGACCCGGACCTTTAGGCAGCTAAAGGACCCGGGCAGGTTTTGCGATTCGGCACTGCGTTGCTTTAACAGACAATTGCGCGGTCGTGCGATGTGGCTCCCAAACAAAATTGGCGTCCTTTTTCCCCCCCAAATAGAGCTTTCTTTTGGTGGTATTTGATCACCTCTGCAGTTTTTATTTTTTGCGATATAAACAAAAGAACAAAAAGAGCAATGATTTTGAAAAAAACATTTTTTTTACTTTTTGCTATAATAAATATCCAATTTTTTTGTAAAAAATTAAATACATTTTCCTCAGTTTAGACTGATATGCAATCTACATATTTTTGGTAAAATAATCGCAATTAGCGTAAATTAATTGGTTTGCACAAAAGTTATTGGGCCAGATCCACATAACTATACGTATTTTCAAATCTGCGCCGGTGTATCTTTGTTTTGTATCTACAAAACAAGATACGCCATTTTTTTGCTTAGTTACGCTGTCTTACGTCATCCTATTTAAGTTTCCTATGTACACTGGACGCTAGGGGCGCTTCCGTATATTTTCCACGTCGAATATGCAAATGAGCTAGATACGCCGATTCACGAACGTACATACGCCCGCCGCAGTGTTTTTACATCGTTTGCGTAAGCGTATGTCTGGCGTAAAGTTACCCCTGCTGTATGGAGGCGTACGTAATGTTAAGTATGGACGTCGGGCCAGCGTCAAATTTTCCGACGTTCACGACGTTTGTGTAAACCGTTCGCGAATAGGGATTTGGGTAAGTTACGTTCACGTCGTTTTCATTGATGTTTTGCAACGTGATTAGGAGCATGCGATGCTGTACTCAAACAAAACTGAATCCTTTTTCCCACAAATAGAGCTTTCTTTTGGTGGTATTTGATCACCTCTGCGGTTTTTATTTTTTGCGATATAAACAAAAAAAGAGCAATGATTTTGAAAAAAAACATTTTTTTTACTTTTTGCTATAATAAATATCCAATTTTTTTGTAAAAAATGTAATACATTTTCCTCAGTTTAGACTGATATGCAATCTACATATTTTTGGTAAAATAATCGCAATTAGCGTATATTAATTGGTTTGCACAAAAGTTATTGGGTCAGATCCACAAAACTATACGTATTTTCAAATCTGCGCCGGCGTATCTTTGTTTTGTATCTACAAAACAAGATACGCCGTTTTTTTGCTTAGTTACGCTGTCTTACGTCGTCCTATTTAAGTTTCCTATGTACGCTGGACGCTAGGGGCGCTTCCGTATATTTTCCACGTCGAATATGCAAATGAGCTAGATACGCCGATCCACGAACGTACGTACTCCCGCCGCAGTGTTTTTACGTCGTTTGCGTAAGCGTATGTCCGGCGTAAAGTTACCCCTGATGTATGGAGGCGTACGTAATGTTAAGTATGGACGTCGGGCCAGCGTCAAATTTTCCGTCATTCACGTCGTTTGCGTAAACCGTTCGCAAATAGGGATTTGCGTATGTTACGTTCACGTCATTTTCATTGATGTTTTGCAACGTGATTTGGAGCATGCGCACTGGGATACGTCCACGGCCGGCGCATGCGCAGTTAAAAAAAACGTAATTTACGTCAGGTCACGAATGATTTAAATAAAACACGCCCACCTCTAACCCATTTGAATTCCGCGGGCTTACGCAGGCCCTTTTTCACTACGCCGCCATAACTTAGGACGCAAGTCCTTTGTGGATACGGAAGGGGTTAACACTAGGGGCAATCAAGGGGTTAAATGTGTTCCCTCACTGTGTGTTCTAACTGTAGGGGGATGGGACTGAGTGGGGGAGGAGAGCGATCAGTGTTCCTATATACTAGGACACAAATGATTTAAATAAAACACACCCACCTCTTCCCCATTTGAATTCCGCGGGCTTACTCCGACCCATTTTCACTACGCCGCCGTAACTTAGGACGCAAGTCCTTTGTGGATACGGAAGGGGTTAACACTAGGGGCAATGAAGGGGTTAAATGTGTTCCCTCACTGTGTGTTCTAACTGTAGGGGGATGGGACTGAGTGGGGGAGGAGAGCGATCAGTGTTCCTATATACTAGGAACACACGATATGTCTCCTCTTCCCTTGACAGGACATGGATTTGTGTGTTTACACACACAGATCCACATTCCTGCTCTATCACGAGAGATCACGAGTGCCCGACTGACATCGTGGCCGCCAGGCACATGCATTAGCTCCTCAGTGACACGGCGGGCCCCCTTAAGGCGGCCACTGAACAGCTATGGCGATTTGCGGAGGGGAGCCATTCTGCAGCTGGTGGGCGGTGGGCATGTGGTTAAAGCAGTTGTAAACCGTCCGCTGTTTTTTTTTTCAGACCTGCAAGGTAAAGGCATATTATGTGAAACTTACCTAAAAACTAAGCCTTCCAGTGATGCAATCTCATCGCCGGAGGTAGCATCCATCCTCACCCTTCTTACTTTTGGTTCCAGCTGTGTGACTGGCCAGAGCCGCGATGATGTCAATCCTGCACATGTTGTCATTTATGGCACAGAATTCTGAAGGAACGGACCGGGTGGCCGTTCCTTCAGAGCGCATGTGCCGATGTGCCGATGACGTCATTTACAGTACCAAGAGGTAAGTCTTATTATTGGCTTACCTATAGGTACACTTACAGTTCGTTTACTTCCACTGTAAGTGGTACCTCAGTATCATATTCTCACATGTATTAAACAACAGATGTTGATTTTGTATTTGTAATAATGACTAGAGGTTTTGGGGTTGTTTTACTAAATATGTGCAAAATCTGGTGCAGCTCTGCATAGAAACCAATCAGCTTCCAGGTTTTAGTGCCAAAGCTTTAAGTGATACTAAAGGTTCCGTTTTAAAAAACAAAAACAAACATGTCATACTTACCTCCACTGTGCAGTTTGTTTTGCACAGAGTGGCCTCCTCTTCTGGGGGTCCCACGGCGGCTCTCGCGGCTCCTCCCTGCAATAGCTAACCCCCTATGGGAAGCTCTCTCCCGAGGGGGTTACCTTGCAGGCACGCTCCTGAGTCATTCATTCGCTGTCCATAGCTGCCGAGTGTATAACTCGGCCCCGCCCCACGTTACTGGATTTGATTGATAGCAGTGGGGGCCAATGGCTGCGCAGCTATCAATCTATCCAATGAAGAGCCGAGAAGTCTAGGAGAGAGCGATCTGGGATCGTGCCCACGGAAATTCAGGGCTCAGGTAAGTAAAACGAAGGCTCGGGGGATGGACACTGCAAGGTGTTTTTTCATCCTAATGCATAGGATGCATTAGGGTGAAAAAACACGGGGGTTTACAACCCCTTCAATTGAACAAGCTGAAGTTAGAAGCTGATTGACTACTACCATGCGCATCTGCAACAGATTCTGAGTGCCCTAGTTTTACTAAATCTCTCCCTTTGTGTTACGGTTGCTGTAGAAACATTTCAATTTATAGGAATATCTCCTTCTGTGTAGTCTGAATACTTTGTAATAAATAGTGGAAGGTGCCTGGTTCTGAGATGTGTAGGATTCCTGAAGGAGATTTGGGAGATTCAGAAGGCTCCTCAGACAGGATAGTGATGTCATTGCCGCTATTTATACATCTCCAGCTACAAAGATTCCACAAAGTCAGAATGTGATGTGAGAGTGATCATTAGACATCCAGTCTGGAGATCTGCTGACCATTTAGAGGGGGAAAAACGATGAAAACATGAGCGACATTAAACTGACCGTCCTGGGCAGCCCTGGAACCGGAAAATCTGGTAACTTCTTAAATATTTTTTTAGAGAATTAGAGAAATGCAAGGTCTCATGTCAGGAAGGATTTGCTGCTTTTCTTCATCCTTCTCTTAGTTGTTAAGATGTCTGAAAGATGAACTGTCTTTGTTGTCTATAGCAGCCAATCAGGTTCTTTCTTACAAGTGATTGAGAAACAAGATTCAGCATGTTAACTAAAGTGTTAGGAAGAATAGATCATTGTTGCTTTGATTGTGCTGTGTGTTTATTTTTTGACACCATTCTACACAAAACTAAAGACAACTGTGAGCAGATAATCAGGTTCCAGCACAGATTTTTAAATGAAATGAAAGATCTCATTGGTCACCTTGGGAAATACTCAAGTATTTTGAAGG
This sequence comes from Rana kukunoris, assembly GCA_029574335.1. Lineage (NCBI taxonomy): Eukaryota > Metazoa > Chordata > Amphibia > Anura > Ranidae > Rana > Rana kukunoris. The sequence continues at coordinate 423,420,031 of CM056051.1, read as the reverse complement.
GGCAATGACAGCCAGTCAAATAGTCCCCACTAATTTAACTATGCATATACCATACTTGTGATTCCTTCTAGAAGTTGGAAATCACTGTAGCAGCCATCCCTACTACTAGCTTTCGGGTCCCAGAAGAGGATGAGGTGGAGAGTGTCATGTCTAGAGGTTGACCGATATATTTGCCGGACAATATTTGCCCATTTTTAAGAAATCGGCCTCGACCAATGGAATGGGATCTGGGCGGGCCGCTATGTGTATAGGGCCCCGCCCCCTTTCTTAAGCAGCCCAATTATTGGCCGGTGGCTGGTAGCTGCTGGGTCCCGCCCACCCCCGACATCACTGCTGAATTTTGACAGCTGGTCTCTCTCTGCATTCAGTTACATACCGTATATCAGCTTCACACAGTTACACTATATCGGCTCAGTGTGAAACCTGCCAGTGCCAACCAGTGCCACCTGCCAGTGCCAACTGCCCAAAAAAGAAGAATCAGCCTAAAATATCAGCAAAAATCTGCATTATATCTCAGCCATCGGCCAGAGAAAAATCCATATTGGTCGACCTCTAGTTATGTCAACACCCACCTTATCCAGAGAACTCTACATTTATTGGGAAAATTAACTCTAAACAGTGCTTGTGCTCAGCGGCCGACCTCCTGTGTTTAGAATGCAGCAGGACAGCTGCTTGGCCACAGTACTCGCGTACTAGATAAATCGTGAAGAATCAAAATTGTGATCTTTTTCCCTTCATGATCTTCAAAACAGCAGGTCACGATCTTTCTAACAAGTGCAGAGAGTTCTCACAGCTGGATAAACAAATCCAGGCAGCCTGCCAAGTTTTAATACAACACACAAATAACTGTAAACAAAGTATCTTTTTGTTCTTTTATCAAAAGGAAAGAACTCTGGCATATAGATGAAGGAAGTTTAACTATTTAAAGACCAAACCTTTTCTGACATTTGTTGCTTACAAGTAAAAAATTATTATTTCCTGTTAAAAAAAAATAATTGGAACACCCAAACACGATATATTTTTTTTGCAAAGACCCTAGAGAATAAAATGGTGGTTGTTGCAATATTTTACGTCACATCGTATTTGCGCAGTGGTTTTTCAAACGCAATATTTTTCGAAAAAATACACTTTAATGAATTAAACAAATAACGAAACATCAAAGTTAGCCCAATTTTTTGTATAATGTGAAAGAAAATGTTATACCAGGAGAATCGTGAGCTTTAAAAAAAGCAAAAAAAATTGTGAGTACACCATGAATCTTTAAGTAATAACCAAACTCTGCACAGGACACATAAGCTAGTGGAAATCACTGTAATAGAGGTGTCTACTACAGTGATTTCCCACAGGAATGGTACATGCATAGTTATATTGGTCCACGCTGAACCACAGTAAGAATGTAAAATATCCTTGTTCAAGGTTGCACCCCTAATCAATGTTAAACCTATAAAGTGTCAAACCCTAAAATGTTCCGAATGTCCTGTGGTCACAGTATTAGGTTCATGCTCCATACTTAATTACATACACACACAAAAATTAAAAACAGCTAGCAGAAAAGTGTCACTATCAGAGGTAGAGAAACTTCTTTATAAACAGTACCCATGATGTCTTAGGCCGCGTACACACTATCGGTTAAACCTGATGAGAATGCTCCGATGGACCGTTTTCATCGGTTCACCGCTGAAGTGGCCTGATGGTCTGATGTGCGTACACACCATCAGTCCAAAATCCGATTGTGTCAGAACTTGGTGACGTAGAACACAACGACGTGCTGTAAAAACTACGTTTAAGGCTTCCAAGCATGCGTCGACTTGATTCTGAGCATGCGCGGGTTTTTGGACCGATGCTTTTGCGTACTAAACATCGGTTTGGCCCGATGGTCAGGCGTCCATCGGTACGATTTTAAAGCAAGTTTTAAAACTTTGGTCCGACGGAGGCCGGAGGACGGTCCAATAGGCCGTACACACGCTCGGTTTGGACCGATGAAACTGGCCTTAAGGCCAGTTTCATCGGACCAAACCGATCGTGTGTACGTGGCCTTAGATGTTCTCCTGTGAATCTCATCAGACAGGTCTATACACACACAGAACATGGGACATAAATATGGCTTTGCTTGATTATCATTATTTGTCAGCTGCTGGTTCATTTTCTTTTTGTCATTTTATATTCAGCTCTCATTGTTCGTTTCCTCACTGGAAGGTACATCAGCGAATATGCCTCAAACTCTGGTAAGAGAGACAACTGACACTTTTCTTCTTATCGATGGAGTATGAAATGTATTTAAAAATACACAAAGTTTAAGACTTAGCTAGGAACAGGGTTAGCTTTGGGGTTGGGTGAGGGTTAAAGGGTTTGTAAAGACAAAAATATTTTCCTCTTAAATTAAAGTCTGACAGTAGCTGATAAAGTAAAAAGTAATGTTTTGCATTATAACTAGTTTGATACCTGTTGAAATCGAGCCGTTTTATTCACCTCTACCACCCCTGAATCGTTTTTCTCACTGACTTCCTGGTTTGCGGTGTGCATTCATTCTTGCTACATCACGGCCTAATGGGAACTACAGTTCCCATTAGGCTTAGCCTCCATGCCTGTGAGGGATAAGAGAGCATCTTCACGCAGGACTGTAGTCATGGGGAGGGGGTGAGAACATTCTGCTTTCCACCATGCAGGTGCTGGTGGAGAGCAAGAAGAGGAGAGACAGGAAATGGCATTTTCAAACCTGGATTAATGTATTTTGGAAGTCAAAAGGAAAAATTAGGTAAGTGATATTTAAATGCTCTAGCTTACAGCAATCAATTGATCTAATAAAAAACAAACCTTTAGTGTTCCTTTAAGGTTGGTTTAGGGTTAAGGTTGTGTTAGTATTAGTTGGGATAAAATATTATCAAGTTTTTGGTTTAAAGGGGTTGTAAAGGTTTTTTTTTTTAATAACAAACCTACCATACTTGGCTCCACTGTGCAGTTCGTTTTGCACAGAGTGGCGCCGATCCTCGTCTTCTGGAGTCTCTCGGCGGCTCTCTCGACTCCTCTCCGCAACAGCTATCCCCCGTTCTGGGAAGCTCTCAAGGGGGTTAGCTTGCGGGTGCGCTCTCGTGGTACAGTGGGTGGCCATAGTCGCTGACTGTATCACTTGACCACGCCGCGTTATTGCTTTGATTGACAGCAGCGGGGGTCAAAGGCTGCACTGCTATCAATCTCCAATGAAGAGCCGCCTAAAGCTGGGGGAAACCATCGTGCCCACGAAGTTTCGTGGCTCAGGCAAGTTAAACGGGGGCCCCCAAGAGTGCAAGGTGTTTTTTCACCTTAATACATAGGATGCATTAAAGCGGAGTTCCACCCTGGAAAAAAAATGTATTCCAAAAATCAAAAGAAAATTAAAAATTTAATGAAAATATTTTTTTTTTTACTTACCCTGAATAGCTGTTGCTATGCAGAAGTCCCGAATCTGCCCCTTATCTTTTCCTCCTCCTACACTCGGTGTCTTCCCAGAAAGCAGCCGGACCATTCACAAAGCGCCGCGCTGCTCGCACATGCGCAGTAGGAAACGGGCAGTGAAGCCGCACGGCTTCACTGCCTGTTTCCCTTACTGTGGATGGCGGCGCCTGGAGCTGCAAGGATCGAGTATCGGCATCGGGGGGCCATTAGCACGGGCAAGTACGACAGGTAAGTGTCCTTATTTAAAGTCAGCAGCTACACTGTTAGTAGCTGCTGACTTTAAAAAAAAAAATTTGCGGGTGGAATCCCGCTTTAGGGTGAAAAAACACGAAGCTTTACAACACCTTTAAGTTATGGTCAGTATTAGCTTTAGGATTAGAGTTAATATAAGAATCAAGTTGGGATTAAGATCAGTATTTTGGGCCAGAACTAGGTTACAGTCATAGGAAAGATTAGTGTCAGGTTTACGATACGGTTCAAGGTTAGGGTTAGTAAGGTTTAGGATTAACATAATGGTAAGGACAAAGATTGGGGGTTAGGTTTAGGATAAGGATTAGGGTTAAGACTGGTTCAACAGAAAATGGCTGACATTTGGCCGGTGTGTACAGCAGCCTCTCCAACAATAGCCCGTCTAACCACCAGCCTTTATTAAACAGGCATGCTGGAAAATAAGCAATCCAATTAGCGCTTGCAGTCTATAGTTGTGAGCGCTGATCACACCAATATCCATGATAAATGCTTAAGACCCCTTTCACACTGGGGCAGTATGCATTCACACCTGAGCGTTTTGTCGCCTGAAGCATGAAGCTCCAAAACGCTAGAGGGAAAAAATACATTATTCTCGAAAAATGCCTGACGCCAGACGCCTGAAGCTCAAACAAGTTCTGGACCCTTTTTTGTTGCTCGAATTGAGCGTATTTGGGTGTTTTTCTGTTTTTACATTGGTGACCCTAGACCTGTCCAAAATCGCAGCGACAAATCTTGGTAAAAAAAACGCAGCAACAAATCGCGGAAAAACGTGGTAAAAACGCCGCAAAATTGCAGCAAAACGCTACACTCGGGTGTGAATGCAGCCTAAGACCCCTTTCACACTCAGGTGGTTCAGCGCTAAAAATTGTGCTGCTGTACCGCCTGAAAAAATCGTGCCCTGCAGGCTTTAATGTGAAAGCCCAAAGGCTTTCACACTGAAGCGGTGCGCTAGCAGGACCGCTCCAAAAGTCCTGCTAGCCGCATCTATACCACTCCTTCCCATTGAAATCAATGGGAAATCGTTGTTATACCGCCCGCAATGTGCCTCTACCTTTTTTCGGCCGCTAGCGGGGGTTAAAACTGCACCACTAGCGGCCGAATATCGCGGTAAATACGATGGCATAGCGGCGCTAAAAATCGCGCCGCTATACCGTCACCGCACCTCCACTGCCCCATGTGAAAGGAGCCTAAGGGTCCCGCTCAGGCTGTCAAGGTCTGAGCAGTTGGATGCCACTGGCTAGTGAAGGTGCAGGCTGAGGAAAGGTGCATTCAGACCCAAAGCATACTGGGAAAAATAGGCCTGGCCGCCACCAGTGTTGCTCATCTTACTTTAAAAAAGTAATTAGTTACAGTTACAAATTACTTCTCCGAAAAAGTAATTGCGTTAGTGACTCAGTTACTACATTGAAAAAGTAATTAGTTACTCAGCAAAGTAACTGATTTTTTTTTTTTTTAATATTCTACAATGCTTTGTTGAGAAGCAGATGACGGGCGCTTGCCAGGAAGCAGTGAGTTAATACTCCAAGACAAAAGAATGCCAGATCCTTGAGAGAAGAAAACCGGAAACAAATGGTGATCTCGTGTATATCCCAGCCTAGGTGCATCCGTCCCCCCATGTATGTGCAGCTAATAGGACTTAAAACCCTTATCCATCTGCTACATATTACATCCAAATTATAAGCTGGATTAAAATGTATGTTTATAATATAAATTCCCTTGACGTTTACAGAGTCTGTAATTTAAAATCTTATATTAGGCTTTATTAGAATTTTCTATAGTTTATTGTTTATTATTTTATTTATCTTATATAAGCTTTATTGGATGCAAGGGATCTGGAATGGGGATGTCAGATTTTTCTTTGTTGTCTGATGAAGAGATGAAATCACTGACCAAAAATAACCTGCTGATCATTGGTGATCATATAGGTGTCCTGCACTTACCATGTTGACCACTAGATGTCGCTGTGTACACTGTGTTGTATAGGGAACGTTTGTTCTGTGGAACATTTTGTTCCGGGCATGTGTTCCCCGGATCATTGATCAGGTTGCGCACACAGTGTGTGTGATCGATGTGAGTTGTTCCCCGGTGATAGGTCAGTGTGAGGCTCATTGTATCCAGGGCTCCTTGCGATTGGGAGTTTTCAGACCGCTGTGACAGGCTATCACAGCGGTCACATGATTCTAAAGCGGAGTTCCACCCATATTTATGTTTACAGCGCCGGCAGAAGCAATTACTTTTCTGCCATCTAGTGGCGGTAGATGTAATTGCAGTAATGCCGCCCAAGTAATGGGAACTGCGTTACCGTGAGGGGAAGAGTAATCAGGTAGATTACTCGTTACCCTCAAAAGGGGCTGCGTTAGGTAACTGCGTTTATTGTAACTCCGTTACTTACAACACTGGCCGCCACACACCTCATCCGGCCTGAGTGGTTAGCAGGGAAAAGCAGCCTCAGCTTGATTCACCCCATGGTGCAAAACATGTTGGAGTTGTGGTCCAGGTGAAGCGAGCTGAGGCTGCTTTTACCTGCTAACCTCTCAGACCGGGTAAGGTGTGGGGTGGCCAGGCTATCTCTTCCTATTTTTAAAACCAATATCACTTCTACACAATTAGGCTGCTAGCACTGCAATGATTAAACTTCATTACTTATAAATGAATGTGTGGCAGATTTAACTCAAGTGCAACCAAATAGTATACCCTATACAGAACATATAAATAAATATGCATTATAGACAAATAAATACATACATTAAATTGGTCAACAGTGCACAGCGAATAAACAAAACGTAATAAATTCATCAAATATAAAGTGCATAGATCCTTAACCAGCCTTCCATCTTTCGTGACAGCAACATAAAAGCACTTTGGAAAATAAGGTATTGGAGGTGATTGAGACCTTGTTAGAGCGGTTCCCAGCTTGAAGGGAAGAAGCTATGATTGGAACGTTTATAATTTAAGGGCCATCCTGGAAGGTGAGAGTGTGTTCACAAGGGAATTGTGGTGGTTACAACTAGGGTTGTCCCGATACCACTTTTTTAGGACCGAGTACAAGTACCGATACTTTTTTTCATGTACTCGCCGATACCGAATACCGATACTTTTTTTAAATGTCATGTGACGGTTTTCAAACCACAATACAGACTAAGGATATTTTCTTTAGAATTATGAAGAACTCTAACTCAAGACATTATAAAAGAATAAAAATGAATAAAAATGTTTTATTTGCTTGTCACGCAGTAGTAAAAAACTCAAAGAATTTTCACAGAACATGTTGATAAATACAAAAAAAGTATTCTATTTAGGTATCGGGAGCATTTGCGCGAGTACAAGTACTCCCGCAAATACTCGGTATCGGTCCCGATACCGATACTAGTATCGGTATCTGGACAACCCTAGTTACAATGAAATCGTTATTATACAAAGCTGCAAAGTAACTATAAAGATCACAGAGCATTGTTTCCACACACTTATATAGTGGGGACTAATATATATATTGTAATTACAATTTTATGTTATGAGTATTCCACGGGTCTGATTTCTGAACTATGCACTATATGTATTTGATGAATTTATTAACTCTTCATCACTGTGCACCTTTAACAAATTAAATGTATTTATTTGTTATTAATGCATATTTATTCACATCTTGTATTTGGAAGTATGTTGTTTATTTTATCGCATTTGAGTTACATTTGATGCACATTCACTTACATATTAGGAGGATTTTTTTTATTTAATTTAGCATGACACATTATTATATACACATAACTAGAAATACACTGAGAGCAAATTTACTTGAAGGTAACTCTTCTGCATTTTCAGGTTTGGGTGGAGAGAGAAAAGGGATCACACCCCTATTAATATTAATTATTGTCTGTTTCCTCATTGGGAAGATTACTCCTCACGTTATACTGATGAAAGATGCACATATTGAATTAGATGAGATAAAAACTTCTCAGCAGAGGCAAAGAAGATAATGAAACCTGAGAGGAATGGTTAGGGTGAATAGGGTTAAAGTTAGTTTTAGGATAAGCATTTGGAGTAGGGTCAGAGTATTGCCCCGTACACACGATCGGAATTTCCGATGGACTTTTTCCATCTGATTTTCCGATCGTGTGTAAACCCATCAGAGTTTTTTCATCGGAAATTTTAGTTTAGATATAAGTTTAGATATAAAACATGTTCTATTTTTTTAAGTTGGAATTCCGATGTGATTTGGCAGGGCAAAAGCCAGATCGTGCGTACGCGGCTATAGTTTGATAAGTGCAAGGATCAGGAACACGGTCAGAGTTAGGATAATAAATCTTATGGTTAGGCTCACAATAAGTATTATGATCAGGAATAGGTTCAATTTTAAGATAAATAGAATCAGGAAGATTTAGGATAATAACTGTTAGGCTCAGGGATAAGTATTAAGATCAGGAATAGGGTCAGAATTAGGATACTTACAGTATAAGTTAGGCACAGGATAAGTATTAAGATCCAAAATAGGGTAAAAGTAAAGATAAGTATTAAAATTAGACTCAAGATAAGTATTATGATCAGGAATAGGGTCAGAGTCAAGATGAATAAGATTAGCAATAGGGTTAGAGTTAGGATAATTGTTAGGCTCAGGGATAAGCATTAAGATCAGGAATAGGGTCGAAATTAGGATAAACTCCATAAAACCCTCCAGCACTAAATCCATGGGTTTCACTTCCACAGTGCTTTAATGTGCAATGCATCTAGTGTGCAGCACTCCTCAGACTGGGAAATCTTCAAAACAATGCAAATAAAACACACAAGGGCGCAAATACCTTGTGCATTACCTTTGATAAATCTACTTTAAAACGCAAGATAAATGGATACTCACAGGTGGATAAAATCAAAGAGCGTTATCTGCCCTGAGGAAGGGGGTCTGTGCCCCAAAACACGTTAGTAATCCTATTTTGGTCCCATGATGGGTACACTGCACTGAGTTGAAGCTTTTATTAATCATGCTCATTGTTTTTATCCACCTGTGAGTATCTATCTATCTTGATAAATGTATCAATGGTGTTTGCGCCCTCCTGTTCTTGTTTTTTCAGAATTAGGATAATACATATAAGTTTGGCACAGGATAACTATTAAGACCTGGAATAGAGTAAAGGAGCTAAGTATTAAAGTCAGGGCCATCTTAATAGCATCATGGGCCCCTGGGCAAAGTAATGCTATGGGGCCCCTACAAGCCCCAGTTTACGCACCTATTTTACAGCGTGTCACTTGTGTCAGCGTGTCACTTGCCACTGTCACCTGCCACCAGATTCAGCATGTCAACTGCCATCGTCACCTGTCTTCAGATTCAGCGTATCAATTGGCACCCGTCCCCTAACTGAGAGGCAGAGGAGGGGGATCTGAGAGGCAGAGGAGGGGGATCTGAGAGGCAGAGGAGGGGGATCTGAGAGACAGAGGAGGGGGGCTCAGAGGCAGAGGAGGGGGGGCTCAGAGGCAGAGATGGGGGGGCTCAGAGGCAGAGGAGGGGGATCTGAGAGGCAGAGGAGGGGGATCTGAGAGGCAGAGGAGGGGGATCTGAGAGGCAGAGGAGGGGGGGCTCAGAGGCAGAGGAGGGGGATCTGAGAGGCAGAGGAGGGGGATCTGAGAGGCAGAGGAGGGGGATCTGAGAGGCAGAGGAGGGGGGGCTCAGAGGCAGAGGAGGGGGGCTCAGAGGCAGAGGAGGGGGGGCTCAGAGGCAGAGGAGGGGGGGCTCAGAGGCAGAGGAGGGGGATCTGAGAGGCAGAGGAGGGGGATCTGAGAGGCAGAGGAGGGGGATCTGAGAGGCAGAGGAGGGGGGGCTCAGAGGCAGAGGAGGGGATCTGAGAGGCAGAGGAGGGGGATCTGAGAGGCAGAGGAGGGGGACTCAGAGGCAGAGGAAGGGGGGCTCAGAGGCAGAGGAGGGGGATCTGAGAGGCAGAGGAGGGGGGGCTCAGAGGCAGAGGAGGGGGGGCTCAGAGGCAGAGGAGGGGGGGGCTCAGAGGCAGAAGAGGGGGCTCAGAAGCAGAGGAGGGGGATCTGAGAGGCAGAGGAGGGGGGGGCTCAGAGGCAGAGGAGGGGGGGGGTTTAGAGGCAGAGGAGGGGGGGCTCAGAGGCAGAGGAGGGGGATCTGAGAGGCAGAGGAGGGGGATCTGAGAGGCAGAGGAGGGGGGACTCAGAGGCAGAAGAGGGGATCTGAGAGGCAGAAGAGGGGGATCTGAGAGGCAGAGGAGGGGGGCTCAGAGGCAGAAGAGGGGGATCTGAGAGGCAGGGGGTTGAGAGGCAGAGGAGGGGGGCTCAGAAGCAGAAGAGGGGGATCTGAGAGGCAGAGGAGGGGGGGCTCAGAGGCAGAGGAGGGAGATCTGAGAGGCAGGGGGCTCAGAGGCAGAGGAAGGGGGGCTCAGAGGCAGAGGAGGGAGGGCTCAGAGGCAGAGGAGGGGGATCTGAGAGGCAGAGGAGGGGGGGCTCAGAGGCAGAAGAGGGGGATCTGGCTGAGACAGACCACATAGCGCTGTCCCTCCTCTGCTCACCCTGCCCCCTCTCAGTGTGCTGGCATGTGTGTACAGGATGCTAGGTACCTGATGGCCAACAGCGTGGCAGCGCCGAGTCTCCCTCTAGATCCGGGGGGTGCTCGCTGGGGTGCTCGCTGCTCTGCTCCTTCCATTGGCTCCTTGGCAGCCTCCACCTTCGGCATGTTCTTCCTTCACAGCCAGCTGTCCCCCAGGCCGCACGGTGCACGGACGCTTCCTGGAGCAGAGAGGAGGTGGAGTGGAGACATCCAAGTTCTGGGAGCAGGGGGGGAGGAGCAGCCCGGCGCCCTCATCTCTTCGGTGGTCAAGCAGGAGCTTTTACATCCAACTGCCCCCTCCCCCCGCGGACAATGGGAGTGATGCTGCGACGGCGGTGATGTCTATTGGCTGGCGGGTACAGTACAGGTCAGAGGCTCAGAGCGAGCGACGAGCATGACATGTCCATCCATCCCGTGCATTAGGCGGCCGCGCCCGCGGGCCCGCGGGAGGCTGCCGGGTGCCCACGGTAACGCGGCTAAACAGATGCCTAGCAAGTTGACTGGTGGGTTCACTGGCCAGATGGGCCCCCAGCCAAGTGGGGCCCCCGGGCAACTTCCCAACGTGCCCAATCGAAAAGATGGCCCTGATTAAAGTTTGAGTCAAGTTAAAGGGGTGTTCCAGCCGCAATTTTAGCTGTAGCTGCTGACTTTAAATAAGGACACTTACCTTGGTCCTACTTGCCCACGCTGATGGCCCCCCCGATGCCGGTCCCACGATCGATCCAGGTCCCGCGCCGCCATTCACACTATGGGAAACAGGCAGTGAAGCCGTACGGCTTCACTGTCCATTTCCTACTGCGCCTGCGTGAGTCTCATGCTGGCATGTGAATGGGCGGCTGCTCTCTGAGAACACACACAGTTCCCAGAAAGCAGCGCGCCCCATTCCCAAGCAGAAGAAGCAGAAGAAAAGACACCGCGGTGTGGAAGAGGCAGATTACGGACTTCCGCATAGCAACAGGTATTTCGGGTGAGTATTTTTTTTTTTTTCAAGTTTTTATTTATTTAATTTTTTTAAGTTAGATGGGCAAATGTGGTTTTCCTGGGTGGAACTCCGCTTTAAGTATTAGGATCAGGAATAGGATCAGAAGTATTAGTGTTACACTTAGTATAAGTATTAGAGTCAAGTGAATCGCAAGCTGTGTAGGCATTGCTCTGGATTTAGACTGCATCTTATCATAATCAATCATTTCCTCAATGTAGCAGGGTGTAACAAGATTGCCATCATCGGTTTTGTTTCAGAATGTGCGTACACAAAACAGACGAATGTGGATGGGAGGCTGACCAGCCTGGAGATATATGACCCATGCTCACAGGTAATATAGAGAGACATCCAAACACATCTGTGTCATTAGATACAACTATGTAAGAGCTCTGTGGAGCACTTGTGTAAATTTCTATCAGTGACAGTGCTTCTCACATTTTGTACTGGAGACTCTTCACTGTTGTGCAGTCTCTTTGTTCTTGTAAGTTCAGACTCAGGCCATGTACACACGATCAGACTGGTCCGATAAAACTGGACCGTTTTCATTGGACCAGGCTGAAGTGGTCTAATGATCTGATGTGCGTACACTCCATGGGACCACAAATCCGATCAGACCAGAGCGCGGTGACGTAGAACACACCGATGTGCTGAAAAAAGGAAGTTCAATGCTTCCAAGCATGCGTCGACTTGATTCTGAGCAAGCACGGGTTTTTGGTCCGATGCTTTTGTGTACTAACCATCGAATCTGTCCGACGGACACCTGATTTTAAAGCAAGTTTTAAAACAACGGTCCGATAGGCCGTACACACCATCGAATTGGTCTGATCATGTGTACGCGGCCTCAGTGTAAATTACAATCACAGTGCATTTACTACTAGTGGTCACTATTAGCTGTCACTAATTCATCACATCCTCAGACAGGGATGATGACATCACCACAGTATCACACTAACGGGGTGCATGTGGCAAGCAGGATTGGTTTTAAACTGTGTTGTTGACCAGGGTCAGAGTTAGGAATCAAAACTGGAAACAATAGATACAGTTTAAGGTATCAGAGTTACATACCTCCCAAATGTTTGAAATGGGAACAAGGGACACCTAGTAGCAAAAGTATGTAGGCATAGGGCACACCCCTGCCACACACCCTTAAAGCAGAATTATATATATAAAAGATTTGTTTTTACCCCTACTATTCCTTTATACTGGCTCTTGAAATTTACACCCCTTACCCCCCCCCCCTCCTCTTTTCTTCCTGTCTACCTGCTCCCCCTTTTTTTTTTTTCCTCTCTTTTCTCTGACCCACCTTTCAATCTTTTGTTTTCTGTCTTGATACACCTTCTGCCTCTGCTGCTTAGAGGCTTGTTTTACATGTGCTTACTTTTGTCTTCTGGCAGACTGTGTTTTTTTTTTTTTGGTTGACTGCCTCTAAGTGGAGTCGTTGAACTCCCCCTGTTATCTGCCTGGTGTTGTGCTGTTATATGCTATGCACTGACGTTACTGTATTGTTCCTTTTGTGGCACGGGGGTTACCTCGTGTCTAATAAAAACTGTTATTTGAAAAAAATGAAATTTACAAATGCAGCAATTTAGAAATTGGATGAATGGTTTAGAACTGGAAAAGATAAATGGTGTAATTTTTATACAACTATATAGATCCGACCAAAATGAGGGACAAATGTTGAGGAGAATGGGACAGGTCCCAAATCAGGGACAGTTTCTTGAAATCAGGTTCAGTTGGGAAGCTATGGGGTAGTTTCCTGCTTGTTATTGAAAATACATTACCATAATGCAGAATAGTAGTTCATTCCAGTCTGTCATTTCATGTGAATAAAAAGAAGCTGACGATGAGCAAAGAACTGAGCCGGGCAGACGGTTTCTTGATTGTGTATGACATCAGCCGAAGATCGTCCTTTGTCTTCGCCAAGACAATAATCTGCAGCCTACGCGAGACCAATGTCAGGATGTGTAGGAGGTAATGAGAAAGCGGGACAAGGAAATATTCCCTGATCAGAGTCTATTTGGATGTCATTCAGATTGTTGAGGCAAATACTGAGCACCAGAATGTAAATGAGCAAACTCCAGTAATCAATCATATATGGGCCCACATAGTGAGCCCAAATGTATATACCATATAGACTCGAGTATAAGCCGAGTTTTTCAGCAACTTTTTTTATACTCGGGTCACCTTTTTGCGCCTGATCTCCCGGACTTTGGGGACCCGATACCGGCCGGCCATAGGTCCCCTGGACCCTTGGCACACATATAGCCCCACTCTTCCTCTACAAGTGTGCAAAGTTTATTGTCCGGGGGATCTACGGCCGGGAAGCACCGATTTTTTCAGTCGGGCACCCCTTCCATAGACTTCCTCGTTAAACAGTAATTTATCTGGTAAATTTGGAGACCATAAACCGACTGACCGTAGGTCCCCTGGACCAAAAACTTGGCACACATGTAGCCCAAGTTCTCCTCTATAAGTGTGCAAAGCTTGCTGTCTGGGGGACCTACGGCCGGGGAGCACCGATTTTTTAAACCCGGTCACCCATTCTATATACTCCCATGTTAAACTTAAGTCTAGTCATGGACACAGTGAGGCATGGGCACAGTGAGGCATGCAGATGGACACTCTAGGCTTATACTCGAGTCAATAAGTTTTTCCATTTTTTTGTGGTAAAATTAGGTGCCTCGGCTTATATTCGGGTCGGCTTATACTCGAGTATATACGGTAGTTGTTATGAGGCCTTCATAATATATGCCAGGACACAATTACAAAGCCTTTTATCTGTAAATGTCTTGGGTTGTCAGTGCATGGGGTCTCACCATAATAATGTGGTTTCTCTGATATTGTCACGTTTGCCATTGCAGAGACACGGAGGCAGGGCTCTTCTTAATCGGTAACAAACAGGACCTGTGCCACATGCGGGAGGTGCCACAAGAGGAGGGGCAAAGGGTGGCCTTGGAGCATCGCTGTCACTATTATGAACTCTCTGCAGCTGAACAATGCCAGGAGGTCAATGCCATGTTTATTGCCATTGCCAGAATCATCATCTTACAGAACAAAATAAAAGACAAGAGGCGGCCAAGTGGCTCCATGGCCAAACTGATCAGCAACGTCTTCGGGAAGAGGCGCAAATCCGTCTGAGCAGTTTTCATGTCATTTAATAGTAGAAAACAATATTGATTACTGCTCCACACTTCTATCCCTTCCCTGACTCTGCACAGCTGGAAGGACTTTATTATATAGGTGATTATATATGCTGCAGATATCGTAAATAACATTAATAGAAAAAAAAGTTTTTTTTACACAACCTTCAAATGAGGTAAGATGAAGGTTCATCCTCAAAAATGAAAACTTATAGAATAAAAAAACAAAACGAATAAAAACAATACTGTGTTTACAATAATCCCATAATATGTCTTTTTACCCACAGTAACAACTTCTCACTCAAAAATGCAGAGATACTAAACACACAAGACTGCAGTAAAATGTACAGCGATGACCTGAATATTATAGATAAAGGAATACACACCCTGTCCTATTAGATTCCAAATCAGAGGGTGATGGGTCATATTTTTCCTGTTATGCTCACATTGGCTTGAATTTTTTATGTGTGTGTGTGTGTGTATATAAAAATGATATATGTACTGTATCTGTATAATATATCTATCTGCGTCGCTTTATCTGACAATTTGTTATTTTTTTACTAGTAATGGCAGTGATTTTTAGCAAGACTGCGACATTGCGGCAGACAGTGGACAGTTTTGACACTTTTTTGGGACCATTGACATTTATACAGGTATCAGTACTATAAAAATGCAGTGATTACTGTGTAAATGTCACTGGCAGTGGAGGGGTTAACACTAGGGGGCGATCAAGTGGTTAAATGTGTTCCCTGGTTCGGATCCCGGTCTCGGCTACATGTGAATTGAGTTTGGTGGTCTCAGCCCGGCTCCCGGTGGGTGTGCTATGCAAGGTACGCCTGTGCTTAGTACGCCCACCCCCCCCCCCCCCCACAAAAACCACCACACTTGCACGCACACAAAATTGGTTTAAAACACATGCACTTTGGCCATGCGGTCTCTTAAAATAAAGAGAGGCGAAGGACCTACGGGGCTGGCTGGGTGGGCTAGGCCCCCTCACTCCCTCATAGGGGGAGTCCCTCTGCCCCATTGGGGTCCCGTTGGGCCCCAGTTGGGCTCCCAAGAGGAGCAGGTAGGGCGGGGTGAGTGGGAGGCCCCCCTTCACACCCGCCATTGCCACCAGGGGCATGGAGAAGGATGGCGATTGCCTCCGGGGGGAGGGTCTGCCTACTTCCAACTCCTGCAGTCCGGCTCCTCTCTCTCGAGTTCACGCACAAAAATACACTTAAAAAAATAAATAAAAATAAATAAATGGCTTTAAATGTGTTCCCTGGGAGCACTAGGAACAGCAGATCTCTCTCTCTCTCTCTCTCTCTCTCTCTCTCTCTCTCTCCCCTGTCAGAATGGGGATCTGTCAGTTTACATTGACAGATCCCTATTCTGGCTCTTTCTCATGATTGCGAGTGGCCAGCGGACATTGCAGCCGCTGGTCAAGTGCATTGGGTACCCCTGTCATGCTATGGCTCTTAACAGAGCCGATGTACAGTATTATATGGACCTTATCAGTAAAGCTGAAACCCTAACATTTAAAGTACGAATTTAGACTAAGGGCAGACAGTATACTATTAGCCACAGCACAGACATTCAGTCTACCTGAATTAACATATTACCGCTAGACTTACCATCACCACTAGGCGACATCCTGGAGCCCACCAGCAAGTGTCAGTTTGACAGAAATCACATGACTGCAATTAGAATGCTGTACACCAAAGACTGGCAAATCTGCCATCCTTCAGCTGTAATGGAACATGTAAAAGTCAAAATATTTCATCTTCAAATGAATGTTATCAGTCATACATTTCAAATACTAGGACAGTATTATCCAAATAATATCTAATAAATAAAGATCAACTTTACAGCCTACATCATTTCAGACAGGGTTGTCCCGATACCACTTTTTTAGGACCGAGTACAAGTACCGATACTTTTTTTTCATGTACTCGCCGATACCGAATACAGATACTTATTTTTTAATGTCATATGACAGTTTTCAAATTTAAGAATGTCTCTTACATTGGTGGTCAGTGGGAAGGATGTCTCTTACATTGGTGGTCAGGGTACTTGGCACAGGATATGGTGCACATCAGGTTACTGGACACAGGGTATGGTGCACATCAGAATACTGGGCACAGGGTATGGGGCACATCAGAGTACTGGGTATGGAGCACATCAGGGTACTGGGCACTTCAGGGCACAGCAGGGTACTGGGCACATCAGGGCACTGGGCACAGTGGGGTACTTGGCACATCAGGGCACAGCGGGGTACTGGGCACATCAGAGTACTGGGCACATCGTACTGGGCACAGCGGGGCACTGGGCACATCAGGGTACTGGGCACATCAGGGCACAGCGGGGTACTGGGCACACCGGGGTACTGGGCACATCAGGGCACAGCGGGGTACTGGGCACAGTGGGGTACTGGGCACATCAGGGTACTTGGGCACATCGTACTGGGGACAGTGGAGCACAGCGGGGCACTGGGCACAGCGGGGTACTGGGCACATCGTACTGGGCACAGTGGGGTACTAGGCACAGCGGGGCACTGGGCACATCAGGGCAAATACGCTGGCAAATGACCCAAGGGGTTTTTGCGATTCGGCACTGCGTCGCTTTAACAGACAATTGCGCGGTCGTGCGACGTGGCTCCCAAACAAAATTTGCGTCCTTTTTTTCCCCACAAATAGAGCTTTCTTTTGGTGGTATTTGATCGCCTCTGCGATTTTTATTTTTTGCGCTATATACAAAAATAGAGCGACATTTTTGAAAAAAAATCAATATTTTTTACTTTTTGTTATAATAAAAAACCAATAAACTAAATTTTAGTCAAACATTTAGGCCAAAATTTATTTAGCCACATGTCTTTAGTAAAAAAAAAAATCGCATTAAAAAAAAATTAGCTACCTAGCGGGAACAGCGACACTAATACAGCGATCAGAAAAATGATCGCTTAGTGACGCTGGCAATAGGGAGTGAAAGGGTTAACTAGGGCAGTGATCAAGGGGTTAAAACTTTATTGGGGGGGGTGGGGGGGCTACCCTGACACTAATACTGACTGACTGTCACACTGTCTGTCACACTGACACTAAATACAGTAATCATACATGTATGATTACTGCATTCAGTGACACTGTGACAGGGGGGAGGGGGGGGGGCGATCGCGGGGGTTAAATGTGTTTGTGTGTGTGCAAGTGTGCTGTTTGGTGCAGACTACCTGAACAACCCATTAACCCGTACCCATGTGTTCGTCTCACCCCTTAACCATAAAATAAAGACTCGGACAACATGTTATCCTTGAATGGACGTAGGGGTCGGCCACAGCTTTATTTTTTCCTTTAACCATAAAACATCTGTAAACCTTTAGTACCATCTCATGGTAAGATTACAAGGGGGAAGCAACCAGCCAGCCGCCGGCCTAAACCGACGGGCATAATAGCCTTCCCCCATTCCTTCATTAATATTACCGCCACAGGAGGAGCACAGCCCCTCAAACTGGGCTCCGACCCCCACCCATAATGTAAAGGGCCTGTTCAATGCCATCTTGAAGGCCAGACAAAAAGATATCAAGCCCGATATCATTAAGATGGACCCCATCCAGGGCCAGCGCTAGCAATAGGCGGGTCAGGCGGCTGCCTAGAGCGCCAGGGTAGGGGAGGCGGCAAAATCCGGATTCAGATTATTAAAATACCGGCATTTTTTTTTTAAACATGCTTTATAGCGGATTGGCGCCAGCTGCCAGGCTAGGGGCGGTTGCGCCTTTGACTACATGCCGGATGGATTGCTCTGGACTGCCTCTATCCCCAGCCTGCAGTGCGGCGGCAGTGAGGGGAGAAAGCCGGGACGAGGAGCAGCCAGCCGGAGGTGCCGCGTGATCGGTGGAGCGGATAAGTTGGAAGCCCTGCAGCTGCATGGACTGTAAGTAACCATGGCGGGCTTGCCGCGATATCCGCTCCCCCCTCCTCCTCCTGGGCGCCTGGGATCTGGTGGCACACCCGGGGGAACGGCCCAGATTTCAGCGTGGAGAGCTGGCGTGAGGAGGAGACAGGAGCCGAGCTGGAGGAGTGAGATGCTGGGCTACACAGGAAGGAAGCTTCCCTGGCCACAGACAACACGGCTCTGCCTGCTCCTCTCACTGCATCCCCCGGACTTCTATCGCTTCTCACCCTCCCTGCCTGCCTCCTCCTCCTCCCTCCCTCCTTCCCACTGCCTTCAACTCCATCTCTCCCTCCCTTCTTCCATCTCCATCCATCCCTCCCTCCCTTCTTCCATCTCCATCCTTCCATCCCTCCCTTCTTCCATCCCTCCCTTCTTCCATCCATCTCCATCCCTCCCTCCTTCCATGTCCATCCCTCCCTCCTTCCATGTCCATCCCTCCCTCCTTCCATGTCCATCCCTCCCTCCTTCCATGTCCATCCCTCCCTCCTTCCATGTCCATCCCTCCATCTCCATCCCTTCTTCCATCTCCCTCCCTCCTTCCTTCCATCTCCATCCATCCCTCCCTCCTTCCTTTCATCTCCATCCATCCCTCCCTCCCTCCTTTCATCTCCATCCCTCCCTTTCTCCCTCCTTTCATCTCCATCCCTCCCTCCCTCCCTCCTTTCATCTCCATCCCTCCCTCCCTCCTTTCATCTCCATCCCTCCCTCCCTCCTTTCATCTCCATCCCTCCCTCCCTCCTTTCATCTCCATCCCTCCCTCCCTCCCTCCTTTCATCTCCATCCCTCCCTCCCTCCTTTCATCTCCCTCCCTCCCTCCTTTCATCTCCCTCCCTCCTTTCATTTCCCTCCCTCCCTCCCTCCATTTCCATCCCTCCCTCCATTTCCATCCCTCCCTCCCTCCTTTCATTTCCATCCCTCCCTCCCTCCTTTCATCTCCATCCCTCCCTCCCTCCCTCCTTTCATCTCCATCCCTCCCTCCTTCCCTCCTTTCATCTCCCTCCCTCCCTCCTTTCATCTCCCTCCCTCCCTCCTTTCATCTCCCTCCCTCCCTCCTTTCATCTCCCTCCCTCCTTTCATTTCCCTCCCTCCCTCCTTTCATTTCCCTCCCTCCATTTCCCTCCCTCCATTTCCCTCCCTCCATTTCCCTCCCTCCATTTCCATCCCTCCCTCCCTCCATTTCCATCCCTCCCTCCATTTCCATCCCTCCCTCCCCTCCTTTCATCTCCATCCCTCCCTCCCTCCTTTCATCTCCATCCCTCCCTCCCTCCTTTCATCTCCATCCCTCCCTCCCTCCTTTCATCTCCATCCCTCCCTCCCTCCTTTCATTTCCCTCCCTCCCTCCATTTCCCTCCCTCCCTCCCTCCCTCCCTCTCCATCCCTCCCTCCCTCCCTCCTTTCATCTCCATCCCTCCCTCCCTCCTTTCATCTCTATACAGAGCCACATCCTCCCATCTCTCCCTCCATCCTTCTATCTCCATTTCTCCCTCTTTCCTTCCATCCCTCCATCTCCATCCCTCCCTCACTCCTTCCATCTCCATCCCTCCCTCACTCCTTCCATCTCCATCCCTCACTCCTTCCTTTCATCTCCATCCCTCCCTCCCTCCTTTCATCTCCATCCCTCCCTCCCTCCTTTCATCTCCATCCCTCCCTCCCTCCTTTCATCTCCATCCCTCCCTCCCTCCTTTCATTTCCCTCCCTCCCTCCATTTCCCTCCCTCCCTCCCTCCCTCCCTCTCCATCCCTCCCTCCCTCCCTCCTTTCATCTCCATCCCTCCCTCCCTCCTTTCATCTCTATACAGAGCCACATCCTCCCATCTCTCCCTCCATCCTTCTATCTCCATTTCTCCCTCTTTCCTTCCATCCCTCCATCTCCATCCCTCCCTCACTCCTTCCATCTCCATCCCTCCCTCACTCCTTCCATCTCCATCCCTCACTCCTTCCTTCCATCCCTCTATCTCTGTACAGAGCCCCATTCCTTCCATCTCCATCCCTCCCTCCTAGGTCAATCCCTCCATCCATCTCTCCAGTGCATCTCTCCTGGAGTAAAGTCATCACCAGCCGCTGGCTCAGGTATAGTGAAAACACAGGCAGCAATAAAACATTGACTCTGCTTTTAAGTTAATAGTGCATTGGACTGTGTACAGAGGGGGACACAGACGTTCAGGGGGTACTGATATGTGGGGGGCAGGCATGCAGGGGGGGACAGATATACAGGGAGTGCAGAATTATTAGGCAAATGAGTATTTTGACCACATCATCCTCTTTATGCATGTTGTCTTACTCCAAGCTGTATAGGCTCTAAAGCCTACTACCAATTAAGCATATTAGGTGATGTACATCTCTGTAATGAGAAGGTGTGTGGTCTAATGACATCAACACCCTATATCAGGTGTGCATAATTATTAGTCAACTTCCTTTCCTTTGGCAAAATGGTTCAAAAGAAGGACTTGACAGGCTCAGAAAAGTCAAAAATAGTGAGATATCTTGCAGAGGGATGCAGCACTCTTAAAATTGCAAAGCTTCTGAAGCGTGATCATCGAACAATCAAGCGTTTCAGTCAAAATAGTCAACAGGGTCGCAAGAAGCGTGTGGAAAAACCAAGGCGCAAAATAACTGGCCATGAACTGAGAAAAGTCAAGCGTGCAGCTGCCAAGATGCCACTTGCCACCAGTTTGGCCATATTTCAGAGCTGCAACATCACTGGAGTGCCCAAAAGCACAAGGTGTGCAATACTCAGAGACATGGCCAAGGTAAGAAAGGCTGAAAGACGACCACCACTGAACAAGACACACAAGCTGAAACGTCAAGACTGGGCCAAGAAATATCTCAAGAATGATTTTTCTAAGGTTTTATGGACTGATGAAATGAGAGTGAGTCTTGATGGGCCAGATGGATGGGCCCGTGGCTGGATTGGTAAAGGGCAGAGAGCTCCAGTCCTACTCAGACGCCAGCAAGGTGGAGGTGGAGTACTGGTTTGGGCTGGTATCATCAAAGATGAGCTTGTGGGGCCTTTTCGGGTTGAGGATGGAGTCAAGCTCAACTCCCAGTCCTACTGCCAGTTTCTGGAAGACACCTTCTTCAAGCAGTGGTACAGGAAGAAGTCTGCATCCTTCAAGAAAAACATGATTTTCATGCAGGACAATGCTCCATCACACGCGTCCAAGTACTCCACAGCGTGGCTGGCAAGAAAGTGTATAAAAGAAGAAAAACCAATGACATGGCCTCCTTGTTCACCTGATCTGAACCCCATTGAGAACCTGTGGTCCATCATCAAATGTGAGATTTACAAGGAGGGAAAACAGTACACCTCTCTGAACAGTGTCTGGGAGGCTGTGGTTGCTGCTGCACGCAATGTTGATGGTGAACAGATCAAAACACTGACAGAATCCATGGATGGCAGGCTGCATGAGTGTCCTTGCAAAGAAAGGTGGCTATATTGGTCACTGATTTGTTTTGGTTTTGTTTTTGAATGTCAGAAATGTATATTTGTGAATGTTGAGATGTTATATTGGTTTCACTGGTAAAAATTAATAATTGAAATGGGTATATATTTTTTTTTGGTTAAGTTGCCTAATAATTATGCACAGTAATAGTCACCTGCACACACAGATATCCCCCTAAAATAGCTAAAACTAAAAACAAACTAAAAACTACTTCCAAAAATATTGAGCTTTGATATTAATGAGTTTTTTGGGTTCATTGAGAACATGGTTGTTGTTCAATAATAAAATGAATCCTCAAAAATACAACTTGCCTAATAATTCTGCACTACCTGTATGTGTGTGGGGGAAAAACGCCCAGGGGGGTACTGATATGTGTGTGTGTGTGTGTGGGGGGGGGGGGGGGGGGGGAAGACGTGCAGGGGGGTAATATGTGTGTGTGGGGGGGGGGGACAGATGTTCAGGGGGTTACTGATATGTGTGGGTGACGGCTGAACAGATATGTGTGTGTGTGGAGGACAGGTGTGCAGGAGGGTACAGAGGAGGAACAGATATGTGTGGGGGGGCAGATGTGCAGGGGGTACAGAGGGGGAACAGATATCTGTGTGTGCAGGGGGGTACAGAGGGGGTGATGATCTGAGACCTGAAAATACAGGAATTGGGGCAATTTGAGGTGTGGAAGTTCAAGTCCACCTTTGTAAAAAAAAAGGCTGCGCACCACGGCTTTTTAGTGAGGGGCAGAGCGTGCGTGCGTGAGGGGGGGGGCGCAAAATTAGGTATCGCCTAGGGTGTCAAAACTCCTTGCACCAGCCCTGACCCCATCCTGACCCATGAGCCGCCTATTGTGCCCTTCCAGCTGCCTGTGCCTCACCACTACCCCTGACCTGGCCCTGACGTACCGGGACATGCGGGCGTTAATTGTTCTGCGAGCTCTCTCAATTGCAGCCGCATCCCTGTCCTCCTGCCAGGTGACCCGAGGGACAATCTCAGACCAAACCAACATGATTTCCGAAAAAAGAAACACCATTCTCTCCAAATCCATTCTCATTAGGGTAATGATCTCCGGAACCCGCAGGGAGCGAATATCGTTCCCCCCTGCATGGATTACCAACACCACCGGCGACCGAGATACTCCGCCAATCTGAAAGGCTTCCATCAATATCCGAGACCAGGGGAGACCCCCAATACCTCTCCAATGAACCTCCACTGGAAATCCCAGGGACCTGCCGCCCGGCCGACAGATGGCCCTCTGTGCGGCCCGATGGATATATGAATGGCCCAGAATGTGCACCACCGGCGCACGAGGACCTGAAAAAGGGGGAAAATTCATTATAGCAGCAATTCCGGTTGAACATAACCTGCATAGCACCCCGACTTCCACCGACCAATTCTTTGAATGTCACCCATTGCTAGCCCGGCCCTAGCCGCTTCCGTAGCCGCACCAATTCTGAATGAATGTGTGCCAAAATCGTTCGCTGAAAACCCGGCAGCCACAAGGCAGCGTTTAAAAAAACCGAACTGAACTGGTACCGTGTAAGGGGGGCCCCCGATGCATGCACCAAAAACTTTTCCCCAACAGGACTCACCTTCAGGAACTCTGTTACCATGGCAACTGGACAAAGTGTGCCCCCCACAGCCCCAAGGCGCAACCAAGAACCTTTTCCCAGCTGGTCCGTTTTAGACCTTCTCACCCGAACCTGCAACACACCGTTAGTCAGTAGGACGTCATCCCTGAAAAGGCCCCCCGGACCCGTAGCCGCGGACGCCACTAGCTCGCTTATCCGTAACGCTCCGAAAAAAGCCAGGCAAAACGCAGTAGAAAAAAGAAGCCCTTCGTAAGGAGAGGAACACACCGTAACCGTAGCCCCGACAAGGGAGTTCAGCAAGGCAAAGGAAACCGGACGCCTAGCGTCCTTTTTCGCGTGCCTTTTCCGCCAACCCTTTAATGCCTGCAGGATACCGAAATGCTTTGTGCAGTCCTTCCACCCGTGCAGCTTTAAGTGAAAACCAACCCCCCCCATGCGGCGTTGAGCCACCGCGGCGGAACAACCAGAAAGCTCCAAACTCAACAAATAGTCCACCGTAACCTGAAAACGTAAATTCCCACAGGAAGCCACGTCCCTGCTGCCCGCCACCCCCAACCAGGCATTCCACGCCTTACCATGATTGGACCAGGTAGCCGGAGTCACCGAAGCAGCAATGAGGGGCATCAAAGTCCTGACACCAGGGTCCATAGGGACTTCGGGCAAGGAAGGCCTTCCTGATCCGCACCCGGGCAAAGAGACCGGAACTCCTGGAAACGAGAACGAGACAATAAGTCAGCGATAACGTTATCAACACCTGGGACATGACGAGATCTGAACCAGATATTATACTCCAGGCATCTGAGCACCAGATGACGGAGTAGGGCCAGAACCGGCAGCGAAGAGGAAGACAGACCGTTGATGCAATGCACCACACTGCTATTGTCGGTCCAGAAGCATACCTTTTTGTCCCTGAGCTGCTCCCCCCAAAGTTCAACCGCCACGACGATGGGAAAAAGCTCAAGGAGAGTCAGGTTGCGACATAACCCCTGCTCCTGCCACTCTAGTGGCCATGATTCCGCGCTCCAACTCGCCCCGAGAATCACGCCGTTCCCTCCCGAACCAGCCGCATCAGTGAAAAGAGACAATTCCTGATTGCCTATTTCATCCGACAGGAAACACGTGCGCCCGTTGTATGTGCCCAAAAAACGCCGCCACACTGACAGGTCCGCTTTTAGGGAACAAGTCAGTCTGATGCGATGCTCAGGCCTCTTGGCCCCTTTGGTGGCCAGAGACAAACGGCGTGAAAAAACACGACCCATCGGCATGATACGAAATGCAAAGACGAGGAGGCCCAATAGCGACTGCAATTGCCGCAGAGTAACTTTTTGAACTTCACAAAATCCCTCGATCAAGCCTAATAGATTTCCGAGCTTATCTGCTGGCAACCGAAAGACCATCTCAAGGGAATCGATTTCAATGCCCAGAAAGGACAGCCTGGTGATTGGGCCCTCCGTTTTTTCTGCGCAAAGCGGAACCCCGAACCTGCTCATCACAGCACAGAAAAAATCCAGCAAAAATTGACACTGAGAAGATTCGGCCGGGGCTACTATCAGAAAATCATCCAAATAATGAATGATGGATCTACAACCCGTTGCACATCGTACCACCCATTCCAAAAAGGAACTGAACATTTCGAAATAGTGGCACGATATGGAGCAGCCCATAGGCAAACAAGTGTCATAATAGAAGAGGCCATCCACACAGCAACCCAGAAGGTGGTAGCAATCCGGGTGCACCGGCAGCAGCCTAAAAGCCGATTCAATGTCAGTTTTAGCCATCATGGCACCTCTGCCGGCCCGACGGACCAACAACACAGCCTTATCGAAGGAGACATAGGAAACAGACGCCTCATCCTTTGAGATGCCGTCGTTAACCGATGAGCCCCTGGGATAAGATAAATGGTGAATTAACCGAAACTTACCGCTCTCCTTCTTGGGAACCACTCCCAAAGGAGAAACCCTCAAGTTAGGAAATGGTGGGGATGAAAACGGACCCTCAATGCGACCCAAATTAACCTCTTTACTAACCTTGTCCCACAGGGCATCCGGGTAAAGCGCAGCCGATTGCAAATTGCCAGCCAGTTGGTGCGAATCTGAGGGAATGAAGGGGATAAGAAAACCGTACAAAAAACCTATGCGCAACTGCTCAGCCTCCGACCTATTGGGGTAACGCTCTAGCCAGGGGAGCATCTCTTCCACGCTCACCGGCGTCTTTCCCTTCAACAGGCCCTGTACCCCTATGCACCGGTTTTGCGCCGCGGGGGCAGCGAACTGCCCCGTGGGCGCCACCGCAAGAGGAGCACTCGTGCTTGAACTTGCACAACCCGAAGAACTTGCAATGACCCTCGTTAAAGAGCCAGCATGTTCCGGGTCTCTTTGTGGCCGCTGCGCCCTGCTGACTCGCTGAGGAGGCAGCGGCCCCGCCAAGAAAGGGAGTCTGCCTCTGCGCCATCATGAGCCGCAGCCAGACATCCGTCGCCTTGCAGCCCCAACCCACCTCGGGTTGCAACGCCAAGCGTCTTCTAAACTCTTCGTCATATTTCCACCAAGCGCTGCCGCCATGGGACTTATAGGCATTGTATACTGAGTCCAAATAGACGAAGAGCTCCGAACAGCGCTCGGGGTGTTTTTCCCCCATAATACCACCCAGCACGGCAAAAGCCTGCAACCAGTTACCTATTGTCCTGGCAACCCGGGGCCTACGCTCAAATGACCTGTCAGTATAGGGCTTGCGCTCCTTATCAATGGTATGCTGATCAGCTGAAACCAAAGACCATATATCTATGTACTTATTTTCCCAAATTTTTTGTTTGATGTCTTCAGTAACGTGTGATCCTAACGGGCTAATCCCACAGAAAAAGGACTCCTTGTGTACACCGGCCCTTGGCGGAGACGGAGGGCGCCTGCCCGCAGGAGGCGTAACCGCCCCCTGGGAGCCGGGCTCCAGCTGCGACAATAATGCTTTTAAAGCCGGTACCAAAGCATGCGTCCCACCCCCGGCCCCCCAGGCCCCTGCGAAGTCAAACTCACCAGTTACTGCCGAAGATGGAGGAGGAGGAGGGATCACTGGAGGTATCGCAGCTGACAATACCGAAGGAGCGGATGCGGGAACAGGCGGAAGGAAAACCGGCACTGAAGATGGAGCCACCGAAACCGTCGTGGCCACGGGAGCCACAAAGGAAGCAGGCACGCCGGACGGTTGGTCCGCGTGAGAAGGCCGCCTGGAGCGCCTCGATGAACCCTGTCTAGACCTAAGCCGACCCTCGCGGCCCTTGGATCGGCTCCTGGAGGAGCTGCCAGAGGAGGATGGTGACCCCCAGCGGGAGGATCTGGATCTACGCCAGTGTCTGCTGTGACGCCTAGGGGATCTACGGCGACGGCTTCTGCTGTACCGCCCATGACGCCCAGAACTACACGAAGAGGACCTGGAGTCCGACCGCATGCCCCGTCTACGGGACCGATCGCTCCTAAAACTCGCAGGAGGGGGGGGGTGGGCGATGGGGGGGGACAGCGGAGGTGTTCAGGTGAGGAGAAGGACACACTATATCTTCCCCAGCATTTGCATCCACAGGTGCCTGGGGGGGGTTGCGAGCAGCATGGGCTTGCACATTCACTGCTAAGTCAGTAGCAGGGACATCTACAGTGGGGGCAGGGGCGGAGGGGATGTCTGCAGCTAAGCCAGCCTCCTCGCTACTCGAGGAGCTGGAAACATGCACATTAGCATTACCCATGATGGAGTACAGGGAGGGGGAGAGGCACACACTCTGTGCAGACACACGAGGAGCAGAAGAGAAAGGGGGCGGGGCTACCGCGTCGACCCGCGATTTGGCCCCGCCCCTTCCTCCCCCCTTTCCAGCAACAGATACAGTGGTGCCTCTACGCCGCTGTGAAGCCTTAGGGGGACTGGGACTCAGCCTTACAGGCGGTCGGGTGGCCCTACGAGGGGCCCGCCGACCCCTTACCTGGTCATCCACAGTTGGGCACGGCGAGGGGAACGGTCCAGGCACCCCCAGGTCGGCGGCAATGCGAGCCAGGAAGCCTCCATCGGACCGCATCCGCTCCCGGATCAAACCCAGCAGGTCTTCAGCCATGACACAGCCAAGGAAGGTAAGGAGCTCACTTGCTGGGTGGCTGCTGCGGGTAAGAGGAAGAAGGTGGGAGGGATAACCCACCTTGAAGCCTTGATCACATGCCCATCCCAAATACCTCCCCCTGGGCATCTTTAATTGGCTCTGCCTGTCAGAGAACCACCCTCCTGGAGGGAGGGGGAAGGAGGGGGGGAACCCAAGAGGGGAGAGACTCATTTAACCCCTTTCCTGACTGTCCCATCTCCTCAGCTAGTCCGTGGCACCTAGCCCTATTTGGGCCGGTGCCAACCAGACTTACTTGGTGTGTGGTGATCTCTCCTCAGCGGCGCTTGAAACAAACGCAGAGGGAGAGATCACGTCGCTTCCTCCTTCCTGTGTTTACACAGGAGGAGGAAGTGACAGGGCGGGCGGGCGCGCGCATTGGCTGGGAGCGATCCGGAGGGGGCGGATGAAAACGGATAGCCGCCCCCACTTGTCGGATCGCTCCTGCAGCCGCGTGGACCGCCGCATGTACGGGGGGGGGGGTCTGATCGCCGACCCCCGATCCCCCCCAAGGCACCAACGTATATATACGTTGATGTGCCTGTCGGTGCCATTCTGCCGACGTAAATGTACATGCGGCGGTCCTTAAGTGGTTAATTGCAGAATTTGTATTTCTGTCCCTCTAGTTCTGAGATTTGTCAGACAGATCAGATTCCCGACCCCAGGCTGTTTTTTTTAACAAATACCACATGTGATACCACCAGCAAAACCATGGTGTTACTTATCGCTAGCGTGACCACATGTCCCGGATTGCCCGGGACAGTCCCACATTTTGCAGGTCTGTCCCGGGCACCTTCATTCCAGGACAATACAGTGTCCTGGAATGAAACTGACACAGCCACCCCCTGGGACAATCTGATGCCCCCAAAAAAGGCTGCCACATCACTGCTTTACTTACTTACTTGTCCTGGCTGGAAATGCCTGGAGAAGCACAATCCCGCCCTCTGCTTGTGATTGCATAAATCATAAATCCCACCTCTTGTGTTCAATCACTGTGCTGTGATTTGTTACAGCACAAGCTGATTTTTTGGAAGGGGGGTGTCCCTGAATGGCAGTTTAGAAATGTGGTCACCCTACTTATCGCATGCTTTTTTACTCTTTGGTCCGTTTGTGAATTGGACTTAAAGGGGTTGTAAAGGTTTGTGTTTTTTCACCTTAATGCATCCTATGCATTAACCCCTTAACCTAAGGTGATCGGATTTTTAAAATTAAATCAGGGGACATATTTTTTATTTATTTTTTACTAGTAATAGCAGCAATCAGTGATTTATAGCAGGACTGCGATATTGCGATGGACAGATCGGAAACTAAGTAACACTTTGTGAGAACCAGTGACACTAATACAGTGATCAGTGCTAAAAACATGCATTGTCACTGTACTATTGACACTGGCTGGAAAGGGGATAACGTCTAGGGTAATGAAAGTGTTAAATGTGTGCCTAACAAGTGTTTTCTCCCTGTGGGGGAGGTGCTTTTACTAAGGGAAGGCATAGATCCCTGTACCCTTGCAGGAACACAGGATCAATGTCTTCCATACTGACAGAACGGCGAACTGCCTTCTTTACATAGGCAGACCACAGTTCTACCTGTGTACACAACGATCAGCAGGTACCGGTGGTCATCGAGTCCGCCACATCCACTGATTGGCTCTGATACCCAGAAATGCAGGATCACGTATATAAATGATCCTGCCCTGCCCGATCTCCCTGTAGCAGTAAATCTGCTATGGGGCGGTCAGCAACTGGTTATGATCATCAGTATTATGATAATTAACAGGCAGCAGGCACTCTATCATGGCTTTGTCACAGTGTGTCACATAACATGGCTGCTGGGTGCTGGTTTTGGTAACTTATGACCAATAAGTACCAGCTGCCTGTGAGTTATAACATCCATTATGCCAGAGAGACAAAGTGCAATGTAGTCTTTTCACAGACACCCTCAAAACACTCCTGTGTTGAAGCCTTGAAGGCACTGGCAGCCCCACGATTGGATCCTCTTCCCCTCTGTTCCTGCTGCTGGATACAGTGCAGCCATCACGGAGCTACAGGCATTATACCTGTAAGGGGCCCGGTTAGAGGAGCCCCCCCCCGGTTTTCTGCTCCAGGGGGGCCCTGCCTAAAGCTGTGTAAGGGGCCCCACAATTTGTGATGGCTGCCCTGACTGGATACCATCAGCTGAGCTCAGCTGCCTCTCTCTGCCCGTCGCTGCGGCCACCCTCATAGACTCTCAACTCTCACTCTCCGGGCCTCGGCTACTACTGGGTGGGGAGAAGAGGGAAAATTGATCTGCCAGGGAAGGCAAGGAGATAAGCAACACGGTGCATCTGCGGCGCTGCACCGATTTCAAAAAGTAGTTCCTGTACTACTTTTTACGATTTCAGGACGCGATTTAGATTGACATCTATGCAGAAACCTGCACAGATGTCTCTTAAATCGCAGCTGAAATTGGGACTCCCATCTGGACTCCCGCAGCCCAGTGTGAACCAGGGCTAAAACTCATTAACACGGGGATTTAAAATACTATTAAAATCTGATTTGCCAATGAGTCAAGAATGTCGTTTCACACATTTTCACCATGGGGGGACTGTGATCCTGGTTTATGTCCAGAACATTGAGAAAGGTGAGCACTACCTGGCCATCCAGTGTTATGAAGACATTTAACCACTTGCCTACAGGGCACTTTCACCCCCTTCCTGCCCAAACCATTTTTCAGCTTTCAGCGCTGTCTTACTTTGAATGACAATTGCGCAGTCATGCAACACTGTACCCACAAATAGAGCTTTCTTTTGGTGGTATTTGATCACCTCTGCAGTTTTTATTTCTTGTTTACAAAAGAAGAGGGACAAGTTTAAAAAAAAACACAATGGGCCAGATTCAGGTAGATGGGCGAATCTTTATTTTGGAGTAACGTTTGTCATTTGCGTTTCTCCACCCAAACTTTATGAGCAAGTACTGTTATTCACATAGCACTTGCTCCTAAAGTTGCGGCTGCGTAGCGAAAATGAGCCGGCGGAATTCAAATTGGGCGGCTAGGGGGCGTGTATTATTTTAACTAGGCGCGATCCCGCGGCGAACGTACTGCGCATGCGTCGACTGTCAGTGCGCATGCTCCAAATTCTATCAGTGAACGTCAATGACGTCAATCCCCATTCACAGACGTTTTACGCAAATGACGCTAAACTTTTTAAATTTGACGCGATGACGACGGCCATACTTAACATAGGATACTCCACCTAGGGGGCATGTTTTTCTTTACGCCGCGTATCGCTTACGGAAACGTTGGAAAGTCACTGCGTCGGGCCCGCGTACGATCGTCAATTTCCGTCTCTCTCTGATTTACATATTCTTGGTGTAAATCAGCGGGAGCGCCCATTTCAAAATTGCGAAATACAATTACGCCGCTCGTATCTGAACTCAATCCCGGCGTATCTTGTTTTCTGACTACAGAAAACAGATAAGCCGGCTCAAAGTTAGAGTTATGCTGGCGTATCACTGATACTCCAGCCTAACTCTACCTGAATCTGGCCCTATATTTTAGGCCGATACATATTCTTCTACATATTTTTGGTAAAAAAAAAAAAAAATCGCAATAAGCGTATATTGATTGGTTTGCGCAAAAGTTAAAGGCCCGGATTCACAGAGCACTTACGCCGACATATAACAAGTTACACCGGCGTAAGTGCAAATGTGCGCCGCCGTATCTGTGCGCCAGACCCACAAACAGAGATGCACCTAAAACCAGGCTACACCCCGCCGACGTAACTTGCTTACGTCGGCGTAGGGATGGCGTACATTTAGGCTAGGTACATGGTGCCGATCCCATTGATTAGCCATTCAAACATGCAAATGAGGTAAATACGGTGATTCACGAACGTACGTGCGCCCGTCGCAGGTTACGCACGGTGCGCGTAAGTTGTACATCCGGCGTAAAGTTATTCCCCATAAAGGAGGTGTAACTCAGCAACAGACATGCTCAGGTCTGCACCAGGGAACACAAGCCGGCGTATTTTACGTTGGACGTGTGTCAGGCTCGGCGTAGGTTACGTTAACGGAGTACACAGTGATCCGGCGTATCTTAGGCAGTTGTTCCGATGTGGTTGTGAGCATGCGCAGGGAGATGTGTTCACGTCACGGCGCATGCGCAGTTCGTTATACGTACTTGTCTGGCGCTCGGCCCATCATTTGCATGGGGTCACACCTCATTTGCATGGATCACGCCCACTTCCACCTACGCCGGCCTGCGCCTTTGAAACCCACGCCACGCTGGTGCAACGTTGGGAGCACTGACTTTATGAATTCCATGCTTGCCTCTCTGCTCTGCGTTGGTGTAGCGTACAGGGGATACGCTACAGCAGCGTAATGTGCGCCTGCTGTCTGTGAATCCGGGCAGAAGTGTCTACAAAATAGGGGATAGATTTATGCCATTTTTATTATTGTTTTTTACTAGTAATGGCGGGGATCAGCGATTTTTATTGTGACTGTGATATTGCGGCGGACACATCGGACACTTTTGACACATTTTTGGGACCATTAAACTTTATACAGCGATCCCTGCTATGAAAATGCATTGATTACTGTATAAATGTGACTGGCAGGGAAGGGGTTAACACTAGGGGGCGAGGAAGGGGTTAATGTGTATCCTAGGGAGTGATTCTTACTGTGGGGGGTGACCAATGGTTGTCCCTATGTACAAGGGACACACCATCGGTCTCCTCTCCCTGACAGGACTTGGATCTCTGTGTTTTCACACACACACAAATCCACAGTCCTGCTCAGTTACTGGGCCATCGCGGCCGCTGGGCACGCACATCGGGTCTCCAGCAACACGGTGCCCCCCTAGTGGCTTGTGAAGGCGTGACGTAATATGATGTCTGCCCAGAACAACAGGGTCTTCCTCGGCGGGCAGATGACAATTGGTTAAAGTGGTATTAAACCCAAATCCAGAAATGTAACATATTGGAGCTTATCAATCACCTAGTGTTCTGCCCAATAACACATCTCCGGTATTAGTGAGACACAACTCTGGAGGACCGAACACGGGACGGGAGGCACAGCACCGCAGAGAGTCTGGGAGGGAGGAGAGGAGTATTAAATGCATTAGCAGCTTTAGAAACACTAACAATTTAAACTCCAGGTCACACAATATAAAAAATTACAGCAGTTTATTTTCAATTTGGGATAAAGGTTTTACATGAATAAATATAACCTGAACATTTTAATCATCACTGTCATTGATAAGTGGTACATCTCTTCCAATGTAAATTGATACATTTTGCTGGAGAGTTTGTGCTTTTGTAAAACTAGACTTGCTGGCTGGACCAGATGGAAATAGAAGTCTAAAAAGAAAACTAATGCAATTAACAATCTAAGAATTGGTAAGCTGCAATTAAGGTTTGCGATTTTTGATGCAATGTCATGCGACCGGTGAGAACCATGCAAAAACAAGTAGCACTGTACTTGGAACAAAATAGGGCAAAAACTTTTTTTGGAGCTGCACCAATTAGAATGGGGACCTTTGAAATACATGGATTTTGACTTGTCATGCAAGTTCACATGTGTCAAGTCGCACAACAAATCGCAGTATTAGAAACAGAGCCTAATACTACTTTACAACCTTCCTATGAGACAGCTACTCATGGCTTGGGTTCAGCCTTCAATCCCTGGCTCTGTAGATCAGGGGTGGCAAACACAAGGCCTGCCAGACCTTGCCATGTGGCCCGCGAATGGGTCCCCGAAAAGCCTCGAAAGTCAGCAAGGCTGCATCCAATTGACAGCCCCGAGCGCCGCCGGCCGCCGCCGAACACGGACCGCTATTATTAAGAATAGCAACGAGTGATACTGCAAGTCCCGCCTTCTGGAGCCTGCAGCTCCTATGATGGACGTCAAACAGGTCCAATGTCGTGACCGCGGGACGTGTGACGTCCATCATAGGCGCCGCAGACTCCAGAAGGTGGCAATTACAAGCCTCTTCCACACCATGCGCTGTAAAGATCCCGACTCGGGTCGGCGGCTCTCCTCTCCTCCCCTCCTTTCTGGCTGGCTGGCTGCCGTGACACATGATGGGTGTATGTCAGGTAGGTCCATGTTACATGTATGTTAGGTAGGTGAAGTCATTGTGTATGTCAGGTAGGTCCATGTATGTCAGGTAGGTCCATGTATGTCACAAAGGTGAGTTTAGTGGTCATTGATGGGCACTGGTAAGCCAGGCAGCAAGTGAGCTTACCCACCGCCACACAACCCCACCGCCCAGCCAAAAAAACGCAACACAAAAGTTACAACACACAGGGGTTGGGGGCATGGATACTTACTGTGTGCTCTATTGGTCATGAGTGAGATCTGCAAGACTTCCACACACACGAAACCCCATCCTATCTCATCCCATCCCATCCACCGCCATCCTGTCCCCATCCCATCCTACCCCTTCCCATTCCATTACCACCCCGTCCCATCCTACCCTCATCCCATCCCACCCCACCCTACCCCATCCAATCCCACCCCACCCTACCCCATCCCATCCCTTACCCACCCCATCCTATCCCACCCCACCACATCCACCTCCATACCATTCCCATCCTACCTCATCCCATCCTACCCCATCCGATCCTTCCCCACTCTATACCATACCATCCCACCCCACCCCATCCCACCCAATCCTACCCCACCCCACCCCATCCCACCCAATCCTACCCCACCTCCACCCCCATCCCATCCTACCCCACCCCATCTACCCCCATCCTGACCCCATCCCATCCTACCCCACTCCATCCCACTCCATCCCACCCCATCTCACCCCATCCCATCCTACCCCACCCCCACCCCATCCCATCCTATACCACCCCACCCGTCCCCATCCACCCCCATCTTATCCTAAAAAAACTGTTATCATTAGGAGGTTTGTTCAATAAAATTTGAATTGTACTCCTAATGATTGATAACAGATAACAAGATAAGAGAATTATGCGAACTGTTGTTTACATCAATTATTTAGGAAAATTAGAAAAATATCTTTGGCATAATAATTTGGAACAGGGTGTAGTCTTACAGATACAACCGGCCCCTTGAGGGCAACCATACTGCTAATGCGCCCCCCGATGAATTTGAGTTTGCCACCCCTGCTGTAGATGGTGACAGAAATTACAATTAAAACACTTACCCAAGTACTGGCCACCCCTGGACACTGGGAAGGAGGCAACCAAGCTATTTGGGCAACTGGAAGGAGGGGACCAAGCTATATGGGCACCTGGAATGAGAAAACCCACCTATGGGCATCTGGGAAAATAAGACTCACCTATGGGCACCTGGAAAAAGAAGACTCACCTATGGGCACCTGGAAGAAAAAAAAAGGCCTACCTATGTGCATCTGAAAAAAGAAGACCCACCTATGGGCACCTGGAAAATAAAGACTAACCTATGGGCACAACACACCAATGGGCACCAAGAAAGAAACGATCCACTAATGGGCACCTGGGATGAAAAGACCAATCATTGGGCACCCAGAAGGAAAAAAAACACCAATGGGCACCTGGATGGAGAAGAAGACTTATCTATAGACAACAACAGGCCTGCGTGCACCTGGAAGGTGAAGGCCTCCTAGGGCACCCAGAAGGAGAAGACCCGCCTACAAGCACCCAGAAGGAGATGACCCGCCTACGGCACACCACACTTATGGGCACCTAGAGGGACAAGACTTATCTAAGGACAACATACCTAGGGGCAGCTAAAAGTAAAAGACCTGCCTATGGACAAAACACATCTATGTGCACCCAGAAAGGAGGAGACCCACCTATGGGCACCCGGAAAGAAGAAGGCCCACCTATGGGCACCCGGAAAGGAGAAGACCCACCTATAAACACCCAGAAAGGAAAAGACTCACCTATGGGCACACGGAAGGAAAATACCCATCTGTAGCACACCACATCCATGGGCACCTGGACGGAAGAGATGCACATATCTACACCTGGGGAGGAGAATACCTACCTATAAACACCTAAAAGGGGAAGAGCCACCTACGGACACCTGGGAGGAGAGGAGCCACCATGGACACCTGGGAGGAGAGGAGCCACCTACGGACACCTGGGAGGAGAGGAGCCACCTACAGACACCTGGGAGGAGAGGAGCCACCTACGGACACCTGGGAGGAGAGGAGCCACCTATGGACACCTGGAAGGAGAGGAGCCACCTACAGACACCTGGAAGGAGAGTTGCCACCTACAGACACCTGGAAGGAGAAGAGCCACCTACGGACACCTGGAAGGAGAAAAGCCACCTACGGACACCTTGAAGGAGAAGTGCCACCTACAGACACCTGGAAGGAGAAGAGCCACCTACAGACACCTGGAAGGAGAAGAGCCACCTACGGACACCTGGAAGGAGAAGAGCCACCTACGGACACCTGAAAGGAGAATAGCCACCCACAGACACCTGGAAGGAGAATAGCCACCCATGGACACATGGAAGGAGAAGAGCCACCTACGGACACATGGAAGGAGAAGAGCCACCTACGGACACATGGAAGGAGAAGAGCCACCTACGGACACATGGAAGGAGAAGAGCCACCTATAGACACATGGAAGGAGAAGAGCCACCTACGGACACATGGAAGGAGGGGACTCACCTATGGACACCTGGAAGGTGGTGACCTACCTATGGACACCTGGATGGAGGGGACTCACCTATAGACACCTGGAGGGAGGGGACTCACCTATAGAGACCTTGAAGGTGGTTACCTACCTATGGACACCTGGAAGGAGGGGACTCACCTATAGACACCTGGAAAGAGGGGACTCACCTATAGACACCTGGAAAGAGGGGACTCACCTATTAACACCTGGAAGGCGGTGACCTACCTATGGACACCTGGAAGGAGGGGACTCACCTATAGACACCTGGTGGGAGGGGACTTACCTATAGACACCTTGAAGGCGGTAACCTACCTATGGACACCTGGAAGGAGGGGACTCACCTATAGACACCTGGAGGGAGGGGACTTTTCCGAGCATGCATCAAATTGTTTTTGAGCATGCATGTTTTTTTCTCCGTCGGAATTCCATACAGACAATCGGAATTTCCGATAGAATGCCCCATCGAAAAAAGTCTGGTGGGGCATACACATGGTCGGAATATACGTCTGACTTTTTCCATCAGAAATTCCGACCGTATGTATGCAGCATAAAGTTCTACCTAATTGACACTTATGGCTTATTCACACTTTTCTATTTTTGCTTGTTGTGTTGATGCACACACGATAGCATTTGATATACCACATGTCAAAAAGTGGTAATTTAACCACTTAAGACCCGGACCTTTAGGCAGCTAAAGGACCCGGACAGTTTTTGCGATTCGGTACTGTGTCGCTTTAACTGACAATTGCGCGATCATGCGACATGGCTCCCAAACAAAATTGGCGTCCTTTTTTCCCCACAAATAGAGCTTTCTTTTGGTGGTATTTGATCACCTCTGCGGTTTTTATTTTTTGTGCTATAAACATTTTTTTTCCTCAGTTTAGGTCGATATGTATTCTTCTACCTATTTTTGGTTTAAAAAAAACGCAATAAGCGTTTATCGGTTGGTTTGCGCAAAATTTTTAGCGTTTACAAAATAAGGGATAGTTTTATTGCATTTTTATGAAAAAACATTTTTTTACTACTAATGGCGGGGATCGGCGATTTTTTTCGTGACTGCGACATTATGGCAGACACTTCGGACAATTTTGACACATTTTTGGGACCATTGTCATTTTCACAGCAAAAAATGCATTAACCCCCTTAGCGGTATTTCCGAGCATGACTTGGGGTGTTTTTTTCCTGCTACGATCGGTATCCCCGAGTCACGCTCGGGGTAGATGTGCAGAGATGTGCAGAGCCTGCAGCAGGGTTCCTTACCTTCTCCTGGTGATCCAGCGATGATCTCCCATTGCTGTGATTGCCGGCGAGACCCCCGCCGCTCCGTCCGTCAGCATCTGACTTTCTGGTTCCGTTCCCTGCAGCAGCAATGGTGCATGGGAGCAGAAACTGGGAGGGAAATTCAAAGGTGCACAAACACAAACACATAAAAAGGAGGTGATACAATGTAATCTGAGAGGGTTACACTGTATCACCTTAGTATCTGATAGTATTAGTGCCCTTTCAGAGCCCCTTACCATTGTCATTTGTGACAAAAATAATCATTAGAAAATGGCATCAAAAAAGCGCTGTCCTACAAATGCGCTTTTGGATCAGCTGAGCGACAGTGGCAGTGACACGGAGGTGCTCGCAGAACAGAGCGACAGTAAGTCGTAGGGAGATTTGTCATCTGACTCTGACACCGACACTGATTCAGAAAGTGACGCCGATGATCCCGCACCTGACCTAAGCGATGTGCGCACTTGGTGCACTATAGACAGTGATGCGGACCAGGCAGCGCCCCCGAGATTCCGATTCACTGGATCTCCTGGGATGAAGGTAGATGTGGAGAGTGACAACCCTCTGGCGTACCTGAAATTATTTCTTACTGAGGAGGTAATTTTAAAAATCGTCACAGAAACCAACTGCTACCATAATCAGCAATCCGCTACGCTGCGTGACAGATTTTCCAGATCCAGAAAATGGGAACCGGTCACTAAAGAGGACATCTGGCAGTTTCTGGGACTCATCATCCTTCAGGGGGTGGTGGGGAAACTGCTCCAGAAATGGTATTGGACCACCAATAAGCTACTGGCCATTCCATTTTTTGGCACCATGATGTCCGAATACCGTTTTTCGCTCATCATGAAGAATTTACACTTCACCAACAACGAAGAGTTTGATGAGGCCACTCATCCTTCGCCCAAACTAAAGAAAAATCTGGGACGTATGCCAAATGATTATCACCAACTTCCAGCGGACCAAAGTGCCAGAAAGGGATGTCAGTGTGGACGAAAGTCTGATGGCCTACAAGGGACGCCTGAGCTGGATACATTTAATTGTATCCAAAAGAGCACAGTTTGGCATCAAATTTTACATGCTCTGCGAATCATCCACCGGATATATCTGGAATGCGGTCATTTACACCGGTAAAGGCACCAAATTCAACCCCAGGTACAGCCGCTATGGGATGGCCACATCATCTGTCCTTACACTCCTAGACCCATTGCTGAACCAGGGATATTGTGTGACAACGGATAATTTTTACACATCTCCGGAACTTTATGAGGTTTTGCTCCTAAACAAAACTGATGGGCATGGTACCGTTAGGCCAAACCGGCGTGACATGCCATCAATGTTTGGCAAGCAAAAACTAAAAAAAGGAGAGATGGTTGCCTTTCAAAAGGGTAAAATGATGGCAATGCGATGGAGAGACAAAAAGGACGTGTGTCCCATGAGCACAGCACCTCCACTACCATGGTCCGCACAAAACACGGAAAAGATGTGCTAAAGCCACAAGTCGTGATCGACTACAATCACACGATGGAAGGTGTCGACCGAGCCGATCAGGCAATGACATTTTACCCGGCGATGCGGAAACAACAGAAGAAGTATTACAAAAAGATTTTCTGGCATCTCCTGGAACAATGCCTTTGGAACGCCTATATCCTTTATAAAGGAAACACTAAAATACATCTTGTTCATTCTGACTTTATCTGGAAGGTGGCTGAGCAGATTTTTATCAACCACCAGACGCCATCAGTAGCTGCTAACAGACCCGGACGACGCGCTGTTGACATTGTCAACCCAGAACGCCCGACAGGTCGTCATTTTGTAGACTACGTCCTGCCAACCGCAAGAAAATTAGCGCCTACCAGGATGTGCGTCGTTTGCTGTTCCAAGAGAGATGGAAAAAAAGTCCCAAAAGATACAAGGAAATGTTGTCCGATGTACGATTGCGACGTCGGACTTTGTCTAGTTCCATGCTTCAAACTGTTTCACACTCAGGATGTGTAATGAATTTCTTTGTTTAACAAATTTCATTATTTTTCATTACATTATTGAATAAAATTATATTATTGATTAGATTATAATTCATGCGTTTGTGTTTCAAATTTATCACATCTGGGATGTCTACTAGAGTCTTGTTTTGGTCAGGTTTAAGTAAGTAATTACTAAGAATTGCAGGCCTATAATACATATCACCAAATTTCCATGCAAAAAATTGTACTGCTTTTGGTATAAAATTCCAGACAGAATCATACCGCCAGGGAGGCTAAAGTGGTTGTAAAGGTAAACGTTTTTTTACCTTAATGCATCCTATGCATTAAGGCAGTGGTCATCAACCATTCCTGCAGGGCCCACTAACAGGCCAGGTTTTATGTATTACCTTGGGGAGATGCAGACTAGAATACTGCAATCACTAGAGCAGCACATAATATCACCTGTGATGTATTTCAGTTATCTTGCAAACCTGGCCTGTTAGTGGGCCCTGCTGGACAAGGTTGATGACCACTGTATTAAGGTAAAAAAACATCCCACAGCACCGCCCCCCCACCCCCGAGCCCCCGTTTTACTTACCTGACCGTTCGAAATTGCCGGGTGCGTCCACGTCATCCTGTTCGGTTTCCAGCCTGGCCGTTGATTGGCTAGGCTGGGCGGATTGATAGCAGCGCCGGCCATTGGCTGGTGCTGCTTTCAATCACAGTGGATGACGTGACGCACCGGGGGCGAGAACGAGTGATATGGCCGCCGCTGTATCACGGGAGCGCGTTTGCAAAAGCTTTCCACCGTGCGAGCTCCCTCGCATGAAGGTAGAAAGCTTTTGCGAGGAGGAGCCGAGACACCTGCCAAGGGACCCCAGAAGACAGATTTCCGGGACACTCTGTGCAAAACGAGCTGCACAGTGGAGGTAAGTATAACATGTTTGTTATTTAAAAAAAAATATATTCCTGACTTTAGTGTTCCTTTAAAAATGCATTGTTTACTGTGAAAATGACAATTGCAGTTTGGGAGTTAACCACTAGGGGGCGCTGAAGGGGTTATGTGTGACCTCATATGTTTTTCTAACTGTAGGGGGGGTGTGGCTGTAGGTGTGACGTCATTGATTGTGATTTCCTGTATAAGGGAACACACAATCAATGCGGGCGCCACAGTGAAGAACGGGGAAGCTGTGTTTACACACAGCTCTTCCCGTTCTTCAGCTCCGGGGACCGACCGTGTGACTCCAGCGGCGATCGGGTCCGTGAGCCCTGCGGTCGCGGTCATGGAGCTTCGGACCGGGTCACGGGCGCGTGCCTGGGACCCATGGCTGGGCACTAACAGGACGTACCTGTACGTGCATGTGCCTAGCTGTGCCATTCTGTCTACGTAAATGTGCGGTCCTTAAGCGGTTAAAGTGTTTGTAAAGTCACATGTATTAATTATTTTGATCCTCTCGGTTTTAGGTCTGTGTGTTTTCTTAAAATTATAATGCTAAATACCTTTTTTGCACAGTGCTGCTGTACAATCACATGTCCTCCCTCTGCATTTCTTCCTGATCTAAGAGACTACAGTGGGAGGGGCTGAGACTCCCTTCTGACGTATGTAAGATGGTAGATGTAGGTCACGTGACCGCACAGCAGCACTGTGCTAAGAAGGCGTGTAGCATTATCATTTTATGAAAACACACACACTGCACTAAACATGGACCTCAAACAGAGAGGTTCAAAGTTCAAGTAAAATATGACTTTACAAGCACTGGAGCAGCTGCAGAGAATACAATTAGGCCGTTAATAACAATTCTTTCTGTGTGTCATTTCTGTGTCTGCTGTCTGAATGTGCGGATGTCAGTTTACACCTACAAAGGGGTTTGATTAACTTTCCATTAGGTGTAGTGAAGGAGAAATTAAGGTGATCTATTAATTATTAATTTTTGATTAGAAATATCTCAGGAGTTGTACGAGACTCAGTTACTGTGCAAGGATGGTCATGTGACATAAAAAAAGGCCGCTTTTTTCTCCCAGCTTTGAATATTGATTCAGAATTATTATCTGAGTTCAGCGCCAACCAGGTGACAGCAAGGTGACACAGAAAAATTCCTAGTTACATCCTGGTCAGAACTCACCTACCCGAGAGAGTGACACGACTAACACATTTAACAATAGTCACCGCGAATCACACTGATCTAAGGGCAGATATAACACCCCTATGGAAGACACATATACAACATTTAGGTGGGGATCTGTGTTTAAAACATACAGTGCTTACTGTATATACTGTAGGACATGTTCCATCACTGTATATAAGATATGAAGTACCCAACTCATTGTGTATAGGATAAACCTTCCTTACTGTACATAGGATATACCTCGCTCACCAAATATAGGAAATACTTCGCTCACCATATCGCTCACCATATATAGGATCTACCCATTTCACGGTACAGTATCTCACAAAAGTGAGTACACCCCCCAATTTTTTTTAAATATTTTATTATAACTTTTCATGTGATAACACTGAAGAAGAAATGACACTTTGCTACAATGTAAAGTAGTGAGTGTACAGCTTGTATAACAGTGTCAATTTGCTGTCAAAATAACTCAACACACAGCCATTAATGTCTAAACTACCAACAAGAAAAGTGAACACACCCCTAAGACCCCTTTCACACTGAAGGCACTTTTCAGGTTTTTAGCGGAAAAAAAAAAAAGCGTGTGTAAAGTGCCTGAAAAGCCACCCAGTGTGAAAGCCTGATGCCGCCCGCGTACACACACGGTCGTTTTTCGGGTTCTAAATTTTTTTTTTTTTTTATGTCATTAAAAACGATCGTGTGTGGGCTTCAGAGCATTTTTCGGGTTCTAAAAAATGGGCAAAAAAAAAAAAAAAAACGTTTTTAACGTTGTCGTTTTTTAAGGTTGTAAAAAATGGTCGTGTGTGGGCTTTAACGACGTGAAAAATCTGTGCATGCTCAGAAGCAAGTTATGAGACGGGAGCGCTCGTTCTGGTAAAACTAGCGTTCGTAATGAAGATAGCACATTCATCTTTTGCGTCTTTTACTAACACAAAATCAGCAAAAGCAGCCCCAAGGGTGGCATCATCCGCATGGAACTTCCCCTTTATAGTGCCGTCATATGTGTTGTACATCACCGCGCTTTGCTAGAGCATTTTTTTTTTCACGATCGTGTGTAGGCAGGACCGTTTTCATGATCGGGTTGAAAAAATATTATTTTTTTCTAGACCCTTAAAAATTTCATTTTTTAGAACCCGAAAAACGATCGTGTGTGTACGCGGCATGAGTGCTTTTACACTGGGGCGATGCCTTTGCAGGACGGAAAAAAAAGTCCTGCGAGCAACGTCTTTGGGGCAGTGCGGGAGCGGTGTATACAGCGCACAGCGCCGGTAAAACTAGGTTTACCGCTAACGCACCCGTGCTACCAGTGTGAAAGCGGTCTAAGTGAAAATGTCCAAATTAGGGCATAAGTGTCAATATTTTGTGTGGCCACCATTATTTTCCAGCACTGCCTTAACCCTCTTGGGCATGGAGTTCACCAGAGCTTCACAGGTTGCCACTGGAATCCTCTTCCACTCCTGCATGACAACATCACCGAGGTGGTGGATGTTAGAGACCTTATGCTCTTGCACCTTCCGTTTGAGAATGCCCCTGAGATGCTTAACAGGGTTTAGGTCTGGAGACATGCTTGGCCAGTCCATCACCTTTACCCTCAGCTTCTTTAGCAAGGCAGTGTTGATCTTGGAGGTGTGTTAGGGGTTGTTATCCTGTCGTTAATACTGACCTTCAGCCCAGTCTCTGAAGGGAGGGTACATGCTTTCTTGTACATCATCTTTAGAAGAGGCTTCCTTATGGGATGACAGCCATGCAGACCAATTTGATGCAGTGTGCAGCCTATGGTCTGAGCACTGACAGGCTGACCTCCCACCTCTTCAACCTCTGCAACGCTGGCAGCACTCATATGTCTATTTCCCAAAGACAACCTCTGGATATGACGCTGAGCACATGCACTCAACCTCTTTGGTCGACCATGGCGAGGCCTGTTCTGAGTGGAAAAGTGTGGTGATTGTCACCAGCGCAAAAGGATTGATTATATTGGCCTGCTGCAGTACTGTGTAAATCCTCAGAGAGGTTTAGGTATAAAAGCAAGAGAATGTTGTTACTGCGCTGGTCTGAGTAAGTTATGACACAAAATACTAATTAACCCCTTAATCTCGGTTAATAAAAATTAAAAAGCTTATATGTGATAAAATAAAGTGCTAAATCCAGTGCAGTGATGTACGTGATAAATCACAGTAGATAACTAAATGAATAAGTAAATGGCAATATCCAGCTCTCTCGGGCATGTACAATTGCGTAATGCTATGTGCGACTACTGTGCCAACAGACAAAAAATAATAAATGAATAACAATGTCCAGCTCTCTCGAGCATATAGATAAATAAATAACAATGTCCAGCTCTCTCGAGCGTATAGAATGTACGTACTGCTATGTGCAACTATTGTGCCAACAAACAGATATAAATATAAATATGAATATAAATATAATTTGCAAAATCTTATAACATATGTGCAAAAAATATATATAAAAAGTTCATAAGCATTCATAACACATCCCAAATGGCGTGAGAAAAAACACAACTTCACAGTTGGGGTCCAATAAGGGAATAATTATGGTGATTGATCCTGTCTCATGCGTATAGGCCCAAAACTTATTCCATTTCAGTCAATGGATATGTCCTCCTTTTTCCTCTTACAAGATATTCCTTAATGCCTTAAAAAACAAGGGGCTCATCATGGTGTAGTACGTAAAAAGGGTTTGTTTATTTAAAAAAAGGTAAAATCAGACTACTCACAAGAGAGGTGCTTTAAGACCAGCACCTGGTATCTTTGGCAGTATCGGGCATGGACAGCCGCTCACCAGCTTGTCTTTGGGGTGCATGCCCGGCTCCTGCTACGCTGTGGTCCCACAGGTCAAATTGCACTCCCTCTATACGTTGTCCACCTGGCTTCTACGCGTTTCGCAAATATGCGTCATCAGGAAAGCTCTGTTCTGAGTGGAACCTGTCCTGTTAAACCGCTGTATGGTCTTGGCCACCATGCTGCAGCTCAGTTTCAGAGCCTTGGCAATCTTCTTATAGCCTAGGCCAGTGATGGCGAACCTTGGCAACCCAGATGTTTTGGAACTACATTTCCCATGATTCTAATGCACTCTGCAGTATAGTTCAGCGTCATGGGAAATGTAGTTCCAAAACATCTGGGGTGCCAAGGTTCACCATCACTGGCCTAGGCCATCTTTATGTAGAGCAACAATTCTTTTTTTCAGATTCTCAAAGTGTTCTTTGCCATGAGGAGCCATGTTGAACTTCCAGCGACCAGTATGAGAGAGTGAGAGCGATAACACCAAATTTAACACACCTGCTCCCTATTCACACTTGAGACCTTGTAACACTAATTAGTCACATGATATCGAGGGGGGGGGGGGGCTAATTGGGCCAAATTTGGACATTTTCACTTAGAGGTGTACTCACTTTTGTTGCCAGCAGTTTAGACATTAATGGCTGTGTGTTGAGTTATTTTGAGGGGACAGAAAATGTACACTGTTATACAAGCTGTACACTCACTACTTTACATTGTAGCAAAGTGTAATTTCTT
This sequence comes from Rana kukunoris, assembly GCA_029574335.1. Lineage (NCBI taxonomy): Eukaryota > Metazoa > Chordata > Amphibia > Anura > Ranidae > Rana > Rana kukunoris. Next base: position 423,375,067 of record CM056051.1, on the reverse strand, counting down.
TAGTGTCGTCACGTGAAAAGATATAATAAAATATTTACAAAATTGTGAGGGGTTGACTTACTTTTGTGAGGTACTGTATAATCTGTACTCTGCTCACTGAATATAACATCCCCTCTGCTCACCATATACAGGATTATGTACTTGGTTAACCATATAGAGACTATACACAGTTCAGTTTATATAAGATATACTCTCTTCACCATATATGCCCCACGCTCTGTATAAAAGATATACCCTGCTCACCATATACACTATACTCATTGTATACAGTGTTCTGTCCTGGATAAAATTTATTAACAGGAGGCATAATTTATCAGAGAAGAACCTGTGTCACTTGCATCTTCCTCCCCTGATACTGTATGTGGAATAATCTCTTCAGGGGGAAATATGAGATCTGATAAACAGCCACTCTGGTCATGTGCTGCTCCAGAAATAAAGTGCAGACTGACCATACAGACAGAAGCGTGTGCTGGTGGCTGGAGATCACTGACCTGTCCCTACATGGGCTGTACTGTGCATGTATGTATCCTCAACATGTGTGTGTCCTGTACACAGATGTATCCTGTACACATATATGTATTCTGTAAATGTATGTATCGTGAACACGTGTGTATTTTGTATACATACTGTATATGTGTTCTGTACATGTCCTGAACGCATGTGTATCCTGTACACATACTGTTTATGTATTCTGTACATGTATGTATCCTGAACACGTGTGTATTGTGTACATGTGTGTATCCTGTACAGATATGTTTAATGTACACGTAAGTATACTGTACACATACTGTATATGTACTCTGTACATGTGTGTATCCTGTACATGCGTGTATCCTTTACAGATATGTATCCTATACTTATACTGTATATGTATTCTGTACATGTATGTATACTGAACACGTGTGAATCCTGTACATGTGTGTATCCTGTACACGTATGTATCCTATACACAAGGGGCTAGATTCAGTAAGAAGATACGTCGGCGTATCTCGAGATACGCCGCGTAACTTCTAAGATGCGCCGGCGTATCTTTTTTCTGTATTCAGAAAACAAGATACGCCGGAATTTAGCTAAGATACGAGTGGCGTAAGTCTCTTACGCCGTCGTATCTTAGTTGCATATTTACGCTGGCCGCTAGGTGGCGCTTCCATCGATTTACGCGTCGAATATGCAAATGAGCTAGATACGCCGATTCACGAACGTAGTTGCGGCCGGCGTATCGTTTACGTTAGGCTTACGCCCGGCGTAAAGTTACCCCTGCTATATGAGGCGCAGCCCATGTTAAGTATGGACGTCGGGACAGCGTCGTATTGTACGTCGTTTACGTCGTTTGCGTAAGTCGATTCAGAATGGGGATGGGCGTAAGTTACGTTCACGTAGTTTTCATTGACTATTTGCGACGTGATTTGGAGCATGCGCACTGGGATACGTTCACGGCCGGCGCATGCGCAGTACGTTCGGCGTGTCATTTACGTGGGGTCAGTGTTAATACAACACGCCCTATTTGAATTACGCGGGGATACGTCGGCGCATTTACGCTACGCCGCCACAACTTACGGAGCAAGTGCTTTGTGAATACAGCACTTGTTTGTAAAAGTTGCGGAGGCGTAGCGTAAATAGGATACGCTACGCCCGCACAAAGATACGCTCTCCATCCTGAATCTAGCCCATACTGTATATGTATTCTGTACATGTATGTATCTTGAACATGCGTGTATCTTGTGCATATACTGTATATGTATTCTGTGCATGTACAGTATACATTCTGTAAATGCATGTTTTCAGTAAATATATGTATAACTGTACACATATGTATTATACACTGCATGTATACTCTGAACTTTCAATTTCAAGCTGTGCATATCACTGTCCTTACAGTAGAACTGAGGAAAAATCTAAGCTCACATCCAGACAGTATAAACAGTGAGCAGTGTGTGGGCGGGGCCTACTCACCCTGCCTCTCTTGTGTACACTCTCGCCGATGCCAGGGACCAGGCGCCAATGCCAAGGACATTCATGTGACAGTCAGAGATGAGTCGTATGCTGTGTGCAGCTGTGCAGCCGTGTACAGTTCTGTGAAACACGGTCCCATTTTGCTGAACAGCCTATCTTCCAGATTGTAGCATTCAGAATGGGACACTGCAGAGCCCATCCATGTCCCTCTCCACCAGTCCATCTTTACTCTGCCGCCTCAATTCTAATGACCATGCACTTATTACCTTCTACAACTCTTCCGTAGTATGTGGCTAGGTCCATGGGGTCTCTGTAGTATGGGTTTGGTCCCAATAGCTTTTGGGGAACCGACTGCTAGGGAAGGAGCTGGAGCACCGATACCCTTGATACCAGATGACCCATCAACCATGCCCAGTAACACTCCTCACTGTCTAGCTGCTATTACATTACCACCAGTTCATGGTTTCCCATAGCAACTACATTCCTTCCGCCAACTCCTTTGCTGAGTTAAAGGGGTTGTAAACCCTCCGGGGTAGATTCACGTAGAAATGCCTATCTATAGGCATGCCTAGCATGCCTTTTAAACTAGGCCGCCGCAGCTTTTTCAGGCAAGTGCTTTATTCTCAAAGCACTTGCCTGTAAAGTTGAGGCGGCGTAGCGTAAAAGAGCCGGCCAAATTCAAATTCGGCGGGTAGGGGGCGTGTATCATTTAAATGAAGCACGTCCCCGCGCCGAATGAACTGCGCATGCGCCGGCCATGATTGGTTCCCAGTGCGCATGCTCCAAATCTCGACGTCAATTCGACGTGTAAATGACGTGAACGGCACTTACGCAAAACCCTATTCGTGAACGTTTTACATAAACGACGTAAACGATGGGAAAAAAAAGCGTTGGAACGCCGTCCATACTTAACATTGCCTGCGCCTCATATAGCAGGCATAACATTACGATGGCACTACGCTAACGCAAACTACGTAATTGAATAGCGCCGGCCGGGCGTACGTTTCGGGAATCGGCGTATAGGCTCATTTACATATTTTAGACGGGAACGCCACCTAGCGGCCAGCCTAAAATATAAAAATAAGATTAGACAGCTAATAGATTTACGCATGTCTGATCTAAGGAAAATCTATGCTTAACTGATTTTATGAATCAGTGGCATAGAGTAGGCGCTTAAAACGCAAAGATAAGACGGCTTATTTCCTACCTGAATCTACCCCTCCCAGTTTTTTACCTTAATGCATCCTATGCATTAAAGTAGATGTAAACCCCCAAATCCTCTTTTATTGTTCAGTGAAAATTAACAGAATTCCAGATAAAAACCTGTCTAAATAAAAAGTCTGTTTCTCTCTTCTTGCTTTGAGTGACAGGTTATTTACATATCTAGCTTGGACATGTTTATCATATGTTATGTTATGTTTATCATAACATGAGGTGATTCACAGTATAAAAAGTGAGAAATCCGCCCCTCCCCCACATAACACATCCTGGTAATATACAATGAACTTCGAATCACCTCATGTTATGATAAACATAACATAACATATGATAAACATGTCCAAGCTAGATATGTAAATAACCTGTCACTCAAAGCACAAAGAGAGAAACTGACTTTATTTAGACAGGTTTTTATCTGGAATTCTGTTAATTTTCACTGAACAATAAAATAGGATTGATCAGAGCTGGATTAACTCTGTGTGGCAAGACTGGACACAGATGATAGGAAATCTTATACTCTACATTGTGACATCAAAAAAAAATAACCACACAGAGCTCTGTACAAAGGAAGTGATCTGTCAGTTTCTCAGGATGAAAAACGTAGAGATTATCAGTAAATAGCAGCACACTCTACACACATTACACATAGTTAGGCACAATTTTAACTCTTTGATCACCCTAGATGTTAACCCCTTCCCAACCATTAGTACAGTAACAGTGACATTTTTTAGCTCTGATTACTGTAATAATGTCACTGATAATGTCAGAGGCAGTTAGTCAGTTCCCCCCAGTATCAATTTGTATCAGATTGCCTGCTGCCCTATCACTGCCCCATTATAAGTTGCTGATCGCCACTATTAGTAGTATTAAAAAAATAGAAATACCAGTACACTGCAGTGGCAGCCCTTCCATTAGGGGCCCCTCTATCTATGCGTCCTGCCCCCTAATCTTCATGCAGGTTCCCAGATGCATGGATTCCAATGGGGGGGGGGGGGTTTAAGAACGTGAGACCCGTTTCCCGATTGGTCGAAAGGAGAAGTCATTCTATTGGCCAATTACGGAGGAAGGAGGGTGAGATGTACAGGCTGAGGAGACAGGGCCGGGACACGGAGGAGACTGAGGGGGAAAGCCGCCTATCAGCACAAGGTGACTAAGCTGTTGACCGGAGGGGGGGGGTTGGTTTATGGTGGTGCACGGAGCGGGATGGAGCGATGGTGGATTCTGTGGTCAGGTCTGTCTGCCGCCCTCCTGACCGATGGAGCACCAGCCGCCACTGGTATACCGTATATCCCATAGTTTGTAGGTACTATAACATTCATGCAAACCAATCAATATACACTTATTGGGATTTTTCTTTATCAACAACGTTGTAGCAGAATACATTTTTGCCCAAATTTATGAAGACATTTTTTATTTTAAGATATTTTTTATAGCAGAAAGAAAAATTATTGTTTTTTTTTTTTTCCAAATTTTTGTTCTTTTTTAATATTCATCACAAAAAAACAGGGGTGATTAAATACAACCAAAAGAAAGCTCTATTTGTGTGAAAAAAAAGTGATATAAATTTTGTTCATGTACAGTGTTGCTTGACCGCGCAATCACCAGTTAAAATAACGCAGTGCTGAATAGTGAAAAGATTACCTAGTCATAATGAGGGTAGAACCTTCTGGAAATTGAAGTAGATAAGTTGAAAAGTCTTTGTGAGGTTGATTCCCGTGAGGGGAGCTAGCAGGTTGCCTGTAGTTACATCTTCACTGGTGGACTTCTTGCTTCTTTTCCATGCAGTGCCTGCTCCCTCTATGTGAGCCCAGCCTTCCCCCTATTTATTTGCTGCATAGGGTGGAGGGTAGAACCAGTGCCGATCCTAACCTCCCTGGGGCCCTAAGCAAAATGACATCATGTCACATTAAAGTTAGGAAGCGGAGGGCTGCCGAAAATGAGTTGTCACATTTAAAGTTGAGAAGCAGGGGGGGGGGGGGATGTTCTGTCAGAAATGACATCTTACATTACAGTGAGAAGCGGTGGGTGCTGACTTCTTACCTCTTCTCTCATGCAGCTAGCGAGTTGAGAAGCTGGGTGAGGGGCCGAAAATTACTTCTCACCAGACGGGGCCTCTAGTAATTTGGGGGGCCCTCCACAGCTTTGCAGGGCCCTAAGCGGCTTGCATAGTGAGCCTATAGGGCGGATCGGCCCTGGGTAGAACCCAGAAAAGCCTGGGAAAAGTGCAGAACCTGTATTAACCCTACACCACCCAGGCAGCCCATCACTAATAGGAGGGAAACCTGCCTACAAGTGTGCACTCTGAAAGTGAGCAGTGTGCCAGTAAACAGTATGAAAAAACAGTGTTTCAGTGGATAATATGACAGGGAGTATTGTGACAGTGTAATGTGAGCAGTGACCAGTGTGACAGTGTAGTAGTGAGCAGTGTGACAGTGTAGTAGTGAGCAGTGACTAGTGTAGTAGTGAGCAGTGTAATGGTGTAGTAGTGAGCAGTGACCAGTGTGCACAGTGTAGTAGTGAGCAGTGACCAGTGTGCACAGTGAACAATGAGCAATTGGACAGTGTTCTAGGACAGCCTTTTTTGACCAGGGCGCCCAGGTACCCTGGGGTGTCTTGAGGTTTCTTCAAGGATGCCTTGGCAAAATGCCTAAAAATGTATAAATAATTGTATACAAGCCAGCAGGTGGATGAAGCCTGCCTTTTAGTTACGCAAAGCCACAGGTTCTCATTATGCACTATTACGATTTTCTAGACACTGGCATTCTAACAACCAACAACATCATCAGTTATTAAGGAAGATGTCTGTTGCCTCTCCAGCATTCTTGTTTGACCCTCCTGTGCCTCTCTCCCTCAGCAGTGGCATTACATTAGCTGACTGATGGAGAGAAATTGAGGGAGAAGAGAAACACTGGAATACTAGTCAGCACCAGTGTGCAAAAATGTATTTGTTTTGGAAGAATAAATCTCCTCTAACGTTGGGTGTCCTGTGTGTGGATGATGCTGCATTCTGTAAAGCTATTAGAATCGCTTTTTACATTTTAGAATGGAGTGCCTTGAGACTGTCCAAAATTTTAAAGGGTGCCCCGACTGTATTTAAAAAAAAAAAACACTATTCTAGGATGACAATGGGCAGTCAGTGGTGTTAGGATGGCAATGGGCAGTCAGTAGTATTATAGGATGACAATGGGCAGTCAGTAGTATTATACGATGACAATGGGCAGTCAGTAGTATTATAGGATGGCAATAGGCAGTCAGTAGTGTTATAGGATGACAATGGGCAGTCAGTAGTATTATAGGATGACATGGACAGTCAGTAGTATTATAGGATGGCAATGGGCAGTCAGTAGTGTTATAGGATGACAATGGGCAGTCAGTAGTATTATAGGATGACATGGACAGTCAGTAGTATTATAGGATGACAATGGACAGTCAGTAGTATTATACGATGACAATGGGCAGTCAGTAGTATTATACAATGACAATGGGCAGTCAGTAGTATTATAGGATGACAATGGACAGTCAGTAGTATTATAGGATGGCAATGGGCAGTCAGTAGTATTATAGGATGACATGGACAGTCAGTAGTATTATAGGATGGCAATGGGCAGTCAGTAGTGTTGTAGGATGACAATGGACAGTCAGTAGTATTATAGGATGGCAATGGGCAGTCAGTAGTGTTGTAGGATGACAATGGGCAGTCAGTAGTATTATTATAGGATGACATGGACAATCAGTAGTGTTGCAGCATGACAATGGACAGTCAGTAGTATTATTATAGGATGACAATGGACAGTCAGTAGTATTATAGGATGACAATGGGCAGTCAGTAGTATTATAGGATGACAATGGGCAGTCAGTAGTGTTGTAGGATGACAATGGACAGTCAGTAGTGTTGTAGGATGACAATGGACAGTCAGTAGTATTATAGGATGACAATGGGCAGTCAGTAGTATTATAGGATGACATGGACAGTCAGTAGTGTTGTAGGATGACAATGGGCAGTCAGTAGTATTATAGGATGACAATGGGCAGTCAGTAGTGTTATAGGATGACAATGGACAGTCAGTAGTATTATTGGAAGGCAATGGGCAGTCAGTAGTATTATAGGATGACATGGACAGTCAGTACAGGCATACCCCAGTTTTAAGTACACAATGGGGTTTATTTACTAAAGCTGGAAAGCCCAAAATCAGGCTCACTTCTGTATAAAAACCAATGAGCTTCCAGGTTTTATTAGCAGGCTTAATTGAACGAGCTGGGGTCAGAAGCTCATTGGTTTCTATGCAGAAGTGAGCCTGATTTTGCACTTTCCAGCTTTAGTAAATAAATCCCATTGTGTACTTAAAAGTGGGGTGTGCCTGTAGTATTATAGGATGACAATGGACAGTCAGTAGTATTATAGGATGGCAATGGGCAGTCAGTAGTATTATAAGATGACAATGGGCAGTCAGTAGTATTATAGGATGACATGGACAATCAGTAGTGTTGTAGCATGACAATGGACAGTCAGTAGTATTATAGGATGACAATGGACAGTCAGTAGTATTATTATAGGATGACAATGGACAGTCAGTAGTATTATAGGATGACAATGGGCAGTCAGTAGTATTATAGGATGACAATGGACAGTCAGTAGTCTTGTAGGATGACACTGGACAGTCAGTAGTATTATAGGATGACAATGGGCAGTCAGTAGTATTATAGGATGACAATGGACAGTCAGTGGTATTATAGGATGACAATGGACAGTCAGTAGTGTTGTAGGATGACAATGGACAGTCAGTAGTGTTGTAGGATGACAATGGACAGTCAGTAGTATTATAGGATGACAATGGACAGTCAGTATATGTTGTAGGATGACAATGGACAGTCAGTATATGTTGTAGGATGACAATGGACAGTCAGTAGAGTTGTAGGATGACAATGGACAGTCAGTAGTATTTAGTGTTGAGCAGAATATGCCATATTCGATTTCGCGATATATCTCGAATATATAGTCGAATATTCGAGATATATTCGCTAAATACGAATATTCGTGATATTTTTTGGAAATGAAATGATTGCGAAATTTCGCTATTGCGAATGCGAATGCGAAATTTCGAGAAATGCGGAAGGAGCACTCTGATTGGCTCAGAATATTTGTGATATATTACAATACACAATAATTGCGAATATTCGAGAAATGCGGAAGGAGCACTCTGATTGGCTCAGAATATTCGTGATATATTACAATACAAAATAATTGCGAATATTCGAGAAATGCGGAAGGAGCACTCTGATTGGCTCAGAATATTCGTGATATATTACAATACAAAATAATTGCGAATATTCGAGAAATGCGGAATGGAGCACTCTGATTGGCTCAGAATATTCGTGATATTTCACAATACAAAATAATTGCGAAATTTCGAGAAATGCGGAATGGAGCACTCTGATTGGCTCAGAATATTCGTGATATATTACAATACAAAATAATCGCGCGATATCGCTATGCGATTTTTCGGCAATATAAAATGAGCGCTGCAGCTACTCGGCGCAAGGTCTCTAATGATACCAGCAATGCTTTTAGACGTCGATGGGGATCTCTAGGATGTGATCTGTTCTAAAGAAAAAAATTGAAAAAATACGAATATTCGAAATAGCGAATATTCGCCGCGATATTCGTGTTATTCGCGAATACTCGAATATGCAATATTCGTAGCGAATATTCGCAATGCGAATATTCGTGAGCAACACTAGTAGTATTATAGGATGCCAATGGAAAGTCAGTAGTATTATAGGATGAAATGGGCAGTCAGTAGTATTATAGGATGACAATGGACAGTCAGTAGTATTATAGGATGACAATGGGCAGTAAGTAGTGTTGTAGGATGACAATGGGCAGTGAGTAGTGTTGTAGGAAGACAATGGACAGTCAGTAGTGTTATAGGATGACAATGGACAGTCAGTAGTATTATAGGATGACAATGGACAGTCAGTAGTGTTGTAGGATGACAATGGGCAGTGAGTAGTGTTGTAGGAAGACAATGGACAGTCAGTAGTGTTATAGGATGACAATGGACAGTCAGTAGTATTATAGGATGACAATGGACAGTCAGTAGTATTATAGGATGACAATGGACAGTCAGTAGTATTATAGGATGACATGGACAGTCAGTAGTATTATAGGATGACAATGGGCAGTCAGTAGTATTATAGGATGACATGGACAGTCAGTAGTGTTGTAGGATGACAATGGACAGTCAGTAGTATTATAGGATGACAATGAGCAGTCAGTAGCATTATAGGATGACAATGGACAGTCAGTAGTATTATAGGATGACAATGGACAGTCAGTAGTATAATAGGATGACAATGGGCAGTCAGTAGTATTATAGGATGACAATGGGCAGTCAGTAGTATTATAGGATGACAATGGACAGTCAGTATATGTTGTAGGATGACAATGGACAGTCAGTATATGTTGTAGGATGACAATGGACAGTCAGTAGTGTTGTAGGATGACAATGGACAGTCAGTAGTATTATAGGATGACAATGGCCAGTCAGTGGTATTATAGGATGACAATGGACAGTCAGTAGTATTATAGGATGACAATGGACATTCAGTAGTATTATAGGATGACAATGGACAGTCAGTAGTGTTGTAGGATGACAATGGGCAGTGAGTAGTGTTGTAGGAAGGCAATGGGCAGTCAGTAGTATTATAGGATGACAATGGGAAGTCATTAGTATTATAGGATGAAATGGGCAGTCAGTAGTATTATAGGATGACAGTGGACAGTTAGTATTATTATAGGATGACAATGGACAGTCAGTAGTATTATAGGATGACAATGGGCAGTCAGTAGTGTTGTAGGATGACAATGGGCAGTGAGTAGTGTTGTAGGATTTCAATGGACAGTCAGTGGTATTTTAGGATGACGATGGACAGTCAGTGGTATTATAGGATGACAATGGAAAGTCAGTAGTATTATAGGATGAAATGGGCAGTCGGTGGTATTATAAGATGACAATGGACAGTCAGTGGTATTATAGGATGACAATGGACAGTCAGTAGTGTTGTAGGATAACAATAGACAGTCAGTAGTATTATAGGATGACAATGGACAGTCAGTAGTGTTATAGGATGACAATGGACAGTCAGTAGTGTTATAGGATGACAATGGACAGTCAGTGGTGTTGTTGGATGACAATGGACAGTCAGTAGTGTGTTGGATTGACATTGGACAGTCAGTTGTGTGTTGTAGGATGACAATGGGCAGTGAGCCGTGTGATATTCGGTATTGTGATTTCAGACATGGAGGCGGGGAGGAATATTATCACCATAGAGAGAATTTCCTGTGTAGTGTGCCGGGTGTGGAGCAGCAGAGGGTGAGGGGAAGTCCTCCGATCAGAGTTCCCCAGAAATGTCTGTTTTAGGACACGTACAGGAAGATAGAAGGCACTAAAGTTTGTAGCCAGTGAGGAGGGAGGTGTGAGGAGAGTGGAGACGCTGACAGCTCTGCTATCCAGGAGAATCATTAACTAGAGAGTGTGCCAATATCTCTTTCACAGTGTACAGGCCAGGACGTGAGCCCGGGGTGGAGAGTAGAGGGGATTCCCGCTCTCTGTCTCCCTCGCAATACCAGACTCCTCACTTGGTGTTCTATTCCAGCCTCCAGGCAGAGGTCTATGCGGGGCTGCAGGCTGAGGAGGCGGGCTGTATTTGTGTGTAAACAGTGCTCATCAGGGATATCAGGAGGCTCAACTCCACCAGGATGATACACAACAGGTTCTGTCACAATCCAGACACCCAGCCGGGAGAGAGTGACACCTGACATCGAGATCACTGCTAAGTGGACACCATACAGGTAACACCGACCATAACGGGGGACACCATACAGGTAATTCTGACAATACCATGGGAACACCATACAGCTAACACTACCAGGGGGACACCACACAGGTAAAACTGACAATACTGGGGGGGGGGGGGGGGGTTGGGGGGGGACTCACCATACAGCAAACATTGCCAGGGTGACACAACACAGGTAACACTAACAACACCAGGGGAACACCATACAGCTAACACTACCAGGGATACACTACCCAGGTAAAACTGACAATACTGGGGGGGGGGGGGGGGACACACACACCATACAGCTAACACTGCCAGGGGGACACCACACAGGTAACAATGACAAAACAGGGGTGACACCCCACAAGTAACAATACTGGGGTGACACCACACTGGTAACAATGACAGTACGGGGGGGGGGGGGGCACTTCACAGATATCAATGACACCACACAGGTAACAATGACATCACATGGGTGACACAATTCAGATAACACTGACATTACCAGGGTGACACCACACAAGTATCCCTTACGCCACATTTGGATAACATCACACAGGTGACAATGACACTACTTGGGTGACACTACACAAGTACCAGATACAGAGCGATTGTACATCTGTCTGCCCACTATAGGAAAAACACATCAAAATGACTGACTGCACTCCCCTAAGTAGCTGTCAGTGTATGGAGAGTGCTCAGTCTGTGTAGGATGTATGATACTTTGTATCCATGTACAGTGTTTTTTTTGTAACTGTACAGAATATTTGTGTACAATGTGTCTGTGTACAATCACTGATATAAGAAGTGTCCTTAGCTCACAGAAATAATCATTCTGACTCAGTGGGAGGCACTGTGTTGGCATTCAGGGTATTTCCCATCTTATCAGTGTTGGGCTGTGACACCCGCTGCCAGTTACTGCTCCCTGACTTTTAAGTTGGGCTGCGGCCCTTTTAGTTTCCTCCACTCCTTTCCTTGTTTTGTGCCACCAGGCCAGTGAACTATCGTGGTGATAACAGAGTGAAATAAATTAGCAAATTGTAGCTTATTCCACCTAAAGCCAAAACGTGTATTCGTTTTGACACAGTTGGAGATAGTTAGAACTCCACCTGTCAGGTTTTTTTGTGTCTGTATCCTATTGGGGAGATTTCCCTTCACTTCCTGTCCCAGAGACACAATAGGAAATGAAAGGAAAAATCTCAGATTTTAGAAAGCTGTCGCCAGAACAGGTGACTCCATTGTAAGATGCCCCTCTATTCCTGTTATAGTAAGAATAACTGTAGAATTTGGGATTTCCCATCACTTCCTGTCCCAGAGACACAATAGGAAATGAAAGAAAACATCTCAGATTTTAGAAAGCTGTCGCCAGAACAGGTGACTCCATTGTAAGATGCCCCTCTATTAATGTTATAGTGAGAATAACTGTAGAATTTGGGATTTCCCATCACTTCCTGTCCCAGAGACACAATAGGAAATGATAGGAAAAATCTCAGATTTTAAAAAGCTGTCGCCAGAACAGGTGACTCCATTGTAAGATGCCCCTCTATTAATGTTATAGTGAGAATAACTGTAGAATTTGGGATTTCCCATCACTTCCTGTCCCAGAGACACAATAGGAAATGAAAGGAAAAATCTCAGATTTTAGAAAGCTGTCGCCAGAACAGGTGACTCCATTGTAAGATGCCCCTCTATTCCTGTTATAGTGAGAATAACTGTAGAATTTGGGATTTCCCATCACTTCCTGTCCCAGAGACACAATAGGAAATGAAAGGAAAAATCTCAGATTTTAGAAAGCTGTCGCCAGAACAGGTGACTCCATTGTAAGATGCCCCTCTATTCCTGTTATAGTGAGAATAACTGTAGAATTTGGGATTTCCCATCACTTCCTGCGTCACTGACAATGGTCTCCAGTCCAGATAGCGAGGGCGAATCTCCTCTGCAGGGACACAGACAGCAATAAGAGCCTGACAGATGGTCTCACTATTCTACCGAAAAGTAAAATAACATTTTGGCAATCAATACATTTAAAAAAAAAAAAAATCTCACCACGTCAGCCATCCAACGCCCCCTCCCCCGGGCAACACCAAACCCTACCTCAGCATTGTGTGTACAGACCGTTTGTGTCCTCTCATCCACAGATCCTGACCCATCCACCATAATAAAGATCTTCAAATGAAGGATGAATCCTGGCTTCCATATTGGATTTTCAGACTATGTGACCAATTTCAGTCCCAATGGCCAAAACTCACAATTCCCTTGTCCAGGATATGAACTGGATCCTTTGGTCCAGAATGCACAGGCTTATCCTGGTGGGTATGGACCTCCAGCTTTTGGATTTGAACTTACCCCATCTCGTCCTACTAGCGCACCACCGTCCTATCACATGACCAGTACTTTGGCACCACATCACATGACCGGCAGTCTGGAACCCCATCACATAACTGGCACAATGGCTGGCCATCATATGTTTGGCACACCGGCACCCCATTACATGGCAAGCAGTCCAGCAATCTATCACATGACCACCTCCCCAGAACCCCATCAAATGTCCGGCATGCCAGAACCCAATCACATGATCGCCACATGGGCACCCCATCTCATGACCAGTACAACAGAGCCTCATCATCACATGACCAGCACAGCAGCTCTCCCACCTACCTATGGATTCATAACAAACAACTATATGGAAGAGCAACAGTCGTGGTACCCAGAGGGTCCTCTTCCCTCCATGGACAGCTATGACCCAATCGCAGAGCCAGAGATACAAAATCCAGCAAGTCTCGATGGATTCAAAATTGGTTTTGAAAATTTAGGGGATTTCTCTCACGTGGATCCTGCCATCCATTATCACCAGATTGACTGCCCCAGCGGTGCCTTTCTCACACCAACCATTGGCGAACGAAAGCTAATGAGAAGTCAGACTCTGAGAGAGGATGCCTGGTGGGACGATGAGGTTGAACGACAGACAAGAAGAGCCTCCATGTATGACATCCAGCCCAAACCTACCAATTATTACCGCCAATCTCAGGTGAGACAATGAATCACTGATAGAATCTCCCATATTTATTACATCACTTAAAAACTATAGGAGGAGATTTACTAAAACTGGAGCTCTAAGGCCTCGTACACACGAGCAGACAGATTTGTTCAAATCTGTCCGTCCGACAGATTTGAACAAATCTGTCTGCTGGGATTTTGGTTTACTCGCGTGTACACACGAGCAAACCAAAATCCCCGCCAGCAGACGGCGTGCTGACGTGTCGGTGACGTGGCGGTGACGTTGACGCCGCCACGTCACCGCACCAGGAAGTAAAACACTTCCGCGCATGCGCCGAATCCATTCGGCGGCGGTGCGGCGGCGGTGCGGGACTACATGTCTGCTGGTAAGTGTACTAACCAGCAGACATGTCGGGCGGACGGATTTCCACCCGATAGATTTCAAAGCATGCTTTGAAATCTGTCGGGTGGCCAAATCCGTCGGCTCGGCCGTACACACGATCGAATCTGTCTGCTGAAACGGTCCAGCGGACCGTTTCCAGCGGACAGATTTGATCGTGTGTACGAGGCCTGAGAATCTGGTGCAGCTGGACATGGCAGACAATTAGCTACTAACTTCGGCTTGTTCAATTAACCTCTTCACACCGAACGCCTCCGACCCTTTAAGAATTCTGAAAGCCGAGAGGTGGAGGCTGGCATTTGGATCATGTGACCGCTGTGATTGGCTATCACAGCATTCACATGATTGGAAATCTCTCGATCGCAAGTATGCATCAGGAGCTTTCCAGTACCCGATGGCTACCGAGCTGGGAGCATGCTCTCAGCACAGTCAGTTGTGTAAATAGCGCTGCATATTTGCGGCTGCTCTGCGTTAAGGCCCACCCGCCTAACAGCCGCTTATATGCATGCAAATTACATCAAGGGGTTAAGCTTCGACAATAAAACCTGGAAGCTGATTGGTTTCTATGCACAGCTGCACCAGATTTTTCCAGTTTTAGTAACCCCCCCCCCCCCATAGTGTCATCTTAGTAAATGCACTTTGTGTGTGGGTGCTTGATGTAGCATTTATTCATCTTTAATATGACTTCACTTTTTACTTCAGTGCTGATCCATATTTCAAATGTACTGTCTGTATAGTGCAACCAGCATCTTTGCTGAACAACTGATGACACTCATAGAGACTGAATTTTGTTTATTGAATCCATTTCAATCAGAACTGACCACAAATTTGCACCGTGAGGTGAACAGTAAAGTGCAGTCACTAGGTGGGAAGCAGAGCCTGAATGACTTTAGCTGCCACATATACATCATTACATAATATACACAGGGACAAGCTGTATGAACTTATCACATATGCCTTAGACCAGGGGTGCCCAACCTTTTCAAGAGTGAGGGCCACTTAAGCAACTTGATAACCAGTCGTGGGCCACAATGCGTGGAGCGAGCAGATGACTGGTCACAGCCCTCTGATCCACCCTGATGGAAGGGGATGAATTCCCTTTTGTATTTCGGATTGGAGATAGGTGGGCGTAAACTAACATCAGTTGTTCTTTAGAGGTGAATTGAGAGTCCCATTCCATTCGTGGGAAAAGGGCCTAGGACTGCTTTCACACTGATGTGCTGCGGTTTACCCACACTGCAGCGTAGTGCACCTGTGTCTATCCTGGGGGTTAGCTGAACTTTGCCATAGACCCCGCCTGTGGCAAAATCCAGCGCTGTAGAGGAAGCATTGGCTTATGGTGCTCTGCTTTCTTCCTCTACCACCAGCTTCATTCACAACACTGATGCTGTGGTATGGCGGGTAAGCAACCTGCGATCTGGGCTTGCCAACCCACCATTCCAGAGCAGGAGGTCGCGGGCTACATCAGAGGGCTCCAAGGGCCACATGTGGCCCCCGGGCCACTGGTTGGCCACCCCTGCCTTAGACTGTTTACATTTATACAATATGGAAATGGAGTGGCGAGGGGTTAAAACAGAATTTTGGAAACGTTTTTTTTTGTTTGGAATCATACTTACCTAGGTCGATGCAGCATCTGTCCCCCGCCAGCTCTAAGACTGAGAACCGAGCGATCTAACACTGCTGATCGCTCGGTTCTCAGAGCTTCCTGAGCAGAGAGCTGGTGACTGTTAGTCACCAGCTCTCTGCTCTGCCGCCCCCTCACACTCACTGGAGCACTGGAATGTGGGGGGGGCGGGAACGACTCTCTGAGAGACTGAGTCGGGTGCCTGTCCTGGCATATGGGCCGATCCTGACCATATGGTAGCAATCTTTCACCAACCTGGACCAGCCAGGCTCTGTGACATCAGCTGACAGCAGACTTCAGCCCACTGTCTGCAGAAAATCTGATGTGAAGGGAAGTCCCCTCTAAAGCCAAACCAAACATGGTACGATATTTGGCCTGTTCAGCAAGGCCTGGTGGAATCACGATCCATGTATGGGGACAGTGGCTGTTCAGAAGTCAATCTACCAGTCGACTTCTGTACAACCAGCCTGTCGGATAAATGCCATTTAATCAGTGCCACCGGATAAAGGCGACAATGCTGATTAGTGCATGGGATAGCACAAAGAAGTTAATGGCAAATAACACACAGCACAGAGTAATTAATTAACTTTATACACTTTATTGGAATTTATTTTGGCCACAGTTCTTTTTATGGGATAACCGTAATTAAACAAATCAATAAACATATTTATTTATCTAATATATATATCCGTCTTTGGCTAAACCATCAAACAATCACCAAATTCAGACACAATGTCCTTCCAGATAAACTGCATTTAACCCTTTCTTCGGCCCACTAACAGGGGTTAAAAGTCCCCCGCTAGCGGCTGAAAAGCAGCACTTAAACTATGGTAAAGCGCCGCTAAAACTACCAGTGCTTTACCGCTAATAGGTTTCACGCTGTGTGTGTGAAAGGAGTCTAAATGAAGATAAACTTCAGTTTAAAAAGAATACTCAATCACATGCAGGGAAGAAAAAAATTACTTTTTGCTTGAACATCATAGGACAATGGAAGTCAGCAGAGCAAAGCTTCCCCTTCATTTACTAAGCTCTGGAGCAACTGCATTTGTAGAGTGCAACTGCACTTCCAAAGTGCACAGTCTAGTTGCCTTTAGTAAATTTAGTCTATTTAATAAAGGCAAATAGACTGTGCACTTTGGAAGTGTAGTTACGCTCTTTTTTTTTTCTTAGTGAATGTCAATGTGATAAGGCTTCACTTTGTAAAGAATACCCAATAATGTGCAAGGAAAATAGGAAACATTTTTTTTTTGCTTGCACATGAGTATATGATGGAAATCAGCAGAGCTTTTCTAACATTTGCTAAGCTTTAGTAAATAAACCCAAATATGAACTATTAGTAGTGTTGATCCAATCTCTGTTAAGTTTCCCTGGTGAGCCAGCACTGGTGGTGTCCACTGTGCAATGGGGTTGTTACTAAAGAAGAGCATGTTCACTTTGCAAAGTGAATCATTACTTCACTTAGGAACATTCACTTATATTAGGGAATGTATTGAAAATTCACTTTGCAAAGAATTCCCAATCACGTTCAAGAAAAATAAAAAAATATATTTTTGCTTGCACATGATTGTGTAGCGTCACCCTCAAAGGAGCTGCTTGGTGAATTTGGATTCTCTGATCTCCACCGCAACTCCAAGAATGACCTCAGCCCCACTGACGCACCTGGTTAAAGTGGAGGTCCACCCTAAAAAAGTAAAAAAAAAAGAAGCTAAATAGGCTTCAAAAATAATTATACTTACCAGAAATTGCTGTTACTAGGCAGAATATCCTAATCTGCCTCTTCCTCTTCCATGGGGAGTTTCTGTGTTCTCTTCGCCGTTGCCTCCTGGGAAATGGAGGCACCCTGCCTTCTGGGACACACAGGACGGAGTTACCATTCACAAATAGCCTCGCGACTCTTGCATGCGCAGTAGGAAACGGCTTCACTGCCTGTTTCCCTTGGTGAGGATGGCGGCGCCGGGACCCGGTCCGGGGGGACAGATCTGCCTCGGGCGGCTGACATCGCAGGGCAACCTGGACAGGTAAGTGTGCTTATTAAAAGTCTGACGTTTAATCTTTTTTTGTACTGCCGGAACTCTGCTTTAAATAAAATTACTGCAAACACATTTAAGGACACAATAGACACACACCTGGTAGTGATAAACAAGTTGAATATATTAGCACGGTTTAAACTTAGCATATGGAAACTTACAACACTGGTAAACCTTGCTACAAATAACTAATACATTGGAAAAGACAACCTTCAATATTTAGCAACTGCAGGTAAAGAAAGGGTCGTAATTTATATTCCCTTAACACAGGCGCTGAGAAGGAGGAAATTAACTTCTCAGCTCCTTCTGGCCCGCAAAAACCTTTAAAGGGCAAACACAATGAAAAGGGTTACACAAGTACAGTAAGCACAGTTATGTAATGTTGTAGGTCCTGAATTGAAGAATACTAGTGTCTTCTGCTAGCAAACGTTGGGGCCCTTTGTAAAGAGAGTAGGTTAAATCATTTAAAAGTGAGACAGTAAACCACTAGAAAATCCCATTAGGTAGTGGTTTGTAAGAACAGAATGGCTAAAAGTGGCAGCTCCAACAAGCATCCTCTGACAGTAGAAAGGGGAATAGGTGTCTGCATGCAGTGTCTGTACTGTGCTAAGAAAGATGTTGGGTTTACACCCGCTTACCAATCCTCTGGGTGACACAACGGAAGTCCCAAATGGTGGTTCAGGCTCCTGGCAATGTTGTAAGGCACTGGATCACCTCCTGTCGGCCAATCAGGATGGCTGGTAGCTGAACTGGCAGAGTGATGGGAAAATGGCCAACAGGACACCTGGATGGGTCTTATGATCCCGAAGCAGTGTATGTGTTGTCTCTGTTGGGCTAGATGTCGCTGAGTTACTGAGCAGGGTTCCTGGGCTGAATGGCAGAGGACCGTGTGCGTGACACTGTTCCTGGCTCCTTTATCCTCAGTCTGTTGGCAGCAGTCTCTGGAAAAGCGTGTCTCTCTCTCAGATGCTGGTAGGCAGTGTGGCTCTCTCTCTCTTAGGTGGAGTTCCACCACACAGTCCCTTCACCTCACCACTCTTGTACTCTATCCCCTCTCCTCACGGTAACTCTCCCTGGTAGTCTCAAGAGAAAAACGTGGCTTTCTCTCCCTCTGTTGGGTCACACAGTCCCTGGTGTCAGTGTGTATCTCTCACCTCAGTTAGATGCTGGTACCTCAGACAGCTCTCCTCACTCTCGTTAGATCTTCTGTCAGCACTCTCTCTGTAGTGCTGTGTGGAAAACCTGCCTCTCTCTCTTTCAATTATCTTGACTCTTCAGTCTCCTGTCAGCACTCTCTCTGTAGTGGAAAACCTGTCTCTTTCTTTCCTCTCACCTCATCACCCCCCTCTCTTCATTTACCTCAGCACTTCCGGAAACTCCCCCTTTTTCCCAGTGTACTTTGTGTTTCTGAGTTTTCTGGAAGGACAAGTCCATCTCTCTGTCTGCATCTTGTGGCCAAAAGGAGAAATTGCATTACAACATGCCTTCTACAACTGAATGATTGAATCAGCACATATTCAACTCATTGAAAGATAAGTAAAAAAATCCCTTATAAAATAAAAATTGTGAAATGAACAGCCTTTACTCCTTTAGGCTTGGTTCTTACCTAATGCCAATGCAGCTCACAGCAGGGGTCCAGGGCGTCCCGTTTACGGTTTCAGGTCTGATTTCAGCACACATTTTGGGCATAATTTGGACCTGAAACGGACCAAGAGGTGCACAGCGCTCCTGTGCAAATTTGCACCGGAGCCTCAGCAGAGATATGTGAACTGGCTCCATAGAAAGCTGGTCACAATCTCCTGCTATTGCGAATTGGATGCAGTGATCCCGCATCCAATTCACAATAGTGTGAACCCGGCCTTAGTAAATCAACCCTAATGCGTCTCAACTTGACCATACACTGACCAAAATACAGCCGGTTTAGCAGGGACTGGCTGAATTTCAGTCAGTGTGTTGTTGTTTGACAGAAGTCAATGATTTGATCAACGTTTGTCTGGATTCTGTATTTAGCAAAACATTATGCTAACATTTTTTCTTGCTATTTAGCCAATCATCTGGAGTGGCAGAATACAGAATCACTGTATTCTGACAGGGACGGGTACAGATGTCAGATTACAATGTTCCGGCAGGGTGAATTCCTCCATCCACCTTGTTTTTGTAGATGGAGTTAACTGTTAGTTCTATTTCATTCAGCCTGGTGTATGGCCAGTTTAAGACCTCAGTGGAAACCACTGTACCTACCTTCAATGTACTATATGTTCTTACATGTCTAACTTCCCCCTAGTGTATGTGGGCAGTTTAAACCAGGAGATAAAGCAAATCATCTTCTGCCAGCATTAGGCCTCATTCACATGGGCATTGAAGCCTGTACAATGAGCCTTTTATTTACATGTCTGGAGCCACCTGGATCTGCATGCAGGCAGCCTATGCTATTGAATGGAGACTCAGAGGCTGTATAGACACAGCTACATATCTAAATCTGACTGGCATATGGGGGTTCAAGTGTGCCCATTTCACGCTGTATAGGCATTGGCGCCTGTGTGAATGGGGCCTATACCAGTGGGACAATCTGAAATCACGCATGATTTCATTTGTATTTCCCATCAGACTGCTGAGCTAATCACACTGAATGTATCATTTTGTATAATTTTTATATGATGACCGTTATTGTGGGATTTACTGATCGTTCAATTCATTTCACTTCAGATAACTGACTGGAAGATTCAAATCCTGGAAACGTCCTCAGATAGAAATACAGCGTTCACTGCATTCTGTGAGACCGTAAAACTGTATGTACACGTGAACTTCACTGTTATATTATATTTTTATCACAAAATCACTCTACTATACTGTACATGTGTGATTCTATTATTTTATTATCACTGTATGAATGTTCTCTGTACACCACTTTGGAATGTCAGAGGTATATAAATGTATAATAATAGTGTATGACTATGGTGGGACAGTAGAGTGTAAGCTTCCCTGGTGCAGAAACTGATGTGATTGGTTCAGTGTTCTCTGTACAGCACTGTTGTATAATAATACAAATAATGATAAAAGTGTGTGAGGTTGGGTGGGTGTGTAAGCTCCTCCGGTACAGAAACTAATGTGACTGGCTCATTATAAGTAATATCACTATTATATTGCCATATTGTTGTTCCTCGCAGTCTTGGGATCTGGCACTTGGGTTACTTGTGTTTTTTTCTCTTTCTTAGTATACGAAGCAAATTCAGTGCTGCAGACACTGCTTCAAATTCTGGGAGATTGTGGAGTGTTGCCGTTCCCTTCCCGGATGAGGTGGAAGATTCTGAGGTGGAAATTTCTGTCTATGTGGAAAATCTCCAGGCTCCCCTCTTGCTTCTTCATAGAGGTCAGTAATCTGATAGGGGCGATGTTTATAGATCATCATTGAACAAGAAAGGATGGGTAATCCACACTCATCACATGATAAGCTTGTATTAGAATTAATAGCCAGGAAAGGAGGAAAGCGCTTCCCATTCACTGTAACCACAGAAACCATGGGGCCCCATACAGCCAACCTGACAGGGCCCCGAATTATCACAGTTTACCATGCTTCAGTTATGAATGAACACAGTGAGTGATTAGTACTGATCACTCATCGGGGGTTATTAACGAAAGGCAAATCCACTTTGCACTGCAAGTGCACTTGGAAGTGCAGTCAATTTAGATCAGAGAGGGACATACAAGGAAAATAAAAAACAGCATTTTAGCTTGCACATGGCTGGATGGTAAAATCAGCAGAGCTTCCCCTTATTTCAGATCTACCCCTCAGATTTACAGCGACTGCACTTCCAAGTGCACTTTCAAATGCACTTGCAATGCAAAGTGGATTTGTCTTTCGTAAATAACCCCCATTGTGTTCATTCGGGAAAAGAAGGGGCTGGTAAATACGACACATTTACCGGACCATCCCCCCACTCTTCATCCTGTTGTAAGCTTGCAGCTGCCTGAGGAGGGAAACCAGAAGCACTGCAGGGGTAGGGGGCCTGGGGCAAGGGCACAGGGAAGCACATCAGTGCTGTGGGGGGGATGACACAAATTACTGTTACCGATCCCCTGTATGGCTCTCTCTGCAGCAGCTGAAAACCAGCAGGAGGGAGAGGAGAAGATGTAAGCTTTCATCTGCTGCAGAGAGAGCCATACAGGGGATTGGTTCCAGTAATTCCCCCACCCGTGCCTTGCCGATGACCCTCCTTGCCCAAATCCGATTCACCCTGCTACCTGGGCCTCCCACTGGCCTGGGCTCTGTACAGGAGGACTGGTGGTACCCCCTTATCCATAGCCCTGACTGTAGTTACCAGTGCACAGGTCATTAACTTTCATAGAATAGCTAAGAGCTGTGTGAGGCCTTGTCTTTCACAAGATGGTGGTGGATAGGCTGTCCTAGAGATCTGTTAATCATATGGGGATATCCTGGGCAGCTCCTTCCCCTAATTATATATGGCTAAAGCTGGCCATATATTATACAATTTCCTTTAGATATACCTTCAACTATGTAGTATGAGGGCCTGGCTGATTACAAATTGAAAATGTTTGGACCTCATATTATATGGTTTTGGTAAATCTAAAGCAAAATTGTACAAGGAAATTGTTTAATGTATGGCCAGCCTTACATCATGTAGGGTCCCACACAACTGATCCCTGTACTTTGAAGTTAATACGCAGTGAGCTGGCAATCATCGTAAATCTTCCCCCTTCCCAAGTGAATGGTAAAACGATGGGAGATTAATTGGGTGAATTTTTTTTTTCCAGACACAGTGCGGGTAGAAGAACTAATTTCTGATGTTCTCTATAAATTGTCCAAATCTGGCTCTTCTCTGTACATGCCGGATTACATTCCTCTGACTCAATATTACCTGGACCAGAATCCAGCACCTAATCTGCAACCACCATCACAGAGCCTGTACCCAGTCCTGGACTCTCTGCTACAGACACAGGAATCTCTGCCATACCCACCGGACCCCAAAAGGAAAGCTGGTTTTCTTCAGATCTGTGGCCGAGATGATTATCTACAGAGGTAAGGTTCCGCTAAAACTCAAATCTTCCTCTATGAAGAGAGCAACAGACACTGGGGTAAAACAGATATTTTCCTTATAGACTTGTGTGTTGGATGGTTGCCTGAAGAAAAAATTGAAAACTTAGACTAAGTACACACTGTGAGCCTTTTTTTTAATCAACCACCATGCTGCATGAATAAAAAACAAAACTCACAGATTTCAGCATCAACACAGGTGATGTGAATGCAGGAATCCTCCCACTGCGCTATTGTATTTGGGGACTCCTTCCCTTAT
Source organism: Rana kukunoris (assembly GCA_029574335.1). Classification (NCBI taxonomy): domain Eukaryota; kingdom Metazoa; phylum Chordata; class Amphibia; order Anura; family Ranidae; genus Rana; species Rana kukunoris. Next base: position 423,351,697 of record CM056051.1, on the reverse strand, counting down.
CAAAATTCCCTGATCAGAGCTGCAGCTATTGGCTGCAGAAGCTGATCAAATGCTGTTTTGTTAGCAGGACTATTTGACAGTAACCAGTCTAATGACTGTCATTGGTTGAAATAAACATTTTGCTGGTTCCTCGATCTATGTGTACCCAGCTTAACCCTCCAGATGAATTCTGGAAGCAGAGTCTAGCTAAAAAATATTCATGTAGACATTGGGCTAGATTCAGGTAGGAGCGTGTAAAAATGTGCGGGCGTAGCGTATCCCGTTTACGCTACGCCTCCGCAACTTTTACGGGCAAGTGCTGTATTTACAAAGCACTTGCCTGTTAAGTTGCGGCGGCGTAGCGTAAATGGCCCAGCCTAATTCAAATTCGGCGGGTAGGGGGCGTGTACTATTTAAATCCAGCGTGTCCCCGCGCCAAACGTACTGCGCATGCGCCAGCCGTGAATTGATCCCAGTGCGCATGCTCCAAATCACGGCGTCAATACGACGTGTAAACGTCGTGAACGTCACTTACGCAAAGCCCTATTCGCGAACGTTTTATGTAAACGACGTGAAAAAAAACGCCGCCACGCCTTCCATACTTAACATTGACTGCGCCTCATACAGCAGGGTTAACATTACGACGGACCTACGCTAACGCAAACGACGTAAAAATATAGCGCCGGCCGGGCGTACGTTCAGGAATCGGCGTATAGGCTCATTTGCATATTTTAGACGGGAACGTCACCTAGCGTCCAGCCTAAAATATGAAAATAAGATACAACGGCGTAAGAGACTTACGCCAGTTGGATCTTATGGAAATCTATGCGTTACTGATTCTATGAATCAGTCGCATAGATAGGAGGGCTTATCTGGAGATAAGCCGTCTTATCTCTTTCCTGAATCTGGCCCATTGTTTACAGCGCCTTCCACCTTACCACCTTCTGTCTGTCATCTGATGATTCTGGAACTTGCCTGCTGTTGATCTGAAACATCCTCCTTGGTGCTGCTCACTGTGCATTTTTTCACAACTAGATTTAATTCTTAAAGGCTGAATGTGATTAGTAAAAAATGATAAAAAAGCAGAGATAGGTTATCTAGCACAGGCTCAGGAAGTATACTCCTACTGCTTCAATAAGGTGTTCTGTGTGTCCTGGGATTTAGGCAGTCCATAGAAGAGTCGATTTTTTTCCTTTAACCAGCGGGTCGACTGGTTCGATTCAGCCATCCACACGCTTGATGTGGAAAAGGGAATCCTCTCTGATGAGATATTGTATTCTGATAGCAGAGAAACTTCCCTGCTGTCAGAATACACTGATTGGTGTTGCAGACTAAAGCTTAAAGTGCTGATCCAGTGGGGAAAATCTGACAGAGCGGATGTACAGAAGTTGCAGAGTGCCTGTCTCCATATGGTATATATCAGAATGGCATGTTTGCCTAGCTGCTCACTTCCTTCCTTATTTGTCACTGGTTGTCAAGGACACTATCTCTTGTGATTGACAGTAGGCTGTGGGCAGATTCTATAGCCAATAGCATGCTGCCCACTGTGTCTGTGTGACAGCTGCAGTGGTTGGGTGTGAGCTCAAGTGCACTGAGCATAGAGTGGTCATATGGGCACTCTGTGTGCCTCCACACAACAAATGTTAGTGCTTCATGTACCTATTTCCATGTACCTATGTCAGCAGGGGCATTGTGTAACATAATTGACAATGAAACTACATTGCTGGATGACGTGATTAACATTGTAACACACACACCTCTGCATCCACTGGGCCAGGGAAGTGTGGATGGGGTCTTTGTCCCTATTATAACATGGCAAAGTATCTTCTCAATGTAGAGGGCATGTGGCCTGGTATTAGGGTTGCCACCTGTATGGGATTCACCCAGACAGTCCAGGTTTTGAATCATGTGTCCGGGTTTCAGTCCCACATTATTCAGACAGGAATGTAGCTTGGAACAGAGCCGGACAGGAGGTTAAGGGAGCACTATGCGCCCCACTTTACATTTCTCTCAATAAGATTGAAATAAAAATCCTTGGCCATAAGCCTGTCTGTGTGACGGCATAGTGGCCAGGTAGGGAGCGCACTAAGGAAGGAGAGTCACGTATGGATCCTACAACCTCAGTGCCAGGCTCCAACAGATTCATGTACCAATTTTGGAGTGCCGGCCTGACTGAATTTTAAAGGGTGTCTGCCACACCCTGTACGAATTCCTCTGCTATATTTTTGGGCTTATTCACACAAGCAGTTAAGCCTAAAGATGTCCCACTGCAAGAGCTATTTGCCTTTATGTCCTATTGTTTCAGTTCACACCAACGCGCTGCAGTGCATATGATATACAATCAGTTGGGGTAAAAAAAAGAAAAAAGCTAGAACAGCAATTGCGATACAGCAGTGCATGTGTTGATGTGAATCCCTTACTAACACGCTAACTTCAAACACTCTTTGACCTTTTCTCTCTTACAGTTTATTTTGCAGGAGTTTTTAGTGCAGAATAGTAATTTACAGGGGTAATAAACAGGAACATTGATTGTATGTTGATTATCTCAGTTATATATATGCAGTATTTATGATTTACCACTGACACCCAACTCTCCAATCTCCATATAGCATTCTGGAATTGCCCCATTCCTCTGAGAGGGGGGATTCAAAGCTAAGAAGGGGAGTAATTACTACTCTGAAGGGAGAGGAGCCACTGCTCTGGAAGCAGAGAGGTCATAGATATGAATGAGAGGTCACTACTCTAAAGAGGGAGAAATCGCTGCTCTAGAGGGGGAAGAGTCACTGCTCTGAATTTGTTTTGTGTTCAAATTTGAGTTAAGGTTTTTGATCCCTGTAAACATTAGACATTTTCAGCAAAGCAGCTAAGGTTTGCCTTGTACACATGTGAAAATTCCCCAAGAGCACCGCCTGCTGGCCAGAAATTAATATAATAATAAATAAATATTTTAGAGGTATCAGTAAATGTTTTTTTTTTATTGTACAGAACAAAAAAATATTATTATAGCAACAGAGGTAAGTCCTCTTAGTCATCTTACAAGCAATATTGTACAAATTATATAACAAAGATGTATAAAACAGAATCATAGATAACTTAGCAATAGTGGTGTGTACTCACGGTAAAAAGTAAATAAGTAAAACTTTTGAGCTAGGAAATCCAAAAACCAGAGGTGTACACCTCAGGTCTGTTAAAGGGGGAGTGGGAAAATAAAAGAAAAGAGGGGGAAAGGAGAATAGAGGGTGAAAGGTCCTGATGAGATCAGGGCAAGAAGGAAGAAGAAAGAAGAGAAAAGGTTGAGCAAATCTAATGCCGCGTACACACGGTCGTTTTTTGCGATGAAAAAAAAAAACGACGTTTTTTGTGAAGTAAAAAACGACGTTTTTGAAACGTCACTTTCAAAGACGATGTTGCATACACACTATCGTTTTTTTCACAAAAACGAGGTTACGTTCACCACACTTTTCCATTGAAGCTCGCTTCATAACTAGCTTCTGGGCATGCGCGGGTTGAAAAACGTCGTTTTAAACGACGTTTTTGCTACACACGGTGACTTTTTGTGAAACAAAAAACGACGTTTTGAAAAACGACACAAAAAATTCAAGCATGGTGGAATTTTTTTTTGGTCGTTTTTTTTAAGACAAAAAACGACGTTTTGCCCACACACGATCAATTTAAATGACGTTTTAAAAAACGACGTTTCTTTTTCATCGCAAAAAACGACCGTGTGTACGTGGCATAAGGCTCCATGCACACTGAAGCTGATAAACTGCAGTTTATTGGCATTTTGGCTTTTTTTTTAAAGCCCATAACCTGAACTCTATGTTAGCCTATGTGCCCATGCACACTTGGGCGTTTTTCAATGTTAACCTCCCTGGCGGTATGATTCTTTCAGATTTTAGGTGCTAAAAGCGGTACCATTATTTGCAAGGGAATTTGGCGTTTTATACTGTAGGCTTGTAATTCTTAGGAATAACTCACTGAAATCTATCCAAACAAGAGTCTAATAGGCATCCTGGGTATGATTTTTTTTTTTTTATTATTAAAAATTATAATATAATAAATAATTATAAAAAATTATAACAAATGATAATATAATTATAGTAAAAATTATTCAATAATGTAATCAAATCAAAATCACTGAAATTTGCTCAGTTGCAGAATTTTTGCTGTCATTATTTTTTTTTTTTATGACGAATTTCCCCATAAATCGCTATCGCTAAATTCTGCAAGTGATTCTGATTTATTATCGCTGTTTTTTAGCTGCTCTAAAACAATTTTTGCCATAAAGGGACACTTTTGGTTGCTATGGGCAATCTACAGTTTGCAGGGAGAAAGAACAGTTTTTATTATATAAAAGGACATGTAGTGTACAGGGCAGACCACTAGGGACATGGGGGGGGTGTGTATTTTTTACATACAGTACTGTAATCTATAAGATTACAGTGTACTGTATGTATAGTGTTTGTTTACTTTTTTAAATTTGGCGCCGTTCCCCCCCCTATGTCGCGACGCTCGCAGGGAAGGGAATCGGCGGAACACACAGCATCAGGCGGACATCCGCCCGCCGTGTACTGCGGGGATTCATCGCTGGATCGCAGAGAAAAGGTAAGTAAACTTTTTTCTGCATCCAGCGAGGCAAGTCCGTGTGTGGCACGGGGTTACCGATCGTAGCTTTAAAATCTCACCCCGTGCCACACACGGGAAGACCGCCAGGGAGGTTAATGAGCTTTGGAGTTTATTGGCTTTTTTCTGAACGCCCGAAATTTGCGTTCAAAGTGCCGCTTTTTGGCGTAAAAAACGCTAAAAAATGCAAAACGCTGAAAAATGCAAAAAAAAAGCTCAAAAACGCCAGCGCCAGCGTTTATCCATTAAAAAAAAAAAGTAATAAAAAAAAAATGATAAAAGCTACACTGAAAAACGCTGATTAAAGCTATTGCAAAAACGCTAAAAAACGTTGCAAGGCTCCCTGCAAAGCTACTGGCGTTTTTTTATAGCTTTTATCAGCTTCAGTGTGCATGGAGCCTAAAAGGGCACGTCCATAAAGAGTGGTCAAGGTGCGGAGTCATATCAGTCATCAGCAATAACATGTTATTCAGGGAATCTGAAGTGGAAAATTCAATCCAGATAAGCCATAGCGGCTGCTGTATTTGTAGCTGCTGACTTTTATTTTCTTTTGAACAAGAGTGAGTTCCTATTTAATTTAAAAGAATTGCTGACCATAGGAGAGAAATAAAAGTAAACTGTACAATTCCCTTTCATACAGGTAACTCATCTTTAACCACTTAAGCCCTGGACCATTTTGTAGCTAAAGGACCAGGCCTTTTTTTGCGATTGGGCACTGTGTCGCTTTAACTGACTATTGCGCGGTCATGCGACGTGGCTCCCAAACAAAATTGGCATCCTTTTTTTCCTACAAATAGAGCTTTCTTTTGGTGGTATTTATTCACCTCTGCAGTTTTTATTTTTTGTGCTACAAACAAAAATAGAGTGACAATTTTGAAAGAAATTCGATATTTTTTACTTTTTGCTGTAATAAAATCTCCAGTACATTTTAGTTGACTAAAATCGAATGTAGCATTATGTAACCAGTTGCCAACCAGCCGCCGCATTTACACTGCGAAAAATTGGCTCGGCTGCGCATATCAACATACTGGTACATCAGTTCATGCACTGGCTTTTGCGGGCACTCACCCGCTGCGCGCCGCGGAAGACCCTCTGCGGGTCCGGTGAACTCGATGTCCACTGGCCCTCAGCGATTGCGTGAAAGGAGATCTGTCAATGTAAACAAAGAGATCCCCATTCTGACAGGGGAGGAGAGAGAGATCTGCTGTTCCTAGTGATCAGGAACAGCGATCTCTCTTCTTCCAGGCAGCCTATCCCACATACAGTTAGAAACACTTCCCAGGAAACACAGTTAACCCCTTTGATTGCCCCCTAGTGTTAACCCCTTTCCTGCCAGTGCCATTTATACAGTGATCAGTGCATTTTTAATAGCACTGATCACCGTGTTGGTTTCACTGGTCCCCAAAAAGTGTCACTTAGGGTCAGATTTGTCTGCCGCAATGTCGCAATCCCGCTAAAAATGGCAGATCGCCACCATTACCAGTAAAAACAATAACAAAATAAATAAAAGTCTCTAAATCTTTCCCTTATTTTGTAGACTATGACTTTTGTGAAACCAATCAATATATACTTATTGTGATTTTTTTTTTTTTTTACCAAAAATATGTAGCAAAATATATATTGGCCTAAACTGATTAATAAACTTGCTTTCATTTATTGCACAAAAAATAAAAACCACAAAGGTGATCAAATACCACCAAAGGAAAGCTCTATTTGTGGGAAAAGGACATCAGTTTTGTTTGGGTATAACGTCACCTGGTCAGGGGTAAATCAAGGGGTAAATCCTTCCGGCGCTGAAGTGGTTAAGAACTGCCAAACTTATTATATACTGAAATAAATATCTAATAACATGTTTTTATTTCTGATATAAAGGTTTGAACGTGCACTACAGGCTGTTGTGATATATAACGGCTTTATAAATAAGACCATGTTTGATAAACAAACAAAAATATAGCTTTTTTGACAAACAGAAGTACAACTTATAAAAAAATAACCAAAAAAAATGTAATCTCTATTGGCTGTAATGCCATTGCACGCATTACCTGAATATATTAATAACATTAAACATCAAAGGGGTTGTAAAGGTAAATGTTTTTTCACCTTAATGCATCCTAGCAGCTTAGTAGATGCCCCCTACTTATTGTTATGTGGTAGTGCAATAGCGCAACAATACATGTTTAATGTTTATTGTGCTATTATTAACCAATTGCCGGCCACCTACCTGTAAATGTACATAATATTTTTACATTAAAAAAGGGGTTATGACAACAGTTAGCTGCTATAACCCAAGTATCTTTTTTTTGTTAGGCAGCCGGCTTTCAGATAAAAGTGATCCCGGTGGCTGATTCATCATGGGACCACTTTTATAGGTGGCGGGAGAGGTGCCTCTTCCTGCCACCTACCGATTGTTTCGAAAGCGATCAGGTCCCCCAGCTGGGCAGGAAGTCAAGAGAAAGCAAGATGGCCCTCACTTGGCTCTATGCCCTTGGAGGATCGGAGCAGCCTTCAAAGTCACTTACAGTTCTCGTCCGTGAGCTTTTTTTTTTTTTTTTAAAAGCTGGGGTTGGAATTGTGTCCTTGAGTTAAAAAAGGGCAGCAGAGGGTGCCAAAGAGATAGTGTGAATGAGTGTAATGCGTGGAACTGCATAGGAAAGGGAAAGGATTGATGATTCAGAGATGACTCAGCGGAACAGGAATGTGTGATGGGGGAGGCAGATTCAGGAGTGTGCAGTATACTTTTCTGGGATGAGGAGGTAACCTAAAAGTCGGAATGGGGAAATAAATGAGGGTGAGGGAAAACACAGGGCAGGCTGCTTTATACTTTGGGGATGGGAAGGTGAACTGCAAGTGAGGATGGGGAAGTAAATAGGAGTGAGGAGTGCACAGGACAGCACTGTTAATTTTGTCAATGAAAATATTTTTGTCGACTAAATTAACACTGGTGAAAATTAGAATTGATTGTTGACATTGTTTTTTCGTCAATTAACTTAGGCCTAATTTTATATTTGCTATCGTGAAACGTGGCGCAATGACTGAGAGGAAACAGATCAAGGCAAGCAGGAAATTATTTATTGATTCCCGATTGCTCCCCATTGTTCTGTTCTTAACGTACAGGTGTATGACAAAGCATATCAAACTGATCCCCTGACAGCAGTATGGGACCCCTCTATTGGATGTCTGTGTGAGAGAAATTAGATTTGATGAGCTGTACCAATCACAGACAAATTACTCTAAATTACATTTGCTTGATGTGGTGAGGTGCAGAACTAACATTCCCCAGCAGGTGGAGCTCCTGATCCACAAATCATTTTCTGCATTGTGTGACTACTGAGAGTTTAAACTCTTCCCATCGCCATCAATCAGCAGTTAGATTGTCTACATCTAGGTACCAGGACTCTTTAGCTGCTTCTGTAGAAATACAAGTCACTCCTATGAACCCAGTCCTATAGGGTAGAGGGGTAAAATATATATTCTATATATAAGAGCTACAAGTCTCAGTATTCCCTTCTTCATCTGGAGTGGCATCTGGCCAGAAAAATACAGTGGAACCTCGGTTTAAGAGTATCACGGTTAACGAGCATTTTGATTTGAAGCAACTTTTTTTTTTTAATTCTTACTCGGTTTGCGATTGTTGTCTCGCAAGACGAGCAGAATTCAACCTAATAGGGCCTGCAGTACCGCATGTGGCCTGAGCTGCGGGGGCGTCTGAGCTGAACAGCGATGATCACAGCCGTTTGGCAATGCACGGAAATACACAGTTTCCGAGCCTTTCCGACGTTTGCCGAGGTCAGCCGACGTGTCCTCGGGCCTTTCCGGCGCTTTTTTGAGGCTCTCCGGCGCCCCCACACCTCTGGCCACATGCAGTATTTCATCCCATTGAAGTCAATGTGGAACAAATTATTTTAGTTTCCATTGACTTCATTGGGGAAACTCGCTTTGATATGCAAGTTCTTTGGATTACGAGAATTATTCTGGAACAGATTATGCTCGTAATCAACTGTATTCCTTTCTTCCCCTCCCCCAGGGTTCTTCCTATAGGTCAGTGATGGCGAACCTTGACACCCCAGATGTTTTGGAACTACATTTCCCATGATGCTCAAGTGCAGTGCAGAGTGCATGAGCATCATGGGAAATGTAGTTCCAAAACATTTGGTGTGCCAAGTTTCACTATCACTGCTAAAGGTTGTCACCCAGTACAGACTTTCCGATCTCATTAAAGCTTGGATTGGGAACTTTGTGTGTGTCTTGGGGGAGAGAAGTCTGAAGATTAGCATTGTACATCAATATAGTTTTCTCTTGGTGGTATTTAATTAACACTGGGTTTTTTGTTTTTGCTAAATACATGAATAAATACAGAAAATTTTGAAAGAAAAAAAAAACCTTTTTCATAGCTTGTTATAAAATTTTGCAAACAGCTCATTTTAATTTTTCTCTGATGTGTGCTGATAGGCAGCACTGATGTGCACTGGTGGGTACTGATAAAGAGGCGGCACTGATAGGCACTGATAGGTGTCACTGATGGGCACGAGTAGGCGGCACTGATAGGCAGCACTGATGGGCACTGATAGGTGGTATTGATGGTAACTGATATACTGATGATAAGGTGGCACTGATAGGCAGCACTGCTAGTTGGCGCTGATTGGCACTGATAGTTGGCACAGATGGGCACTGATCGGCGGCAATGATGGGCACTGGTAGACAGCACTGATAGGCAACACTGATGGGCACTAGTAGGCAGTACTGGTAGGCGGCACTAATAGGCGGCACTGATGGGCACTGGTGGCTGCATTGATAGGCGGCGGTCATGCAACACTGTACCCTAACACATTTTTTATAATTTTATTTAGACAAATAGAGCTTGACTTTGGTGGTATTTAATCACCCAGGTTTTATTTTTTATTTTTTTTCTAAATAAATAAATACAAAAAAAATCTTGATAAAAAAACAAATTAAAACTTTTTCATAGTTTGTTATAAATTTTTGCAAACAGATCATTGGATGAGGAGGCTGCACTGATGAGCACTGATAGACAGAACTGATGGGCACTAATAGGGGGCACTGATAGGCAGCACTGATGGGCATTGGTAGGCGACATTAAGGGACACTGATAGGTGGCATTGATGGGCACTAATAGGCTGCACTGATAAGCACAGATGAGGAGGCTGCACTGCAAGGCGGCACTGATCAGTGACACTGATTGTCACGGTTAGGCAGCACTGATGGGCACTGATAGATGCGCCAATGAGCCCTAACAGGTGGCACTGATGGGTACTGATAGGCACTGGTAGGTGGCACTGATGAGCACTGATTGGCAGCACTGGTGGGCACAAATTGGCAGCACTGGTGGGCACTGTTGGGACTGCACTGATAATCAGAAAAATGATATTTAGTGCCCTAATTATCGGTGTGCATGTCCCTTTAACACAAGTCGGTTATCATCCCTCCTCTCCTCACACTGTCAGCATGAGGAAAGGAGTGTCGATAACCGGCATCTGTTTACCTCTTTGATCAGCTGTGATTGGACACAGATGATCACCTTGTAAAGAGCTGCTGAACAGTGGGCACGATCATGGGAGGCCATTATATGATGGCTTCCCAGAACTGGACAACTGCTGTAGTGGTCATTTGGCTAGAGCGAGGTCAACAAGTGGGTAAAACTGTTTATAACTCAAGCTGAGATGTCAATTAAAAATAATACACACATAATTTTATAGTGACTGCTGACTCACTTATATTAATGAAATTACACCTGAGTTAATTCATCAAATATATGATTGTATGGCAAAATCGTCCTCATGAGTCAACGTGTTTCTCTGATTTAACTTCCTCAGGACGCATGAGAATTCAGCAGCAATCACTAAAAGTGCAAAGAACAACAAAAAACACATATAATATATATAAAAATTACAATACTAGAAATATTATTAATAGCCATTTAATTTATTTAAAATATAAGCTGTTTTAATATGGTTGTAAATAAACAATATTTTTATGAATGATTTGTGTTCCCTTTCATTGTCAGTTAAGTCCATTGATTTTTTTTCTATGAACATTGTTCATCGCTATGGGAAATGAGAGCAATGCACTGTAATTAACATTTATAGTTTTGAATCAGTTCTGGTATTTATAAAATAAATAAAAAATGTCCCTTTCAGGTAAAGTCTCTGATATTTTTTTAACACCTTTTTTCTCCTTTTGTAGCGGATTCAGCTTGCGGAGTCATTGGAATCTCTGGAGATTGTCCCGTATTCAGCTCCAGCTCCATCATGGGGGGGGTGACTCTCCTCCACTCGCCCGATCCGTGAGTTCCATCATTCACTGTACAATATTGATTGACCCATCAGAATTCAGTCAGAGCAGGGAAGAACAGATTTGGATTGGTTGTCCTGCATAGTGCTTGGGGTTGTTGAATTCCTCCTTTCCCTTTAAGCTGCAGATTAATACAGAATAGGGATGAGCTTCGCGTTCGATACGAACGTATGTTCGACTCGAACATTGTATGTTCGTACGTTCGACGAAATTCGAACAAAAGGTTATGCCTCTTTTCTCTCATTAAGTAATATAAATAGAATAATTAATACACTACTCTACAATACAGATATAAAATAGAATACAATTAGGTCGCGTACACACAGTCGGTCCAACCCGATGAGAATGGTCCGACGGCAGGCAGGTGATTGTGCTATTTACAGACGCTATTACACGTATAGACACCCAGCAGGTACAATATTTAAAGGAATTTTTCATTTTTTTATTTTTTATTTATTATATTATTATTATTATTTTATTTATTGCTCCTGGAGCAGTGATTTTAAGGCCTCTTTCACACGGAGCGGTCCGTTTTTCGGTCCGCTCCGTGTGTGTCCGTCGGCTCAGCGGGGGGTCCCGCTCAGCTGTCGGCAGACAGGGCGGTCCCCGCACACTGTGCAGGGACCGCCCTGTCTCTCCTCCGCTATCCCCTATGGGGAATCGGATGGAAACGGACCGTCTGTCCGTTTGCATCCGATCCGATCCACCGGACGGAAGAAAAATAGGGTTTTCTTCCGTCCGCAAAACGGATCCAGGCGGACGCGGATAGTAGGCGGACGTTAGCGGATGCATCATCCGCTAACGGATCCGCTCCCATAGGGACACATTACAAGTCCGTAAACGGACTTGTAATTAGCGGACCGTTCGTCCGCTCATGTGAAAGGGGCCTAATGATGCTTAAATAAAAAATAAAAACATTTCTTTAAATATTGTACCTGCTGGGTGTCTATAGTTTTGCCTGTGAAAACGTCTTTGAGAACCCGGGTCTTGCCCCAGGGAACATGTATCAATGGAAAAAAAGTTTTAAAAACTGTAATTTTTTCAGGAGTCCTGCTTCTGAAAAAACAACAGTTTTTTATTTTTTTTTCCATTGATACATATTCCCTGCGGCAAGACCCGGGTTCTCAAAGACGTTTTCCAACAATAACTTGAATATTGGTCTCTAAAATGATCGTTTTTGAATTTGAACGTTCGAGTCCCATAGACTTCAATGGGGTTCTAAATGTTCGCGCGAACGGTCGGTCTGTTCAACGGTTCTGGTGCAAACCGAACGCGGGGGTGTTCGGCTCATCCCTAATACAGAATATGAATATTGCAACATCTTCCAGAGCACCCCTTTCAGCACTGAAATACAGTCAGATTGATTGATTGATCTGTAAAAATTGCAAAACTCAGAACACTTCTATCACATAGTGACACCATAACCAATGACATAATTTAAAGGAAATCTCCTTCTTTAACTTCCCCCAACTGTAAATAAATAAAGGTCAGTGGTGGATGGTGTTTTTGGGGGGGGGGGGTTAACAACAAACATCAGGGCATCAGGCAGAGGCGGGCATCCATCTCCTGTGTCTTCTTCTCCTCCTCGATTCCACCATGTGTCTCCTCCCCTCCTCCTAGGTGTCCAAAAGGATCGCCTGTCCTTTCAGTCAATCAGGTGACGGGTTTCAGTCCTGCTTCCTGATTGGCCGGGAGGAGGATCAGTGTTACAACAGCGAATATTCATTTGCACTTGCAACACACCTGGGTGGGCTCCGGATGCAATGCTCTGTGCCCCGAGCCCACCCTATGTGCCTTGAGCCTTTGGCTCTAATCAGGTGCTGGATGCATGGATAGCGGGGCGGCAGCAAGGATGGGGGGGGGGTGATGCCTGTGTGCCCTTAATGAATGCGCCTCCCCTGTTTAGAGAGTAAATGATCTAGTGATGAGATCAGTAGATAATCCGTCGTACCATCCTCATTGTCTTCTTATATCCTATAGGTTGAGGATGATTTGAAGCAGTTGAAGCTCAGTGACCGACAGGAACATTTGCAGTACTGGACAGAGCTTGGGTAAGCAGCCAATCACAGCTGATGATGAACCACTGTGTAAAATGTGACACTGCTCCTCTTAGGGGGCCAGTTGGAGGAATTCAAGTAATTATATAAATGTGGGGAGCTTAAATTCCAACTCTAGCCTTTGGTTTATTATAGGTTGGAATGCAGAAAGTTTGGTCCTGTTTAATTCTATTGTCATCCTTGTCCTTATTAAAGGATTTCTCCTCAGTTCAGCTTTAATAGAAAGTAAAACAGAGCAGTGCTTTGTACGAGAACCAAATGGGGATCCAGAATCCCCCTCCAACCATTCCCAAGGAAAGACTGACACTGACAAGAGATGCTTTAGAACTCTGGTCTTTTACATGTTTTCCTACACATGTGTGTGAATGTGATCAGCTTAATGTGAGTTCATATAATGTGGTATATGTATATAATGTGTACGTATTTACAGTATTTACATGGCTTTGCTAGGTAGAGCTGCACAGCTGTAAGTTTACCAGTCAGGGTATGTCTGAATGAAAATAATAGTCTCTAATAATATGAAACATCAACAATGCCCCTGATAGCTGGGAACGTTCTAAACTTTAGCATAATTTTGTCCCCAAATAATCTGATTTGGTGACAATGAGCCGTCATGATTTATTGGGATAGTAATGACAAGTCCACCTAAAGGTATAAGATACATAGCGGCCATATTTGATCATAGTGCTCTCTGTCCTGAGTGACTCACTTCTCTCAGGTACCTTTGTCATGGTATCTAACCAACGCAATCTTACCAACTGTTCTGTGATAAGATCCTATGATCAGGGCGTATGGTTGGATGCAGGATTTGTCCAAACAGGCAGCTGTGTGCAGTTTCCAACATGGAGAAAGTTCTGCTGCCCCCTTTTCCCTTCCTGACTCATTGGGGTTAACAGGTCTTCTTCCCTTCTAGAAAGAGACTCCGCAGTGCCATCTGCCAATATGAGGAGAGAGTGCTACATTTCCTCTATGACCAGGTGAGAACCTCCTCATAAACCCCACCAAATCAAACCTCATCCTCCGAAAACCCCATGAATTCAACCCCATCCTCCAATCCCCAAAGAATCACCCCCACAAGCTCCCTCCTACCCCCAGCCCCAATTTATGAAGGGTATTTCCCATTATCCTTGACTAATGAACATTCTGCTCACATATTTTTTTAGCACACTGGCATTGAAGGTCTTCTTGGAGCCGTGAAGGAAATCTGTTACCTTCTCCGCTCGGTGGAAACCAAAGAGATCAGTGATGGCCTGCAGGGTGTGCGCGCTGCTTGTTACCAGCCAAATCAGGTGAGTACATTGCAGGGGCCCCAGCCATTACAATTCATGGACATGAAAAGTTTCTAGAGCTTGTGCTTGTACTCAGCATAAAGCGCTCAGCCTGGAGGTGGAAAATAATATTTCAGCCATTACACACAGTGATTTCCTATTCAGCATTAAGCCTAAGCATCTGCCATTTAACACAATACAATCTGATTTATCAATGCTATATAGTAGACATATGCATAGATGCCAACTGTCCTGGATTTGCTGAGATATTCCCGCATTGTAGACCTCAGGCCCCATGATGCTGTGTCCTGGGATCACAGTGTCACCCTTATTTGAGTTACTGCACATGCACAGTAAATCAATAAACAAAGCATTCATTATGGTGCAAGCGAGTAGTCCCTGGATAATTAGAGGGGTACACAAGCAATTAGTAATTTTTTATAGCACCATAACATCTAATTCGCATTGCAATTTTCGTTAAGTCATCTTCTCTGCCAAACAACTGCTGAGATAAAACCAATTACATTACAAATCATGAAGAGAGTCTATTGTTTTATAAAGGTGCCACCACAGTGACTCAATAGATATGCAGGATTTGCTTCTTACTGTTGCACAGTGATTGCCTTTTCTGTTCCTCTCCCAATGTTTTGCTAATTAAAGGGGATCAGTCCGAACAGAGCTGCCATTCCATCCTGTATACACGTCATCATGCATCACACATGCTGTGTACATGCATGTTGTTACACACATAGAATGCCCGGTGACTGGGTAATTTACATTCGTCTGCTAGCTAACACAGACGCAAGAAGCACAGAGTTCTATCTATGTGCTGTGAGAACGTGCTGGCCTCCATCTTCGACGCAGAATCCCAGGCACCGAATGTTGAATATTAATGGTTCCCCCGCAGGCAATGTTCCCGGGACCAGCGCCCAGGCTGATCTGCGTTTGCCGAAGTTCATGGCCGGTTCAGCCTGTTCTCCGGCGGCAGAGGACTCCACTGATTTGCAGCTTTTCCTGTGAAGTGTCGGATCTGATCGCATGATAAATTGTCTCCGGGGATCTTGTGTCAGACAGCAATGTGCTTGTCAGGCAGCGGACACAGCATGGTCACTCAACGGCCAGATCTGAGGGATTAGTCTGACAATGCCCTCTGTGCCCTGTCCTACATGACTTGGGGTCCCCCCCCCTAATTATTCTTCATCTCAAAGCGCAGTACACACACTGCACAGTGAGCGCATTTGTTGCACTGAACAGTTACCCTGCTGTACAGTCAATTTGGGGATCATCTGTAGTAGAAACACAATGCTAAGTCCATATGATATGCAGTAATCTGGACTTACAATCACTTCACTATTTATCTGTACTGTGTCATTGAGCACAGAGCCACTAATTTACTAATAAGATGTCATGGAAGTGTCTTTGAGATTATAGTGTCAACAGGGATTGACAATAAAGGGTACCTGTCAGCAGAGCTTTTTTTCTCAGAAAATAGGTGCAGGAACTCAACCACGATTTCACAAACAGTAGAAGGGTCTTAAAGGGGCATTAAATACCAGAATTGCATTACATACAGTGTGCAGAGTTCAGGGGGTTACAAAGCAGTCACTTGTAAACACAGAAACCAGACTTCTGTGTTCACAAGTGATTGTGGAGAGCGGGCACCAAAGGGTCTGAGCCAAAGGTGGTGG
Source organism: Rana kukunoris (assembly GCA_029574335.1). NCBI lineage: Eukaryota > Metazoa > Chordata > Amphibia > Anura > Ranidae > Rana > Rana kukunoris. The sequence continues at coordinate 423,335,773 of CM056051.1, read as the reverse complement.
AACTGAGTTCCCCCAAGTTCCCCCAGAAAAAAAGCCCTGCCTGTCAGTACCTTTAAACGTCTGAATGAATACGTCCCTGACATATTATTACAATATACCGTGGAAGAGAAGAGGTAACAGCGCTCTCTGCAGGGACAACACAGTCCATACACCAGATCCACTCACAGGTGCCTAGGCTCAATGTATCCCATCACACTCCAATGTAATAAATAGTAAGAGCTGGCAAAATTGAAACCCTTAAAGTGTCGTTTATTGGTACATCAGAGTGACAGTAAAAAAATAGAGCTGATGCATTACGGCAATAGCCATTTTCTTAGCTACGACTAAGGCTATTCCCGAAATGCATCAAACACTATTGTTTTACTGTCATTCTGATGTACCAAAAAACGACACTTCGAGGATTTCAGTTTTCAGGGATTAGGCATTTCAGGGATTAGACATGTGCGGTTCGTTTTTTTCTGAATTAAAGTTCAGCCAAATTTTAGTCATTCGAAAATTTGGATGTATCATTATTTCCAAATTAAAAAAGTACCAAATTTAATAATGAAATTTGAATCCGGACGAAATTCCAATTTGAATAGTGTTCGAATAGTTTCCGAATTCGAATAGTTTTCAAATTTCCAAAGAGAATAAAATAGAATGGAAAATAAAGGAATAGAATGGAAAATAAAGGAATAGAATATATATATATATATCAATATATATATAAAAATAATATATATATATATATATATATATATATATATATATATATATATATATATATATATATATATATATATATATCAATTCTATTCTATTCCTTTATTTTCTATTCTATTTTATTATTTTTGAAAATTCAAAAACTATTTGAAAACGGTTCAAATTGTAAAACTATTCAAAATCGATTTGAAAATGTTTTAAATACTGTAACGACTTCCCAAGTAGGGGAGGGTATCAGCCGTTGGAGACGTCCTTTCCCCTGGCAAGTTGCTATGCAAGTAAGTCCAGTATAAGCCCATCCACGAGATCCAGAGTGAGAGTCAGGTCCAGTGGACAGAATACATATCCCATCGCATGCCCTTTCAAAAACGAGACAGGCTACGTTTTGAAGGGTCAAGTAGACTAACTTTAATGGTACATTTCTTGGTTTATATCTAGTTACAAACTTGTGAGTACTCAAAGAACAATGGAACTCTCCGCCCCCTCCCTCCACAGGGGGGCCCCACGTTAGACACCCTGGCACCAGGCCAACGAAGCCACATTCCTTTCTCAAATAGACTTCAATCAACCCCCAGAACAATACTTAATCACTTAAGGATAAACACAGGTCTTTCACACACACAATAGATCAATTAACCTTTGGGATAGACAGGTGCATTAGCATACCTAAAGAGAGGTTTTAGGAGCCAGGCTGATTCAGTTCTAATCTACATCTAAACAGACAGAGGATGTTCACACCTCATAATATCCCACTGCATGATTTAGTATAGATGTACAGGCAGAATACATAGTTCCGTTACAAATACTATTCAAAATTGATTTGAAAACTTTTCGAATTAGAAAACGATTGGAAATTGATTCAAAAACTTTTCGAATCAATTTGAAAACAAATAATGAAAACGAATCCCGAAAACAAATTAAACGAATGAAACAAATTTAAAAGTTTTTTTTGTTTTTTTTCCTATTCATACATACATTGGTGGATGGAGCATCAGACCCTGGCGTCTCTGCACTGAGAACTGAACCACTGAACACCGCTGATGACTCAGTTCTCACTCTTCCCCAAGCAGAGCGATGCTGACTGTCAGTATAGCTTCTGCTCAAGTAGAGCATTGGAGCGCTGAGCTGTGGAGGGACGGGAAGCGACCGTCTCAGCGGCTCGCTGAGACTGCCATCGATCAAGGTAGCTGGCGGATCCAGACCTGGAAGTCGGAATGACACGCTGCTCCGACTGATGGCAGTGACGTCATCGGAGAGCGGACTTCAGACCACTCTGCTGAAAACGGGTCACGGATGTGCAAAACGAATTGCACTCCTGTGACCCAGAGGAGAAGCCCAGACTAAAATGCTCAGGCTGGACTTCTCCTTTAATCCTTTAAACAAAAACCTGCAAGAAAAAGGCATAATGAGCTAGTTTGCACAGCATACTAGCTTATTATGTGGCACTTACCTGAGATTGAAGCCCCCAAAGTCCTCCTCAGTCACGTCCACCGACGCGCCATGTCTCATTGGAGCTTCTGATCCGGCTCTGTGATTGGCCGGTGCGGTGATGATGTCACTCCCGCGCATGCGTGCGGGACCAGCAGATCCCCACGCATGCGCGGGAATACGCCATTAACCCTGTTATGCCATTCACAAAAAACGGCACGCTCAGTGTGCCTGCGCAGTAGACATCGGTGCATTCCTTACTTCAAATATCTTCTTAACCGTGTAGGTTAAGAAGATATTTCTTGCACCTACAGATAAGCCTTAATCTAGGCTTACATGTAGGTGCAAGGTGAAAGGGGGGGGGGGGGGGGGTTACAGCCACTTTAACTAAACAAATGTATGTAAATTATGATTCGAAACAAAATGAAACAAATATTTTCGTTCTGCACATGTTTAGCAGGGATTCCCTGTCAGCACTGTCTGTGTTGATAAAGGGGAATCACCAAGCAATAAGATCATTGTAACTTTGCAACAAGTCTCAAGGTGAGAAGGTGCAGCAGCGGCTGATCTGTGTCACAGCCAGGAACTGCACAGGTACATGATTGTGCTATCCCTGATCTGGCATCTATGTCCAGGCGGTAGATTTGACCATGCATAATGGCTAAACAATGATGGCACCACCCTTCTCGTAAATAAAAAAAACATGAACATTTTCACTTTAAAAGAAATATATAGCAGTGTTGTACATTTTATTTATTCTTAAAAAAATAAAATGTTAAGGTAAAATAGTTTTTATTTTTATTTAGAAAGGTCATTATGAAATAATGTATAAGAATATTTGTGTTTTCAAACCAATCCAGCAGGTGGTGCTCTTGGCCCCCTTTTGTGTTTTTCAGGCTCTAATTATCTGCTTTGTTTATAATATAAAGTAATAGAAATAAAAAGAAGAGATTTTATGGAAATAGAAATACAAAGGTATAAAATATCAGTTTAATATCTTATACACTGAATGTGAAAATGTAATGACCCCCCCCCCCCCCCCACATTCAATGACCAGTGGGGGGCGGGACTGGGATACATCGCCCTGCAGGGTACATACACAATAGAGCTGTAGAATTATAAAATGTGACAATCCATCTGGCATAGTTCTCTTACCAATCAACGCAATCCTTTTCTCTCCACAGATCTGGACTATGTTACCGCAGGGGAAGAGTAAGTGACGTCAGGTTAATTTATTGTCATTAGAACTGAAGGGGATGATATGTTTCCTCCTCTGTGACATCTGACAGACAAAACTGACCTATCGCATAAACATATGCAGAGAATGGGCGTTACATTCACTAGCCACTGGCTGACAAGCGCAGCTAAGGAAATGTAAAGATTCACAGAACATAAAATTACCCTTTAAGATTACAGTGAACGATATATGCAAGGAGAGCAGCTGGTTGTAAACGGAAAATAGTGTTATATAAAGACTGCCAATGATGAGCTATTCTTTTTTCCTTGGCTGCTTTGCTAGCCTGATCGTTTCAATGCTGTCTGACACACTGCCTGAAAAAGAAAGTTTGGTGAACCTTTACTTGTTTCCAATAGAAGACAGGCAATCTGCGTGTTCTCAAGGTCAGCAACAGCAGCCCACATGTTTCTATTAAGACAGCTGCACTTTAAATCAGAATAATGTCCTCTGTGTCCTGCCCTCATGGACATATGGTGACAGTGTGGGGGGGGGGGGGGGGGTGGAAGAGGGTAATACAATACAACACAATAAGAGAAATTGTAACAATATCAAATTAAACACTAGAAATAATGGAGGGGAAGGAACCCAAACCAACCAATCATAATTAATCCTTGTCATCTGCTTCTAGTATAGTGACATGTGATTGGTGTGTAGTTCTAGAGAGGGATTCCTCCAGTATCTTTTGATTTGTATATATTTCTGTTTTTGCATTGTCTCATTCTGTTACTACACTATCCCTGTTATTATATTATCCCTATCTGTTCTTATATTGTTTCCTACTGTAATACTTGCCCTTATTCCTTGGACTGGAGAGTGGAGATTGCCTTCTATCTAGCATGTATCTTTGAAATTCTAGCTGTCATGTCTCTCTCCTGCAGCTCCGGCACAGGACGCAGTGACCGCAGTCTCCCTCGCTATCTCCAGTCTCATCAGTATCTACAGCCGCAGTTTCTGTACAGATTTTCAGGTGGGATCTCCCGATGAGCAGAAGTGGACAGTGGGGACACAAGATCACCTGACCTTCCACCTGTACGCGGTGCACAACCTGCCCGGTAACTGGACGACCAGGTCAGAACTCCACCATTACCCGCTAGCCCTCTGAGCACACCGGGGGAGAGGGAATATACAGAGTTCGTGTGGATTAATTATGGTCAAGACATGGGAAAAATGATTATATTTTAGTTTTTTTAGTTCAGTAAATGTTAAACCACATTTCATAATGTGCATGTTCAGCATACAATATTGTATATTGTTTATAACAAACATACAAAATTATACACTGTGCATATCAAACATGCAACAACATTGTATACTGTGCATAAAAAAACACACTTTATTGTATACTGTGCATATCAAACATACAACATTGTATAACGTGCACATCAAATATACACCAACATTTTATACTTTGTATATCAAAGATCTAACATTTTACACTGTGCATATCCAACATGGACATTGTATACTGTGCATATCAAACAAACAACATTCTATACTGTGTAAAACCACTTTATTGTATAATGTGCTTATCAAGCATGCAACAACATTGTATACTGTGCATATCCAACATACAGCAATGTACACTGTGACTATCAGATATACACCAACATTTTATACTGTGGCTATCAAACATATAACAACATTGTATACTATACATATCAAACATATAACAACATTGTATACTGTGCCTATGAAACATATAACAACATTGTATACTATGCATATCAAATGTGCAACATTTGATATTGTGCATATCAAACGTACCATATGGTACATTGTGCATGTCAAACATACAGCAACATTGTATACTGTGCCTATCAAACTTCTAGCAACATTGTATACTGTGCATATCACATATCCAACATTGTATATTGTGCATATGAAACACACGACAGCTTTGTATGCTGTGCATTTCCAACTTATAGCATTGCTGTATACTGTGTATATCAAATGTATAACAACGTGCATATCTGTGCATATCAAATATTTTACATTGTACACTACACAGTGTATCAAACATACCATATTGTACACTGTGCACATCAAACATACATTGTATATTCTGCATATGAAACATAGACCAACATTGTACACTGTGCATACCCATCAACATCGTTGTATACTGTGTATATAAAATATATAACATTGTATACTGTGCATACATTCAACAACATTATACATTGTAAATAGGAAACTTTCAACATGGTACACATTCTATATAAAAAAAATAGGATTGTACACCATGCATGTCAGATACAATACAACATTGTTTACTGTGCATATCAAATATACAACAACATTGTACACTGTGCATATCTAACCTATAACTGTGCATATCCAACCTACTGTATAGCTGTGCATATGAGTATTGTTTTTTTCATATGCACAGCACATGATGTTTTTTGTTTGATATGTACAATATAGTTGTTTTGTTTGTTTGATAAGCACACTATATAATGTTGTTTAGTTTGATATGTACACTATACAGTGTTGGTGTATGTTTGGTATGCACAGTATAGTGTTGTTTTTTAAGCACAGTGGTATGCAATTGTTGATAAAAAAAAATTGTAGGGTTTTGTTAAATTTTGCCACTTTTATAATAGCAGTACCTGTTTAATATACGGTATATGTTAGTGCAAAATTTCATTTCATTTTTGTTTTGTTATTCAACTTAAAATGAAATATTGCAGATAGGTATAGTTATTGTTTTCATCTTGCAGGTTGATTTTTGGAATCACTTTTTTACTGGAATAATGCTTTGTTGATAAAAGCCTCTAGTTTACAGAGCTAAATAGCTGAATAAGCAGAGAGCTGACTCTCCTTCCCCATTCTCCCTGAGAGAAGCCCATGAGGCACAGTCCAGCAGTCTTCACCTGTCGATTAAATATAATTTAGTAAAGAATTGGCGGTGTATCATTGAGAAAGGAAAATCGAGAACCTGCTCTCCCGTACACGCGAACAGGTTTTCCGACGGGAAAACTCAGATGAGAGCTTTTGGCGGGGAATCCTGGCCCTGTGTATGCTCCATCAGAGTTTTTCCGACGGGAAAAAATCCATCAGGAATCCCGGCAAGAAAAAAGAGAGCAGCCCTGTACACACGGCTGGGAATCCCATCAGGAAAAAAAACGTTGGTTTTCCTGACGGGATTCCTGTCAAACTTGCCTTGTTAAGCCATGTTTACAGACGGCCACGCAAAAGGACCAACGTTCTTTTGAATGGCAAGAACGTGGTGACGTCATCGACTATGACGAGCCGGCATCTTGTCACATTCGATTCCGTCGCCGCAATCCTGCTACATCCCACAATAACTTTGTATGCTACATGCGTCTAAAGTGTTATCGGGCATGCACAGTTTTTCTACACTCAGGTAAGCATACAGACGGTTTTCTCAGCAGGAAACACTCTGCCGGGACCCCCAATGGGAAAATAGAGAGTAGGGTTCTCTATTTTCCCGTCAGGATTCCCAGCTGTTTCCTGACAGAAAAACTGCTAGGGAGCATACCAGTGGCGGCTGGTGCTCCAAATTTTTTGGGGGGGCGCAAACGAAAAAAAACAATTGTAGCCTCACTGTACCTATCAATTGTCACCACTGTGCCATGCCATCAAATGCAGTCACTGTGCCATCAAAACGCAACCACTGTGCCATCAAAACACAGCTGCTGTGCCATGCCATCAAACGCAGCTACTGTGCCATCAATTGTCACCACTATGCCTTCAAACACAGCCACTGTGCCCCCAATTGTCGCCACTGTGCCCCCAATTGTAGCCACTGTGCCCCCAATTGTCGCCACTGTGCCCCCAATTGTCGCCACTGTGCCCCCAATTGTCGCCACTGTGCCCCCAATTGTAGCCACTGTGCCCCCAATTGTAGCCACTGTGCCCCCAATTGTTGCCACTGTGCCCCCAATTGTCGCCACTGTGCCCCCAATTGTCGCCACTATGCCCCCAATTGTTGCCACTATGCCCCCAGCTGGCCCTGATAGGCACTTCCCCACAGCCAGTCAGCTGCCACTATTCAGCTGACCGGCGCTCAATGTCTGGTCAGCTAAATAGCGGGCGGCAGCGGGTGAAAATATACAGATTCATACAGTGTATGAATCTGTATATTTTATTGGCTGTGAGCTAGCCAGAATGGGTGGCACTCCTGCGTCCCTATGGATGCACAGCCACTGGAGCATACACACGGCCGGGATTCCAAATGCTCTCATGGCAGTTTTCCTGCCGGAAAACAGGTCGTGTGTACGAGGCTAGCAGGTTCTCTTGTCCGGCGGTTTTTAGGCAGTTTTCCCATCGAAAAAACTGCGAGGAGCAGACACACGGCCGGGATTCCAGGCCAAAAGCTCTCCTTGCAGTTTTCCCATCAAGAAACCCGGATGTGTGTACAGGGCTATACACGTGGTCGCAGAACAATACCATTTACAGTACACCCCAAGAGTCTCCCATCACACGTATTAGAACTATTAGCCATGTCATCCAAATAAAGTCATTACAGCATATGGAAAGCCAAACCTTTTTCAGGTTTGGATTGGGTAGGGAAAACATTAGGCCCTCTGGCAGATTTTTGTTGTTGTCTTTATCCGCACTGGAACTATTCACCCTCCCTATTTATCCTGGTGTCACATAAGACAGAAAGTAAGGGGAGATCCAAAATATATCACACAGTCACTAGAGAAAAGAAAATAGAGGGGGAATCGTCCAAAGGGGACACCTGCTCTGGTTACGGTGGAAAGATTTCCGCTTACTTCATGTGTTTTTGGGACAGGAAATTAAGGGAAATCTGCCCATTGAGATGCAAAAAAATATATAAAAAAAGTGGCAGGCATTTAACTCTTCCCCAATCTATCCTAAATTAAATACAAAATACACTTTAAAAGGACCTGCACTCACCAGTAAAAATCCCCCCCCCCCCCCCGCTACAAAATTACATTATGGATCTAATGTTCCCATTAAAGCGCTGTCTGTGCAGATTGTGCCCCAGTTTTGCCTCGGTACATCTTATATAACGGCCCCCTGGGGCCCCATCTATGAGAACAACACTCAGAGAGCTCATTAACTATTTAGAGGAGAAATTACTAAGACAAACAGAACTCCGCCCAGAGACATGATTCGTCTTATGATGGAGATTCTAATGGAGCACTAAAACTAGACAAAGTAGATGTAAACCTGAACTGGATGACATTTAGTTTGCTCTGTGCACTGTATGTTAAAATCAATTGTCTTTTTATTAATACAAAGCTCCTATTTTAACCAATTTTTATTATTTGTTAAATCTCAGTGAAGCCGATCTCCTGCAGCCTCTTTGCAGCCACTGCTTGTCTACATGCACTCCAGTGACATTTCTCGGGCAGATTTACGAATGTTTGAGAAAAACGGCCACTTGTAGTCTCCATTGGAAACCTGTTTGGTAGGGTGGCAACAAAGGAGAGTGGCTGGGAGACATGGACAGAGCACTGAAACCCAATAACAGAAAGTGCCTGAATGAGGACCTTCATGGCAGGACCATCAGGGATAACTTTAATGAAAGTTGCAGATTTAAAAAGATTGAAAATAACTTGAAAAGTTTGAAAATTAAGTTGACATGTTAAAGCTTCTATGAGGTTTTACTTATTGGATTTGCATCTGCTGGAACATTTTGGGTCGTAATGTATGTAGCTGGATGAAGTCACATGCAGACATTATTGGTTGTGCATTGAATATTTGTATGGAGTCACTGTTTATAATCTGACATTTGTCTTCTGTTTTCAGTCAGGATTCCGACTTCTATATTTCATGTTCGGTGACATACAGTGGGAGGAAAATCTGCCCTGATATCAGATCTCAAAATGTGAAGGCCAGACAATCACTCTTCTCCAGACTTGTGTGGGACGAAGTGTAAGCTCTTTTGTCCAGTCCCTCCTTTTGGTTCCCCTTACCGCCTGTGGCTAGACTTGAAAATTGCTGTTCACAGACAGTCTCCATTCAATCTGACAGAGCTTGAGCTATTTTTCACATAAGAATGGGAAAAAAATTCCCTTTCTAGATGTGCAAAGCTGGTAGAGACATCCCCAAAAAGAATTGCAGCTGTAATTGCAGGTGGTTCTACAAAGTATTGACTCGCTTTTGACATATTTATTTGTAAACAATTTGGAGAACCATTCAGAGTCGGTTCACACTGTAGCGGCACGACTTCGGGAGCGACTCTGCAAGTCGTCCTGAGGACGACTTCAGAGGCGATTTGCAAAACGACTTCTGTATAGGAGTTAATGCAGGTAGCCCTGAGCCACCCCCAAAGTCGTGCAGGAAGCTTTTTCTAAGTCGGAGCGACTTGCGTCTCTCCTATTAAAACGGTTCCATTGCATTGAATGGGACGAGTCGCCCCAGTGTGAACTGGCTCTTATCATTTTCCTTCCACTTCACAATTATGTGCCAGTTTGTTTTGGTCTATCACATAAAATCTCAATAAAATACTTTTACATTTTTGGTTGTACCATGAGAAAATGTGGAAAATTTGTCAGAGCACTGTATATGGCCAGATTTAGAAGGTTAGAAGACTAATCCATTACTGGAGCTGCTACACAGGAGATGATATACTGTACATAGTTACATAGTTAGTCAGGTTGAAAAAAGTCCATCCAGTTCAATCATAAAAAAGAAACAAACAAAATAAAACACAGTACAATCCCATACACCCAACTCCATACCCACAGTTGATCCAGAGGAAGGCAAAAAAAAACAGCAGAGCATGATCCAATTTGCTACAGGAGGGGAAAAATTCCTTCCTGATTCCCCGAGAGGCAATCGGATTTACCCTGGATCAACTTTACCTACATCCTAGAAGATATGCACAGTAAATCATCACCCCTTTTTTGTAGTACTATATAGGAGGATGTTGACAGTTCTGCACATTGTGTGCCATTGCCTTACCTCTTAACATCATCTGCCTACCCTGAGCAGCTTGCATTTTATTATCACATCCCTGTCCTATCTATTAATTTACAGAGCAGCTACTGCCACTGAAAGCATGATTTCAGCTGCAGTGTGGCAGCTTGGTATGTAGACCAATTGCAGGAAATCACACCAAAAAATAAAGAGATTGGGGAATTAAAGGTGTCATTTTTTATCAGGAGTTCTCTTTTATAAGTGACCTTGCCATGCTGGCTGATACCAATTGCTGACTCTTGGAGGTAGAATTACTGGCACACAGAGTTAGGCTCTTTTCACACTGAGGAGTTTTTCCCAGGTGGTACAGCGCTATAAATTGCGCCTAAATACCGCCTGAAAAACTCTTGCCCAGCCTTTTCAATGTGAAAGCCTGAAGGCTTTCACACTGAGGTGATGCGCTGGCAGGAGAGAAAAAAATCTCCTGCAAGCAGCATCTTTGGAGCGGTGAAAGGAGCGGTGTGTATACCGCACCTTCACCACTCCTTCCCATTTAAAACAATAGGAAACTGCGGTAATACCGCCCGCAATGCGCCTCTGCATTTTCGGCCGCTAGTGGGAGTTAATACTGCACCTCTAGCGGCCGAATCCTGCAGCAATTCCGACGGTATAGCGCCGCCACCGCACCTCCCGGCCCAGTGTGAAAGGGGCCTTAATGTCTGTGTGGTGTGGTAGAGGTGACCTGTGCACACAGAACTAGAAACCTTTCCAGGATCTAGCCAATGGCAGCCCTGGGCTCTGACATGTTGTCTTTTTGTTTTGTGTTCCAGGATGACATTCCCGCTCCTGGTGGCAGCTCTGCCGTATGAAACGATGTTGGTGCTGAGATTGTACGCGGTGACTGACACTTGCAGCACCTTTCTGGCCTGGTCTTGTCTGCCACTCTACTCCACCAAGTGAGTTATCTGTGTATATACAGTGGACCCCTGCCTTAAACACAATCCTTGGACTTCCCTGAACAGCTTGATCCCAGTGGATATCAGAGCAGCCATAGCTGCTTGTCTATTAGGGTCTATCGATCGCCTTCTTTTCTCTATTTGTTTATAATTAGGATGTAAATTGGGGACATTAATCACTTTGTGATATCCTGTGATGCATGTGAGCGTAGTTCCCTGACCCACAATGATTGGATGTCGGTAGGCAAGAAGACAGTGGTGACCCCATACAGGTAGTTCTTCTTTGTAATAGGAAAAGGCTGACTGCCAGTCCAGAGATGAAAAATTAAAGCAGAACTACACTGCATCTGAGCACCAAAAACGTGTATTCATTCATTTTTAATATTTAAATCAAACTCCCCCATCCATCCATATCTCCATGCTTTATTTTGCTGAGAAATCACTTTGAAAAACACCATCCTAGAAATTCTGGCCTTGGCCATCTTGAGTAAAGGCAGATGATTCATTTAGCATTTACTTCAATGAATCCATCAGCCCTTAGCTCAGACATGCAGGGAAGGTGTGCTTAGTTGGAAAATAACTCTCCCCCCCCCCCTTCTCCTCCTGAAGACTCCTGAGATGTATGGCATCATTTGCCTAGAATTGGAAACCAGGAAGATAATGGAAATTTAAAAATATGATATATTTTACTAACTATTTACTAATGCTAGCAGCATAAGAATTAAAAATAGTCAATGTTATTTGAGAGAATGAAGTTACGCTTTAAAGAAGAACTCCACTCAGAGAACACACCTAGAGTTCAGCTCCTCCCGGGCCTCTAACAGCCAAGAATATGGAGAGAAATTCAAACAATTACAACTTGTGGCCGCTGCTCCCTCTTATGCCGCGTACACACGATAATTTTTGTGATGAAAAAAAACGACGTTTTCAAAAACGTCATTTAAAATCACCGTGTGTGGGCAAAACGTTGTTTTATGTCTTCAAAAAAACGACCAAAAAAAATTCGAACATGCTTGAATTTTTTGTGTCGTTTTTCAAAACGTTGTTTTTTGTGTCATAAAAAGTGATGGTGTGTGGGCAAAACGATGTTGAAAACGACGTTTTTAAAGCCGCGCATGCTCAGAGGCAAGTTATGAGACGGAGCTTCAATGGAACGAGTGCCGTCGAATGTGGTGTACGTCACCACGCTTTGCTAGAGCATGTTGGAAAAAACTATGGTGTGTATGCAACGTCGTTTTGGAAAATGAAGTTTGAAAAACTTCGCCGTTTTGTTTCATCACTTAAAACGTCGTTTTTTTTCATCACAAAAAATGATCGTGTGTACGCGGCATTAGCATGTTATAGCTGAGCATTCCTTCTCAGGTAATGCACCTTGGGAGCCCCCTGTTCTGAACTGAGCAATGATGCTGTACTTATAATGATGGATAATTGACCAATCAGATTCATTTCAGTTAGCACATATTCATTTAGACTCGATTAGATTCCTGACACACATCAATCTTTGGTGATCATTTAATGACGGAGGCACTCAATTAGTAGAGTCAGTTATGTAAGATATAATTCTATGCTGGAAACAGCTTTTAGACATCAGAGAATCACCACTTTGGGGATGGGGCATTACTGATCACAGTGACTGGCAGATTGTATAGGGGTGTCGGTGCTGGTTGATGGCACTCTGTGTTCCCCATATGACATTATATTTTCTCCTTCAGGCAAATGGTTCAGGGGTTTCTTCTGATAAATATGATATCTCACGCCGAACCACCACCCGCCATCACCCCAGGAGCCTTTGATGTCACCCTGCCCACACTCGTCACCATACAGGTCAGCAATCTGACCCATCGTGTATTATATTTTATCACATTATATTATATTAGATTGTGTTTTATTTTGTTACATTACATTATACACATAAGGCCCATCATTGGCTTCAGTTTCCCCCGGGATATCGGGTATTAACCACTTAACCCCCGGACCATATTGCTGCCCAAAGACCAGAGCACTTTTTGCGAATTCGGCACTGCGACGCTTTAACTGACAATTGCGCGGTCGTGCGACGTGGCTCCCAAACAAAATTGGCGTCCCTTTTTTCCCACAAATAGAGCTTTCTTTTGGTGGTATTTGATCACCTCTGCGGTTTTTATTTTTTGCGCTATAAACAAAAATAGAGCGACAATTTTTAAAAAAAATTATATTTTTTACTGTTTGCTGTAATAAATATCCCCCAAAAATATATAAAAAAACATTATTTTTCCTCAGTTTAGGCCGATACGTATTCTTCTACATATTTTTCGTAAAAAAAAACCACAATAAGTGTTTATTGATTGGTTTGCGCAAAAGTTATAGCGTTTACAAAATAGAGAGTATTTTTATGGCATTTTTATTAATAGTTTTTTTTTTTACTAGTAATCATCAATTTTTTTCAGTACTGCGACATTATGGCGGACACTTTGGACACTTTTGACACATTTTTGGGACCATTGGCATGTTTATAGCGATCAGTGCTGTAAAAATGATTTGGATTACTATAAAAATGCCAATGGCAGTAAAGGGGTTAACACTAGGGGGCGGGGAAGGGGATAAGTATGTTCTCGGGTGTGTTCTAACTGTATGGGGGGTGGACAGACTGAGGTAAATCACTGATCTTCTGTTCATACATGGTATGAACAGAAGATCAGCGTTTCTCTCCCTGACAGGACCAGTAGCGTTGTGTTTACACACACAGCTCTCGGTCCCCGCTATGTAACGAGCAATCGTGGGTGCCCAGCGGCGATCGCGCCTGCCGGGCACGCGCACGGGACTCGGGGGCGCGCACGCCTCTCGTGGCATGCGCGAGGCCCCTAGTGGCCTGCGAGAGAGCCGACGTAGTGCTACGGGCTCTCGCACAGGAGAGCCAACCTGCCGTCGTAAAACAAAAAAAAAGCAAAAAAACTGAAATAACTATCAAATACAAAGAAGACATATTAAATATATAAATACACTCCTTCCTACTCTTTATCCATCTACTATATAGTATGAGCCCCATAATACTATCTATCCATCTACAATGGGCCCCTTACTCTTCTGTATCCATCCACTATATTTTGTTCCTGTAAAACTCTTTGGGCCAGATTCAGGTAGATCAGAGCATCTTTGCTCTGGAGTAACGCTTCTCATTTACGTTACTCTGCCGAAATTTTAGGAGCAAGTGCTGTTATTCATGAAGCACTTGCTCCTAAAGTTGCGGCAGCCCATCGCAAATGAGCCGGCGGAATTCAAATTGGGCGGGTACGGGGCGTGTAGTATTCAAACTAAGCGCGATCCCGCGGCGAACGTACTGCGCATGCGTCGAGTGTCAATGCATCCCAGTGCGCATGCTCCAAATTCTGTCAGTGAACATCAATGACGTCACATCCCCATTCATGAATGTTTTACGCAAGCGACGCGTTTTTGTTTTTTTTCCGACACGATGACGACGCCTATACTTAACATAGGATACACCACTAGGGGGCTGCTTTATCTAAACGCCGCGTATCGCTTCCGGAAACGTCGTAAAGTCACTGCGTCGCGCCCGAAAAAGATCGTGAATTGCCGATTCCCGCTCATTAACATATTTTTTGAGCGTAAATCGGCGGGAACGCCCCCGGCGCCATTTTTAAGTTGAAGTAACGATGTGATGGCGAAATTCAATTGCGCCGATCGCATCGGAACTCCAACCCGGCTGTTCTTGTTTTCTGGTTACAGAAAACAAAAACGCCGGCTTAAAGTGACAGTTAGGCTGGCGGATCCATTGATCCGCCAGCCTAACTCTACCTGAATCTGGCCCTTTATCTATCTACTATATGGATATCACACAACTGTATTTTGCGTGATATTCCAGTACTGTCTTTGTCCTCTAATATGAATAGTATATTGAAAGAATTTCCCTTCTGCCACTGCATTTGAGGACTCTATAATGAAATGTTATGTGTTTTATCCTAGTACAGTCTCTGTAATATAAACAGTATATTGTATAGTATGTATTGTATAAATTAGTCTGTCTTCTGCTGCAGCAAGCACTGATATATAATGTATTTTTATACTGGTACAGTCTCTGCTTCTAGTTCTTTATATTTTTATAACATTGCCAGTTCGTAGCACAGTAACTACAATATGTTATTTGGTGCAGGTTGATTTCCCACAGACAGTGCACACATTTTGCAGACCCACCGCAGACAAGTCCAACATTAGCGTGGCATTTCAGGATCCGACTCATCAGATGGAAATCCTGGCGCAACGTGGCTCTGTGCTCTTGTAAGCTTCATCACTTGTGATTAAAAGGATAAAACAAGCTATTATTAAGCTATTTGGTTTTGGGTGGAGAACAGTAAATGGAATTGCCTTAAATGGTGGGAAGATTACAGTGCCACAGCTTTTGGCGTCACCTGGTCACAGTCAGACTCACTGGTTATCATTATAGAGAACCCTGGGTGACATTATCATTTGGCTTTGCAGTGGTTGGGGGAGGCATGTCAAAGGATTATTCTGGGAGGAATTTACTTGTTATTTAGCATAAATGTAGCTAAATTAAAAAACAGAAAAGTCAGCACAAGGGACATAACTTACAGTGAGAAGATTGTGTCCCTTCTGCTGATTCCTGTTCTGTTAGTAGAAAGTCTCTTCTGTCCATGCCCCGGCTCCACTGCGGTGGACATAAATACAACCAAGAGTCTGTCACAGGCTCTGGTTAAGAAGGCCCAAATATGGCCATCCTTTCCGCACAGCTGCTCTATTCACATAAGCCGTGCTACAGTGTTTATGAATGAAACATGATCTATGAATGGAGGAAGGGCATGTGATTGATAGGTTTGCCTCCTCTATTCATAGATCACATTTCATTCCTAGGAGCTGTATTATGGCTTCTATGAATGGAGAAGCTAGGCAGAAAGGGCAGGCATAGTAAGGCTCTCCCGATGAGAGACTGTGAGAGTCCCTAAGTTGTATTAAAGGGTTTGTATGGGTAAAAAAAAATAATCCCTAAATAGCTTCCTTTACCTTAGATTTTGCTTTTAAATGTCCTTATTTCCTCTGAGAAATCCTCACTTCCTGTTTTTCTGTCTGTAACTCCACACCGTAATGCAAGGCTTTCTCCCTGGTGTGGAAAAAGCCTCTTGAGGGGGGAGGAGGCGAGCAAGCAAGTCAGGACACTCTCTACTTTGCAGATAGAGAAAGGAGCTGTGTGTTAGTGGGCGTTCTGACACTTCTGCTCGCCCCCTCCCCTATCAAGGGGCTTTCTGTTTTTAATTTCAGCTTTTATGCAGCAGCCATGCAGAACTGAAATGTAAATGGTAAATGGTAGAGTTGTCAGCGGCTGAAGGAAAACAAAATAATAAGCAGAGTAGAATCTGTGTGCAAAGAAATCCAATCAGGAAAAGCCAGGCAAAGCATTAAGTGGGAGGTGTTATCAGGAAGTGCAAAGTGCAGCCAATTGGATTCCACCGCTCAGTTATTTTAAAGTGGTGAAATAGATTGGTGAACTGATTTACAATTGGTTACTTCAAGTCAGTGAACTTTCCAAATTCCTTTCCATCTCACTAAAGTTGGGCATAGAATAATCTAAATTCAGTCGGTTCAGCAAGGATCGGTTGAATTTCAATCTGAAAATAGACTGTTTGTGCCCAGCTTAAGTCGAGAAATCTGGCAGAGTTCAGGAGGAGGTAAGGTGGATCACTTATGAGCCATTTTATTTACTGGCAGGGGTAATTTTCCCTCTACATTGTCTGGTCGCCCTCACTTATCATTTAAACCCAAACTTAGGTTCAGCACTCATAAAACAAAACTAAAATCAGTCCATTTTATGTGTCTATAGTAGAGTGTCCATGCAAATTGACATTGTTTGCATGGACATTTTACTATAGACACACATACTAGACTAATATTAGCTTTGTTTTGATTTACAGCGCTGTCCCAATTATTCCACCTCTAATGTTATCACTCTAAAATCATGCCAAACTTTAAATAAAGTGCTCAGTGTCCAAATAATACAGTCTTTGCAATACAGTGCTGGTGCTTGGATATCTTATGCTGAGGTGCCAATCACTCCACTGCTTCACATGCATCAATGTCAGTGTTGTGCCTCCCTCAGATGTTCCCACACTCATCAAAGCTTGTAGACTCCATGCATAAGCATTAAGAGTCATGAGCACTTATAATACAGGTTTCACTGGCATATATAGGCTCTCTGGATGTAAACTTTATTCCTCTCCGCCCTCCAATGTGGTAACTGGACTCAGTATCTGGAATATCTCTCACCATGCAAAGAATAAACATGGGTGCCCCCATAGCATAATTCCACTTTATTATAAAACACACAAATTGGTTTACACTCACTTCAATATAACAGATGAGAATGCTGAACCCGGAAGCACCGCTTGCAGCGTGTGCTCCATGGGCCGGATGTGACGTCGTTACCAGTTAACTCCGCCCAATGCGATTCTCCCCTCCCACGGAGCATCTTCAGACACTCATTGGGTGGATTTAACCAGCAACATCACATCTGGCCCATTGTGCACACGCTTTGAGTGGCACATCCGGGTTCAGCGCTTTCATACTATTAAAGTAAATAAAGTGAAATTATACTATGGGAACCCCTGTTGTTTTTTCTTTGCATGTTGAGATATATACCAGATACTTAGTCCAGTTACCACATTGGAGGAGCAGTGGAGGACAGAGAGAAAAATATAAGTTTACATCCAGAGAACCCATATATGCCAGTGAAACCCGCATTATAAGCACTCACGACTCTTAATGCTTATGCATAGAGTCCACAAGCTTTGAGTGTAGGAACACAGTGAAGCAGTGGAGTGATTGGTACATCAGCACAAGCACCAAGCACTGTATTTAAAAGACTGTATTATTAGAAATTGATTTGGGAGAGCGCTGTGAATCAGGATACTATTGATTATCCTTTTAGAACCTTTGTAACAGTGGCAGTCCTTTTATTCTATAAACACTTATTACTTTTACACGGTAGTTTTGTGTACATCCCACAACAATCAGTTTTCTTTCACCACTCCAGCCTGAGTGCGTATAGCGTACCTGGACAGGTCTCTCTCACCGACCTGGCAGCCAGAGTATCACTCAGAACTTAAGAAGGATGTCCCTGCCACAGACTCTTCTTGGTGACCCTCAGAAAAGCGCCTCTGCCACAAGCCTTCCCTGAGTATAGATACGGAGGAACTCCTCCTGAGTAAAGTTCTGCCTGAACCTTCCTTCAACGTCGCCCAGGTACCCCCCAAGAGAGGAATCAATCCCTCAGTGTCCAGTACCTTGATCCCCCATGGTTCGTCTCAATACTGTTGGACTGCCAGCCTCTCAATGGCGCTCCTCAACTGGACTCCCCACCGAACAGCCAAACTTGCATGGGATCCCTAGAGGTGAGAACCCAGTCGATCACTGGTTCCCTGTACTGCTTGGATGTTCGGGACCAGCTTGGCTCCAGAACCAGGAACACTGTGTAGCACCCACGCCCCAGCCTGATAGACCATAACACTCGGGGCGTGGTGATGTGGTCACCCTAAAGGTGGGTGCCACACTCCAGGAAGAACTGCCCTCCTAACATGGCGTCTGCCTCATAAGTACCCTCTCCCAGCATGCCCAGGGAGGCCCAGGGCTCCTGATTGGCCGCTTGGAGAGAACACCTGAACCTCAACGTCCACTGTTGCCACCTGTCGTCCTGGGGTGGAACAACACCCCAGGCACAACATAATGAGCCCACAGCACAGCCGAGCTGAAACAGAGAGTGCTACAATAATCAGAATTGAGATCAGAGTCACTTTACACTCTGATCATCCCCTTAAATTTACCAGCACCCGTACTTGGAAGTACATGGGCGCTACATTTGTATTATTAGTTTTGTTTTGTTTCTGTTATTTGAGTGATACACTTGAGTTTGGGTTTGGTCTATTTGCTATTACTGTACTATTATGTGTCTAATAGTGTGCTAGCTGCTAGTTTAGGGATTTTACCATTTTGCGCAGTTTTTTTATTTTAACGCACCATCAACTATTAGCTTGGAAATTACTCGCTGTTGTCATTGTTTTCTGTCATGTTCTTTCATCCCGAGCTTCCCTTTTCATCTTCCTTCTCTTAATTTCATCCCTCTAGGCTCTCTGAAACAGATAAACAATGTCTGTGGCATTACCGCCACTGTGTAAACAAGCTGGCAGGTAACATTTCATTGCTGCTGGGCAGTGCACCCGGTTGGGATCCCCCAACTATATCCACCATGTATCGGCTGCTGCAAGACTGGAGCTTCTCAGATCCGCTAGAGGGCCTGAGCCTACTGAGCCCATGGTGAGAATTTTTTTCTGCAGGGTTCAGGCAGAGTATTGGGCGCTTTAGGAAATATTCTCCCCCCTCATCCCCTACTGACTAGCCTTCCTGTTATATTTCTGCGGTGCATCATTTCGTTCCTCAAATACAGCTCACTGATCATTGTGTTATCTCTCATATATCTCTGCTGACCTTCATCAGCTGAGAATGTATAAAGTAGGAATCCCTTTTATATTACAACCTATTTTTGAAGCAGTTCCCCATCATTGTCTTATATTTAAATTTTCCATAAACAGCTTTTCATGTCCAGAGTAAGATGGAGTTTCCCCTAGTATATAGTAACCCCACAACCAGTATTTATCACACTCCTCACTCTGGATTTATCTCCCATGGTATTTACCCCATCCCAGGATATTAGTTCCACCCCAGTATTTATAGCCTGCCTCTCGGAATTATTCACCCTCCCCAGTATTAATATACCCCTTGGTATCCACCTTTCATCTAATTTTTTATCCACCCCTAGTATTTTTTTACCTCTTGGTATTCATCCCCCTTTCAGCTTTTTTTTTCCCCCCTGGTATTTATCTACCAGACCATTCTCCCCATCTTGCAGGCTTCTTTTACTTTTGTCTAATGGTTCCCAATTTCCTCCAGCTTCTCAGATGAAAACATCCGTGATGCGGCTTGTCGGCAGATTGGGAAGATGTCAGATGATGAATTGCTGGAATTCCTGCCACAGCTCATTCAGGTTAGAATCCCACTGTGCTGCGTAGATTGAAAAATTATTTTAATAAACACCTTCAGCAATCTTTCTTCCAGCCAGAGGCATTGTGGGACTCACAGGGCCCAACTTTACATTCTTCTGTCATCCTCCTTTTCCCTCTGTTATCATCCCTTAGCCCCTTGTTATCAACCGTCTCTCTCCTGTGTCATCATCCAACTCTTCCCTGTATCATTATCCTCCTCTCCTCTGTGTCAACACCCTTCTCTCCTCTATGTCATTATCCTCTTTTTCCTCTGAATATCACCCTCCTCTCCTTTGTGTCATCATTCTTCTTTCCTCCATGTCATCATCTTTGCTCCTCACTGTCACTATCCTAATTTCCTCTATGACAGGGGTGTCAAACTCAATTTCATCGTGGGTCGCATCAGCATTATGATAACCTTTAAAAGGGCCGGTTGTATCTGTAAGATTAGATGTCCAGTGCACCCCCTCCCGTTTACATTAGATGTCAAGAGCCACCCCACCATCAGAAGTTGAGTCCCCCACTCTCCCTTACATCACAGTGCACCCCCTTTCCTTATGCTGCTGCTGGGAAGAAGCTGGATGCATTGCTTGAAAGCAAAAAGTAAGGGTCTGAAGGAGGACCAGAGGAGGGCTAAAGCTTTCCTGCAGCTGCAGGAAAGGTGCACGGGCCACATGAAATGGTCTGGAGGGCCGGATTCGGCCTGCGGGCCTTTGTTTGCTACCTATGCTCTATGACATCATACTCCTTCCTCTTTGTCATCGTCCTTCTTTCCTCCATGCCATCATTGTTCGCTCCTCTGTGTCATCATCCTCTTTTCCTTCATGTTATAATCATTCTCCCCTTGTCACCAATCTCCTTTCCTCCATATCATCATGCTGTGTTACTATCATCCTTCTCTACTCTTTGTCATCATCTTTCCTTTCTCCATGCTATCATCCTCTCTGCCTCTGTGTCATCATCCTTCCTTCCTCTATACCAGGGATATGCAATTAGCGGAACTCCAGCTGTTGCAAAACTACAAGTCCCATCATGCCTCTGCCTCTGGGTGTCATGGTTGTGTCTGTCAGAGTCTTGCTATGCCTCATGAGACTTGAAGTTCTGCAGCAGCTGAAGGTCTGCTAATTGCACATCCCTGGTCTATACCATCATCCTCTGTTTACTCTGTGGCATCATCCTCTTTTCTGTATCCTTCACCTCACCTCTGCATCATCACTATAGGCGTGCGAAGGGGGTGTGCCAGGTGTGCCTGGGCACACCCTAATCACTATGGACTGTGCCAATTCCCCCTGCTGCCTGGGGTTCCCCCTGTGCTGGCCCCCCACCCCACAGTGCTGCTGGCTTCCCTTTTCTCTTCTCTACCCAGCTGCTGAGGATGTTTCAGGATGGAGAGCGGGGAAGGGGCTAGTAAATATGTAATCTACCGCTGCCATTCTTTTTCTAAAAGTACACAGTGTACACACTCGCTCACTGTGTTCATTCATAACTGAATCAAAGTAAACTGTGTTTACTATGCCTCAGTTTGTGAATGAACAAGAAGCCACTCAGCACAGAGCACTTCTCATTCATTCACTGCCCCATGCAGCTGAGGCTGCAGAGAAAGGCATACGTGTTTGAGCTTTGGGGTGCACACCCTAATGCAATAGGCTGCGCACACCTATGATCATCACCCTCTTTTCTCCTTGTCAACATTCTGCTGTCCTCCATACCATCATTGCAATCTCTGTGTTATCATCCTTCTTACCTCAATGTCATCATCCTACTCTCGTCTGTGTTATTATCCTTCTTTTCACCATGTCACGATTCTCTGCTCATCTATGTCACTGGGGCTGGATGTGGCCCACGGGCCATACTTTGGCGACCCCTGTGACACTTGAGTGACAGCTCTGAGTCTGCCACTATCATATTCAAGATGGTGGCACCCAGCAGCAGTTTCTGGGCTTTTGAATGTTTATGCAAGGAAGAGTTTCACAGGCAAATAATATGCCTATAATACATGCAATACACATATAATCTTATAGGAAGATTGTTGATGACATGAATGGTTTAGTGACAGGATCTCTTTAAAGGTTCCAAGCACTCCATCTGCCTCCTTCCATCTTTTTGCTGACAGATATTTCTTTGGCAGGCAGTAAAGTTTGATTGGTGCCTAGACAGCAGCCTGGTGAAGCTCCTCCTTGAGCGATCACTGCGGTCCGTCCAGATCGCCCACAGATTATTCTGGTGAGTCTTACAGAATGTGAAGTTACCAATAATGCAATCAATACATTTTTTAGTCCACAGAGGAGAAGATAATTATTACCGGAGTAATCAATGTTTCATGCAGGCTATGAATAATCTGTATAATTTGGAGCACAGCCTGTGAGATATATGACAGTATTTATATTTTATAATGTTATTATATTTATATATTCCTCAGTGTGTAGATACTGGTTAACTGATCTGCTACTCCCACTAACACAGTATTCTTAGCTTACTGCTTATGTTTTATTGGGAAGCACATCAATGGTTTTGAGATGGATGCATGGAAAATTGGGGCTGTGTGATGTACTCCTGAGACATAAAATAGGAATGCATTGTGAGGCATTGCACACCTCATGCCTCACACTCTTCTTAGCAGCTGCAGTTTCGACATTTTTTACTTTTTATTGCTCTCATGTTTGAGCAGAAACATTTTTTTGTGATACAAACATGAATTTTGTTCTCCTCCTGCAGGCTGTTAACAGATGCTACAAATGAATCTCATTATAGACGCTTGTATCAGACGTTGCTGGCTGCACTCCAATTCTGTATTGGGAGTGCCCTAAACGCTGAATTCTCCAGAGAGACTAAAATGATGGGAATTCTACAGAAAATCGCTGAGAGGGTCAAGAACGCCCCAGAGGAGAAAAGACAGGTCTCTGCCCTTCTTGTATATTATTATTATTTTATTTTTATCTACTCAGGACTAAGGTAGCTTTTTGGACAATTGCCATTGTCAATGTTCAGTTCACATAAGATAATGTTGATAGAAAGCATTTTATACAGAGAATATTATATAGATGAACTTTGCCCAAAAAAAATATAAAAAATATAAAAAATGCCACCAACACTTGTGATTAATGTACAGTGCCTTGAAAAAGTATTCACACCCCTTGACATTTCCCACGTTACAACCAGAAACATAAATGTATTTTATTGGGAATTTATGTGATAGACCAACACAAAGTGGCATAGGGGCGTGCATTTGTTTGCAGCCCCCTTAGGGTCCTTTCACACGGAGCGGACCGTTTTTCGGTCCGCTCCATGTGTCCGTCAGCTCAGCGGGGGGTCTCCGCTCAGCTGTCGGCGGACAGGGCGGCCCCGCACACTGTGCAGGGACCGCCCTGTCTCTCCTCCGCTCTCCCCTATGGGGAGTCGGATGGAAACGGACCGTCTGTCCGTTTGCATCCGATCCGTTTGGCCGGACGGAAGAAAAATAGGACATTCTTCCGTCCGAAAAAATGGATGCGGATCTGGCGGACGTTAGCGGATGCATCACCTGCTAACGGATCCGCTCCCATAGGGGTTCATTACAAGTTCGTTAACGGACTTGTAATTAGCGGACCGTTCGTCCGCTAGTGTGAAAGGACCCTTACTCTGATACCCCTAACTAAAATCTAGTGGAACCAATTGCCTTCAGAAGTCACCTAATTAGTTAATAGAGTTCATCTTTGTGTAATTTAATCTCAGTATAAATACAGCTGTTCTGTGAAGCTCTTACCAAGACATGTCTGTCCACCTAAATTGACAGGTTGGGCAAGGAGAGCATTAGTCAGAGAATCGTCCAAGAGGCCCATGGTAACTCTGGAGGAGCTGCAGAGATTTACAGCTCAGGTGAGAGAATCTGTCCACACGACAACTATTAGTTTTGCACTCCACAAATCTGGCCTTTATGGAAGAGTGACAAGAAGAATGCCATAAGAAGTCGTGTTTGCGAGAAGCCATGTGGGGGACACAGCAAACATGTGAAAGAAGGTGCTCTTGTCAGATGAGACCAAAATCAAACTTTTTGGCCTAAAAGCAAAATGCTATGTGTGGCAGAAAACACATCACCTTGAACACACAGTCCCCAACGTGAAACATGGTGGTGGCAGCATCATATTGTGAGGATGCTTTTTTTCAGCATGGACAAGCTGATCAGAGTTGATGGGAAGATGGATGGAGCCAAATACAGGGCAATCTTAGAAGAAAACCTGTTAGAGTCTGCAAAAGACTTGAGACTGGGACAAAGTTTCACCTTCCAGCAGGACAACGACCCTAAACATACAGCCATAACTAGAATGGAATGGTTTAGATAGATCAAAGCATATTCATGTGTTAGAATGGCCCAGTCAAAGTCCAGACCTAAATCCAATTAAGAATCTGTTGCAAGACTTTAAAATTGCTGTTCACAGACGCTCTCCATCTAATCTGACAGAGCTTGAGCTATTTTGCAAAGAAGAATAGGCAAATATGTCACTTTCTATATGTGCAAAGCTGGCAGAGACACCCCCAAAAAGACCTGCAGCTGTAATTGCAGCGAAAGGTGGTTCTACAAAGTATTCTCAGAAGAGCTGCATACAAATGTATGCCACATTTTTTAGATATTTATTTGTAAATATCTGCAACATTTTTAAAATAGATTTCTTTCCACTTCACAGTTATGTGTCACTTTGTGTTGGTCTATCACATAAAATCCATTTACATTTTTGGTTGTAACATGGCAAAATGTGGAACATTTCAAGGGGTATGAATACTTTTTCAAGGCACTGTATCACGTTTAGTGGAATTTATTGCTGGGAGTTTATGTTGATATATTTGGCAATTCCTGCAACGAAAAGCTGGTTACATATGGTTAAAATTGTCTCAAAATTGTGGTGTGTGTTGGCCAACATCTGACAGCACTACCTTGTATTTAGCTTTCCTCTAAATAATTTCCTACACTGTGTCTTTTATCACCCTCTGCTGTCATCCTCTATATTGTCCCCCCTCTACTGTATCATCTTCTCCTCTTTGCTGTCATCCTCTAAATTGTCCCCCCTCTACTGTATCATCTTCTCCTCTTTGCTGTCATCCTCCATATTGTCCTCCCCTCCACTGTGTTCTCCTCTCCCTTACATTGTCATCTTTCTTATTGTCCTCCCTGTCACAGTGTCCTTCTCTCCCCTCTGTATGGTCCTCCTGTGCACTGTGTCCTCCTAACCCCTCTGTTGCCTTCCTTCATATTGCCCCCTTTCTACTGTGTCCTATTTCCACTACACTCTCATCCTTCGTGTTGTCCTATTCTTCACTGTTTCCTCCGCTCCCGTCTGTTGTCATACTCTGTATTGTCCTCTCTAGTGTCTTAGTCTCCACTCTGCTTTCATCCACTGTATTATCCTCCCCTTCACTGTGTCCTCTCCCTTCCACATTCATTCTTTACATTATCCTCTCCTTCACTTTGTCCTTCTCTCCCCTCCATAGCCATTCTATTGTCCTCTTCTCCCTTCTCCTGTCTTCATACATATTGTTCTCCTCTCCGCTGTGTCATTTTCTCCTCTCCACAGTCATCCTCTGTATTGTCCTATTTTCCAGTTTCCTCTTCTTCCATTTGCTGTCATCCTACATATTACATATTATCCTCCTCTCCACTGTGTCCTCTCTCCCCTCTGCAGTCATTTTCTGTATTTTCATCTGTGACACACCCAGCCAGGACAGGGGCTTGTGGAGAGGACTGCAGGGTAGCCTCTTGCCTATTGACTATGGGCCCTGGCATTTAAGGGAACACTACTCTTTTGGAGGTGTGTGCCTGGGGGACCCTTGGAAACATGGACTTGAATCAGAAACAAGACCTCACCAAGGGTCCCCCAGGCACACACTTCCCAAAGAGTAGTGTTCCCCTAAATGCCAGGGCCCATAGTTAATAGGCAAGTCTTCTCCAAAAGCCCCTGTCCTGGTTGGGTCTGTCACATAATCCCCTCCACTGTGTCCTCTTCTCCCTCTCGGCTATAATCCTTCATCTTTATCTCCCCTTCACTGCCCTTTTCTAATGCCATCCTTTGTATTGTCATCCCCTCCACTGTGTCCTCTTCTTCCCTCTGCTGTCATTTTCTATATTGTCCTCTCCTCCATTGTGTCTTCTCCCGTCCTCTGTCATTCTCTGTATCCCCCCCCCCCCCTCTACGTAGTCCTCTTATCCCCTCTGTTGTCCCCTCTGTATTGTTGTCCCTCCACTGTGTCCTTTTCTCTCCCCCACTGTCATCCTCTGTATTGTCCTCCTCTCCACTGTGTCTTCTCTCCTCCTCTGGTAAAGTCCGTATTATCTTCCCCTCCATTGTTTCCTCTTCTTCCCTCTGTGATCCTCCTTACTGCCCCTCTACTTTATCCTCTTGTGTCATCCTCCATATTGTTCTTCCCATCACTGTGTCCTCTTTTTCCCTCACATGTCATCCTCTTTATCCCCCCCCCCCCTCTACTGTGTCATCTTCTCCTTTTTTGTTATCATCATCTGTATTGTCCTTCCTCCACTGTGTCACTTCTCTCTTCTTTCTTCACTGTCATCCTCTGTATTGTTCTCCCTTCCTCTGTGTCTTCTCTCCTTCTCGGGTAAAGTCTATATTATCTTCCCCTCCAATGCATTCTCTCCTCCACCCCCCCCCCCCCCAGCTTTTACCCTCCATATTGTCCTGCCCTCCGCTTTGTCCTCTTCCCCCCTCCACTGACATCCTCTATACTGTGTCCTCTTCTTGTTGAACTCTTTTCTATCTATCCATTCTTCCTCTTAGTCCCTCCTTCTCTGCGCACATTTTAAATGAGTGCACCTTGCTCAAAACTGGAATTCCAGTTCATGCCAGAGGTGTTCAGTAGGGATGAGGTCAAGGCTTTTATGGAGCTTGCTTTGTGCAAAGGGGCAGAATAATGTTTGAACACCACAAGATAGGAAGTGCACAATTGTCTAAACTGTTCTTGCATGCTGTAGTTTAATAGTACTCTTTACTGAAAATATTTAACATCATTTGGAGGGTGTTTGCATACTTTTGGCCATATCATGTAAATTATTCACACAAATCCTCCAATAGCAATAATATATCTGAAAAACAAAGCATAGAAAAAACTTTATTATCTCCCTTATAGAAGTAAAGTTTATTGTAAACCTTAAATTGTTATCATGGATCCTACACAATAAGGACACCTGATATTCTGGATTGGCCAATGAGGGGATCACTGAACATCAAACTTCCTGCATTCTACAACAGCTGAGATGGTGGACCTCCGCAGATTATTTGGATCCTGTAAATTCTGCTCTAATCCTCCTTCAGTTTTGGCCAGTGTTTTATGCGCCCAAAGAGCTATCAATTATTTACAGCATGAAGTCTCTTCTACGCTCAGCTTGGCACTTTTATCTTAGCGAGTTTTATATAAATATACAAAAAGTGCATTAACTTCATTATTTATAAGTAGTGACATCAGAGTTGCTGATTCTTTGTGAATCCTCCAAACTTGACACCAACTGTTCTGACCTTCAGCAATAAGTGTGCTTAAACATTTCTCTGAGGTCCTAAAATCTGTGTACACTCACAATCTGCTGCCAATCTGCAGGAGTTGAAAGGCATATATAAAAAATGAATGGAAAGGGTTATGGCAGGGGCATTCAGTCCTTGAGGATTGTGCACATATGGGAAAGATGTAATCATTATACCAAATTGTGAGGAAATCACACCCATGGCGACTTGCTAATTGGAGCAAAATCCTTGTCTAGCGGAGGAGTAATTGGGAGGTAAATAGTTATCACAACCTGTAATACTGCTGGCCACCACTGTACCAAGTTATGACCGAGTATGCAGGTGCTAGTAATATAATGCACCAATCTTTCTAGGCGTATGAATTATTATATTAGTACACAGATGGGCACTTATTGGTTTTGGGTATACGGTATAATATCCCTAAGCAAGAAGTACACATAAATATGTAACCAAAAAAGTAAAAAGAATACGGATCTGACACCTACTTGAGGGTAATACAAAATATTTATTGGGTATACATAAATAATATATAACAGTTACAGTACAAAACAAACCCTAGGTCCCTCTAACCCTCATTTTCTCCCCAAATATAACTAGCCCCCCTTCCCCCCCAACCTTACCACCCCAGCTAAGTAACCCTCTGTAATTCCCTACCCCTCAAAACACCCCAATACTTGGATGAAAAATTGGGGACACCCCACATGGAGTCCAAAGGTAGATGATGTCTCCAGGAGATAAACAATGTAAATCCAGCTTGCAGTATGTATGCAACCATACTCTAAAATGTGATGCAGTTTACTGATATACAGCCCAGATGAGCTCAGTCCATGATCCTTTAGGGCTGATACTGTGTCAAGGTCCTTGGTGAGTCCTAAGAAACTTCCACAGTATATCACTTTGTGCATTGCTCTATACGTCCCTAATACCAGTTGCGCCAGCCTGATACATACAAATGCACAGAGATATGTGTAAAATTAAAAATAGCAAAAATGGAAATGACATACAGAAATGTGACTTTTTGCTGTTTAATAAAAAAATAATTAAAAATCAGAAATCACTGTCCAGACAAATACAATTTAGATTTTTCATTCCACTCAATTTATAGAAGTGTCGATGTGGGATGGACTCTGAGCATTTTCCTATGATCTCATGGCTTCTTTGAACAGTTTCCATTTAACAATTTTTACAGTCCCTAGGGTGTTCTAAAAGGCCTTAAATGCCATATGACAAATAATATTCTGCTCTAGGAATAATAAGTGGGGGTTCCTAAACAGTGGAATGTCTCAGTTCATAAGACCATGTTATGTAACATTGGGGTGCCAGATGCTGGGCTGCATGATCACCACATGTACTTTTCAACTCATTTATGCCTGGACATGGGTGTGGTTCCTTTGAGCACACTGGGATACTCTTGGCACAGGGCTTTGCAGGGTAATCCAGCCCTGTGGTCTATGATATGACCCCTTTGCATGAGCTCACAACTTTAGAGATACCCAGGCCTGACGTAACCAGTATTCTCCAGCTGAGCTTTCAAAAGTGTAAGCAGAGGCAGCTATCTAGTCTGCCACTAGGTGGCTCTGTCCCAGAATAGTGTGTGGTAACAAAGAATAGTGTAATCAGGTTCTAGATCCCTTTTAGCTAGAGCCCTCCTGTAGTGACGTCATGAGTGAGTTAGTGGACATATACTGTATATGCCAGGTTGGGAGTAGCCCAATGCAGTCATGGATGAGTATATTTATGTGATGTGATTGGTTACTGCCATCTTATAGCGCTCACCCTCAAAATGACCCACTAATTTTGTCCTAGGTTCTTTTGCCACACTAGTATAGTAGTATCCAGGCACCAAGTAAATTTTTGATGCTTTATTGTAAGTTGAACTTGAATAGGGTGCAGGGAGGCCATGGGATACTCTAGTATCACTATCTAAAAACACAAGGACAATACCCTGGTTTCTCTTCAGATTGAATAAATCTTTCGCCTTTTTAAAAAACACAAGGACAATTCTAATTTTCTCAAACTTCTTAATACAATCCCTTCAATAGCAACTAAGGGACAAAGCATTATAGAGACACCATAGAAAATGTCCCACTTTAAGCAAGCTCTGGCACTAATGCACAAGGATTAGAAACAGCACAGTCATTAGGAGCCTACACATAGGTCTGTACTCAAAAATGTCTCTAGATCAGGGGTCTCAAACTCAAATTACCTGAGGGCCGCAAGACAAGTTTTCATATCCCATGGGGGGCCGCATGCAAACTTTCAAACTTCAAAAAAAGTACTGGTGTCCACGAACGTATTATTAACCCCCAGGTCTGGTGTCAACGAACGTATTATTAACCCCCAGCACTGGTGTCAGCAGACGCATTATTAACCCTGACCACTGCACTGCACACGGACCACTGCACTGCACACTGCCGACAGACCACTACACTGCCGACAGACCACTACACTGCCGACAGACCACTACACTACACACTGACCACTCACCATCATGGCACAGCACATCAAGGCTCAGAGCACAGCACATCAAGGCTCAGGGCAGAGCACTTCAGGGCACAGGGCACAGCACTTCAGGGCACAGGGCACAGCACATCGGGGTACAGGGCACAGCACATCGGGGTACAGGGCACAGCACATCGGGGTACAGCACCTCAAGGCACAGAGCCCAGCACATCAAGGCACATGGCACAGCACACCAGGGCACATGGCACAGAACACCAGGGCACATGGCACAGCACACCAGGGCACAGCACATCAGGGTACAGGGCACATGGCACATCAGGGCACATGAGGGTACATGGGGCACAATCAGAGCACATCAGGGCACATGAGAGCACATCAGGGCAAAGGTTAGCGTTTACTTGTTGTTTTCTTCAGATGCAGAGCAGTGCAGGATGCGTCTGTCAGAGGTTCACTTCTCTCTCATGTCACGCTGCTACTCCCCGGTGGCCCCTCCTCTCTTCTCGTCCATCCCAGATGATGTCACAAACAAATAGGGATGGAAGAGAAGAGAGGAGGGGCCGCCGGAGAGTAGCAGCGTGACATGAGAGAGAAGTGAACCTCTGACAGACTCTTCCTGCACTACTCTTCATGCACCTCGATCTACACTTCCGCGGCACCCGCCCTGCCTGTGGGCCATTTTTTAACGGTCCACGGGCCGGTACTTTGAGACCCCTGCTCTAGATACTTAGATTCCTCCTTCCAATATCAGCCAGACAGTTTTCCTGTGAACTCCCCTGACCACATCCTTAATGAAAATCCCTCAATCAATTCCAGAAAGATCCAGTAGAACATCTCCCATCTCCCTTCCAGCTCTGACACAGCTGGAAACTCAATGATCACTAGAACAGGCCCCCCAGCTCTGTCTGAGCTGGGAGTTTAATAACTACTTGTGAAACTTCAGCTGCAGTAGCCCTTCGGGCTGGGAGCTTCTTCTCCTGCACAAGAACCCTGCTGCTCTAGGCCTCAGACTATTTATGCAACCCTCAGCCACCTACTGGTCTTACTTCCCCAGGGATTGGCCAAGACCACATACATATTCTGTTAGTCTTTCCCTTCCAGCCCACTACATTCTAGAATCCACTAGAAGACAGAGGGAAGCAGTTGAGCCTGCAGCCAGTGAAACCTAAAACACCCCAAACCAATCTCACACTGCTCCACTGACTGCAGAGGAGTCCAAAAACTAATCTTACCTGGGATTTCCAACAACCAATCTTGGAGGGTGCTACATTCTGAAGAAACATCAGTAAAGTGCGGAAACTGTACTATTGGTGTGAACAGTTCATTTCCTTTTGAAAAATAAAGGCTAATGGCCGGGATGTCATGGGAAGCCTGCGGCATGGAGTTTGGCACAATATGGCAGTAGTAGAGGGTTACAAGTAGGTGGGTTGTTGATTTATTAAGAAGTGGGGTGGGGACTTGTATCTCTTGGCGCCAACACACAGCCAATCAGATGCCCCCCTAACACATAACCACTACAGGCTTTTCAACAATGCGTCCACACAGACACAACCTCATTACCAGGAGACATTCCCAATAGAAGTTAGGAGAAGGAGGAGTCCAGAAACAGAAAGTATTTTCAATTAATTCCATATTTATATATTTTAGTGAACCTGTTCCCAGGTGATGGCATAATCCTAAAGGCGGCCATACACAGTTCGAATTTTGAAATAATTTTTGTACGAAAATCGTATTAAAGAATTTTTTGTACGAATTTCGCACCGTTAGTGGGCTGCAGCAACAGCCGATTTTCGTGCGGCAAACAAATTTGAGAAATCCGACATGTTGGAAATGTTTGGAAAAACAAAAGATTTTCTGTTCGTACGAGAAATGTAATAGAAAAAAAAATACGCATGTGCAAGAAAAGAATATTCTCGGAGAGAAACGAAGATTCCCTGCATCATGAAGGTTTTGTCGGCCGAATTTCGAAAATCAATGGTGGCATCATCAGGTAACAAAAAATAAATAAAAATTTCTGATTTCGAAAAGAAAATTTGAAAATGTATGGCCTGCTTTAGTTGCAAACAATCATTAAATAAGTAAGGAGAGAGAGTTGAGGAGTAGCCCACATTTTTACAGGGGTTGTTCAGAGTCCTGCACCTGTAACAGCAGATGCGAGTATCTAAAACGTTCAGCATGTTGCTTACTTCCCTTCCCTCCCTGAAGAAGGTCCTATATAATGTTGAAGTGCAGCCACTATCAGAGGCCCATTAGCAGCTTGGTGTTATTTCAGGTCTGCAGGCCCAAACTGTGTTTTCAGATTATAATTTGTGAACATTTGTCTAACCTTTTCGTCAACAAATTAGGAAAAATTTTGGAAAAAATATAATCAAATTTGCAAAATATCATCTCACTTCTGTGTTTTAATGTCTTCTGTGGAATTATTTACCAGCCAGGGCAGTTAAAATAAATTTTGAGAAAGGGTCATGTGATCTCTCTTGCTCTGCCATCATTAACTGACACTGTGCAGCCGTGCCATATGTATTGTAACCCATGGCAAACATTCATAGCTACTCTGAGGATTTGACTTCTCCTATTTCTGTGGTGCCGGATAATTAAAAAACTGTGAAACTGAGCTCTAGATAAATTCCTTTATCCAAAATATGCTGGTAAAACAGATCAGCAACAGGTTACCAATCATATTTTACTGAATGCTTCCCATGTATACTATTGTTCTGGTTACCTGTCATTTAGTAGATGCTTGTCTTTATCACAAAGGTGTCACTTTAGAGGGAGCGATAAAGTCTCCTTTAGCCGGGGTGGCGGTGTTAGGCCCCGTACACACGACCGGTTTCCTCGGCAGAATCCATCAAGCAACTCGGTGGGAGAGCATTTTTGCCGAGGAAACCGGTAGCGTGTACGTTTTTCATCGAGGAAACTGTCGAGAAACTCGACAAGCAAAAAAGAGAGCAAGTTCTCTTTTTCCTCGACGGGAGTCAAATTGGCTCGTCGTGTTCCTCGTCGGGCTGCTTTTCGACGAGAAAATCGAGCATGTGTATGCTAAGAAACCCGTGCACCTTCGGTAAAAGTAGCGTTTGTAATGGAAATAGCACATTTGTCACGCTGTAACAGACTGAAAAGTGCAAATGTCTCTTACCAAACTTTTTCCTAACATGCAGTAACATGAGATTAGCAAAAGCAGCCCCTGCCGTTGTATGTGTTGAAGTCACCACATTTGAGAACGAGGAGATTCGGGCCCAGATTCACATACAATTAGATTCGCGTAGAGTATCAGAAATACACTACGCCGCCGTATTTTACCTGGCTCTACGTGGAATCCCGGTAGATTTTGTCCAGTAAACTACGGCGGCGTAGTGTATTTCTCCCGGCGCAAGCCATCTACGCGAGTAGGGGGCGTGAAGCATTTAAAATAGGTGCGTTCCCGCGGCGATCGAACTGCGCATGCTCCGTTCAGAAATTGCGCGAAATCATGTCGTTACGTCATTCGCTGTTTGAGTAGCGTCGTTTACGGACATTCCTATTCCCGAACGAGTTACGTAAAAAAAAAAATTAAATTCGACGCGGGAACGACGGCCATACTTAACATGGGCTACACACCGTTAGACCAGCAAATAGCTGGTCTAACAGTACGTAGCAAAA
Organism: Rana kukunoris; assembly: GCA_029574335.1. Taxonomy (NCBI): domain Eukaryota; kingdom Metazoa; phylum Chordata; class Amphibia; order Anura; family Ranidae; genus Rana; species Rana kukunoris. The sequence continues at coordinate 423,301,953 of CM056051.1, read as the reverse complement.
AAATGACGTAAGCGATTGCGAAGACCACTTGTATCTTCGTGGATCGCCGTAAAAAGTCATTTGCATATCCCGACGCTGAAAACGACGCGGACTCCTCCCAGCGGCCGCAAAAATATCGCAGCGTAGATCCGAAGGCTTACGAAGATGTAAGCCTCTCGGATCGAAGCCCGAAGCCGCCGTATCATGGTTTGAGGATTCAAACTAGTGATACGGCGCGCGAAATTTGAAATTACTCCTGTCTAACACTAGTTAGACAGGCGTAATTGCTCTGTGAATCTGGGCCTTGGTCTTTAACGTGTTCCTCGACAAGCCTAACAAGGAACTCGACGAGGAAAACGATGTGTTTCGCCCGACGAGTTCCTCTGTCGTGTGTACGAGGCCTGAAGCTTTCAGTGTGATGATGGATTTTCTCAGTTTCACCTTTTATCTCTGGCTCAGTCAGAGAGGAAGCTTCTCTGACATCTCTGAGGCTCTGATTTCTAACAGGACAGATGGAGGCATCTAGATGTAAATGACAGAGAGATGTCCACAGGTGTTTACCACAGAATTCAAAAAATAAGAAATTCAACTACGACAGCATAAAGTTTCCAATTGTACCATTGTCACTTATTTCATTTTAATATTATATCTCATAATTAATACATTCAATATTTTCATATAAAACAGAAGACTTGGAAAAAGTTAGTGTTAAATTCACAATATAACCTTTATTTCTGTACACCCTCAAATCTATATGGGTCAATATATGGGAATAAAAAAATTGTGACAATGAAAAGCCCCACCTCTATGGCAATGAATATAGGAATGACACAGAATTTGCAATAATGCAGTGTGCGGGGCTCCGGCGTGTTTATTGTGAGTAGAGAAAACTGAAGCATGAAGGCTTCAAAGTGTATTGGGTGGGATGAAACCTTCAATACTTAGGGGTTTATTTACGAAAGACAAATCCACTTTGCAGTGAATGTACACTTTCAAGTGCAGTCACTGTAGATTCTGAGGGAGGCATGCAAGGAAAATAAAAAACAGCATTTTAGCTTGCACATAATTGATGATATAATCAGCAGAGCTTCCCCTTATTTCAGATCTTCCCCTCAGATCTACAGCGACTGCACTTCCGAACACTTGTAGGGCAAAGTGGATTTGCCTTTCGTAAATAACCCCCTTTGTGTGGATATATGTGTGTGCTCAAGCTAGGAGAAATGAACCACTCGGGAGACAGTACCCCATGTGGGTGAGACACCTTACCTGCAGGACTGGGAGAGTTGGGATTGTTGAGTGAGTTGGCAATATTGAGAGAGCTGAGGCAACTAGTGCTTCCAGGGGACTGGAGGGGGTCTGTTAGTCTCGAAAAAGTGAGAGAGCCAAGGGTGCTAGGATAACCCTATCTAGAGGCCAGGAGTGGGCCCATGCAGCGGGGTGATGTACCAAAGGCTAAGTGAGTATGAATTGAGTTTGGTGGTCTCAGCCCGGCTCCTGGTGGGTGTGCTATGCAAGGTACGCCTGTGCTTAGTACGCCCCCCCCCCCCACAAAAACCACCACCACACTTGCACGCACACAAAATTGGTTTAACACACTCACTTTGGCCATGTGGTCTCTTAAAATAAAGAGAGGCGAAGGACCTACGGGGCTGGCTGAGTGGGCTAGACCTCCTCACTCCCTCATAGGGGGAGTCCCTCTGCCCCGTTGGGGTCCCATTGGGCCCCAGTTGGGCTCCCAAGTGGAGCAGGTAGGGCGGGGTAAGTGGGAGGCCCCCCCTCACACCCGCCATTGCCACCCGGGGGCATGGAGGAGGATGGCAGATTGCCTCTGGGGGGAGGGTCTGCCTACTCCCAACTCTTGCAGTCCGGCTCCTCTCTCTCGAGTTCACGCACACAAATACACTTTAAAAAAAAAAAAAGTGAGTATGAAGACCCCATGGTCTGGGAGGCCAGAGAGGAGACCAGTGGTGTTACTTAAAAAAGCCAGGTAGCTTAGCATCTTTTGTTATTTGTTTTACTGTTGGGAAACCCCTGTGTGGGCAATCTGTTGTCAAGACCTTCCTTTTACTTTGAATGAAAATGGTCCAAAAATGCTTACCGCCACTGAGCTTATTCAACCAATATCACAAAATATATAAAGCTGCCCATAGATGGAGCGATTTTCTTTTCTGCAACCACGGGTTGTAGGAAAGAAAATCGTTTGATTCCCCCAACAACACAGTCAATGTTGATGGGGGAATCTCTCTGGCAGAGCCACTGTGTTCTCCCAGCAGGGACAGCTCCCCCTGCTGGGAGAACACAGTGATTACATGTAAAATCTAACAGACTGGTTGTACCCAAGTCATGGGTCGAACCGTCTATGGCTGGCTTAAGGAGTGAGTTCAGGAAAATTATCAGGGTAAGAGATAATATAAAGGGGATAAGAGTTGAATCTAGGAACATAATCAAAGGTAATGGATAATGGAAAGGGGATAGGAGGGGAGCCCATGGACATTATCAGGGTAAGGGATAATATAAATGGGATAGGGCATGAGTCTGGTTACATTATCAGCGGTAAGGGATAATATAATGAGGATAGGAGGAGAACCCAGTGGTATTATCAAGGGTAAGGGATAATATAAAGGGAATATGAGGTGAGTCCAGGGACATTATTGGGAAAAGGGATAATATTAAGAGGATAGGAGGTGAGCCCAGTGACATTATAAGTTGTAAGGGATAACGAAATAAGAATATGGAGTGAGTCCAGAAACATTATCAGGGTTAGGGATAATATAAAGGGAATATGAAATTAGTCCAGGGGCATTATCAGGGGAAAGGAATAACATAAAGCAGATAGTGAACCCAGGCACATTATTAGGAAGCAGTCCTTATCTCCCAGGACCCCTGGCCACTCCGCTCTTTCCCCTCACTGGCCCATCTGTATATTAATGAAATACTTTTTGCCCTGCAGGAAACTCTGAAGTTGGGTCTGACCGATCTAGATCGTTTTTTTGAAGAGGTAAAATGTTGTCACCTCCCTCTGGATCCAGCCATCGTTGTTAAAGGAATCAACAGAGAGGTCAGTCTCCGCAATATATGGACATATTTTTTCTCTGTGTGTAATGGTGGAGTAGATGCGGTATCAGACTTGTCGAAGTGTATTAAGATAATGGGATATGCAGATGACTAAGGCTGGACATACATGAGTCTTTTTTTTAACCTCGATTCCCCATCCTCATTGTGGATAAAGGAATCCCTCCCGCTGCGCTATTGTATTCTGATGACAGGGAGACTTCCCTGCCATCAGAATATACTGATCAGCACTGCCGGCTGTAACCAGTGGCAGTGGTCATGCAGAAATTTTTCAACAGGTTGATGCACAGGCCAGAAGAAAGGATTCACCGCTCCAGGTGAGCCTTGTAGACAATTAGGAACGATAGGATTACCCAGGTGCTGGCGATGCATGTAGCAATAGCAACAGAAGGAAGAAGATGGACAGCCGCACTCCAAGAAATCTTTTTGAAAAAAGATGGTCTTTAATGTCAAATTGGAACATGTACAATCACCACAACCACAAGACAGGACAGCCGACGCGTTTCGCACTTAACTAGTGCTTAGTCATGACTAAGCACTAGTTAAGTGCGAAACGTGTCGGCTGTCCTGTCTTGTGGTTGTGGTGATTGTACATGTTCCAGTTTGACATTAAAGACCATCTTTTTTCAAAAAGATTTCTTGGAGTGCGGCTGTCCATCTTCTTCCTTCTGTTGCTTGATGCACAGGCCACATTTTGATCCATGTATGGCCGTTTTAATTGAAACAATTTGCACCAATCATTGTATGAAGTATATATAATATAGCCATAATATAGCCAGTTATATGCAAGCCTTTCATCCTCCATTCCAGACTTTTCTAGAAATAAAGCCAGTCAGGCACGTAACAATCTAATTGTACATTCTTTATATAATCTCAATTACATTTACCAAAACATGATGTGGTGTGATGGTCGATTAAAACCCCCTATTTTATTTGTATCCATTCAGTGAGGTCCTTGCAGTACATAATTGTTGGTTTATCTAAAGGAGATTGTACAATCAGATTCAATACAGAGGTGTACATACAGTACATGAACAGGTGATGGTTGTAGGTTATTAGAAAAGTTTCTATGAATTTTGAAATCTCCGGATGGGAGGAGGATGAATTATCCGTAATTGGGTGATTATAAATCACCAAGTCTCCTCCAGTAATTAATATTCCTGCTCCATCCTAGGCTGCTGCTGAATCACAGCCAGAAGCAAGATTGTAAAATGTAGTTTTAATCGTTTTTCTAACTTGTGTGACTCCGTTCTAGCTGTGTACTTACTTCAAATCCAACGCCAGACCACTGAAGATCACCTTCCTGAATGCCGATAGCCGAGGGCCGGATATTCACCTCATATATAAGGTAAAGGAGAGCACAGGAAATAAGAATAATCAAGGAAACCCAACGTTATACATTTTATGGTCTGTTCAGTTTGGGGGTTGAAGTCTGAATTTTCTGTGAACAGTCCAGAAGGGCCAAGTTGGCTTATTAACTCAGTTCATGGCCCAAAGCTCACCATGGTAGATTAGAAGAAGCATTCTGCATTTTCTGGGTGTCCCTCAATATAGATGACATGGACATACAGTATTATGGGCATAATAAAGAATTTCTGGCAATTGATAAACCATTTCATTTTATTTAGTTTTACTGCCCTGTGGGTCATGAAATATGATACAAGGAATGTCACGTCCATTAGACGCAAAGCTCCCCTCATGGAAGAAGAGGTGTAGCAGCTGTGTTTTATAGGCATTTTGTGGACACTTAGGAAAAGCTCAGTGAAGGCCTGGGGGGGGGTCAGGAATAGTCAGGGCTATAGAAAAGCAGATTGTATATAATTCCACTAATTATTCACCTTTCAAATGACCAAGACGGGAAAATATGTTCCAATTTGTTCCATAAAGAAAGAGCAGCCAAATTCACAGTGCTGACGTAAGAGGAGCATACAGAGAATTCTGATTGGAAGATAAACTTAGCAACAAGTGCTTTGCCCTTGCCACTGTCCAGTTATTTGTTTGTTTGTTAAAAGTCAGCAGCTACAAAAACGGTACCTGCTTCACTCCTTCCCTACTAAAAGCTTAGTTTCACAAACAGGAGGCCTTAAAGTGGAGGTTCAAAACTCAGCACTCTGCTTGTCCCTGCTGGAAGAACAGGAGAGCTATTGAGTCTTTGTAAGGAGGGGGGACCAGTGTGTGGGAAAGGTCTTATCTCTTGTGTCATTGCTAGAAGTTTGATGCAGTAGTGGGGGTGGGCAGCTTGGGGGTCAGCTGACTGTTCACTACTGGGTGGGTACGGAGAAGCTCAATTGCTGAAGTTAAAATTAAATAAATTTTTCAGTAAATTTTGAGGATTAATTAGGCTACTTTCAAACTGAGGCGCTTTGCGGGCGCTATAGCGCCCGCAAAGTGCCCTGAAAGAGCTGCTCCTTTCACTCCAGTGTGAAAGCCTGAGTGCTTTTACACTGGAGCACTGCGCTGGCAGGACGCTTAAAAAAGTCCTGCCAGCCGCATCTTTGAGGCGCTGTAGGAGCGGTGGCCTCTGTCCATTGAAATCAAATCAGCAATGCTTTGCGGGCAGTTTTAACCCCTTTTTGGTCAATAGTGGGGGTTAAAAATGCCGCACTAACTCCAGAGAGCCTGCAGCTACAGAGGTCAGTGGTTGCTTTTAAACATTTTTTTCATAGAAAGAGTCCCCCTGTAAGACAAGCAGTTAACCCGTACACCATTTCTTCTAGTCAATACATCATTACTATATACTGTAGGAGTTCATCAGTATGGGCAGTGGGACGGGAAGTAAGAATTGTTTGCTTTACATGGTGGCTCTTTTTTTAATTTATAAAAAGTGGTAAAGTCACATTACGCCCAGGTTCACACTGGGTACGATTTAGTTCGATTTGAGATGCGATTTCACATTACTTTTTGCAATTTCAGGACACGATTTACATTGACATCTGTGCAGAAACCTGCACAGATGTCTCTTAAATCGTGGCTGAAATCAGGACTGCCAGCGGGAGTGAAATCGTGCAAGTTCAGCTGAACTCGCAGGGCTTCACTCCCGCAGCCCAGTGTGAACCAGGGCCAAAGCTAATTTTATACTTTTTAAGAATATGCCAATTTTTGAAAACCTATAGCCTGGTTCCATTTAAAGTAGGGTGACCAGACATCCCTAGTATCAGGGGACAGCCCCCTGATTGAGGACACTGTCCCCAGACCAAGTCTGTCCCCAGTTTTGTCCCCGGATTGGATTTGAACAGGGGCAATTTCAAAGAAAGTCATTGCAGAATGAAAAAAAAAAATCAGAATTACACCCACCGCTCCGCCACGCCTAGTAGCTTAGGGGGTGTATTTTTTCCATTATCTGTGCCCCTTTCTGATAACCATGTGCTGGTCAGAATGGAGTGATTATCTCTTCAGTTTCGGGTGCATGCCCATTCATCTCCGCTCACATGTTCTTCTGCCTTGGCTCACGTCTCGGCCAGCCGCCTGCCTGTTTATCTCCTTGCCTTCCCTGGCGGAGTGATCTTTACTTCACTCCCCACCCAGTAGTAGCTGGGGCCCGGAGAGTAAGATTTGACAGGCTGGGAGGCGGGCAGAGAGTCGCTGATTGCTGCCATTACTAGTAAAAAAAAAATATGTCCCCTGATTTCATTTTAAAAATCTGGTCACCTTAATTTAAAGACATACTGACATACAACATGTCTTAAATAGTATTTGGTACTTCTAAAACTGCAGCTTGATGGCTCAGTGCTGATGGGTGTCATATGGGTGTCATATCAGGTGTAAGGCTGGATTCACACCTAGGCATTTTTAGTGCTTTTTGCAGATTTGCACTACAGAACGTCTTCCATAGGAAACCATGTTAAATGGGCTGTAGTGCGATGCTGCAAAATGCAAAAAGCACAAAAAATGCATAGGTGTGAATCAAGCCTACCTGTGCGCAGTTAATTGTGAATGTAATTTGTGACTCTTCAGACAGGAGATGACATCCGGCAGGACATGCTCATCCTCCAGATCATCAATCTCATGGACAGAATCTGGCTGTATGAAGGGCTGGACCTGAGGATGGTGACATATCGGTGTTTATCCACTGGCAGAAAACAAGGTGAGTCAGTGGTGGGAGAAGAATTATGTGCCGTCAATATCTAATCTGGTTGCAATCATCTATCAGTCAGATTAAAACAATAATTTAAAAAGGACCATCTTACATTGTAGTTGGTTGTCGTTTTGAAATATGTGTGAGATTGATGATCTCCAATATTCAGAATGACCACTGATCAAGAGCATTCCTATGTCAAGTACTACCAAAGGTGTGTGTTCTCCCCACTTCTAGGTAGCAGCGACAATTATAAACAGATGATGATTTAATTACCAGATAGCTGCACAGCTGCGATAATATGAAACAGACAATAATTTCCAGACTTCCAAGTAGGAGAACACCTGTCTTATTTAGGCAGGTCAGGGATAATGCGATTTTCTTATTTTCTTACCTGCAACCACGAGTTGCAGGGGGGGGGTGTCCCTCCCACTGAGCTATTGTGTTCTCCTATGAGGAGAGCGTGGGGAGCCGTCCCTGCCAGGCGAACACAGTGATTATTGCTAGCCGCTGGCAATAATTACATGCCAAAAATATGACATGCTGGTAGTACCCAAGTTGATCGATGGATCAACTTAGGTACAATCAGCCTGAGATTCTAACCATTTATGGCCAGCTTTAGAAGCAGGTGATTTCTAGAGGTCCAGGGGGTAGCTTAGCTGTGACAATTGTAAACTGGTGATTTCTGGGCTTCCAAGAGGAGCACAGCTGTGTTAAATAGAAGCAGGTAGTGATTTCCAGAATTCCAGGTAGGACCAAAGCTGTTAGGCCACGTACACACGTTTCAGCGGACATATCCGATAGTGTGTACGGCCTAGCGGACAGGTTTCCAGCGGACAAAAGTTTTAAAACATGCTTTAGAACTTGTCCTCTGGAAACCTGTCCTTCGGACATCTCCGCTGGTTAGTACGCCTAACCAGTGGACCGAAATTCCCTGCATGCGTCAAATGGATTCAACGCATGCGTGGAGGCATTTTATATCCTGGTTTGCGGACATCGCGGCGTCAACGTCACCGCCATGCCACCGCGCTGTCTGTCTGCGGGGATTTTGGTTTGATCGTGTGTACACACCATCAGACCAAAAGATCCCCGGAGACATGTCCGATGAAAACGGTCCGCGGACCGTTTTCATCGGATATGTCTCCTCGTGTGCCTTACAGTTGGAAAGAAAAGACGATTTCTAGACTGAGGTAGGAGCACAGCTTTGATAATTTGAAAGAGATAATGATTTGCAGAATTCCAGGTAGGAGCACAACTGTAATAGCTGGAAAAAAATTGTTATTTGGACATTCCGCCCTGGTTCACACTGGTGCGTTTTGACATAGCATGTAAAATCGCATGTCAAAACATCGGTATTTGTCGCAAATTGCTGGCAATGGCACCGTCCTAATCGGTGCGACGCCGCATCTGTGGCGCTGAACTGATTTAAAAAAGTAGTTTCTGTACTGTGCACAGATGTCTCTATAATGTCTCTATAATCGTGGCCGAAATCGGGACTTCCAGCGGGAGTGAAATTGTGCTGAACTTGCACGGCTTCACTCCCGCAGCCCAGTGTGAACCTGGGCTCCAGGTAGGAACACAGCTTCTTTTATTAAAATTTGGTATGAATTCCACTGTGATGTTGTAAGGATGTCTGAAAAACATTGGGATTTTGGAAAAGTCTGGAAAGCATGTGACCTATAATATTGGTTGATACCTCCCAATCCATCAGTATTCTGTTATTATTGTCCTCTGTGTTCTCTCAGGTCTGATTCAGATGGTCCCAGATTCCACAACCCTTGCTAAGATTCAGAATACTGGCGGTCTTTTTGGTCCCTTAAAGGATACATCAATGAAGAAATGGTTTGGAATGAATAAAACGGTAGTTACCATCCTCTCACCTCTAGAGTATTAATACTACTCATACTGGCAGACATGTAGAATTATTTTTCAATTAAGATACTAGATATACAGTATCTTACCAAAGTGAGTACACCGCTCACATTTTTGTAAATATTTTATTATATATTTTAATGCGACAACACTGAAGAAATTACACTTTGCTACAATGTAAAGCAGTGAGTGTACAGCTTGTATAAGGGCTCTTTCACACGTCCGTTCTGTTCGTCCATTTTTTGGACGTCCGTTAACGGACCTCAATGCTTCCCTATGGGAGCGGATCCGTTAGCGGATGATGCATCCGCTAACGTCCGCCAGATCCGCATCCGTTTTTTCGGACGGAAGAATGTCCTATTTTTCTTCCGTCCAGCTGAACGAATCGGATGAAAACGGACAGACGGTCCATTTCCATCCAATTCCCCATAGGGGATAGCGGAGGAGAGACAGGGCGGTCCCTGCACAGTGTGCGGGGACCGCCCTGTCCGCCCGACAGCTCAGCGGAGACCCCCTGCTGAGCCGACGGACACACAGAGCGGACCGAAAGACGGACCGCTACGTGTGAAAGGGCCCTTGCAGTGTACATTTGCTGTCCCCCTGAAATAACTCAACACACAGCCATTCATGTCTAAACTGCAGGCAACAAAAATGAGTACAGCCCTAAGTGAAAATGTCAAAATTGGGGCCAATTAGCCATGTTCCCTCCCCTGTGTCATGTAATTCGTTAGTGTTACAAGGTCTCAGGTGTGAATGGGGAGCAAGTGTGTTAAATTTGGTGCTATCGCTCTCACTCTCTAATACTGGTCATTGGAAGTTCAACATGGCACCTCATGGCAAAGAACTCTCTGAGGACCTGAAAAAAAGAACTGTTGCTCTACATAAAGATGGCCTAGGCTATAAGCAGATTGCCAAGACCCTGAAACTGAGCTGCAGCATGGTGGCCAAAGCCATACAGCGGTTTAATAGGACAGGTTCCTCTCAGAACAGGCCTCGCCATGGTCAATCAAAGAAGTTGAGTGCACATGCTCAGCGTCATATCCAGAGGTTGTCTTTGGGAACTACAGTAGACGTATGAGTGCAGCCAGCGTTGCTGCAGCGGTTGAAGGGGTGGGGGTCAGCCTGTCAGTGCTCAGACCATACGCCGCACACTGCATCAAATTGGTCTGCATGGCTGTCATCCCAAAAGGAAGCCTGTTCTAAAGATGATGCACAACAAAGCCTGCAAAAATGTACTGAAGACAAGCATGGATTACTGGAACCATGTCCTGTGTTCTAATGAGACCAAGATAAACTTTTTTAGTTCAGATGGTGTCAAGTGTGGGTGGGGGCAACCAGGTGAGGAGTACAAAGACAAGTGTGTCAGTCAAGCATGGTGGTTGGAGTGTCATGGTCTGGGGCTACATGAGTGCTTCCGGCACCGAGGAGCTACAGTTCATTGAGGAAACCATGAATGCCAACATTTATTATGACATGCTGAAGCAGAGCATGATCCCCTCCCTTCGAAGACTGGGCCACAGGGCAGTATTCCAACATGATAACGACCCCAAACGCACCACCTTGCTAAAGAAGCTGAGTGGAAATGTGATGGACTGGCCAAGCATGTCTCCAGACCTAAACCATATTGAGCATCTGAGGGGCATTCTCAAACAGAAGGTGGAGGAGCTGGAGGAGTGGAATAGGACTTCAGTGGCAACTTGTGAAGCTCTGTCGAACTCCATGCCAAAGAGGGTTAAAGTGGTTGTAAAGGTTCGATTTAACCTCTTAACCCCCGGACCATATTGCTGGTCAAAGACTAGAGCACTTTTTGTGATTCGGCACTCCGTTGCTTTAACTGACAATTGCGCGGCCGTACAACATGGCTCCCAAACAAAATTGGCGTCTTTTTTTCCCCACAAATAAAGTTTTTTTTTGGTGGTATTTGATCACCTCTGCGGTTTTTAGTTTTTGCGCTATAAACAAAAAAAGAGCGACAATTTTGAAAAAAAATAATATTTTTAACTTTTGCTATAATAAATATCACCTCAGATTAGGCCGATCCATATTCTTCTACATATTTTTCGTTAAAAAAATCGCAATAAGCATTTATTGATTGGTTTGCGCAAAAGTTATAGCGTTTACAAAATAGGGGGTATTTTTATGACATTTTTATATATTTTTTTTTTTTACTAGTAATCAGCGTTTTTTTCCCGGTACTGCGACATTATGGCGGACACTTCGGACACTTTTGACAAATTTTTTGGACCATTTGGACCATTGGATGCATCAAGGTGAAAAAACAGGAAGGTTTACACCCCCTTTAAGGCAGTGCTGGAAAACTATGGTGGTGACATAAAACATTGACTCTTTGGGCTCAATTTGGACTTTTGTTGCCAGCTGTTTAGACATTAATGGCTGTCTGTTGAGTTATTTTGAGGGGACCGCAAATTTACACTGTTATACAAGCTGTACGCTCACTACTTTACATTGTAGCAAAGTGTCATTTCTTCAGTGTTGTCACATGAAAAGATATAATAAAATATTTCCAAAAAATGTGAGGGGTGTACTCACTTTTTCTGTTTTTGTTTTTTTTGGCGTTAGGCCAAAAATCATTTTCCCCCCTCTGGGCTACACATTATGGTAGAGTTTTGCTCTAGTGCACCTCCCTATAAAATATGGGACACCAATGACTGATGAGCCTGCAGGGGGAACCTGGGGAGGCCAACACTGATTTTCCATTCATCTTACCTGGTACAATCCCAATCACTCTCTGCTCTGGTGGGGTTGTCTTTAATCCTTCTCTGTTTTTAAACCAGAAAGAAAATGTCAGCACAGTGCATGTCTGATTGTCCAGAAGACTATTACAATGAAGTTTTCTATACTTACCAGTAGGGTTGTCCCGATACCACTTTTTTAGGACCGAGTACAAGTACCGATACTTTCTTTCAAGTAGTCGCCAATACCGAATACCGATACTTTTTTAAATGTGTCCCCAAAGGCAGCCATGTCCCCCCAGCCATGTCCCCCACATATGCAGCCATGTCCCCCACATATGCAGCCATGTCCCCCCCACATATGCAGCCATGTCCCCCCACATATTGCAGCCATGTCCGCCCCACATATTGCAGCCATGTCCCCCCCACATATTGCAGCCATGTCCCCCCCACATATTGCAGCCATGTCCCCCCCATACAGCAGCCATAATGTCCCCCCACATACAGCAGCCATGATGTCCCCCCACATACAGCAGCCATGATGTCCCCCCCCCCATACAGCAGCCATGATGTCCCCCCACATACAGCAGCCATGATGTCCCCCCACATACAGCAGCCATGATGTCCCCCCACATACAGCAGCCATGATGTCCCCCCACATACTGCAGCCATGATGTCCCCCCACATACTGCAGCCATGATGTCCCCCCACATACAGCAGCCATGATGTCCCCCCACATACTGCAGCCATGATGTCCCCCCACATACAGCAGCCATGATGTCCCCCCACATACTGCAGCCATAATGTCCCCCCACATATTGCAGCCATGATGTCCCCCCACATATTGCAGCCATGATGTCCCCCTACCTCAACGTTCTTTCCAAGGTAATGGAAAAAGTAGTGGTACAACAGCTGCAACAGCATCTAGATACCCATAATCTACTTGATCCATACCAATCGGGTTTCCGTCCCGGGCACGGGACAGAAACAGCATTACTCAAAATATGGGACGACGCTCTCGAGGCCGCAGACGAAGGAGAATCTTGTCTCCTGGTTCTGTTGGACCTAAGCGCAGCCTTTGACACGGTAGACCACAAACTATTACTGACTAGGCTAGCTGAAGTAGCTAGAGTCGCAGTTACCATGGTTTTCCTCCTTTTTGGAAAACCGATCACAAACAGTGAAATTGGGACCTTTCACTTCTGAAAAACGCACGGTGTCATGTGGAGTCCCTCAAGGATCCCCCCTGTCACCGGTGCTCTTCAATATCTACCTTCGCCCTCTCTTTGAAATCATTAGTAGTCAACAACTACTTTATCACTCATACGCAGACGACACGCAACTGTATTTTCGCATCTGCAACAAAAAGGATCATCATTTCAGTTTAGAGAATTGTCTCTCTTTGATAGAAAACTGGATGACCAAGAGTTATCTTAAACTCAACAGTTCCAAAACAGAACTTCTTCTGTTTCACGCCAGTCGCAAGAGTCAACTGGCAACAACCTGGACACCCCCGCCCATTCTGGGCCAAATCATCACCCCTAGCTCCAAAGTCAAAAGTCTTGGAGTCATCTTTGACACCTACATGACAATGGACGCACAAATAGGGTCAGTAGTCAGCGGATCTCACCATCTGCTGCGCCTACTACGCAGACTTATTCCCTTTATCCCCAAAAAAGACGTAGCAGTAGTGGTGGGAACAATTGTGAACTCCAGACTGGACTATGCAAACGCCCTTTACCTCGGACTTCCCAAGTACCAAATCGCTCGTCTGCAAGTCGTTCAGAATACGGCCGCCAGACTTGTGACTGGGAAAAAACCCTGGGAATCAATCTCCCCTTCATTGAGAGCCCTTCATTGGTTGCCAGTAAAAGACAGAATTCCTTTTAAAGCCCTCTGTCTGACACATAAGTGCATCCATGGGAAGGCCCCGCAATATCTATGCGAAAAGATAGAAGCCCACAATTCCAATCGCGTTCTGCAATCCACCGACCAAAATCTGGTCAAGATACCCAAAGCCAGATACAAGTCCAAAGGAGAAAGAAGGTTTGCTTTCCAAGGTCCCAGACTATGGAACGCTTTACCAACCAGCATTCGGTTGGAGGAAAACCACCTGAGCTTCAGAAGACAGATAAAAACTCTGCTCTTTTGAGGCCCTGAGAGACAGAAACAACAAGCGCCCAGAGGCGATTGAGTTCGCATGTGCCGCGCTATATAAGTTTTTCATTCATTCATTCATTCATGATGATGATGCCGCCGTATATACAAAGCTGCCGCCACGAACATTACACGCACCTTTAGTTTTTCAATAGCTGTTTTCCCTATCGCACACCCTGTGTAAAGGACACTCCCTCTTGCTCGGGATTGGACAGATCCGTCCGATCGCTAGCAAGGGGGAGTGTCCTTTACACAGGGCACATGATAGGGAAAACAGCTATTGAAAAACGAAAGGTGGGTGTAATGTTCGCGGCGGTGGCTTTGTATATACGGCGGCGGGGGCGACGGCGGCGTGGGGGGGGCGCAAAGTATTCTATTTGGGTATCGGGGGTATTTGCGGGAGTACAAGTACTCCCGCAAATACTCGGAATCGGTCCCGATACCGATACTGGTATCGGTATCGGGACAACCCTTCTTACCAGTAAATTTCTGACATTCCATTTCCAACCATCTGTTTCACTTTTCTGCATTGTAAAGTGTTTTGAGGATTGAGGACTGAAAATGGAATAAAAACAAAATGATAGTACAGCAGGGAAGAAAACTGCAAAGGAATGACTCGTGACTTCCTTAAGACTTTATTCTGCTTTCTTATAATGGAAAATAAATGTTGAGCACACCTTTAATCACATCTTCCTCCACCGTCCAGCGCCCCCACATACTGTCCGCTCGGATAAACAGCAGAATTTCATTGTCTGGTCTGCACAAGCTGCCGTTTCATTATTCAGTGTTACAAAGTGTGAGATGTGACTGAATAATTCTCAGCTATATATTCATTTCTCTGCCCAGATGAGGAATCCTCTGTGCCCTTTACTTTCTCCGACTCCATTATAAAAATCCAATTCTCATTTATCAAGCCATTTGCTTTCCAATAGACTTTAATCAACCTTCAGCCTCCCTCATACTCTGCTAATGTGATGGAAGGTGAGACACAGAGCCGGCGCTCTAATCATTGTAAAGTGACACTCGCTGACCGGTGCATATTGCCCACCTCTTAATAGGACAGGAGGAGTCTAGACAATTCCAGTGAAGGAGAGCGGGCCTCATGCAGATTTGACTGCAGTTATAGTGCTTGCCACAGTGATCTACTGTATATTGTAAATATATGTAGAGACCAGGGGCGGACTGACCATTGAGGCACTCGGACACTGCCCGAGGTCCCCATGCCACTAGGGGGCCCCATCAGGGTTGCCAGGCTCAGTAAAACCAGGGACAGTATGTAAAAATGTGTGTTTTTTTTACATCTGTCCCTCATATGTTCGAAACCAACATGTTTTTGATGTGAAAATCCTGAGATTTTAGCTGCCCCGCCTCTGCACTGCCTTCTGGCGTGGTGGCCACCTGTAATCTCAGGGGCCCCATAATCTTCTATTGCCCAGGGGCCCCATGAGTTGTCAGTCCGCCCCTGGTAGAGACCCTGCCATAAGCTAGAGTGCCTACATTTAATGTTGGCAGCTAGGCTGCCTTTAGCCAGCCTGAGCTTTGTTTATATCTAGGTTTGTTGGGTTTATCCTAGGCCCAAGGACTGTGTATTTGTCTGCTAATGAAGATGGTTGTCCAGTAGTTATGATGAGAAGATACCATTTACTGGGTTATGAATATTTGTAGTCATGGACAAACACTGAGGAATTAATGCCACTGATCTGGGCTGGGGAAGAGGATATATAATTGGAGAGACCTTCTAGAAAGGTCTTTGCCTGGGGCTTAAAGGAGTTGTAAAGGAAAACATTTTTTTTGCCTAATATTAATGTCTGCAAGGTAGACAGACAGAATAGTGTAATGATTCTGTTAACAAACGAGTAAATACCTATTAAATTCCTTCATCTATATCACCTCCGGTGTTCTAGTTTCTGTTCTCTCATTCACTTCCTGGTTTGCAGTGCTCGTTCATGTAAGAACTACATTTCCCAGTAAGAATTGCAGCACGCCCAGTAATTCACACCTCCTTGAAGTCTCTTAGGCCGCGTACACACGATCGAACATGTCCGCTGAAACTAGTCCGCAGACCAGTTTCAGCAGACATGTTCGATCGTCTGTACGACCTATCGGACCGTTTTCCAGTGGACCAAAGTTTCAAAACATGCTTGAAAACCTGTCTGCTGGAAACCTGTCCGTCGGAGAGGTTCGATGGTTAGTACACAAAATCATCGGACTAAAAACCCGCGCATGCTCAGAATCAAGTCGACGCATGCTTGGAAGCATTGAACTTTGTTTTTTCATCACGTTGTTGTGTTCTACGTCACCGCGTTCTGGTCCGATGGGATTTTGGTCTGATGGTGTGTACGTACATCAGACCAACAGACCACTTCAGCGTGGTCCGATGAAAACGGTCCTTTGGACAAGTTTCATCGGACATGTCTGATCGTGTGTACAGGGCCTAATACGTAGAGAGCGTCCTGCCGCACAGATGTAGTTCCCAGGAAGGGGCGAGTACGTCACTGACCACCGCAGTAAAGCCTCCCTTCATGGTGGTGAGTAACAATCAGACAAGCAGGAAGTGAACAGAGAAGAAATAGAGCAACTTCTGAGCAAAAACGAACAATGAAAAGAGGAATGTCTGCAGGTAAAGCATACTTATAATGAAAAAAAAAAATCCTTTACAACCACTTTAAGTCTAGGCCTAATGGCCTAATGAGCTTAAAGGGTTTGTGAACCTATTTGTAAAAGTCTCTGCCAGCCCCTATATTAGAGGCTGGCATAGCACACTGTGTTAAGCATTTTTAAAAATGAGCGCTGTAAATACAGATTTTCAGCTGTCTTCAGGGTGGTCATGTGACTCGCGGCCGCTTTCCGGCTCCGATGGATGGCTTCTGCGGAAGGAGCTGTGATCTCCCTCTGATGTAACTTCAGCTCTCCACCCCCTGCTTTTCAAAGCAGAGAGATGCTGTGCAAATTGTGCACTTTGTATTGATGTAGATAAACAGGGACAACTTATGTATGAGGATTTGCTTGTGTATCACCTGAGGATAGTCTCTTAACTATGTGAGAGTTTACATCCACTTTAAGCTGGCCTGTGTTGGGTGTGAAGGATCAGGAAGGTGTTTTCACAGGAGTCTGTTATGTGTGCTATGTAGAAGAATGTCCTGGAGACATTAGGAGAAGCTGTTTCAGATGGACAGTGGACATGGAGTCCATATTGCTTAGCAGTTCCAAGCATTAGCGATTGTTTGCATGGGTCTAAAGGTTAGCTCCCATTTATAATTGGAAGGCTGCCACTGAACTACTAGAGCCACTATCACTATCAACTTCAAAGGTAGTGAATTTGCTGTGACTTGAAGGCCTAATTTACATTTACATTTTTACTATTTCTGAATATCATGTGCTCCTGTCTCTTCTTAGACAATGAGCCAATACATTTTTCAAAAGAAGATTGGAACCCTTGAAGTCTGTCTGTTTTCCCCTAATAGAGGGTCAGTGAGCGCCTGGGTGTAGCTACAGGGCAAGTCACTAGTGTAGGGAATACAAGAGGGCCCACAAAGCTGGCCATAGATGGATCAATCTTCAGTCAATTTAGCAGGGACAGCCCATATTCTCATGAGTGTGTGACTGTCCCTGCTTGATAGATTTATCATTTTGTGGGCATCTTTATTCCAGAAACTTCTTCGGGGGTTATTGCTACACATATATAATCATTTATGTATATATTCCACTGGCATTTTTTTTCTGTCTGTGTTATTCTTTGTTTTTTGGTTTTTGTTTTCTTCAACCCTAATTTATTTTATTTATTTTGAAAGGTTTCAATTCCTTATTTTTTTATAGTATTGCACACCCCAAATTCTTATGTTCTGAAGATAATAAAAACACCTCTTCAAGAATAAAAAAATATATCAACCTGCTTGATCTTACCCTGCCCTCTCTGCTTTCGGTGTAGAGCTTGTCAGTCAACAGACCACCAGCATCTTTGTTTTCCTGATGATGATTGGTCTGCCTGGACCCAGCGGGGGAGGAGACGGACGGTTTTCGATCCATGTATGGCCAGGTTTACTCTACACTAAGTTTGCTATATGGACCAATTATGTATTTATACACAGTGATCATATCCCCCCTTAATCGTAACCTCTGTTCAAGAAAACAGTTTTTCTAATCTTTCTTTACAGCTGAGATCCTCCATAACTCTTATCAGTTTTATTACCTTTCTCTGCTGCACTTTCTCCAATTCTCCAAAATCCTTTATCGTGAACATGTGTCCAAAACTGAATTGCATATTTCAAATGAAGTCTGAGAAGCTCGCTGGGAGACATATTCTGCCGAGGTTCTCGGTCGTGTGTACACTTTCGACGAGCGTCCCGTCGGGAAGCTCGTCGAGCCAAAATAGAGAGCATGCTCTCTTTTTCCTCATTGTTCAATGAGGACTTTGGCTCGACAAGCTTTTTCGACCGCTCATCGGGAACCTCGTCGGGCGGAACGATGAGTTTAGCCCGACGAGGTTCTCGGACGTGTGTACGCGGCGTCACTAATCCTTACCTTTTGGGTGTCGTTTATTGTTTGCAACTGTGGTAACGGTGAATATAGCTAGTCACTTTAAGTTTTGGATTGGTTCCTTCAATGAATGTTTTTCAAGAAAACCACTATCAAGATTGTCACTATTGTGTTTTTGCACAAATGTATTTTCAAGGACTTTATTATGACTGGTTCAGTTCTGTTTTGTTTTGGCAATTGCATTACAAGCAGTATTACTTTATGGTTCTGGTCCCATTCAGTTGGGTTTAGAGTCAATATATTAATCAGGTTTACACAGTCGGGTTCATATTTGAATCACAACAATACCCGTGGTTTTACATTTTACTAGTGCACTTTATCATTTAAAACTAATTTATCTGTTCTACTTTTTTCTTATAGGTTCACACACTATTTTTTAGCAATTCAGATGGTGTGGGCAGGCAGGTGTTTATATTAGTATAATCAATAAAAAAAATTAGGGTTGTCCCGATACCGATACTAGTATCGGTATCGGGACCGATACCAAGCATTTGCCTGAGTACTTGTACTCGGGCAAATGCTCCCGATGCTTCACCCGATACTTGTCCTGTGTCCTCCTCCAGCCCCCCTTTGCTGCGGTCTCTCTCCCTCTGTGCCCCCCCGCCGTGTTTTCCTTCTCCTCCGTGTCCCCCGCTGTTTCCTTCTCCCTCCGTGTCCCCCGCCGGTGCTATCCTTCTCCTCCGTGTCCCCCGCCGGTGCTTTCCTTCTCCTCCGTGTCCCCCGCCGGTGCTTTCCTTCTCCTCCGTGTCCCCCGCCGGTGCTTTCCTTCTCCTCCGTGTCCCCCGCCAGTGTTTTCCTTCTCCTCCGTGTCCCCCGCCGGTGTTTCCTTCTCTCCTCCGTGTCCCCCACTGTTTCCTCCTCTCCCCCCGTGCCCCCTCGCTGTTTCCTTCTCTCCTCCCTGTCCCCCGCTGTTTCCTCCTCTCCCCCGTGCCCCCCCCTGCTGTTTCCTTCTCTCCTCCGTGTCCCACGCTGTTTCCTTCTCTCCTCCATGTCACCCGCTGTTTCCTTCTCTCCCCCGTGCCCCCCCCCCCTGCTGTTTCCTTAGGCAGTTATTTCGACGTGGTTGTACGCATGCGCACGGGGATGCGTCCAAGATACGAAGCATGCGCCGTTCGCTTTAAGTACTTGTATGACGCTCAGCCCATCATTTGCATGGGGTCACGCTTTATTACCATGCATCACACCGACTTCCAGCCCACTTTCACCTAATTTGACTTACGTCGGTTTACGCCGACGAATATACGCTATGCCGGCGCAACGTTGGGCGCATTTTCTTTGTGAATTTTATACTTGCCTCTCAATGTTGCGCCGGCGTAGCATAAAGAAGATACGCTACGGCGGCATAAAGATGCGCCGATGGCTGTGAATCCAGCCCATTGTGTGTGTACGCGGCATAAGTTTTCACTTGTTGTTTTTTAGTCGTTTAGTCATGTCTGGCTCTTTGTGACCTCATGGACCATTGCGCGATAGGATTTTCTCTCCTCCACTGTCTCCCAGAGCTTGCTTATTTTCATGTTCATTGTTTCGATGTTGTCCTCTTCTCTTTTTTCCTTCAATGTTTCCCAGCATCAGGGTCTTTTCCAATGAGTCCTCTCTTCGCATTAGGTGGCCAATTTTTTTTAGGATCTGCCCAGTGAATATTCAGGGTTGATTTCCTTCAGGATTGACTGGTTTATTCTTCTTGCCATCCAAGGGACTTTCAAGAGTCTTCTGCAACACCATAATTCATAAGCATACATTCTTCGGCGTTCAGTCTTCCTTATGGTCCAACTTTCACAGCCATAGGTTACTACTGGGAATACCATAGCTTTGACTATATGGCACTTTCTCCGTAGGGTGACGTCTCTACTTTTTATAATGTTGCCTAGGTTTGCGATTGCTTTCCTCCTAAGAAGCAAGCGTCTCTTAATTTCATGGCTACAGTAACCTTCTGCTGTAATCTTGGAGCCTAGGAAGATAAAAACTGTCACGGTTTCCATTTCTTCTCCTTCTATTTGCCAAGAAGTGAGAAAGCCTTGCATTACTGTGTGGAGTTACAGACAGAAGAACAGGAAGTGAGGATTTCTCAGAAGAAATAAGGACATTTAAAAGCAAAATCGAAGGATGAGGTAAGTGAAGGAGGACTGCACTAAGGTAAAGGAAGCTATTTAGGGAAAAAAAAATTTACCTTTACAACCCCTTTAATGTTCAATTTCAGGCCAGCTTTTGAGCTCTCCTCTTTCACCTTCATTAAGAGACTCTTTAGTTCTTTGCTTTCTTGGCATTTTGCTTACTTCTTCAGAAAAAGAAAGTGTACATGACCATATGGCAGAAGCTGGCAGCATGATCCTAAGTAAAACGTGTCCCGCAGAGATGTATTATGGCCTAGGCCAACAAGGCCCAGGCCTAGGGCGGCACTTTGTGGGGGGTGGCTCAATGTTCCTGTGTACATAGCCAGAAGGAGGAGTCGAGGAGAGACACAACTAAGAGAGGCGTGCTGCTGGTATGTGGGACAACTTCAGTGAGAGAGAGAGAGGACACAGTAACTAGGAGGGAAGGAGGGGGGCAGGCAGATACGAGGTGAACGAATGAAGTGATGGGAGAGGAGAGGGTGGTATGGGGATATGTGCTGGGAAATGATTTGAGAGGGAAGAAGATATGTGCTAGTGGGGGGTCTGATCCCCCCCCCCACACTAGCACATATCATCTTTCTTCTCAAATCACTCCCCAGCAAATATCCCCATACCACCCTCTCCCCCAAATTAAAAGATGCTCTGCCCCCCTGTGCTCATCCCACCCTGTCACCCTGTGCTCATCCCACCCTGTCGCCCTGTGCTCACCCCACCCTGTCGCCCTGTGCTCATCCCACCCTGTCGCCCTGTGCTCATCCCACCCTGTCGCCCTGTGCTCACCCCACCCTGTCGCCCTGTGCTCACCCCACCCTGTCCCCCTGTGCTCATCCCACCCTGTCGCCCTGTGCTCATCCCACCCTGTCGCCCTGTGCTCATCCCACTGCATCCCTCTGTCCTCATCCCATGAAAATGACAGGAAGGGTCTTAAAAAGGAAGGGGTGCGTCATATAAAGTAGGGGGTGTGCAAGTTTCTCCAGGCCTAGGGCAGCACAAAACCTAAATACACCCCTGGTGTCCCGTATACATATAACATTTGAGCAAGTTTTACATGCATATAAGTGTACAACATTAATAAAGCCTTTTGGTTGCTAGGACACAGGTAGCTATTGCTACCTAGCATCCTCCTTTGCTAGAATGCTGGCAACTTTGCCACCTAACATCCTCAGTTGCTTCAGACACAGAAAGCAACATCCTCTGTTGCTAGGATGCAGATAGCTATTGCCTCTTTGCATCCTCCGTTGCTTGGGTGCAAGTTGACCTTGTACTCCAAGAGATTCATTTGTGCTGTACGGTGTACACATGTAAATGTTAGCACAAACAATTAAAATATGATCCATACCCAGGACCTCAGACGCTTACATATCTGAATGCAGCACAAGTTTACTGGTCTTTAAGCAACTGGGTGCATGAGTCCATAGGAAACGATACAGCTGGCTTCAGATATGTTAAAAAAATACTGATAGAAATGTCACATCTTTTGCCATGTGCGTAAGCCTCTAAGCTGAAGGTTCAATTGGAATTTATTCTTTCCTCATAGCTGCCACTTTATGCACTTTCTCCACTTCACCAATATTTTTTTTTGTGAGCTGGCGTTCAAAACTGAACTACATATTCCAGATGAGTGGTCTTACTAATGCTTTGTACTATAGCAGATCATGTTTCTCTCTTCAGAATCTATACTTCTTCTAGAATACAAGAAAATATCTTGCGCGTTCTGTGCACATTTCCCGCAGGTGAACATGCTGCCCTTGCGATCTGCATATGAGTACCAATATAATAATAATATAATGGCACCCCCGACACAGATCACAGACCCAGTGCGTTTGTGAGCACCAAATCACATGGTTCCTCATTACCATGCGGTTTAGTGCAATGTGTTTGGAACAAGTAGCTTTTACGGTGGTCCAGTGCACTTTGCAACCCATTCAAGTGAATGGGCTGTGAAAACGCACCATGCGGTAATCACATAGGAACATGCACATTCTCTCGCAATCCGACTGTGAACCTGCCCCAAAAGCTACTGATTGGTGGTAAGTACAGAGTGCTGAGTTTATGCTCTACCAGAACACCCAGACCCTTCTCCATCATTTAGTCTCCTAGATGTATGATATTTGTATATGATTTTCCTATAAATGTGCATATTTCATAAAATCTATACACATTTCTGATATGTATAATACATGACTCATCTACAAAGATCATGTGTGTAATGTGTAATTTCTTGTGATGTGTTCCTCAGGCCGCAGATAATTTCCTGTATTCCTGTGCTGGCTGGTGTGTCGCCACCTTCATCCTGGGGATCTGTGACCGCCACAATGACAACATAATGCTGACAGGCACGGGTCACATGTTCCACATCGATTTTGGAAAGATTTTGGGCAATGCACAGATGTTTGGGAAGGTAAAAAGGTGGGTGGAACTCCTGTACAATGTGTTGGGTAAGAGGAGTCCATGACTGGCGCAGACAATTATACAAATATTACAATGACTCAGTGTGTTACTTAGGAAGAGATCCTCGCTGCTGGCCACTTTGTATAACTGAGACTTTGTTGGTGTGGCTGCCCTCTGGCCAAACAGATGTTCAATATATACAACACATTGATGGAAGATTTAATGTGGTTCCCTTTAAATACATAAAATGGGGTAGATTCACGTACCTCAGCGCATCTTTCTGCCGGTGTAGCGTATCTTCTTTATGCTACGCCAGCGCAACGTTGAGAGGCAAGCATGGAATTCACAAAGCAAATGCTCTTCAACGTTGCACCGGCGTAGCGTATAGTTGTCGGCGTAAGCCGACGTAAGTC
The DNA here is from genome assembly GCA_029574335.1 of Rana kukunoris. Taxonomy (NCBI): domain Eukaryota; kingdom Metazoa; phylum Chordata; class Amphibia; order Anura; family Ranidae; genus Rana; species Rana kukunoris. Next base: position 423,278,654 of record CM056051.1, on the reverse strand, counting down.
AAAGTAGGCGGAAGCGGGCGTGTAACATTTAAATGAAGCGTGACCCCATGCAAATGATGGGCTGAGCTTCAAAAAACTAACTGCGCATGCGTCGTATCTTGGACGCACATCTGTGTGCATGCTCACAGTCACGTCGAAATAACTGGCTAAGATACATCAAAACACTGCCTGCGACGTGAACGTAACCTATGCACAGCCCTATTCACGTACTACATAAACGACGTAAAAATCTACGGCGTTCGTCCCCTGGTCCATACCTTTGCATGGGTTGCGCCTCCTATATGAGGAATATCTTTACGCCGAACGTAACCCTTACGCAAATCGCTTAAAACATGCGCCGGGCGCAAGTACGTTCGTGAATCGGCGTATCTTACTCATTTGCATATTTAAAATGGGTACGCCGTATGCGTCCAGCGTAACTATGCGCCCACGATACGCCGGCGTAGGCAAGTTACGTTGGGTGGCTGAGGCTACATTTTTCGACGTATCTAGCTTGGGGAATCGCCGCAGAGATACGACGGCGCACATTTGTACTTACGACGGTGTATCTATAGATACATCGGCGTAAGTCTTACGTGAATCCGGGCCATTGTGTTTTTGTGACTAGGAGCAGTGCTTTCAGAAATTGCACTGCCACTTGGCCTCCAGGGTGGATCACCACATACTGGATAATGTCCAGAACATTCTGCAGTTTTTTTTTCTCCTTCCAGAAATGTCTCTGCTAGTTTTTGGATGACATATTATTATCACATCATGGGAAGATTGCTAGTGGTGGGGGGGGGGGGCGGGACTTCCTGTGGGACTGAGATGTGTTTTAATTTATTTTCCCATAAAAGGGGATAATGAGTTGCTTAGTGACACATTGTGTGGGGACGTCACACACACATGCCAATCTGCCACAGATCTTCTGCACACCACCCGCTGAGGAAGGGGATATGTGGGGTCAGGAAGTGTAAACTTTCCCAGGACTGAAGTCTGATTCATGAGAGGAGTCCTCTGTCATTATTTTCCTGTGTGTGCAGTTGTCCCACAAAAATCATAAGACCCGGCATCCATCGCTGGTGGAGGACAGATATTGTCAGCTTGAGATCAGATTACACTTTGCTTGTAATACTCTTCAAGAGGCAGTATCGAGGTATGTTAGACACCCCAAAATCACTTCTAACCATGTTCAATTCAGAAGACAGTCCTGTAAGTCACAGTTCCTTTACCACCACACACCAACTAGCCTTTACATGCAATGCTGTTCGAATCAGCAGTTGCGCAAGCCACAGATGATTTGATTATCTTTCCTTCCACCACGTATGGAAAGCAAGAAAATCGCCCGATTCACCCATGAATCCCTTCTGCAGCACTATTGTATTCTTCTGGCAGGGAGCCTTCCTGGCAAGCAGAATACAATTATTACTACTAGCGGCTATAGCCAGCAGCAGTAATCACATGTAAAAAATCGGACAGGCTGGTTGTACCCAAGTCAATTGATGAATTTACTTAAGTACAACTAGCCTGCCCATAGATAGATTAAGCCTCAGCCAGTGGTGGCTAAACCACCCAAGATTCAATGCATCTATGGTTGGTTTTACTCTCCTCCACAGTAAATAATGTGAAATGTTTATGTTTTACAGCTCACAGCCATAGAAAAAATTAAATAGCGTGTTGCTAATGCTAGTTTATGGTGCCTTGAAACCGTGTGCAATCCATGCAATTACAGTGGGATGGTGCAGAATTTACAGGGTTAAATCAGGCAGTGAGGGGGCAACATAACCCCTCTTTGCCTTCTGTCAAATGTCCTCTGAAGAGCATTGAATTGTGCTTCAGAGGACAGAGCATGTGTGAACGAACCCTAATTGTGGATGAAGCAGAGAAGAATATGGCCCGGATTCACATACCTCGGTGCATATATATGCCGGCGTAGCGTATCTTCTTTACGCTACGCCGGCGCAACGCAGAGAGGGAAGCATGGAATTCACAAAGCAAATGCTCCCAACGTTGCCCCGGAGTAGCGTATAGTCGTAGGCGTAAGGCAGCGTAAGTCAAAGTAGGTGGAAGTGGGCTGGAAGTGGGCGTGATACATTTAAATGAAGCGTGACCCCATGCAAATGATGGCCTGAGCTTCAGACAAGTACTTAAAATGAACTGCGCATGCGTCGTACCTTGGACGCATCCCAGTGCGCATGCTCCCAATCACATCGAAACAACTGGCTAAGATACGTTGAATCACTGCCTACGACGTGAACGTAACTTACGCCCAGCCCTATTCATGTACAACGTAAACTACGTAAAACTCGACGGCGTTCGATCCCTGGTCCATACCTTTGCATGAGTTGCACCTCCAATATGGGGAATAACTTTACGCCGGACGTAACCCTTGCGCAAATCGCTTAAAACATGCGCCGGGCGCAAGTACGTTTGTGAATCGGCGTATCTTACTCATTTGCATATTTGCATTGAAAATCAATGGGAGTGCTAAATGCGTCCAGTGTAACTAGCGCTCCGGCTATATCTATCTAGAGATTCCTTCTCTAATTTTCCCGATGTCACCAAAATAGGAATAAAGAGGACATTTTTTATTGGGCACAACTGTTCTGGTGACAACTGTCTATGGTAGAGTTCTTCTCACTTCCTGTTTTGCCTCTGGCACCAGAGATAAAGGGAACATTTCCTGACAGGACACAGGAATTAAAAAAGAACACTGCCAGGTAGGTGTCTTATCTGTTCTGCATTCCACCTAAAAAAAAATAAAAAGGTTTGATTGTACAGTAGATGTAAATGTTGATTCTGCCCATTTCATCATAAGGTTATCTCATCATAATATCCTGTCTCCACCTTCCCATTCTTCACGTTGCAGTACTTTTATCGGCTCTCTTCCCTGATAGATGGACATGTTTTTTCTGACCTCTCAGTGTTGAAGTGGTAGAGATGTCCTGGGGTCACTCGGGGTTTCCGGCTTATTATGCTTGCTGTCACTTTTCATCAGCCGGTGAGGAAAACGTCTATTAGATGTTTAATTGGTGGACGTCAGGTGTGATTAGTGTCAGGCAGAGAGATGGAGATAATGACACGGGGGAGCCATTAGGCCTTGTTCCTAACCGCTGCACCATATGTAGGTCAGAGAACAAGCTGTGCCTTCATCTCAGCGGCCGAGTTACGACTTTCATAATTCAGATGACTGGAAACAGTGGTTTATAGTGGAGCTCAATCCTGGGATATGGGATAACAGGGAATGTCCCAAAACACCACACAACTTCTTTTGTTGTAATCTGTGTGGTAATGGGGATTTTAAATATTAACATCATCATCCTCAAAGTTATCAGCACTGACATGCTGTCAACGGAATTACATCCATAGCGAAAAATTCTTACATACACAGTTTTGAATATTGTGACTTTGATCATTGTGAGTTGGGTGGTTTAATATTGATACAGAAGGGTAATTAAACAAAAGATTATACATGAAACTCCTCGGGACAAAAATATGGGACCTACCATTGCTCTGGACCTGTCATCCTCATATTCTTCCACTAGTCAGTAGGTCTCTGGCCCAGAGCAAGGATGCACATATCACTTATTTAGCAAATCATCTGTGTACCTTCATGAAATGAGGATGAGCTCTGGACCAAATGAACATTATTGCCTGAGCGCCTGTTCTACCCCCTCAGGGCAAAATAGTTTTATACGCGCTTTCTTACTCTTAGCCTCATTCTAAAGCAAATACATTATTCAATTTTCTTTAGGTTTACCTTCAACTATGTAGTGCAAGGGCCTACTTCATTGTATACTAATTGAAAGTGTTTTAGTTTTTAGGTTTGATCTCATAAGGGTTCTGGTAAATCTAAAGGAAAATTTACAAGAACATTGTTTAATGTATGGCCATGTTAAGTACCACTGATTGGTCTTGTTGCTTCTAAATTATGTAACATGAAGATAGAAGGCCTTGGCTATTGTTGCCCAAAACATGCCCATGTTCCATCCACTGTCAGTTAATGCCTTCCTTGCATTAAGGGAAAAAATATCATTCTGTGCTGAATCATGATTACTGATCACCGTGACAGCCAATCACAATGCTCATAGGATTCGGGAAGCTCACCTCCCTACGTTAAGACCCTCTTAAAGGGCTGCTTCACAGCAGTGGCAAAAGGTTAATGAACTTCATTTTAAAAGTTATTAACTATGTGTTTGTGTATTATTAAAGCAACTTTACAGGCATTTTCGCGTTAAAAATAGCGCATGCAAATCGCCTGAAAGCGCCTCTCCTGTCACTCCAGTGTCAAAACCTGAGTAATTTCACACTGGAGCGGTGCGCTTGCGGGACAGTAAAAAAAGTCCTGCAAGCAGCATCTTTGGGGCGCTCCTAAAGTGCCCCTGCCCTTTGAAATCAATGGCAGGGCCTGCAAAGCACTTTGGCACCGGCGCTACATGGACGGAATTAACCCCTTCAGTGGGGGTAAAAGAGCCCCGCTAGCGGTTTAAAAAGCGCTGCTAAAACGACTGTAAAGCGCCGCCGCCGCCTCCCCCACCACCTCAGTGTGTATGTGCCCTTCAAGACTTTTACACAGTGTTACCTTTTTTTGTGTGGCAATATTCATTGCCTTGGGATAAGGTGCTGTGCAAGATACAAGGTATCCTACCGTAGTATCTTGTTCAGGAGGAGGAAGGGGGTCCACACTCTTTGCCCTCACATTACTGGCCACCCAGGCTACATGCCTAGATAAGTGTCCAGTTTAAATATTAAGGAGAACCCTCAACTCCCTCCCCCCTTTCTTTTCTTTTTTTACTTTGTGGAATAACATTTTTGTGTCATCTTGGTGACAACATATTGCTGGATTATAAGCCAGACCTTAATTGGTTTATAATTTTACAATGTAAATAAACCCACTGCTGCAGGCATAATTAAATGTGCATAATTACTGCTATGCACTGGTAAATCTCCATGTTGCATGAATTTTCTGAGCTAAATGCAGTGCACTCGATTCTCATACATATTTTGTTATAGAATCTATGATGTTCTGGACACATTTTGGGCTAGATTCTCGTATCCCAGCGTAAATGCCAGTGGGGCGTAGCGTATCGTATCTACGATACGCCGCTGCAAGTTTGGACGCAAGTGCCGTATTCTCAAAGCACTTGCATCCTAAGTTACCGCGGCGTAGCGTAAATGGCCCGGCGTAAGCCTGGGTAATTCAAATGTGGAAGAGGTGGGAGTGTTTTATGTAAATGTGTTGTGACCCCACGTTTTTGACGTTTATTTTGAATGGCGCATGCGCCGTCCGTGGAGGTCTCCCAGTGCGCATGCGCGAAATCACGTTGCAAATAGTCAATGCTTGCGAAGTGAATGTAATTTACGCAAATCCCTATTCGCGAACGACTTGCGCAAAAGACGTAAACAACGTAAAATACGATGCTGTCCCGATGTCTATACTTAACATTGCGTACGCATCACCTACGCAAAGTTACCCCTCATATAGCAGGGGTAACTTTACGCTTATGCAAACAACGTAAAATACGACGACCGGGTGCAATTACGTTCGGGAATCAGCGTATCTAGCTCATTTGCCTATTCAACGCGGCTAATCGACGGAAGCGCCACCTAGCGGCCAGCGTATAATTGCACACAATTATACGCTGGCGTAGACAAGTTACGTCGGTGGAAGAAGCCTATTTTTTTAACGTATCTGCCTTTGAGAATCGGCATAAACATACTCCGGCGCAAATTTGAAATTACGGCGGCTTATCTGCAGATACGCTGCCGTAACAGCTTTGAGAATCTGGCCCTTTGTGTTTTTATGAAGAGCAGTCCTAGTCCTAGCTGGATCGAGAGAGCAGTCATCACTTAAGGATCCTGGGAAGTGAGTACATAAATTTTCTTTACGCAGGCAGCTATTGCTGGCCTTTACCTGAAAATACTATTTTCCCTGCTGTGCCTCAGGCCCTGTACACACGGCAGAGAACCTCGACGGGCAGAACACATCGTTCCGCCCGTCGAGGTTCTCTGCCGGCCATCAGATTCGGCGACCTGTTCTCTATTTGCTCGACGGGTTTCCCGACGGGCGGGGCTCGCCGAGAGCGTACACACGGCCGAGGTTCTTGGCAGAATGCGGCTCCCAGCGAGGTTCTCGCTGGTTTCTGCCGAGAACCTCGGCCGTGTGTACGAGGCTTAAATGTAACACTTCAAGCTACTTACCTGCAACAGGCATGCTGGGGATGCTGTAGAGGTCAGCAGCTCTGATATAAGGGTGCCCTCTGTTTCCAGTGAGCTGGTTGACTGTGTGCTGGACACCAGGTGGTGTCCTGGGCTGTTTGATCTTCTGAGGTCACTGCACCTTGCAACATCTAATAACCCTAAACTGTTATAGAAAATGGTATACTGTGCAGACCCCAGCTTGGAATTCTGGTTGATTCCCTAGAGCTAAGTTGTGAGATTTATTCTGTGTGATGCAGTTTTTTTGGCTTATGCTTTGCAGAGACCGGGCACCGTTCATCTTCACCAGTGAAATGGAAAACTTCATCACAGAGGGGGGGAAGAGCTCGCAGCGCGCTCAGGAGTTTGTGGATCTCTGCTGCTGTGCATACAACATCATCCGAAGACACAGCGCCTTACTGATCACTACCCTGGAGCTGGTGAGCCATCTGCACAAACTGCAATGTATTCTGAAATACGAATTGTCAGTTAACACACCTCCTTTTTGGGCTTAGCCTTAGCCCACACTTAAAGGTATTCCTAGACTGATATGTAGCACTCCCTCCTTCGACTCTGTCTGATTGTATCTTGGGATAGGGTGAATGTGTACATCTGTGGGGTCAGACAGTCGGCCTCCAGTCAGCTCAGACATAGCTCGTCCTTCCCCTGCTACTGCTAGATTTTGTAACTTGTGTTTAGGCCCCTTTCACACTGAGGCACGTCGAAACTGCCAGTAAAAACACTGACCGCTTTTGAAGAGCTTTTCAGGTGCTTTTGAAGAGTTTTTTCAATGGAGAATGGAGTTTTTTCACCGCCATGCCAGCACACTTCCCCTGTGTGAAAGCATTCATTGATTTTAATGGAAATAGCTTTTATGTGAGCTTTTAAGGTGCTGTTTTTAGCGTGAAAGAGCCTGAAAAGCACCTTAGTGTGAAAGAGGTCTTACAGATTTCAGTAATCCGAAGATTACGAAGATAGCTGGTTGAGTTAGAGGACAGACATAACCCTACTGACTTCCTCCTGCTGCTATTGTGGTCTGTCTATAGAAAACCAAGCCCCCCCCCCCCCCCCCCCCCCAGCAGAAAGTGCTGCTAATGACTTTTGTTTACCCCTAGATGCTGCAGGCTGGTCTTGACGAATTATCTGGCATTCATGATCTGAAGTATGTCCATGACAACCTGCGGCCATATGACTCTGATCTACAAGCAACAAACTATTTTACAAGGTAAGGACATCATGGATCTACTTCATTCATACATACAAAATAAAGACCTCTCAATGGTGGCTAACAAGTTATGACCCAGGCATTTTTGTGAGTGTAAGAACACAAGATCCATGTATGTGGCAATGGGACCCTGGTCCAGGTACATGTTGATGAGACTCGGGATCCAGCTATGTGTTTATGGGATCTAGGAATGTAGTGATGGGTCCTAAGATCCATTTATGTGATGATGGGACTTGGGATCCAAGTATTTGGTGATGAGACTTGGAATCCATGTATGTGGATGGGGTTCAGGTATATGGTGATGGGGCCTGGAATACATGTCTGTGATGATGGGACCCAAAATCCAGGTATGTGGTGAATGGATCCAGGTGATGGGACGTGAAATCTAGGTGTGTGGTTATGGGGTTCAGATATGTGGTGATGGGACCTGGGGTGCCAGTATGTGATGATGGGATCTAGGTATCTGGTGATGGTATAATGGGATCCAGGTATTCAGTGATGGGATCTGGGATCCAGGAATGAAGTAATGGGGCCTGAGATCCAGTTATGTGATGATGGGACCCAGGATCTATATATGTGGTGATGGGACCCGAGATCCTGATATGTGGTCATGGGTCCTAGGTTCCGGGTAGGTGGTGATGAGACTTGTGATCCAGGTATGTGGCGATGGGGTCCAGGTATGTGGTGATGGAATCTGAGATCCAGGTATGTGCTGTTGGGCCTGGGATATCAGTATCTAATGATGGGATGCAGGTAAGTGGTGATGAGATTATTAAGGAACAGGTATGTAGTGATAGTACCTAATATCCAGGTATGCGGTGATGAGACCTGGGATCCAGGTATCTGGTGATGGGATCCAGGTATGTGCTGATGGTACTTGGGATCCAGGTATGCCGTGATGAGACCTGGGATCCAGGCATGTGGTTATGAGACCTGGGATCCAGGTATGTGGTGAATGGGTTCAGGTATGGTATGGGATACCAGTATGTGATGATGGAATCTAGGTATGTGATAATGGAACTTGAGATCGAAGTATGTGGTGATAAGATTCAGGTATGGAGTGATGAGATTCGGGATCCAGGCATGTGGTGATGGAATCCAGGATACAGGTTATTGAATAATTCTAGATTTTTATTAACACATTTTTATCATTCCTAATGTCTTCAGACATAAAACTCTTAACAGCTCATAGCTTTCCTTAGTCTTTATTGTAAGTGAAATGTGATTTATTTTCCACAAGGTCCAACCATTGTGAAAAAAATGCACATAGCACTGCTAAAGCCTTAATCCAGATCCAATTAAAAATCATCTTGTGTTAGTCTGCCAGTCCTTGATTGATTTGCAGGAGTTGTAGCTAATGGCAGTAATCGCTGATAATCTGTAGGCTGACGATGATACATAGCTCTAACTTAGAAATTATAATTAAAAGATTCCTGTAATTGTGAAATAATTTCTCTGTTCCTCCAGCAAGATTACAGAGAGTCTGCAGTGTGTTTCTGTGAAGTTAAATTTCTTGATCCATGCATTCGCAAACATGACTCCAGGGGACGCGGCAAAACTAGCTGGACAGGCAACCCCATCTCTGTCTAAATTTGTCCGGAAAACGGCAGTGAAGGGCTTAAAGAAGATCTATAAAATGGTGAGAACTTCATGCGATCCCCCGCCTACACCCTAGGAGCATGAGATCATATCAGGGGACCAAGGCTTACAAATCGTCACCAAAATTCTGAAAAAAAAAATCCGAAATGCATTGGCTGATGATTGTTGGCAGTTTGATGAAGCTGTCAAACCAAGCTGTGTGATTGTTGACAGTTTTTTCAGTGTACCTCAGACTAATAGGATATCTGTTCTCCTGTATTGTATAATATTGTATTTTTTGTCACTTCTTGTGAAATTATGCTACTATTTTATCGATCCCTTTAACATCAATGACAGCTTGAAGTCTTTTGTGGTATTTGTGGATGAGGCTCTTTATCTTCTCAGATGGTAAAGCTGCCCATTCCTCTTGCCAAAAAGCCTCCAGTTCCTGTAAATTCTTGGGCTGTCTTGCAAGAACTGCACGTTTGAGATCTCCTCAGAGTGGTTCAATGATATTGGGGTCAGGAGACTGAGATGGGCACTCCAGAACCTTCATTTTATTCTGCTGTAGATAAGGACAGGTCGACTTGGCCTTGTGTTTCGGATCATTGTCATGTTGGAATGTCCAAGTATGTCTTATGTGCAGCTTCCTTGCTGACGAATGCAAATGTTCCTCCAGTATTTTTTGATAACATACTGCATTCATCTTGCCATAAATTTTGACCAAATTTCCTGTGCCTTTGTAGCTCACACATCCCCAAAACATCAGCAAACCATCTCCATGTTTCACAGTAGGAATGGTGTACCTTTCATCATAGGCCTTGTTGACTCCTCTCCAAATGAAGCGTTTATACGGTAGTTGTGGCCAAAAAGCTAAATTTTCATCTCATCACTCCAAATGACTTTGTGCCAGAAGGTTTGAGGCTTATCTCTTTGTGGCATTTGCGTAGTAATGGCTTTCTTCTGGCGACTCGACCATGCAGCCCATCTTTCTTCAAGTGCCTTCTTATTGTGCATCTTGAAACAGCCACACCACATGCTTTCAGAGAGTGCTGTAGTTCACCTAAACTTATTTGTGGGTTCTTCTTTGCATCCCAAACAATTTTCCTGGCAGTTGTGGCTGAAATTTTAATTGGCTGTTATCAGACCAAAATCACCAGGTTATGTAAACTTTTGATCAGGGTCATTTGGGTAGTTTCTGTTATTATGATTTAAAAAGAGTAAACACAGTTGATTGATAATAAATTGCTTCAGCCCAACATTAACCACTAACCAAAGAAAGGTTTTTGTGCTATCATTCATAGTCTCTAAAAAATGGCCAAGAAATCATAAATTCTGCCAGGGTATGTAAACAGGGTGAGCACAACTGTAAAGCCTCGTACACACCACCGGTTTTCCTGCCAGGAAAACTGCCAGGAGAGCTTTTTTCCGGAAAAACCGGCCGTGTGTATGGTTTCTCGCAGTTTTCACGACAGGAAAACTGCCAGGAATGCCGGCGAGAAAATAGAAATCCTGCTCTCTATTTTCCCCGGCAGTTTTCCTATGAGGAAACATTGCAAGGGAGCATACACACGGCTGGGATTCCCGGCCAAAGCTATCCCCGCAGTTTTCCCTACGGGGAACCCGGCCGTGTGCACACAGGGAAACTTACCAAGCATTTTGGGATGTTGGCAGGACGTTGTGTTTTCAGCATATTACCAAGCTCTATTCTTTGGAGATAAATGTACAATAGTAATAGTGTGTGACTGTAGTGGTACATTAGATTGTAGGTTCCTTTGGTGCATAGACTGATGTGCCTGTTCCAGTATTCTCTGTACAGCACTGTGGAATATGTCTATGGCTATATAAATGTATAATAATAATAGTGTGTGACATTAGAGTGTAAACTCCTTTGTGTTCTGTATATTTACACTGTATCTCTCAATTGTTTAATAGTTTGTTATCAGTAGTCTACTGCTTCCAGCTTTGTGATGTTCTCAACTCTCCGATATCAGATTTTGGTCATTAATTGGTCACATGGAGGAACTGGAGATTTATATTATTATACAGGATTTATAGAGCACTAACAGTTTGTGCAGCTCTTTACAAAATGAACGCAGACAGTACAGTTGCAATACAACTTAATACAGGATGAATCAGAAGGCCCTGCTTACAGCTTACAACCTAAAAAGAAGGGTCAAGTAAAGCAAGGTAAAAACTGTGTGGGGGGGATAAGCTGAAAACAAAAGTTAATTTGTTAGGTAGAGGCAGGATAGGCTTCTTTAAAGAGATAAGTTTTTAGGAATCGCCTAAAGGTGAATAAAGTGAGAGATGATCAGACAGATTGGGGTAAGTAGTTCCAGAGGATGGAGGTAAGGAGCTCTAAAGAATTCCTTGAGGCGGGAATGGGAGGAGGTAACAGGAGAGATAGAGAGCAGGAGGTCTTGGGAGGAACGACAAGAACACTTTGATTGGTATTTTGAGACTAGGTTAGTGATGTAGTTGTGGATGGCTTTGTAAGAAGATGTTAGTCTTTTGAATTTCATTTGTTGGGTGAGCAGAAGCCAATGGAGGGATTAACAAAGAGGGGTAGCAGACACTCAACAGTTAGTAAGGTGAATAATTCTGGCAGCAGCATTCATGGTGGACTGAAGGGGGGATAGTTTATGTAGAGATAAGCTAATGAGAAGGGAGTTGCAGTAGTCGAGGTAAGAGATAACCACAGAGTTAATTAGAAGCTTTGTGGTGTCATTGCTAAAGAAGGAACATATTTTCTCTATGCTGCAGAGTTTGAGGTGGCAAGATTAGGACAAGGATTTAATGTGTGGCCAAAAGGAGAGTTCAGAGTCCAGGACTACACCTAACACCCTGGCATGTAGAGACGGACTAAAAGTTGTGCCATTCATTTCCACCTAGTAGTCAGGCGAAGGGGCATGTGGGGGACGAAATGTTACAGAAATATTAGGAGCTCAGTTTTGGATAGACTGGGTTTGCAAAGTGCTGTGACAGCCATACTGTATCTGTTAGTAAATTAGTGATGTGTGAGGAGACTGAAGGTGTAAGCTAAGTGGTACAAAGATAGGCTTGGGTGTCGTCAGCATGGATATGCTATTGGAAGCCACTCAAGGTTATCAGCTTACCCATAGAAGAGGTGTAGATCGAGAATGAATGAAGTCCAAGGACGGAACCTTGGGAGGCACAGATGGAAAAAGGAAGAGGCGGGGAGCAGGCAGAGTTGTAATTGACACTGAAGATGCAGTGAGATGGGTAAGATAACAAAACCAAAAAAAGAGTACTGTCAGGAAGGAGGAGGGGGAAGTGGTCAGATGTATCAAAAGCAGTAGAGTGGTCCAAAAAGAGTGCAGAATAGTGACCATTGACTTTAGACATTAGTAAGTCGTTTGTAAATTTTAGGAGAGAATTTTCTGTGGAGTGTTAAGCCGCGTACACACGATGGGTTCAAACCGATGAAAACGGACTGAGGTTTGTTTTCATCGGTCCAAACCGATCGTGTGTAGGCCCCATCGGTCCATTATCCTTCGGTCCAAAAACAGATGGCTTGCTTCAAAATTGAACCGATGGACGGCTAATCGATAAGTCAAAACCGATCAATAGTACGCACGAGCATCGGTTAAAAATCCATGCATGCTCAGAATCAAGTCGACGCATGCTTGGAAGCATTCAACTTCGGACCGTTCTCATCGGATGGACCGATCGTGTGTACAAGGCTTTTTAATGCGTGAAATCCAGAGTAAATAGGGTCAAGAAGGTTATTCAAAGTAAGGGTCAGGCAGTTGTAGACTAGGCATTCAAAGAGTTTGGAGTGAATAGAGAGCAAGGAGATGGGTCTTGTCTGATTTTGTTTAGATTTACCAAAACTATGTAGTGCAAGGGCCTGCCTGACTGCATACAAATTGAAAAGCTTAAGGTTTGACCTCATATTATATGGTTTTGGTAAATCTAAAGGAAAAAATCTAAAGTAAATTGTATAGTGTGTAGCCAGCTTTAGACTAAAGCTGGCTACACTCTATACAACTTGTAGCGAATGGTTGCTACTTGTTACTATCATCCACCATCACCCTGCTGCCAGACCTCCATATATCACTCCGTAGACAATGAACAGTCATTTGCTTTTGTTTTGTTTTTGTTTATTTGGGGGATATAACTTAGTTAGGGAAAGGGTATGGGATTCCCAAAGACCAGATCACTTTTGCCATCGTTATTACAGATTTGCTGAATCAGTTGTGTTTTGAACAAATGATGGACATTGTTTCCACTTTACTCCTCCTCTGCACAACCTCCTGCAGACTGTTACTCCCAGGACTCTTCTCCTCTTGCACAAACTTCCTGCAGACTGTTACTCCCAGGACTATTCTCCTCCTGCACAAACTTCACTGTACAATATTAGTCTTTCCTCCTCATTATCTTTACACTGCACCATGGATCACTCTGTACAATCCCTGATGGTTGCTGAACTTTGCTGAATTCTGATAGGCTAGGGGCCTGCAGTACCCCTTCTTGATGGCCTAATTGTTTAGCAGTGTTAGATAGTTGTTGGACTACTGATCCCAGCCAGTTCTTCTTGCAAACCCTGTGCCCTCAGGCTACAGCGATTTGACACAAAACCCCACAGTCTCTCCGCTGGCCTTGCACCCAACTCCCCTGGCATGCCTCCTCCAGATATCCACTGTGCCTCACTCACCGAACTTCTCATTCCCTGACTTCTTGATGAAGAATTTACCTGGACATGCGTACCAATTGCTTCTCCAGCTCCTCTGTTCCAGGACACCTTCTCCATGACTGTGTAAGAAGAGGCTCCCTTCCAGCTCCCGAGCTCCTCCGCCAAGGCCTGCACCACCCATAGATGGGGATGGGCCCCCTGCTGCAGTCTAACACTCTATTCTCCACTTCACCCAGCTGACAACTTCCCTCCAGTGGGCTGTACCTGAGCTTATGTAGGACGCCTGCCCCCTGCCAATTTCTATTGGGGATTGGTCGGAGCTCCTCGCATAAGCTCCATGTTACTCCAATTCCCAGCCCTCACCCTCTTCCAGAACATTCTCCCTGGAAGCAGGGGGGGCGCCCAAGAACTAAAAGACAGGTGGTTTCACCCACTGCTACACTAACCACTCACTGCCCCCCACATAAAAAAAAGCAGGCCTAGCATGCAGCACAGGCCTGCCTAAATTTACCTGCCTGGCAGCTATCACCAAAAAAAAACGTACCTAGCACCTACCTATGATAGTGGGCGCTACAAAATGTTGTTTGATTTCCTTTAGATTTACCTTCAACTATGTAGTGCAAGGGCCTGTCTGATTGCATTCACATTGAAAATGTTTAGGTTTGACCTCAAATTAAGTGGTTTTGGTAAATTTAAAGGAAAAAAAATCGAAATAAAGTTGTCCAGCAAAGGGCTTTTTAAGTATGGGAGTGATCAAAGCTTATTTTAGAGGATTGGGCAAGACACCAGTAGAGGAGGAGAGATTGAGGCTGTCAAAGAGCATAAGAGAGGTTGTGACCGTAGTATTTGTAAGGGATCGAGGTTCAGGGGGCATGTGGTTAGGTACACATTTAAAAAAAATTTAGTTACCTCCTGTATAGTAGTGTATAAAAAAAGAAAAGAAGGTAAACCGCACTGTCAAGTGGTATATATATATATATATATATATATATATATATATAATAGCTGCCTGCACAACAGGTATACTGTATATAGGCAAAGTGGAAATGGTAAACTGTGGCGCTGAAAATTATGATTTTGATGTGATCAAAAAATATATAAATAGGTGAATAAGAGGGCGCTGTCTATATGAATTGAACCATTAGGCTGCACTAATGTGCTAATTTCAATATACACACAGAAGGTAATAAATTAATATTATTAAAACAACCAAAATAATGGTGCATAAAACATAAAAAACAAAAATCCTGATAAACAAAGTGTATAGATGTACAAAGAGATAGATAAATATCTATATTGAACATCAAAGTGATTGTGTTAATAAAAACCAAAGTGACAATAAACCAATCGTGTCGGTAAACAAGTGAGTATAAAGTCCAAAAAATTTCACTGAAATTAAAATGACTATATACACAGTTGTCTGTAGGTAATCCACCACGTGAAGATTGAAGGCTTACCAATAGAGTTGGACCCAGCGAGGCTTACGCCTGATGAGTCAAACGGGCTTGTTGGTGTATCTCACTCGGGAAGAATTAACCCCCCTGGCGGTATTCCTGAGTCTTACTCGGGGTTAGATTTTTATGCTGCGATCGGTAACCCCGAGTCAGACTCGGGCTCGCCTCGCAGCTTTCACAGGCAAGGTTTACTTACCTTGTTCCTGGATCCAGCGATGCATCCACGCTGTGTGAGCGAGCGGGTGCTCGCTCTATTCACACAGTGTCTCCGTGTGCCGTCGAGCTCCGTTCCCTGCGATGTTACGACGCACGGGGGCGGAGAATGGCGCCATATTCAAAAAAGTAAACAAACACAGTACATACAGTACAATGTAATCTTATAGATTACAGTACTGTATGTAAAAAATACACCCCCCCCCCTTGTCCCTAGTGGTCTGCCCAGTGTCCTACATGTTCTTTTATATAATAAAAACTGTTCTTTCTCCCTGCAAACTGTAGATTGTCCATAGCAACCAAAAGTGTCCCTTTATGTCAAAAATGGTTTTAGATCAGCTAGAAAACAGCGATAATAAATTATAATCACTTGCAGAATTGAGCGATAGCGATTTGTGGGGAAATTCATCATAAAAAAATAAAAATAATAACAGCGACAATTCTGCAACTGAGCAAATTTCAGTGTTTTTGTTTTGATTACATTATTGAATTTTTATTATAATTATATTATTATTTGTTAGAATTATTTATAATTATTTATTATATTATAATGTATCATTTTGTTTTTTAAAAAATGTCATAACTGGGATGCCTATTAGACTTTGGTCAGATTTAAGTGAGTTATTCCTAAGAATTACAAGCCTACAGTATAAAATGCCAAATTTCCTTGCAAATAATGGTACCGCTTTCAGCACCTAAAATCTGAAAGAATCATACCGCCAGGGAGGTTAAACAAGTACGACTTCCAATGGAACCAGGCAGAGATATATCACAGAGTTGACATCAATGAATATAGACCATGGATGGAGCAGCAGTACTTCACATTCAATCCTCCCAATGTAACATATAGTAGAAGGAAAAAGATTGGGCCATATAGTGTAATTCCGTATAAAAAATTAGAACATTTATTAAAATTATAAAATGGTCACTGAGAAGACATATAAAGCGAATAAAATGAAAATAACGCAGTGGCATAAGCGGTGCCCTCCCCGACGCGTTTCTCCTAAAAAGGCATCATCTGGGTGATCATCAGATGACGCATTATTAGGAGAAACGCATCGGGAAGGGCTCCCCTTATGCCACTGCGTTACTTTGATTTTATTTGCTTTATATGTCTTCTCAAATGTGAGTAACCATTTCATAATTTTAATAAATGTTCTCATTTTGAAACGGAATTACACTATATGGCCCAATCTTTTTCCTTCTACTATATGTTACATTGGGAGGATTGAATGTGAAGTACTGCTGCTCCATCCATGGTCTATATTCATTGATGTCAACTCTGTGATATATCTCTGCCTGGTTCTACTGGAAGTCGTACTTGTTTAATTCTTCCTGAGTGAGATACACCAACAAGCCTGTTTGACTCATCAGTCGTAAGCCTCGCTGGGTCCAACTCTATTGGTAAGCCTTCAATCTTCACGTGGTGGATTACCTACAGACAACTGATTATATAATTATTTTCATTTCAGTGGAATTTTTTGGACTTTATACTCACTTGTTTACCAACACATTTGGTTTATTGTCACTTTGGTGTTTATTAACACAATCACTTTGATGTTTAATATAAATATGTATCTATCTATTTGTACATCTATACACTTTGTTTATCAGGATTTTTGTTTTTTATGTTTAATGCACCATTAATTTTGGTTGTTTTAGTAATATTCATGTATTACCTTCTGTGTGTATATTAAAATTAGCACATTAGTGCAGTCTAATGGTTCAATTCACATAGACAGCACCCTCTTATTCACCTATTTA
This sequence comes from Rana kukunoris, assembly GCA_029574335.1. Lineage (NCBI taxonomy): Eukaryota > Metazoa > Chordata > Amphibia > Anura > Ranidae > Rana > Rana kukunoris. The sequence goes on along the minus strand of CM056051.1, from coordinate 423,261,583 downwards.
TATATTTTTTTAAACACAACAAAATCATTCTTCTCAGGGCCGCACTTTACCATTTCCACCTCCTGTATAGTACCATTGCTAAATGAGGGTATTGAGTATTGAATGTGCAGGTGGACATGGAATGTTTGGTGCAAGAGATATATATACAATGGAGATCTCATCACAAAAAGTCTTATTTTTGAAGAGATTTGCAAATTCCTGGGCAGTGAGTGAGTTAGTGGGTGGAGGCAGTGAAGGACGAAGTAGCGAGTTATGGCCCGTACACACGGAATTCGAACGGAGTAAAATAGAACATGTTCTCTATCTAAACTCCGATGGAATTCATCGGAATTTCTGGTGGAATTGCTCCGATGGGGCATACACGTGGTCGGAATTTTCAATAGAAAAGGTCTGTCAGACTTTTTCCACCGGAAATTCCGATCATGTGTACGGGGCATTAAATCGGAGGTTCACCCTCAAAACGAAGTTCACAGCATTGCTATCATTAACCATATGTGTGGACGATAGCGTTGACATTTTCTTTTTTAAATGCTCCCTTACCTTTGTTTTCTTGCACTTCCTGGTTTGGATGCCTGCGGGGAGTGGGCGTTTCGCTAAACTGCCCGACCGCTCTTTGCATCCTGGGAGCTGACCGAGTGTCCTCGTGCTAGTGACGTCAGCCCAATCACAGCACAGCAGGTCAAATAGCTAGGCGCCGTAGTCTCGCGCTAGCTGGGCGGTCATGTGACGCCGCCGGCCGTTGTCATGGTAACCACGCAGTGTGGACGGCGCGGGTCCCCGCCGACACTGCGCATGCGTGGGATTACGCGGTGAATGCTGGGAGATCAGCATTCGCCGCATCCCGGAAGAAATGCAGCATGGATTCATAGCGCCCACACATAAGATGGCAATGCCCATCGCTGGATGATATAAAATATTCTTTCATCAGAAAAGAGCATCCTGGCGCCTAATGACATTGGACATGTGAGTAACAAAACCACTACAGCAAATGCAGCTGATTAGTGTTTAAAAAAAAAAAACGTTTTGACACAGAACATCCGCTTTAAAGATAGAAAAGAGTTGACAACAACTGTGTGAGAGGGTGTTAGTGAGAGTGAAAAAAATAGTACAGAGGTAAAAATTGTATGTTTAGAGGCCAGAATTATACTGGTAGTAGTCTTGACAGGGTTTAGTCTCACACCACAGACACTCAAGAGTGGATGTTTTTTGAAACTTCTGGTGTCATCTGTGTGCACCATTTTTTTATTGAATTTTTTGGTAAATACGAGTGCTTGTTTTATTTTCCTGACTTTCTGTCCTCGGCTGTTTGCGATCCATTGCTCGACAGCTGTAATTATTTTCAGCTTACAGGTATTTCACTTCTAGCGATCTCCGAATAGCAGTTCCTCCCCTCCCCACTGGGATAAATGCCGATGGAGATTCCTGAAAAACGGATCAATCTTGTTTCTCTGTGTGATAAATTGTCAGCGGAGTTCTCTAGCTGGAAGCCGTTGTGCATTTGGTGTGGAATAAATGAGTAGCTGATGGAAATTTGGAGACATTTCAGGTGGAGTTGTGTACAGCTCCTCGTTTTACATCAGTACATTTTCTACTGTCTTGCATTGTGATTGCAGAGATAAATAATCGGATTATGAATTCAATGAGATCCTGAAGTGAGAGGCCCGAGGTGTCGGCGCATATTTATTGGAGAACCTCTGTGGAACATTGATCACTTTGCTGATACTTTCAAATGTTTGTAAATAAGGCAGTTGATTTATCTGAGTGCCTTTCTCGTGTGTGTGTATCGGGATAAACTGCTCTGCCTCTCCGGGTCTGATGTACTATAAACTGGCAGCCGGAATGCTGAACCTCGCTGGGCCATAGAGCAGTCATCTGCCCGTTGTCAGGCTCAGAGGGAATATCTGCGTGATGCGTAACCCCTCCTGCTTAGTGGAATACCTACTGTTTAACATGATTTCTCAAATGTGCACTTAAAGCTGAACATCAGTTTTCCCTTCAGTCTTGAACAGTTATACAAGCTCCTCTCCTGTACTGAAATTGTTTTATCTGATTTAACAGCACACTTTGCTGCAGTAGGTCAAATCTGACTGTCTCTAGCTAATTATTTTCATTCATTGGTTTAAATTTTTTCAGTCCTGGAAGCTCATCATCACATGTTGCCTAGGGTGATCTGCATGAGAATGCATTCTGTATAGCAATGCCAATTCCTCCAGACTGTCACCTACTTTCAAGGCACTATCAGGGCATTGTGATATTTGCATCAGGGCTACGGGCTTTCGAGATGAGTACTGCGACAGGGTGCTTTGATGTTTTCCAGGAGCAATTTACTGCACAATGCCACCCCTTCCACCAGCCATATTTGTTGCATAGAGAAGCACAGAGAACCACTCTTTTCACAAAGAACTCTTGCTATAACGCAAATGAGCAGCTCTTACTCTAAAGAACCCTTTCTACAGGGCAAATTAACCTTTCTTACCCTGAATAAACATTCCTACAACACAAACTGATCAGTCTTACTGGAATTAACACTTCCTACAGAACAAATTAAAGGGGTTGTAAAGGCAAAAATGTTTTCCCTAAATAGCTTCCTTTACCTTAGTGCAATCCTCCTTCACTTACCTCATTCTTTGATTATGCTTTTAAATGTCCTTATTTCTTCTGAGAAATCCTCACTTCCTGTTCTTCTGTATGTAACTCCACAAAGTAATGCAAGTCTTTCTCCTTGCTGTGGAGTGTCGTGCTCGCCCCCTCCCTTGGATTACAGGAGAGTCAGGACGCCCACTAACATGTCTTGACTCTCCAGTAGTCCAAGGGAGGGGGCGAGCATGACACTTCACACCAGGGACAAAGCCTTGCATTACTGTGTGTAGTTACATACAGATGAACAGGAAGTGAGGATTTCTCAGAAGAAATAAGGACATTTAAAAGCAAAATGGAAGGATGAGGTAAGTGAAGGAGGACTGCACTAAGGTAAAGGAAGCTATTTAGGAAAAAAAATTGTACCTTTACAACCCCTTTAACCTCTCTTACCCTAAAGAAACCTACCTACAACACAAACTCTCTCTTATCCTAACAAACCCTTCTTACAACACAAATTAACCACTGTTACTATAAATAACCCTTCCTACAACACAACGGAAACTCTGTCTACGACACAAATGAATCACTCTTTCCACAAAGGACCCTTTCTACAACACTAAATGAATCACTCTTATCCTAAAGAAACCTTCCTGCAACACAAATTAACCAGTCTTACTCTTGCTATATAAGCTATAAATATGCTATAAACCTTTGCTATATAAGAAATTAACCTATGTTAGCCAAAATAAGCCTTCCTACATCACAAATTAACGTCTCTTACCTTAACAAACCCTTCCTACACCATAAATTAAACTTGAAAAACTCTTTCTACACCACAAATTAACCTCTCTGGCCCTATAGAATCATTCCTACAAAAAAACAAAGTAACCCTACTTACTCTAAATAAACATTCCTGCAACACAAACTAACCTGTCTTACTTTAATGAACCCTTCCTACAAAACAAACTAACCTCTCTTACCCTAAAAAACATTCCTACAGCTAGGTTCACATTTATGCAATTGCGGTTAATTCGGTTTTCCATGTTTGAACACGCGTTTTCGCTGTGTTCCCTCCCCAAATCTATAGACCATTATTCCAGCACACAGACCAGGAAAAGGGAGGTGACAAGCAAGCGCCCCCCTCCTCAACCATACCAGGCTACATGCCCTCAACATTGGGGGGTGCTTTTAGGGCAGGTGGGCTGTAAATTTTGAATTTCAAGTAAAATCTAACAGGCTGGTTGTACCCAAATTGATCAATCGATCAACTTGGTTACATTCAGCCTACCCATACATGGTTAGAATCTGAGCCGGTTCCTGCTAAACAGGCTGAGATTCGAGCCGTCTATGGCCGGCTTTAGAGTAGAGTTAGTATCTACTCTGTGGAAGTGAATGGGACATACTGACTGCACCCCCAACTTCACTCCAATGTGTTACAAGGACAAGGAATCCTGAGCAGTGAATGATGAAATGCTGAATTAAATAATTTCCTTTGTGTCATTGTTGTGGTTTGTGAATAATCTGAATTCAAATAATAACACTGTTTATGTAACGGCAATTCTGCAAATTTAAAAAAGAAAAAAGTTTGCGCCAACATAAAGTCCAATATGTAAATAAAGTCCAATATATGAAAATTCTGTGTATCACAGGTAGCACCCCAGTGCACTTCAGACAGTCGTGAACCACCACCACATGGACAGGAACTTACCAAATAATAAGTTATAAGAAAGCCTATAGAATCCACAGCAGCATATCGCAGAAATCAGTCACGCGGCCTTTTAGGGAACAGCTGATTCTCAGGAGCCTCGCCAAGTAATCACCGAATATCACGTTGGTTTAAGCATCAATAGGCATAGCATGCAGGCAGCGATGAACCATAAATAGGAAAAGGAGACCTCACATAGTGCATTACCAATGCGATTTATTAAAAGGATATAAAAAGCCACTTACATAAATGACCATGGGAAGTAGCAATAAGAAAAATGCCGGCCGGCCTCATTCCTTATTCGGGGTGAAAGTACTAGGGTCCAGGGAGCCTATCTATTGGTCTGACATTTAGATACATCAGGCACCTATGCCGAAGACCCATAATATGCAATCTGTGGGGGTTATAGTACACTCTCAGCAGTAAATATAATTGCGTCAGTCTTTGCGATACATTCAAAGAGCATGTGGGCACGGCCTGCAGGACCTCCTCCCATTGATCACCATCAATCGGGCCGACTTCGTCCTCCCCCTTTGCCAGCATTCGCAGAGGGTGTTTACGCAAAAAACTCTGTAATAGCATACAATAGCATTGCAATATAAATCCCTTAGTGTTAGCAGCTCTTGCGATCAGATTAAACAATGGGGTTGGAGAAGGTGACCACTCCGAGGATCTGCTCTGTGCCGTCACAGCGTGTGCTCTAACCAGAGGTGTATTTAGGTTTTGTGCTGCCCTAGGCCTGACTAAACTCGTGCACCCCCTAATTTAAATATGACCCACCCCTTCCTGTCATGGCCACACCCTATGTTGTTTAAGACCCACCCTCAAATTTTCAAGTGAGGACACTAGTTCTGAGGGCCAGGGGGGGGGGGGCAATGGATTCCCTTAATTTACTTAGATTTCCTCTTACTTCCTGGTTGCCCATAGAGCAGGAAGTGAAGGGAAATCTTCACAAAAGGGACAGGGATGGTAAAAGTGTTGCCTATAGTTCTACTTTAGAACTAGTAGATGGTGCAGCAGAAAAATATAGCACAGTGAGGAAGGTTTGTGGTCCAGGATGACAAAACAGTCAAAATTGGAAGCGCCCTCCCCCCACAGTTGCGGAATGCCGGCCGCCCGCCCGCATACTAGAAGCAGCGCGGCCACTTTATGGGGGCGCTAGACTAATTTTCCTAACAGTGTAGCGCAAGCCGGCGGGGACTCTTTTCGAGCTGCCCCCCTGCAAAGTGCTGCCCTAGGCCTGGGCCTTGTTGTCCTAGGCCAGGATACAGCTCTGGCTCTAACTGGATATAGTAAAACCGCGTGGATTGCGGTAGTCCAAAAAATGTATGCAATTTTCCATTGTGAAAAATCTACCTGAGATATACCACCCCGTATCTCTTCCACAGCGCGCCATGCTGCAGTTTTGCTAATTCGGGTTATGTACCATTGGACCAGATTGGACTATAGTCCGTGTATCCTGCAACTCCCTGTAGGTTTTGTTCCAGATTTTTGGGATAAGATTATATGTTGGATAAAGTTTATTAGGTTTACCAAAGTCTAACGCTTCTAGGGCTGTCGGTATCGAGTCTTTCTTCACTGTGTGTAGCATCACTAGTTCTGAAGAGTCACAAGCCCTGCCCTCTCTCACTGTGTTTGTATGCATTGTACCTATCAATTCCTGCAGCTGTGTCGCTATGTAATAGAGCCAGGGATTTGGGAGGGTGAACCCTCCCTCGTCCCTAGGGTGTTGGAGGTTTTTGAGTTTAATTCTGGGTGGACGTTTTTTCCATATGAGTGTTCGAAACAGGGAGTTGAACATTTGTGAACTTGTGATATTCAGTTCAAGGCCTGGTTCACACTAATGCATTTTTTTGTGTGTTTTCAGTTTTGCAGAAACACACTACAGTCCATTTAACATGATTCCCTATGGATGTAGTTCACATCTGTGCATTTTATGGAAAGAGCCAGGATTTTTTTTCTGGTTTTTGGTTCCATAAACTCCAATGGATCAAAAATGTGTATTGAAAAATGCAAAATGCACCTGGAATATGCAAATTACAACCTTCATAGGTGGGAATCAGGCCTCAGACTTTCCTTCTATATATTGCATAGTTTGGCCTTTATTTTAACCTTGGTTATTCCCCCTGTCATAACTACCTCCTCCCCAATTTAAATTGGACTTTTCCTCACCTTTTGACTATAAAGAGTCTAAGGCCGCGTACACACGATCAAATCTGTCTGCTGGAAACGGTCGGCCCGGTGGCTTGTGGCAAACTTTAAACAACATGGCTTTCTTCTTGCCACTCTTCCATAAAGGCCAGATTTGTGCAGTATACAACTGATTGTTGTCCTATGGACAGAGTCTCCCACCTCAGCTGTAGATCTCTGCAGTTCATCCAGAGTGATCATGGGCCTCTTGACTGCATCTCTGATCAGTTTTCTCCTTGTATGAGCTGAAAGTTTAGCGGGACGGCCAGGTCTTCGTAGATTTGCAGTGGTCTGATACTCCTTCCATTTCAATATTATCGCTTGCACAGTGCTCCTTGGGATGTTTAAAGCTTGGGAAATGTTTTGTATCCAAATACGGCTTTAAACTTCTCCACAACAGTATCTCGGACCTGCCTGGTGTGTTCCTTGTTCTTCATGATACCTCTGCGCTTTAAACGGACCTCTGAGACTATCACAGTGCAGGTGCATTTATACAGAGACTTGATTACACACAGGTGGATTCTATTTATCATCATTAGTCATTTAGGTCAACATTGGATCATTCAGAGATCCTCACTGAACTTCTGGAGAGAGTTTGCTGCACTGAAAGTAAAGGGGCTGAAAAATTTTGCACGCCCAATTTTTCAGTTTTTTATTTGGTTAAAAAAGTTTGAAATATCCAATAAATTTTGTTCCACTTCATGATTGTGTCCCACTTGTTGTTGATTCTTCAAAAAAAAATTACAGTTTTATATCTTTATGTTTGAAGTCTGAAATGTGGCAAAAGATCACAAAGTTCAAGGGGGCCGAATACTTTCGCAAGGCACTGTAGCACAAAAAATTAAAATCGCAGAGGTGATCAAATACCACCAAAAGAAAGCTCTATTTGTGTGAACAAAAATGATGTTAATTTTGTTCGGGAGCCACGCCGCATGGGCGCGCAATTGTCAGGTAAAGCGACGCAGTGCCGAATCGCAAAATGTGGCCCGGTCTTTAACCTCCAAAATGGTCCGGGGCTGAATCGGTTAAAGTGGTTGTAAATAGAGGTGCACCAAATAGAAATTTTGGTTGCGAAACTGAAAATGCAGGATGCACTTGGCCGAAAACCAAAACCAATTTTTTTTTATTATATTTTTAGATATAATTGTATTATAGTCGACTTTTTAATTAACATCATCAATTTAAATTAATATGAATTTATCTTCGGCCATTATTGACACCTTTAGCACAAGAAAAGCTAAAAAGCTAAAAAAAAGGATCCCTTTAAATTCTTTGTACAGTGCCTTGAAAAAGTATTCATACCCTTGAAATGTTCTAAATTGTGTCATGTTACAACCAAAAACGTAAATGCATTTTAATGGGATTTTATGTGATAGACCAACACAAAATGATAAATGGTTTTCAAATTTTTTAACAAATATCTGAAAAGTGTGGTGCGCAATTGTATTCAGCACCCTTTACTCTGATACCTCTAACTAAAATCTAGTGGAACTACCTTATGTATCGGCATATAACACACACAGGGATATAACACGCACCCTAACTTTAAGAGGGAAGTTTCAGGGAAAAAACTTTCCAAAGCCCCATGCGTACAACATGCAGGCACAGTTTACCCTCTATTTTCATGGTAAAAAAGTGAGCTTTATACGCCAATAAATACAGTAATTTATGTGTAATTTAATCTCAGTATAAATACAGCTGTTCTGTGAAGCCCTATGAGGTTTGTTAGAGAACATTAGTGAACAAACAGAATCATGAAGACCAAGCAACAAACCAGACAGGTCAGGGAAACAATCGTGGAGAAGCTTAAAGCAGGGTTAAGCTATAAAAAAATATCCCAAGCTTTGAACATCTCAGGGAGCACTGTTTAATTCATTATCTGAAAATGAAGAGTATGGCACAACTGCAAAACCTATCAAGACATGGCCGTCCTCCTAAACTGACAGGCCGGGCAAGGAGAGCATTAATCAGAGAAGCAGCCAAGAGTCCCATGGTAACTCTGGAGCAACTGCAGAGATCAACAGCTCGGGTTGTAGAATATGTCCACAGGACAACTATTATGCCGCGTACACACGATCACTTTTTGTGATGAAAAAAAACGACGTTTTCAAAAACGTCATTTAAAATCACCGTGTGTGGGCAAAATGTCGTTTTATGTCTTAAAAAAAAACGACCAAAAAAAAATTCGAACATGCTTGAATTTTTTGTGTCGGTTTTCAAAACGTCGTTTTTTGTGTCATAAAAAGTGATGGTGTGTGGGCAAAACGATGTTGAAAACGACGTTTTTAAACCCGCGCATGCTCAGAAGCAAGTTATGAGACAGAGCTTCAATGGAACAGAGTGCCGTCGAACGTGGTGTACGTCACCACGCTTTGCTAGAGCTTTGTTGAAAAACGATGGTGTGTATGCAACGTCGTTTTGGAAAATGAAGTTTGAAAAACGTTGTTTTGTTTCGTGAGATAAAATGACGTTTTTTTTCATCACAAAAAGTGATCGTGTGTACGCGGCATTAGTCACGCACTCCACAAATCTAGTCTTTATGGCAAGAACAAAGTTTGTGTTAAAAGAAAGCCATAAAAAGTCCAGTTTGCATTTTGCGAGAAGCCATGTGGGCGACAAAGCAAACATGTGAAAGAAGGTGCTCTTGTCAGATGAGACCAAAATTAAACTTTTTGGCCTAAAAGCAAAAAGCTATGTGTGGCAGAAAACTTAAAGCAGAGTTCCACCCAGGAAAACGACATTTGCCCATATTGCTTAAAAAAATTAAATAAAAAAAAACGTGAAAAAAAAAAAAAAAATACTCACCCGAAATACCTGTTGCTATGCGGAAGTCCGTAATCTGCCTCTTCCACACCGCGGTGTCTTTTCTTCTGCTTGTGAATGGGGCGCGCTGCTTTCTGGGAACTGTGTGTGTTCTCAGAGAGCAGCTGCCCATTCACAAGCCAGCGTGAGACTCACGCAGGCGCAGTAGGAAATGGGCAGTGAAGCCGTACGGCTTCACTGCCTGTTTCCCATAGTGTGAATGGCGGCGTGGGACCCGGAGCGATCGTGGGACCGGCATCGGGGGGGCCATCAGCGCGGGCAAGTAGGACAAGGTAAGTGTCCTTATTTAAAGTCAAGTCAGCAGCTACACTGTTAGTAGCTGCTGACTTTAAAAAAAAAAAATTGCGGCTGGAACACCCCTTTAACACCGCACATTGCCCTGAACGCACCATCCCCACAGTGAAACATGGTGGCGGCAGCATCATGTTGTTGGGTTGATTTTTTTTGAGCAGGGACAGGGAAGCTGGTCAAAGTTGATAAGGAGAGAGATTGAGTCAAATACAAGAAAATCTTAGGCAAAAGACTTAAAACTGGTGCGGAGGTTCACCTTCCAGCAAGACAACTAAACTAAACATACAGCCAGAGCTACAATGAAATGATTGAGATTAAAGCAAATGATGTACACTCATGTATGGCTGTTCACAGATGCTCTATGTCCAATCTGTCAGACCTTGAGCTATTTTGCAAAGAAGAATGGGCAAAATGTTCACCCTCTAGAAGTGCAAAGCTGGTAGAGACATCCCCAAAAAGACTTGTAGCTGTAATTGCAGTGGTTTCACAAAATATTGACTCATGGGGGGGCTGAATACAAATGCACGCCACACTTTTCAGATATTTATTTTCCTTCCACTTCACAATTATGTGCCACTTTGTTGGTCTATCACATAAAATCCCAATAGAATACATTCACGTTTTTGGTTCTAACAGGACAAAATGTGGAAAATGTCAAGGGGTATGAATATTTTTTTCAAAGCACTGTATTTGGTCAATAATGTCACCCAGTATCCCCAACAACTTGTTTACAATTTCAAAGAGAAGCCGGCCAAGCAGTAATACCATTGCTAAATGACTTGTCTTCTGGCTACAATATTATTATAATACAGGATTTATATAGTGCCAACAGCTTTACAAAATAAAATGAGACAAACCAGTTACCATACAATTTGATACAAGAGAGTTAGGAGGGCTTGTTCGTGAAAGGTGACAGTCTAAAGGGGAGGGGCGAGTGGTGCAAAATGTAATATGAGGGATAACATTTTAAATTATGGATTAGCTGATGAAGGGAGAAGTACAATTTCTAGTCAGAGACAGGATAGGCTTTCCTGAAGAAAATCGTTTTCAAGGAGTACCTAAAGGCAGACATAGTAGGAGATAGACAGATTGTGGCAGGGAGTACCAGAGGATGAAAGAGGCTCTGGAGAAATCCTGGAGGTGAGTTTAGAGGAGGTGACCAAAGCTAGGGAGCAGGAGGTCTTTGGAGGAATGGAGAGGATGGTTTAAGAGATTTTGATACAAGATTTGGTCAGTGATTAGATGTGGGGCCCAAAGGAGAGGTCAGAGTCTGAGAATACACCTAACATCCTGGACTGAGGGGAGGGACATTGAGTTGTGCTATTGATCTTGATGGCAAACTTGGTAGGGAGTATAATACTACCTCAGTCTTTGACAGATTAGGTTAGAGGAAGTGGTGTGGCATTCATACTGATATGTCTGTCAGTAAATGCATGAGGACATTGAAGATGTGAGCTGAGTAAAAATGGTATTGTTAGCAATGGAAGGTTACTAACTGCCCAAGGAATTGGTGTAGACTAGAGAATGAATAGAATGGATCTGCAGGTAGAGCCTTGGGGGACCCAAAAGACTAAGCAAGAGGAGAAAGAGTTTAATGTGACACTGATAGTGTACGAAGATAGGTAGGAGGAGAACTAAGTAAGAGCAGAGTCACAAAGGCCAAGGGAGTGAAGTAGGTTCGGGAGGCAGTTGTAGGTACGGGCAGGCAAACTAGCCGAATATGACCAGTATTTTCACCTGTTCGCCAAACTGCGAACATTAGACACAAACCCCTACCTTATCCATACTCCCCACTTTAAACCATCTACTAGGACTCTCCACAATGAATGCATTCATTCCTAGCTGAAGGTGAGATATGTGCCACATTGGTGGGGTGGCCTAAAATGAGCTTTCTGAACTAGAGTGTCAACTCAGATTTTTCTTTGAAGAGAAGAATCTCTGAATAGCCATTTTTAAAATTGATAGTTTTTCTTTAGTTAAAAAAATAAATAAAACGTTTCTATAATGCAACAACTCATCCTTCTCTTCCCACAGAGTGAGCGAATTCTGACAGAATTGAAGGCACCCATAAACATTGAGCCGACTGGTGCAGTAGGTAAGTGTCCCTCATGTGATGATGACAGAGACATATTTCACTGATTTTCTTTACAGTGAGGGGATAGATGTTTTGAATTAATAATATGAAACCATGACAGATTTTACAGACAGTTCTCTTTTCTTATTGAACAGGTGGTGAGTGTGGGATTCAGATTCAATTCTCCTTCTCTCCTCCCATATTCTCCGTCCACCTTAAGCATCTCCGAAATATTGTAAGTTCCCCCCTAAATAATAATCATTACCATTCAGTTGTCTGTGAAGCTCATAGCAGGGAACAATAGATGTGGTCTGGCAGTTTTTAGAGGGCACACACAGGAGGGTAGTGTGCTCACTGCTCAGTGTTCTACATAGATATTGCTGATAGTTAGACACAGCATGCCTGAACCTAGGTGAAGCACAGGTCAAGAGGATGCCTTCTCCCTGTATAGTTATAGGCCAAATATATTGTTTTAATGATTGGTAGGAGTACTGTTTTATCTGATAGGATGATTTGGCCACTCTTGGAATATTTGTGATGGTAACTCTACGAGTCTCCCACCTCTTTCTCTGTATTTTCAGTATTTATCAGATGGCTCCACCACCACTGCCAGCGTCACCATCTCCCTCTTGTATCAGAACTTGGAAATATCCAGGGAGGAAGTCAAATCCTTAGCCAGATCCCCAGCTCCAACCTTCAACAAACTGGTGAGTACAATGATGCTGACACCATGGTGTGAGGGGTTAAAGGTCACCTGACAACCAATCCATGTCTAGTGTCAGCATGTCATATATTACCAGCCTGATCCATGACCATCCTGGCACCTTGCAGCGCCTAGATTCTGGCTACAATAGCCATGAAGGACATTTGCCTTCCATGACCCAATAACATGCTGCTTGGTTAATTTGCAAAAATTTCCCCACTGAGTTTCCCTGTCACTGAAGTATTCATTGTTTAAGGAATGATGATAATAAATATGATGAAGATGTTGTGGAAAACATTAATGTTTGACATTAATGTATGACAAAGATTCCTGTCCCAGTGTTATTAATGATGATGCTGATTATGTGAAAAAAAGGACTGATCGAGGATGGAGCCTGCGGTGTGTATGAACTGCTCTTCTGTAAACAGTATTTTCTTTCTCCTCCATTGAGGGACATAAGAAGTTATTGTGCTTCCTACTGGAGGAATGGACACTGGCAAACAAAAACTGTAGGCCAGCCTAGGATACCCCTACTACTACTTTTTTTGCTTCTGCTCTGCTGGAAAAAGCCTAACCTCTTTGTTGCTAAAAAAAAAAAAAAAAAAAAATCTTTAATGAAGACTTTTCTCTACATTGTTGCTAAAGCTAATCTCTGCAACTGCAGCTATCTAGTGTGGCCATCCTCATTCTGGCCTTTGGATTACCACATCTGGACCCTGCTGTTCTGGTTGTTGTGGGATTGACTTGACATGAAGATATTTAGGCTAAGCACTGGATGCTACTTTATTGTGTTATCACTGGATGCCTGTACATTTGCTGCTTTCTATCAGTCTCCATTGCAGAAAGGGTTAATACTGAGGGAGTAAGTGCTTATGTTATCCACAGGGTGGAGATTTTCATGCAAACCACACTCTTTCCTGACACTCAGTGTTGAAACATCCCCCTGCTGCTGCTGCTGCTGCTGCTGCTGCTGCTGCTGCTTTGCAAAGGACCATGTGGAATTCTGATCTCTGGTCCAAATCCTACTGCCCAACAGTGACCTTGATCACCTCTGGCCATCCAAGCATCTCCGGCTACCAGTTGTCTGAGTTATGTGTGTACTTGAAGCCTTTCAACAAAACAGTCACAACATTTATATATTCTAGACACAGAAAAAAGTGACCTCAACTTAAGGCTCTTTCACACGTCCGTTCAGTTCGTCCGTTTTTTGGACGTCCGTTAACGGACCTCAATGCTTCCCTATGGGTTAGCGTCCGTTAGCAGATGAGCATCCGCTAACGCCCGTTAACATCCGTCTGCGGTAAGCTCCGTTTTTTTGGACGGAAGAAAACCCTAACGGACGAAAAACGGACGTTAGCGGATGATCCGTTTACCATCCGATCCGCTAACGTCAGTTTTTCATCAAAATATGTAAAAAAAAAAAAGTTCTAAAAAAAAAAAAAAAACGGATGAAAAAACGGATGAAAAAAACTGATGAAAAACGACGGAAAACGGAACGGAAACGGATGTAAACGGACGGAAAACGGACGAAAAACAGATGAAAAAACGGATCAACTGAAGGGGGAAAAAAGTGATCTAAAAAACTGAACGGACGTGTGAAAGAGCCCTTACACTCCCCTGAGAGCTCTGGAGATGTTTGTTTTGTGCCTTCTAAAGGTACTGAAGTCTGTAATCTGGAGTTCTGTTAACCTAGGATTAGAGGATCCACCTCACAATAGGAGTCCTCATTTTTTTCGCCAGTGAGGCAGAGCCCCTTGCTTTTTAAGTCAGGGCTTCTACTACAGTCATGCAAGACTTTGTGGCCAAATTCACCCAGTTCCTCACTAGTGCTGACCACAGAGTGTCTATGCATGCTTCTGCACCCTCCCCTAGAGAGTCTATTGCTGAGTTGCCTGCAGTCTTAGAGGCAGACAAGCCATTGGTCACAGTAAGCATTTCTGACTCACACTGACACCATCATCTTAGAGCAGGGGTGTCAAAACTTTTTTTAAAGAGAGCCAGATTTGATGAAGTCAACATGCTCGAGGGCCGACCATTTTGCCCCAACGAATCCCCGAGCACTGATTAGGACTAAGGATGAGCTTGGGCGTGTTATTTGGATATACCGTATTTATCAGCATATAACACGCACAGGCTTACCATTGCCATGAATGCAGCCTCACCATTGCCATGAATGCAGCCTTACCGTTGCAATCAATGCAGCCTCACATGTGCCCTGAATGCAGCCTTACCATTGCCATCAGAACAACCTAATCGATGCCCATCTGCAGCCTCGGAGGGGACAGGGAGGGGGAGAGACAAGTGCCGTCAGATTACAAACAGGAGAATTTCTTGTTTAATCTGTGGCCTCTTTAATACAAAGTCTTGCCTCCTATAATAAACAGAACAGTCATCCAATGGCATCCAAGGAAACTGGACTTCCTATTACAGACGCCGCAGAGTAAACAGGAGATTCTCTTTATGTAATCTGACGGCGCGCGCCCTGACCTCTCCGAGGCAGCGCCGATAAATATACGTAATATATATTTTGTGGCCCCCAGGGCACAGGGCTCATGTGAGGCTGAAATGGCTATATATATCCAAATCCCCAGGAGGGCCATATTAAATCACCAGGGGGGCCGCAATTGGCCCCGGGCCGGACTTTGGACATGCCTGTCTTAGAGGAAGCACAGTCTACTGCTATTATTCCATATTTAAAAGTGACTACTTTTATTGATGCAGTACACACTATTCTGCAGCCTTAGGAGTTTAGAAAGGCCAGGGATAGGAGGCAGTAGGCTAATTCTCCAGATGCAAAGACCTTTCCATTACATCCAGTCTTCGAGATTTTCCTCTATGGCAGGGGTGGCAAACACAAGGCCCGCGGGCCGAATCCGGCTCACCAGGCCTGGCCATGTGGCCCACGCGGCGGTGACACCATGCGATCCACTCCGCAGCCTCGGCCATAGGAAAGTCCCCGACTTCGGCCTAGCTCCGGAGCGGTGGCCATCTTGGTACACCCGGCGGCGGCTGTCTCGTCAGGAAGTGACGTTTCGCCGCCGCCATCTTGCTCCACCCCAGTCGGCTTGCCTAGTAACCAGTGCACAGCGTGACACTCTGCACCGCCTCAGCTCACTGATTACAGACCCGGGACCACAACCGCAGACATGAGGAGAACTGCGAGATCTGCACCTGCAGGTAGGAGAGACCATCACCCGGGGAGCATGGCTACCTGTACTGAGCGGAGGAGGGGGACACCTGTGACATCGGAGAGGAGGGGGACCAGTGTCACTGGGGCTCCTCACCTCTCTGGTGTCACTGGGGTCACCCTCCTCTCTGAATGAATGAATGAATGAAAACTTATATAGCGCGGCACATGCGAACTGAATCGCCTCTGGGCGCTTGTTGTTCCTGTCTCCTTTGATATCAAAAGAGAAAAGTCTTGACCTTTTTCCTAAATGCTAGGTGGTTCTCCTCCAACCGAATGCTGGTTGGTAAAGTGTTCCATAGTCTGGGACCTTGGACCGCGAATCTTCTTTCTCCTTTGGACTTGAAGTTGGCTTTCGGAACCTGGAGTAGGTTCTGATTTGTGGATCGCAAAACGCGATTGGGATTATGCGCTTTTATTAATTCGCATAAGTAAAGGGGGGCATTCCCATGGACACATCTATGCGTAAGACAGAGAGCTTTAAAAGTGATTCTGTCTTTAACTGGCAGCCAATGAAGGGCTCTCAGTGAAGGTGAGATGGATTCCCAGGGTTTTTTCCCAGTCACAAGTCTGGCGGCCGTATTCTGAACGACTTGCAGGCGAGCGATTTGGTACTTGGGGAGGCCGAGGTAAAGGGCATTTGCATAATCCAGCCTGGAGTTTACAATTGCTCCCACAACGACCGCTAAATCTTCTTTAGGGATGAACGGAGTGAGTCTGCGTAGTAGGCGCAGCAGATGGTGAGATCCGCTGACTACTGACCCTATTTGTGCGTCCATTGTCATAAAGGAGTCGAAAATGACCCCTAGGCTTTTGACTTTGGCGCTAGGGGTGATGAGCTTGCCCAGAATAGGCGGGGGGGTCCATACTGTTGAAGGTTGATTCCTACGCTTGGCGTGAAACAGAAGAAGTTCTGTTTTCGCTCCATTGAGTTTAAGATAACTCTTTGTCATCCAGTCCTCTATCAAAGAGAGGCATGTCTCTAGATTGAGGTGGTGATCCTGTCTGTTGCAGATGCGGAAATACAGTTGCGTATCATCTGCATATGAGTGGTAGAGCAGTTTTTGGCTGCTGATAATCTCAAAAAGGGGACGAAGGTAGATGTTAAACAGCACTGGTGACAGAGGCGATCCTTGAGGGACTCCGCATGTTACTGTGCGTTTTTCTGACGTAAAAGGTCCTAACTTTACTGTTTGCGATCGGTTTTCCAGAAAAGAGGAGAACCAAGATAAATCGCCTTCTGCGACTCTGGCTACTTCAGCAAGCCGAGTCAGTAACAGGTTGTGGTCTACAGTGTCGAAAGCTGCACTTAGGTCCAACAGAACTAGAAGACAAGTTTCTCCTTCGTCTGCGGACTGGAGAACATCGTCCCATACGTTCAGCAATGCTGTTTCCGTCCCGTGTCCGGGACGGAAGCCTGATTGCAATGGGTCAAGTAGCTTGTAGGTATCTAGATGCTGTTGCAGCTGTTGTACCACTACTTTCTCCATTATCTTAGAGAGTACGTTGAGGGTTGTTATGGGACGGCGATGGAGTGGGTCCTTGGGGTCTAGGGAGGGTTTCTTCAGGATGGGTTGGATTATACCCTCTTTCAACTGTGTGGGCACTTTGCCCTCCAGAAAAGACTGGTTGATAAACTGCGTGATGGGAGGAGCCAGGATGTAGGCGCATTCCTTCAGCAGTTTTGTGGGAATAATGTCATTCGGCGCTGTGCCATTACGCAGAGTACAAATGACATTCTTAGTGGTCTCGATGGAGATGGGTTCCAGGGTAAACTTACCTGATAACGGAGCATTACTAAGGGTGTTGTGTGAGAGGCTACAGGGAGGGCTGAGGGGGGAATTGTTTTGCTGAATGCTTTCACGGATTGCTTCGATTTTATTAATGAAGTAATCCGATAGTTCATTGCAAAATTCTTGTGTGTCCGAACTGGGGGCTTTGATGCATTCTGGTTCCATGGTCTGAGTGACCATCTTGAAGAGTTCGCGGGGGCGGTTAATGGCACCGTTGATAGCCTCCGAAAAATAATTTTTCTTGGCTTGGAAAATTCCTTTGTGGTATTTTCTTGTAGTCGCCTTGTAGATGGATAGGTTTAGGTCTGAAGAACATCTTTTCCAGGCAGATTCTGCCCTTCTGCGTTCTTGCTTCAGTAACGACAGCTGGTTGTTAAACCAGCTGCGGTTGTTTTTCCCTGGTGTCCCTGGGGTCCCCCTCCTCTCCTCCCTGGGGTCCCCAACCTCTCTGGGTTCCCTCTCCTCTCTGGTGTCACTGGGGTCCCCCTCCTCACCTCTCTGGTGTCACTGGGGTCACCCTCCTCTCCTCTCTGGTGTCACTGGGGTCCCCCTCCTCTCCTCTCTGGTGTCCCCAACCTCTCTGGGGTCCCCCTCCTCTCCTCTCTGGGGTCCCCCTCCTCTCCTCTCTGGTGTCCCTGGAGTCTCCAACCTCTCTGGGGTCCCCCTCCTCTCCTCTCTGGTGTCACTGGGGTCCCCCTCCTCTCTGGTGTCACTGGGGTCACTGAGGAGAGGGACCCCAGTGACACTAAAGAGAAGAGGAGGGTGACACCATAGAGGAGAGGGGACACCACTGACACAAGAGAGGAGGGGGGGACACCAGAGAGGAGGGGGGGACCCCAGTGACACCAGAGAGGAGGGGGGGACCCCAGTGACACCAGAGAGGAGGGGGGGACCCCAGTGACACCAGGAGGGGGGGACACCAGAGAGGAGGGGGACACCAGTCACACCAGGAGGGGGGACACCAGTGACACCAGAGAGGAGGGGGGGACACCAGTGACACCAGAGGAGAGAAGGGTGACACCAGAGAGGAGAGGAGGGGGACCCCAGTGACACCAGAGAGGAGAGGAGGGGGGACACCAGAGAGGAGAGGAGACACCAGTGACACCAGAGAGGAGGGGGGGACACCAGAGAGGAGGGGGGACACCAGTGACACCAGAGAGGAGGGGGACCCCAGTGACACCAGAGAGGAGGGGGGACACCAGAGATGAGGGGGGGCACACCAGTCACACCAGGAGGGGGGGGACACCAGTGACACCAGAGAGGACGGGGGGACACCATTGACACCAGAGAGGAGGAGGGACACCAGTGACACCAGAGAGGAGGGGTGACATCAGAGAGGAGGGGGGGACACTCCTGAACCCTGCGCTCCCTACGCAGCGCACTCCTGAACCCTGCGCTCCCTACGCAGCACAAGAAAACGAGTGCAGATATAACCGGCCCTTTGAGGGCAACCAAACTGCTGATGCGGCCCCCGATGAATTTGAGTTTGCCACCCCTGCTCTATGGGGACTGAAAGCACACCACTAAATCCTGAAAACCCCCAACATTTACTGGAAATGTTCCTATTTGCAAAGAATTTTAAAAACAGTGTTCTATACCAATACTGGATCTGCTAAACCCACCTTAAAACAGAAGCTAGTAGGCCAGTAGAGGGCATTCTTATGCCGCTACACACGGTCGGAGTTTCCGATGGAAAAAGTCAGATGGGAGCTTTTCATCAGATATTCCGTCCGTGTGTATGCCCCATCGGTCTTTTTCTGCCCGAATTTCTGATGAACTTAGATAGAGAGCAGGTTCTCTATTTTTCTGTCGAAAATAACAGTCAAGGATTCTACCGAACAACAGTAGGAAATTCCCTTCTGGCAAACCATGACAGAATAACTAAATCCATCAAAAGGGATCTCTCCACTGTGGCAGTGGACCCTATCCTGATAGAGTGTGTGGAGCAGATATCTGGAACCTTATGCCCCATACACAAGATCGGAATTTCCGATGGAAAATGTCTGTCTGACTTTTTCAATCGGAAATTCCGACCGTGTGCCCCATCCAGGGCAGGATTTAGGGTGGTGGGGGCCCCTGGGCTTGAGTCACTTTCGGGTCCTACCTTCTATACATTACTTTAAATAGAACAAAACGATACATACACAAGCTATGTATTAGAGCTACACAATTCTGGATAAACTGAGAATAAAAATAGAGATCACGATGTACCTTCGCTGTACCTGTCAGATGTAGAGGGATCATATAATTCCGCCGTACGAGCCGCCACGTCTGTCCATCGGTAGCCACCCCATGGAAATATTTCTGACTAAGGTCACCCTCAGAGTGGTAGTCATCACCTTGGCGAGGTGAATGTCTGCTCTGTCATTCATTTCAGGCACGGACTTCTTTTTTTTCTCTTTAATCTTATGGGATTGGTTGAGTTGACAGTAATGCCGCGTACAGACAATCAGACATTTCGACAACAAAACTGTGGATTTTTTTTGGACGGATGTTGGCTCAAACTTGTCTTGCATACACACGATCACACAAATGTTGTCGGAAATTCCGGTCGCAAAGAACGCGGTCACGTACAACACGTATGACGACACTTTTAAAGGGAAGCTCAATACCAGTCGTGTTAGTAGAAGTTTGGTGAGAGACCATTTGCGCTTTTCAGCCTCTTGGTTTTCAGCCCGTTAGAGCGCAACGAATGTGCTGTCTCCATTACGAACTCTAGTTTTACCAGACCGAGCGCTTCTGTCTCATACTTGATTCAGAGCATGCGTGGAATTTTGTGTGTCGGAATTGTCTACACACGATCGGAATTTACGAGAACGGATTTTGTTGTCGGAAAATTTGAGAACCAGCTCTCAAATTTTTGTTGTCGGAAATGTTTCTCGTTCCATTTATCTGGTTGGATCAGGTAGATCTGTTCCACGCTTAGGGTCCAGTGTTTATTCTCCCTTGTTGATCTGTTCCTCACTAGTTATGTGAGTAATTGTTTGGTTTTCTGCCATCACGAATAGTTCCCCATGCTAACCTACCACCTAGCTTTATTTTTCTCAAGTCCTCCTTACTAGATGGGAGTTTAAAGAGGAGCTCCAGCCGCGGAAATTTTTTTTTTTAAAGTCAGCAGCTACTAACAGTGTAGCTGCTGTCTTTAAATAAGGACACTTACCTGTCCTAGGCGCCCGCGCTGACGGCCCCCCCCGATGCCGGTCCCACGATCGCTCCGGGTCCTGCGCCGCCATTTACACTATGGGAAACAGGCAGTGAAGCCGTACGGCTTCACTGCCCATTTCCTACTGCGCCTGCGTGAGTCTCACGCTGGCTTGTGAATGGGCGCGCTGCTCTCTGAGAACACACACAGTTCCCAGGAAGCAGCGCGCCCCATTCACAAGGAGAAGAACAAGAAGAAAACACACCGCGGTTCAGGAAGAGGCAGATTACGGACTTCCGCATAGCAACAGCTATTTCGGGTGAGTATTTTTTTTTTTTTTTTCAGGTTTTTTTTTTTTTTTTTTTCAAACAACATTGTAAAATGTTGTTATCCTGGGTGGAGCTCCGCTTTAACTTCACCCAGTGCCATCTTTGGGCATTGGTTCTTTGGGCGGCTCTTGCGCTGCATTCAGTCCCCAGTTTTCCTTGTTAACATTGGTCCTGTTAGCATTTTTTTTTTTTTTGCTGTTGCCCACCGCTCAGCTGGGCTGCTTTTGGGTATCATAAAGGTGAAAGACTTCCTGGGGTTGATTTACTAAAACATTTTACTAAAACTGAATGCAAAATATGATGCAGCCCTGCATAGAAACCAGTCAAATTTTAATTGAACAAGCTGACTTTAGAAGCTGATTGGCCACCCTGCACAGCTGCACCAGATTTTGCACTCTCCAGTTTTTTAAATGAACCCCCCTGTGTTTTTCAAGGGGTGAGAAAAACGTTTTTGTAGCCAACGTGAGATCCTTTTCTTGGAATCCATTGAAGGATGCAGATCCCACCCTCTGTATTTGTGATCATGCTCTTGGTGCTGCTTTCTACATAATTGAGGCAATATGGAAGTGGGAGGGGTTTTTCTAAACTGGCCTATAGTTTTTTGTTTGTCTAGTCCTTCTGTAGGCAGCAGTATAACCTGGATGTGAAAGATTTCCTCAGTCACTCAATGGACTCCAAGAAAAGGATTTTACATTGAGTATAAATATATTATTCTTTATCTACAGATTTATCATGTCTCTATTTCTGTTTATATGTATGACTCCTCTGTATACTCCTAATCTGGATTGAATGTGTACATTGTTATATTTTTGTCCTCTATATGGTCTTATTCTGGACATACAAATTGATCATGTCATATCTCTGTTTCAGGTGCAGTTCTCAGTGGGGCATTTGGATGGTCATGTGATAAAGTTCCAGGTGAAGAGTAAAGGGGCTTCTCTGGGGGAGCTGTTTGTCTCATTGAGCACTGTCCCACTAAACAAGGATGTCTGGTATCGCCTGGGAGGTTGACCCAACACATCTGCAGCTTCAGGAATAAGGGGGATGGATCTGCTGAATGATATTTATATGGGTAGTGGCCAACACCTAATGGAGTAGTCACTATCAGATGGTGCCATTCTTGTCATTTGGCAACAGTAAAAAATTCTTTATTATCGTGGACACACCTGGTTATTATGGAATTACTGATATTTCAGTGTTTGTCCAAATTTGATGATTGAGTCATAGTATCTAGCCGTTTAGGAATATTAGGTCTGGCCAGGATGATGAGGTCGGGTGGCTTCCTTTATCAATAGAATTTTAGTGCTGCTGAGTAGCTGGATGAGGAGGGGAGTCAGTTGACGGAGCTCAGTGAGTTATAGGAGAATCGTGTCTGATGTGTGAGCTCCAATATCTACCACCACTCCTGCCACAGCACGCAGCGCAGGAATATTAAAATCATGTACTGACTACAAAATACTTTTAAAGATGGAGACAATTATGGATGTGATTTATTACTGAATGAATAAATTATTTTGTCATTTACTGCTGATTGGTGGAGATCTGTTTAATGTAAGGGATCATGGAAGACAAAAAAACACACTTCACGCAATAACTGAAACACATCAAATAGAAATCCTGTCAAATTACTGCATTTTCAAAAATCCTACCCCCCCCCACCCCTCATTTAAAAAACAATGAAAAAAAGGTCCTAAATCAATACTCTCCTTCTCCATGCTCCAGTACTGCACTCCTCATCCTTCTCCTGTCCTGGCCATCGCTCCTCTATTAGGTTAAATGATACAGTCCAACATTATTCCAATTCCTTTCTGTGAGCCCAGTGTGTCAGGGACCCGCTCTCTAGAGGAGCAGGCTTACAGGAGACTGCAGCAGAGAACCATGCACACATAGGCCTGGGCACACCCTAATCACCCTGTGCTAGGCAGATTCCCCTAGCTGCCTGGCTACAGAGAAAAGGAACTGGGGCCCGGTTAGACCCTTAATATTTCACCAATGGGGAACCGAAAAAAAAATCGTGAAAAAATAAATAAATATATTATAAAAAATAATCCAATTGTAAAAAAAATATATAATAATAAAAAAATAAACTACTGACACCAACCTCTGCCCTACTGACCTCGTTCACTGCCCTATTGATGCTGTACATTGCCCTACTGCCCTATATATTTATACACAAACGCATGTGTCAAAAGTGAGAAATAAGGGGCCCGTTTAGACCCCTAATATTTCACCAAAGCCCCCCAATGGGAAACCTAAAAAAAATTGTAAAACAATAATAAATATGATTGTATAAAAATATTATAAAAAATAATGCAATTGTAAAAATGTAATAATAAAAAATAAATAAACTACTGACACCAACCTCTGCCCTACTGACCTTATCCTCTGCTCTACCGATGCTGTCAATTGCCCTACTGCCCTATATATTTATACACACACACACATGCATGTGTGTTTGAGCTTTCGGGTGCAGACCCTAATGCAATAGGCTGCGCACATCTATGCAGAAACAGGAGGACCCAGAGACTTTACATGACTATACTGATGACCAGTGTTGTTCATCTTCCTTTAAAAAAGTAACTAGTTACAATTACAAGTTACTTGCCCGAAAAAGTAAGTGAGTTAGTGACTCAGTTACTTTATTGGCAAAGTAACTAGTTACTCGGAAAAGTAACTGATTATTTTTTTTTTTATATTCTACAATACAATTACGTTCTATAACATCTTTAATATCAAAGATGTTTATATTAACTGATTGAAGATTAAAAACACTATATACAGTATTTCAGAACATTTCGTATTTATTTGAACCCAATTCAATAGATTGCAGCGGCGCAGCCTGCCATAGATCATATGAATGGTATGCACAGAAACATAAAAAATAAAAAAATATTTAAACTAGAATTCAAGTGCAAAATTAAGACACACAAATGTAAACAAGGGTAAAAAGAAACAAAAATCTGGCCTTTAATTAGTGCGATTATCTGTATAATAGTGTTAAAAGAAACAAAGGAAAAACCTGGCCATTAGTGCAAATCTCTGTAGCTGTATATTCAGCCTACTAGTGCACAATAAACGGAAGTTTTGTTACTGTACTGATTCTGAATAGTTAAGAGTTGGAGAACACTATCCAAATCTTAACTATTCAATCAGTACATTAACAAAACTTCTGTTTATTGTGCACTAGTAGGCTGAATATACAGCTACAGAGATACAGAGATTTGTACTAATGGCCAGATTTTCCTTTGTTTCTTTTCAAACAATTATACAGATATAGATAAATCATTGCATTAATTAAAGGCCAGATTTTCCTTAGTTTCTTATACTAATAGGACTATAGGAGACAAAGGAAACTCTCGCCTTTATTAATTAGTGCAATTAACTGTATAATACTGCAGTGCACAATAAACAGAACACTATCCAACTCTGAACTCCTCTCATCATCTAACTAAACCAGTGGTTGTAACGTAATAGGAGAAGCTTTTCAAATTTTTGGTCTGACAGTCTGTTCCTCTTTGGAGAGAAGACAAGCTTGCCCAGGCTGAACAGTCTCTCAACAGGTGCGCTAGATGGAGTAGCAGCATTGTAACGTAGCGAAATTTTCTTGATAAGAGAAAATCCACACAGAGAGTCAACATTTTGTGCTGAAGATCTTATATAGTCTGCCACCTGGTTTTCTGCTAAAGAGGTTGTTTCCTCCTCATCCTCTTCAAAGGAAAAGAAATCGTTCTCTTTGGCTGAATCTGTGTGATGTTGTTGTGTAGATGTGCTGTTACCTTGTTGTGGTTCTTCAAGGACAATTCTTCGGCACTCTGCCAGCAAACTTGCCTTAGCCTTATCCTTTAACTCCTGTGACCGCAGCCAGCGAAGCTTGAATTTTGGAAGAGTTACGGCAGCAAGTATAGCCTCTTCATTTCCCAGGACATCAGCAAATCTGGTTTTGATAGACTGAAATAATAATCATAATTAGTAGCAGTTGTATTTAGTATTATGAGTACTACAGCAATGTTCACTTAATAAACAATAAAATATGAAATTTAAGTTCTTACTGTGACTATGGCGTCAGGAAGGTCCCTCAGTATTTGCAGGCCACTTTGAAGGGCTTCTGTCTTTAACATTAATGTCTCAATTGTTGGTAGGAGTGTACCATGAAAACAATTCTCTTCTCCCTGAAGTATATCCAAGGCAACTGTAAGGGGCTTCATCGCAATACAGTACTCCTTTAAAAACTGTTGTTCCCTTTCCGTTATTGCTGGCAGTCCTAATTTGGAGGAAATGGTGTTAAGGTCTACCATGGATATTTCACAGATTCGAGCCAGGGCATCATAGAAGGAATTCCATCGTGTTGTACAAGGTACAAGCAGCTTTTTTGACACCAACTCATCAACTGTTTCAGTAGCCAAAGCTGATCGACTAGTCTTGTTCCATAGGGCAGTACATTTGGCAGTAGCACTTCTATAAACAGCCTTTGTTGCAGATTTTGACAGCAGCCACTTGTCTACATCTGTGCATGAAATCAGGTTCAGTGTGTGTGATGCACATCTCTTGTGGGGGGGCAAAGTGATCACATCACCATCAATATCATCACCTCTTGCATGTAGAGCATCATTAATGTCTGTAAAGGTCACCTCATCTTCGTCTTCCTCAGAATCACTTTCCTCAAGTGGCTGGTACCTTTTAAATGCTTTTACAAAATTTGAGCCATTATCAGTCACTGTTGCTGTGATTTTGTGTGTTATCCCATATGTTGAGTGTATATTGTCAAGCTCAACTGCTATGGCGTCATGACTATGATGCCCCTTAAACCGTCTGCAGGCAAGAGCTGCTTTCTCTCTTTCCAGGTTATGTGGATTGATCCAATGTGCTGTCACACCCAGGTAACTTTTATTGTGGCAAGTCCAGATGTCTGCTGTAGTTGCAATGTACTGTAATTCCTCAAATGTTTTTTTGAGCTCAATCATCATTTTTTCGTATTCACTGTCCAAGAATTTAGCAAAAGTGTTTCGGCATGGGGCAACCCCCTTTCCTCCTCCTCGTAGTGGTATTTTAGAAAGGATAGCTCTGAATGACTCAGACACCACAGTGGACAGGGGGAGCATGTTTTCAACAACATACCTTGCAATCAATGTATTCAGCTCGGGCTTGGTCACCTGATGTTGACCAGAAAAATCGAGCGTTGCTTGTTTTAGGAGAGACGGTCCGGCTACTCCGCTAGCTGAATTCGGGGTTGGGTTAGCAGCAGCAGCAACAAGTGTCACGTTAGCATGTGTTGATGTGAGGTGCTTCAAAAGATTGGAGTTGCTTGAAGAAGATGTGGACAAAGTCTTTTTTCCTGAGCATAGCGTGCATGTTACATAAACATTCTTGCCTTTAATTTCAATCAAGGAGAAGTAGTCACGGTACTTCCAGTTTGAGAATGCTAACTTTGATCTTCCCCAGCTCGTCGCCATTGTTGCTGACGGCTGGTGGTGTGGCACTCCACTGGTGGGGGTACTGGCAGTGTGGTACGGTGGTACCTGACCGTGATCTGAGTCTGACTCCTTGATTCCTCTCTTGTATTTTTTTTTTTGGGGGGGTTGGGGTGCACCTAAATAAAAGCAAAAAAAAAATGGGCGTGTCTTCTTTAAAATACATGGCAACTATGATATAGAATTTAAGGTTTATCATTCATATGCCTTTTTTTCTTTGGGTGACTTTTCTACTGCAGGGCATGTTTTTTTTTAAACCTAGAAATTTAGAAAGGATTTTAAAGGTGGACCACATTCAAAAAAATAAAAAATAAATATTGAGTACAGTGCTAGTGCTACTATGAGGCTCATGCCTCTCTTGTTTTAAATAATGTTTGCTGCTAATTTAAATGCAAGCCTTTGGTAGAAGTTGCAGTATATAATACAAGACAAAACCGCAATATTCTAAGCATTGTTTTACAGCTGGGATCCTATTTTTTCCTATCGATGGAAGTATTCTGCAACTTCTAACAAAGGCTTGCATTAAAATTAGCAGCAAACATTAGAAAAAGAAAGGCATGAGCCTCATAGCACTGTACTCAATATCTTTTTTTTTATTTTTTTATTTTTTGTATGTGGTCCACTGGTCCTCCACTGGTCCACCTTAAAATCCTTTCTAGATTTCCAGGTTTGGTTTGTATGATATTATTGGTATAGTATCAGTCAGACTCAGCCAGTAGCACAAAGTTCATATTTCGCCACAAGCCAGGCCTAATGCGGCCTTAGACTAGGCCGCCCCCCCCGTTCCAATCGGCTCCTCACCTGGGACCTGGCTGAGTGGCTGGTGGCTGCGCAGGGGGCAGGGACCACAGTCGGTCGGTCGGTGCTGCTGTCTGCTGGCTTGCGCAGGGCAGGGGCAGGGCCACAGTGTTGTCTGGTGAGGTGACTGCCTGGAACCCTATAATTCATGAAAGACACACAGGTTAATATTGGTGAATGATATCACCTCAAAAAATTACATTGTCTAATTGTAAAGCTTAAAATACTCCAATTATCTGTCTATAAATATATAACAGGCTTATGGACAGATAATTGGAGTCCTTGAGCTTTACAATTACAATCAAGCAGCACTGCAGCCACAGTGTCAGCTCAGCCAGTAGGCTAGCACAAAGTTCATATTTTGCCACACCAGGCCTAAGGCGGCCTTAGACTAGGCCGCCCCCCCAGTTCCAATCGGCTCCGTCCTCACCTGGGACCTGGCTGGTGGCTGGCTGCGCAGGGGCCACAGTCGGTCGGTCGGTCCGTGCTGCTGTCTGCTGGCTTGCGCAGGGCAGGGGCAGGGCCACAGTGTTGCCTGGTGAGTGGTGAGGTGACTGCCTGTGCCTGGAACTCTATAATCCATGAAAGATACACAGGTTAATATTGGTGAATTATATTACCTCAAAAAAAAATTACATTGCCTAATTGTAAAGCTTAAAATACTCCAATTATCTGTCTATAAATATATAGCAGGCTTACAGATAATTGGAGTCCTTAAGCTTTACAATTACAATCAAGCAGCAGCAGCAGTCACAGTGTCAGCCAGTAGGCTAGCACAAAGTTCATATTTTGCCACACCAGGCCTAAGGCGTGGCAAAATATGAACACTGTGCTACTGCCTGAGCTGAGAGTGACTGTCTGACAATGCCTTGCTGGCTGGCTAGTGGCTACTGCTGATTTTAATTGTAAAGTAAAGTAAGCTTAGTACTCTAATTACTCCAATTATTATCTGACTGTCAGTGTCACTAAGCCTATATTTAACTACAGTTAAAATTGGAGTCTAAGCAACAGACAGTTCCCCAGTCTTTTCAACTTGAACAACTGCTCATGAAGTATAAAAAAGGACCAGTGTATGTGTGTGTCACACCGACACCGTGTGACCAACTGCTGAGTGCTGACCACCTGAGCGCATTACGGTGCTGCCCGGTGCACCTCACCTCCTCCTGTCTGCTGGCAGGGCCACAGTGCTTCACTTGCTGCCTGGTTCGGTTCCACTCTGGCTAGGCCTCAGGCCTGAGGCCTTGGTCCGGACTCAGGTCCGTGGTGGAGCGGAGCCTCCGCGGGGGATGGGTCACTCGGGTCGGGTGTGATCGTCGGCGGGCTCACACGCTCTGCTGCTCACTGTGCTCAGTCAGTTGCCGAGTGAAGTCACGACGCGAGTGTCACACCTCACGCGGGTCTGACCGTCTCAGACTGCAGACGGCCGCGGGCGGGACCCGGGAGACTCCAGGGGGCGCGTCGCATGCGCCAAGTGAAGCCACTTCTGCCACTGTGATTGGGTGGGTGACTGTCTGTCAACTCATCATCATCATCACATGCATCGATGTCAAAAAAATTAATGATTGGTCGCCGGCAGGCATGTGACTCTCTCAGTGTGGGTGGCGCTGGCAGTGCCAGGCCAGCGCCACCCACACTGAGAGTCACATGCCCACCGGCGACCAATCATAATTTTTTTGCATGTGATGATGATTGATGATGACACAGTCAGTCACTGAGTCACGACACTCACCCACCCAATCACAACCGGTCCGTCAATGCCATCCCGCCGGCCCTGAGGTGTAAGTAACGAGGTAACGGAGCAAATGTAACGGCAACGGCGCTCTCGCTGGGGTAAAAGTAATCAGGTAGATTACTAGTTACCCCTTGCCGGGCAATCGTTACGTAACGGCGTTTATTTAAACGCCGTTACTTACAACACTGCTGATGACAGCTCCAAAAAAGGTATGTGTAGCGATACCCCTGCAGGAACTGCTTCAGTTAGTTTAGTTCGTTACTCTGCCTTGCTCTTCAAGCAGCTGTAAATTGTGCAGTGTGCATGAGGCCTTACCCTAAAAAACATTCTTTCAGCTAGGTTCACATTTATGCAATTGCGGTTAGAAACATGTTAACAATGTCCCAAAGACAAGACACGGATAAGAATTGTTGATGTTGTGATATATTCTACATGTATAAAAAGAAAATCAGCCATTACTTAGTTTTATGTTGTTTTATTGGTTTGGACTAAAATAAAGATCTACATACATGTATTTTAACAATCTGTAGTATATTACCCTTTAAGTCCCAATTGGGGGAATTTCTATGTTGTTACTGATGTAATGGAGACCCCCCGTTCGGTCGATTGATAACTCCCCACACTTACCCAATATAGGTCCCGGGCTTCCTCCAGGTGTTTTGCGGTGGGTTTACCCTGCGTCTTTTCCATCCTCAGCTTCACGGCGACCCGATTTTCTCTGCGTCTCCTCCCTCTCCCATCCTTGGCAGCCAATGAGATCGCTTCTCCTCTTGGCCAATCGGGTCTCAGGACCCACTGCCTGGGTCGGGAGGAGAATCAGGAAGACAATAGCGAATATTAATTCACTATTGTCACACAAATGGGTGGACTCGGGGGCAATACTCTTTTTTGAATCAAATGCTTCTTAAAACAAACAAAAAGAAAACAAAACAAAATTGGAATCCATGTGTCCGGTGCACTGTATGTAAATTAGGGGCCGGGCGCATGGTTTTGAGGGGCGGCGCCCCTGCACCCTGTATGGACGGGGCCGCCACTTGTGGCATTTTCAGAGAATTTATCAAAACTTTATGCATTTATTATATAGGTCTACAGATCTGTCCAAAATGAGGGACAACCGAGAAGAAATAAGGGAGAGAGTAATTTGGTTCCAAATAAGGAACAGTCCCTCCAAATAAGGTATATTTGGGAGATATACCCATGGTCTATGAATATTAGTCTACCTAAAGGTAGCCTGCTTATTAACCCCATGGTTTGTTAACCACTAGCCGACCAGCCGCCGTGGTTCTACGGCGGCAGGTCGGCTCTCCTCGGCGAGAGCCCATAGCTCTACGTCGGGACTTTCGCGGCCGCTAGGGGGCGCGCGCGCGCGCCACCGGCGGCCCGCGCGCGCGCCCCCGAGTCCCGCGCGCGTGCCCGGCGGGCGCGATCGCCGCCGGGCACGCGCGCTCGTTCGTTACAGAGCGGGGAACGAGAGCTGTGAGTGTAAACACACAGCGCTCGTTCCTGTCAGCGGGGGAAACGCTGATCTTCCGTTCATACAATGTATGAACGGAAGATCAGTGATTCCCCCTAGTGAGTCCACCCCCCCATACAGTTAGAACACAAATAGGAACACACTTAACCCCTTCCCCGCCCCCTAGTGTTAACCCCTTCACTGCCAATGGCATTTTTATAGTAATCCAATGCATTTGTATAGCATTGATCGCTATAAAAATGCCAATGGTCCCAAAAATGTGTCAAAAGTGTCCGATGTGTCCGCCCTAATATCGCAGTACCGAAAAAAAACGCTGATCGCCGCCATTACTAG
The DNA here is from genome assembly GCA_029574335.1 of Rana kukunoris. NCBI lineage: Eukaryota > Metazoa > Chordata > Amphibia > Anura > Ranidae > Rana > Rana kukunoris. Next base: position 423,230,961 of record CM056051.1, on the reverse strand, counting down.
TAAAAAAAATATATTAATAAAAATGCCATAAAACTACCCCCTTTTTTGTAAACGCTATAAATTTTGCGCAAACCAATCAATAAACGCTAATTGCGATTTTTTTTTAACGGAAAATATGTAAAAGAATACATATCGGCCTAAACTGAGGAAAAAATATGTTTTTTTATATCTTTTTTGGTGATATTTATAATAGCAAAATGTAAAAAATATTGCATTTTTTTCAAAATAGTCGCTCTATTTTTGTTTATAGCGCAAAAAATAAAAACCGCAGAGATGATCAAATACCACCAAAAGAAAGCTCTATTTGTGGGAAAAAAAGGACGCCAATTTTGTTTGGAAGCCACGTTGCACGACCGCGCAATTGTCAGTTAAAGCGACGCAGTGCCGAATCACAAAAAGTGCTCTGGTCTTTGGACAGCAATATGGTCCGGGGCTAAAGTGGTTAATACAAGTGCTGTGTCCAAGATCACATTTTTTTTACGTGAAAAGACTAAATTCTATATACTGCTCCTTGGTAAGAGTACCAGAGGTTTATAATAAGCAAAAATGACAAAACATTTCTTCTCCTGGGGGAATGATTTTCAGGTGCACGCCTAATCTGTGTACACCAGTAATCTGTCAGCCTCTGTTGAGCCTTCAATAATGGCTGATTACAGAGATAACAGACTGCAGATACAATGTCAATACAATGTGAATCTCCCAGTTGTCCATCTTCTGTCTTCAGTCCGGTTTGCATTTTAGCAGTTGGGTTCTGTCTGTTTGTTTCATATTATGGTTCATGTTTACAAAACACAGACTGTTGCCCTTCATTGCAGAATGCTGGAACGCTCAGCTGTGAGAAATTATTGTGGTATATAAACTAATTAGCACTAATTAAAGACGATTCCTCTGCTTGTCATGAGCCAGTGTGCTGGCAGAGCGAACTGCAGATATATTGTACAGCCGCTGACCTGATTTAAACGTCTCGTCGGAGTGAAAGTGCCGCCTCAGCCATCAGCAGCCAAAGCTGCACCACCGAGGACAATTCCAAACTGCTGAAGAAAATTCCAAGCAATTGAATAATTCTGAACACTGATGATGATTCCCAGCCGCCAAGGACAATTCTAAACTTCAAGTGCGATCTCACACCATCAAGGATGATTCTAAACCATCGAGGACAATGCCGAGGCATTGGGGATGATTCCAGCCATAGAGAATGATTCTGAGCAACTAAAGAAAGGTTCCAAGCCACAAAAGACAATTCTGAGACATTGAGAATGATTCTGGGCCACTAAGGATGATTCTGAGCCACCGAAGAACATTTGCAAGCCACAAGGGATTTTTCCCAGATGCCAAGCATGATTCTGAGCTGCCAAGGACACTTACAGAAACACCGGGAGATAATTTTGAGCTATTGAGCACAATTCTGAGCCACCGAGGGCAATTTTAAACCCCAAGGACGATTTTGAACTACTAAGGATGATTCTTAAATGAAGGACAATTCTGAACCACCAATGACAATTTGAAGCCACTAAGAATAATTCCGACACATCAAGAATGATTCTGAGCCACAGACAAATGTCCCAGCTACTGTCACAAATGTCACATCTACCTCAGAGAAGGTGGTCAGACACTATAGCAGCCCCCTTTCCCTTTAAGACAAGCAGGCCCACCGGTACTTGGTTGCCCCCTGGTCTTACACTATACACAATGCTATAGTGCCTGGCCACCACACTAGGGCAGACACGAACAGAGCAAACAGACTACTTGCAGTTTAGCAGACAGATAGCAAGGTTCTAAGATGGTCCAGGTAATAAGACAAGCTGAGTTCAGGGAATAGTCCAATATCCGATCCAATGACAGTCTAGGTAAGAAGGCAGGCTGAATTTAGGGAATAGTCCAATATCCAATCCAATGACAGTCTAGGTAAGAAGGCAGGCTGAGTTCAGGGAATAGTGCATATCCGATCTGGGCCATACACAGAGAAATCCAACTGCAAAGCAAGGCAGACAAACGGGATACTTGAACAGGTAACAGTCTCTATCGCAAGCAAGGAATAGAGTGTTTGGTTTGGTTATATCAGGTGACTAATCAGATCAATCATCTTGCAAGTGAACACAGACAGGAGAAAAGCAACAGCCTACACCCGGGTACTGGAATGAGGAACAGGGGCACTAAGTGATCATGACAGCTACAGCAGAAAACTCTGGAAAAAAATGGTGTGCTTGGTAATCACAGGTTATATAAAACAAAACTAAACTTTTCACACAGCACTGCAATATCTGGCACTCAATCGCCATGACATTGCACGACTATAATGCCGCGTACACACGATCACTTTTCAGCATGGAAAAAACAAAGGCCCAGATTCAGGTACATCTGCGTATTATTGGACCGGCGTAGCGCACCGCCTTTACGTTAGACTTGCGCAATTTTGCCGCGTAATCACCCTATTCTCGTAGCTTTTGCGCAGGAAATTGCGCATGCGTAACGTTTTTTCAGAGGCGTAAGGAGGAGTAATACAAATTGGGAAGGACGTGGGCGTGTTACATTGAAATGAGCCGTGACCCCATGCAAATGAAGGGCCGGCCGGCTCGCGCATGCGCGCTTGAAGCAGACCATGTCAGCTCCGCTGTGCGCATGCTCACAACTCGGGAGCGGCGCAATCAGTGAAATTGGAAATGGACTAGGGCAACGTTGTGAACTACGCAAACAGCATAAATAGACACACACAAACGCACTTGCATTGCAAAAGTACATCCCTTTGTCCCTTCCCATTTAACCAAGTGCTTTTGTCCTGTTGTTCGTTGCGGTGTGTTTTGTAGTTGTCAGATTAGTGTTCTGTGTGATCAGGTGTTTGTTAGTAGATCTTTGAAAGTGTTTTTTGATAAGTGTTTGAGAGACTGTTTGTTTGATTGATATATTTCTGTTTGTTTGTTTTCCTGCTGTTTTTTTTTTTTTGTGACTGTTTCTTGCTGAGTAGTTTTCTCTTTGTGTGTGTTCTTGCTTGATTGGTTGTGCTTGTTTTTGTGAGTGAATTTTGTTGACTGGGAGTGAGTTTTTTTGGAAGTATGACAGAGAGAAAACGAAAGCTCAATTTTACAGTTGGGGAAAAACAAATTCTTGCCCGGGCCATTAGCGAGTATGGGCGTTTCCTCCACGGCCCGGACAGTGCCAACACCACCCCGGCCAGGAGGAGGGAGATTTTGGATAGGATCACTGAGCAGGTCAATTCAGCGGGGCAGGGGGAGACACGGACCCGGTCTGGGATTGACAAAAAAATCAATGACCTCCGGCGTCTGGTCAAACAGAAGCTGGCCAGAATGCATGCCCATGCCAGGGGCACAGGAGGGGGCCCACCATGCCGTATTAGGCTGACAGCGGAGGAGCGTGCGGTGGCCCTGACCTTTCATCGGCATGAAGTTGAGGGCCTGCCCGGCTTTGACTCAAGTCCGGAGCCCGTGGTGCCAGGTAAGTATTTTTTTTAATATCAGGTGTGTAGCATGTGTGGGGGAGGGGGTAAAAGGGAATATGTGGCAAGTGTGTGGATCCTCCAACCTGTGAATGTTTTGTGTCATCCACAGATGTGCAGGAGGGTGCAGGGCCATCTGGCCTGACCGCACCAACCCCAGGACAGCAGCCTAATGAGGCCCCCCCAACAAGGCCGGAGTCCGCGGAGGAGGTTCAAGAGGAGGAGGAGAATCATGAGGAGGAGGAGAATCATGAGGAGGAGGAGTCCATGTCAGGCACTGGACGTTTGGTTTTTGAGGACTCTTCCCCTCTGGCTGGCAGCAGGCAGCCCTCCCTAAGGGGGAGCCCCCCCCCTCCTCCCCCAACATGGCTCCCCTCACAAGGGCCTCCCCTTCTCCCCGGCCACAAGCATCAGCTGGAGGCAGGATTTCATCCCAGAACACCAGGGGGTTGGCCGATCTCCTGCCCGCCACTCTGAGAAGGGACCAGTTCCTCCAGACCCGCCATCTGGGACAGGTCAGCCAGACATTGGTGCGGATGGAGGAGAGCCTGTCCTCCATCAAGGATACGCTGGGGAACCTGGACTCCCACTCCCGGGCTTTCACAACCTGCCTAAACGAACTGCAGATGACATCAGCAGGCGTTGGGCAGGATGTGAGGGCCCTTACCCTGGCTATCCAGGCCAACACGGCAACACTTGGTGCTGCCCTGGACAGAATAGCCGTGGCCTTGGAGGGCAGGCCGCCAGGTGGGCAGAGATCAGGGGCTGCTCCTCCTTCCCCCGTTCTACCCCTCCCCCATAAGTCTCCCCTGAGAAGCCGGGGCCGTGGCTGGGGGCGCCCCAGGCGTGGCTCACGCAAAGGGCATTAATTTTTCCCCTTTTTATTTTTTTTTTGCTGGAAAATTTTTGCTTTTGCTTTTTTTTTTTTGGGGTTGTGAATGCTGTTTGAATGTGGGAGTGACATTCCTGCCGGAAAAGGGGTGTCACCCTCAATTTTGGTGGAGAATGGTTCCCCAGGACCAGGGAGAAGTGATCCCCAGGTCCGTGTGTATGGTGTATGAATGTACAGGGACATAATTGGAGCCTTGGCGTGGCGTTGCTGCTCACAAGTCCTGCATGGTGGACTGGTGCCAATCCAATTTGATGTGGATGTGAGGTGTGTGTGCTAGGGACCACAGTGTTGTGCATGCATGCATTCTCATTGTGCCATGATTAATGTGTGTGTTTAACGTGCAAAGATGCCCAATGTGAGTTGTCTCCTGGCTGCTCTACCCTCAGAAGACGGGGTAGCCTCGGTTAGGGGGGGATTGTCTGGTTCAGGGGTCAGGTCATCACGTAGGCCAATCTGCAGGCCCTTTCTTTCTGCGAAGTTGTGCAGCATGCAACATGCACCGATGATCTGGCACACGAAGTTTGGGGAATACAAGAGGGTACCCCCAGACTTATCCAGGCATCGGAAACGTGACTTTAGTAGGCCAAAGGTGCGCTCCACCACTGCTCGTGTTTGGGCATGTGCTTGATTGTATCTTTCCTCTCCTGGGGTTTGGGGGTTCCGGATAGGAGTCATGAGATGGGGTCCCAGTGGATATGCAGAGTCACCTGTAAGGGAAAAGACAGGAGGATGTTAGTCATGCATGTGGCCCTTGTGATGTGTGCATCATGGGAGGGGATAGTCATGCCTGACTCCCATGTCACTCACCAACCAGCCAGGTGTCCCCATACACGTTCTGATCGAATTCCATTCGGATGTGGCATTGATTGTATATGTAGCTGTCATGGCTGGACCCTGGGTGTTTGGCACGGACGTGCCATATGAGGCCTTGGGCATCGACTATCACCTGTACGTTGATGGAATGCCAATGCTTCCGATTGCGGTACATGTGCTCTGTCTCCTGGGGGGGCTGGAGTGCCACATGTGTGCAATCAATGGCCCCCACAGTGCGTGGGAATCTGGCAATTCTGTAGAAATCTGTCATTGCCTTCAGTCGCAGCTCCTCAGTGGTGGGTTTGATGATTTGGTTGGCCATGCGTCTGAGGATTGCAGGGACAACCTGGTGCACACATCTGCTCATGGAGGATTGTGACATCCCAGCCACCACTCCACTTGTACGCTGAAAAGAGCCACTGGCAAGGACATGGAGTGTTGCCATGACCTTGACCAGTGGCTGCACTGCATGTGAGCGGTGTGTTGGGCTGGTGATGTCCTCCTGCAGGGTTGTGGTTAATTCCAGGATGACATGAGGGGTGAATCTGAAGATGTGATACACCTCAGAATCACTAATGCCAAACAGGTCTATGCGGGTGCGGTATATCCTCTCCCGTGCCCTCCTCCGTGCCATCCTCCGTGCCCTCATCCTTCTTTGTTCATCTAAAGTCAGTAGTATAGCTATGTGCGACGATGCCCCTGGCATGTTGGCATACAGATTGTTGTGCAACACGTGTGACTGCTGAGCTCCTCACTAACGGTGTTGCTTTATCTAACAAGTAGACTTTTTTTCTCTTTTTAGACCAGCTTTTATATGGTCTAATTTTAGACAGGACATTTTGCTGTTGCGCACACTGCGTCGCCTGCGCTGCCCCAACGTTCTTTTGTGGATCCCCGTAAGTCCCTCATTAGCATATTTGACTAGCAAATCAATGGTCTGTCTAGCGCACTTTTGCGCGGACGGATGCGCCAGTCTAACGAAATTACGCGGGACAAAAAAAGTAGATTTTTGGCGTATCTCGTTCTGGGGATGCCGTGCATCGAAACGCACGCGCACATTTCGACTTACGCACGCGCATCTCCTGTTGCGCAGGCGTAATCGCTCTGTGAATCTGGGCCAAAGTTTTTCAGCATGTAGAAAAAACCCAGTCTTATGCACATGCAACAATACATAACTTAAGCTCACACCAAAATCTTTCTATGAAAAGCAATACACTGACATGGTACTCAAACAAAAAGTCGTTCGAAATTAGTTAGGTCCATAAGGGACTTTTGAATGGTTGGACATGTAATTTTTTATACTTGCTCCTCCAAACGTTTAAACTAAATTCTACAGGTGTAAGGCCAGCATTAGTATGTACAGTACAATCCTGGCTGTACAACATTTACAGTCAGTAGTGGCTCATTTACACCAGAATGTAGTGAGGCACAGGGCATGTGTTTTTGTGCATTGAGACATGTTTACTCTACTGCACTAGGCTATCTATTCTAAAGGCTGTGATGCACCTAAAAAAAATAATAGGTCATGCTGCATTTTTTTTCAACACAGTGCACCATAATCCTTGCACCCTGTTACATAATGAAAGGGGTCCCCGTCAGACCACAGGGGGCTGTTGTGGAAGGATACAAGACTTACCTCCAAAATGGACTCTTTACCTGTTCACAATCACTGGAATACAACTAAGTAAACATTGGATTAAGTTTATCATTTATTGGAGAAAAGTTTTCAAGGCGGTAATCATGTCGCAATCAGCTATTGAATTTTTGGATATGAAGAGATCAATCATACCAGATGTGGACAAAGAGTGTGGCGGGTAGAAGACTCTGACCGTATCTGTTCAGCAGTGGGATGTGACGAAATCCTGAAATGAAAATTGTCACCTTCAGTCTCATCATTAAATTAAGAATGACAGTCCTGAGAGATATTAGCTCTGGATATTCGACTCATTACATGGATTTAATCCTTAATGCTCTTCCAAGAGGGACATTACTGCTGAATGTAAAATAAGCCAGCTGTGTGCACAGGAATAATGTGTATGATGTGTATTAGTTGAGTGTTACCTTTACTAATGCAGGTCACAGGCAGAGTGTACTGGCCCACAAATGTACTCCCAACCACTGGAATGTGGTCCTCCAAGCAGAATCGAATCATTGCCAACTCCGGAACCTTAATGGTGAAGAGGAAAGACTTGTTCCACTGAGGGTTAAAGGCTGCAGAGGCAAACATAGCACATCAGTGCACATACAGTATATTAACAATATTATTAAACATTAATATAGCTCTGACATATTCTGTTGATAAATAAGGAATCTGCTCTAAGGACTAGATGAATAGGCTGCTGCCCCCCTTAAATTCCACCCAAGAGAGGATGCAGAATGAATAATAAATAAATAAAAGGGGGTGGTGGCGCTGCACTAATGTGATTTCTAAGTGTTCTATCACCAACCTTGCGATAACCAGTGTTGGAACAATATGTGATAAATCCAAAAAGAACACTTGTCTGGCTTCCCAAGCTCGGTGGGCTCATAAATGGGGCCCCGATGGCTATATATTGATAGCGAGAATTACCCTTTTGCTGGATAATAGATGAAAATAAACTCAGCAATTAATGTGTGTGTGGATGTACAGATGATGTAGGTAATTATTGAAGTACCCTTTTGCTGGATAGTAGGTAAAGAATTGTGGCCAACAATTAGTGTATATGTGAATGAGAGGGTAGGTGACACTACAAGTGCAAGGAATCACGCTGGAAAATCCAATATCTCCTATAGAGATAATTAGATTAGATAAGTGCACTAGGTGCTAAAAAGAAGGTATAATCAGGCCAGAATGGCCGGTAGGTGATGAGGTGCAACAGGTGCTCTATAGATCATTCAATCCACAATTTCATAAAGAATCCAATAAGGTGAAGAATGAAGCCACAAGTGTAAACAATATAAAATATGAAGTGCAAGTGCTAAATAATAAAACCACAGTCCGTATAAACTGCAAAAGCCCCTTGAGGGGATAAGTGGTAGCAATAAGTCCGTGGTGAACAACAGAAGGTCATTTTGATAGAAACTGCATAACTAATGGTACAATCATGAAGGTGCTGAAATTTGTTAGGCACAGAAGGTGACTGCTAATTCCTGGTAGCTAGCTTTTCAAATATTCATCATTCGTAGTACCCCGCCTGGGTCCCCATTCACCAGATGGTTGTCCCCCACAAGGGTTGGGCCTTGAAATATCAGGAGGGCTGTGATCTTACCAGCTAGCTCCGGACGGGTGATAATCCTCAGTGTGGTGTAGGGACCATAGAAGATGCGGTGTATATAGGAAAAAAGAGGAGATCCAATATAGGGTAGTACGAAAAAACACCGAACTGGTTTATTAAAAAATAAACTTTAAAAAAACAAACTCCTTGCTTGCAAGCAAGAGTATGTACTAATAAAATAAATGGTAAATAAAATAATGATAAGAACAAGTAGCAAGCTCCTCGTCAAGCCCTCGGTATGAGCGGTGAGGGGAACGTGCCGAATAGCATATGGAAGTCCGTTTGCGTCCCATATGGCAGCCGCTCGTAACCCGGAAGAGACGTCGACGTGAGAAAAAACGTGTGATATTTACAGCTCAGCAAGTCACCTCACGCATTTCGTCCAATGGACTTTTTCAAAGGCGCCACCACCCCTTTTATTTATTTATTATTCATTCTGACATATTCTGTAGTGCTGTACAGAGAACACTGAGCCAGTTGCATTAGTATTTACACCAGAAGAGCTTACAGTCACCACAGTCATACACTGTTTTTAATTTACATTTATATAGCTCTGCCATATACCACAATGCTATACAGAAAACACTTATGCCCCGTACACATGATTGGAAATTCTGACAGCAAAAGTCCGATGTGAGCTTTTGAATGGAAATTCCGACCGTGTGTATGCTCCATCAGACTTTTGCTGTCGGAATTTCCACCAGTACACACAATGAGATTATGGGACAAATGATGTCCGTTCTTTTTTGCATGCTAGTTTCCATATCGAAAGCGAATAGCTTACTAAAGTACAAAAATCCTCAAACGACAGAAAAAAAAATTGAAAGTGATGTAATGTATTTGTATTATATTTTCAGACAAAAGCAGTGCTGATTAAACGAAAATCGTACGATCTGGTATAGTAGGAGAAAAAAATTTTGTTTGTCCCTTTGGAAAATTTCAGATAAAAATGTTGTACTAACCTTCAGATTATTGTGGGATCTAACTGAATTTTTTTGTAGGTTTCCTCATCTTGTGTACGAGGCTGTACCCTCTAATATCCCATTATATAGAGTCAGCATTTAATTAGTAAGAACATTAACAACAACTAACCATTATTTTTTGCGACCCGGGTCTTTTTGCTGCATTGGTCAGGTGGTACTCCATGGATCTCCAAAGTCACAACTGGGTTGGCTGTGTTGGTTTTAGATAATTTGCTTGGAGGAAGAAGAAACCCACTAATCACCTGGGAAAAATGAAATTACTAAATGATCACAAACCATTGCTAACAAGAGACCAAAGTCAACCAGAGAGCACTGATGACCAAAGACCTCTGCAGCCCAGAAAGTGTTGCTGACTTAAAGCGGCATTCCACCCAAAAATGAAACTTCCGCTTATCCCACTCCTCACCCCCATACATGCCACATTTGGCATGTAATTTTTTTGGGGGGGGGGTGGGGGCTTCAGGAGGAGTGGGACTTCCTGTCCCACTTTCTGCTTCCGCCGAGGGGCTGGTTAGGCGATTAAGCTTAATCGCCTACAGCAGCCCATCCCTGTAGGCGATTGCATGGGAAACATGACAGGTCCCATGCGATCGCCTGTCCAATCAGCGGTGGGCCGCAAAGGCTGTCACGGCTGGGTGCCCACAGTGAGAATGAAGATGCCGGCCGGGGAGGGGGGGAGAGGAGCGGAGCCCCCGGCCGGCGCGTCGCTGGAACGTGGAGAAGGTAAGTGAATGTTTATTAAAAGCCAGCAGCTACACTTTTTGTAGCTGCTGACTTTTAATAAACATTATATTTGGCTGGAACTCCCCTTTAAGACCACTGGTGACCAGAGACCACAGGTGACCAGAAGGTGCTATTGATGAGAGACTAGATCACAAGAAATCATAGGCATCCAAGGGGCACTGCTCACCTGTTGTGACCAGGAGCTCTAATGACTAAAGTCCATTGGTGACCAAATAATATTGCTGACCTATAACATTATAATGATGGGAAAGAAGGGTGGATCACCTTAATATGGAGGTAAAATGGCCTGTGAGTTAGAAGATTATTTGGATCAAATGTGCAATCTAAATCACAAAGGAAATCCGGCTTTAGAACATATCCGCATCTGCCATTATCCTGGAACCTTCCATCCTGCAGATCCATTGGGACTCCTGGACTCTGCATATTCAATGCAACTGAGGGGTAAACAGAAGGAGAGAAAAGAAAGGAAAGGGAGAATATGGGGGGGGGGGGGATCAGAAATATGCAAGTTTGATATCATCCTCATGTGTGATATACAGTATTATTATATATTATAGCGAGTTTCCTAGAGGAGGAGACAGTGGCATTCAGATAATCTGCAGACATTCAGGGTGTCCCCAACATCTGTCCTCTTCTCCATACTTAGTTGGCTGATAGGAAAATCTATACATTATCTATCATCCCCATACAAATACACTTTCAGCCCCATAAAAACACATACTGTATATGTGACACTTACCCATCTGACAGCCAACATTCCAGAATTCCTGAGGCTGGAGGTTAGAGGAATCAATTCGAGATGCCTTGGGATAGATTCTGGTTAGAAAATTCTTGTTATGATAGATAAAGTCCTGAGCTGGATAAGAAATGGAGTTTATTATGGGTGAAAGAGACAATGGACACAAGGTCTACATGTCATAAAGGGGGTACACCGAGTCTACCTAAACTGTCTATACACTAAAAGATTTTTGCACAAACATTCTAATGAAAATTCTCAGAACATTTGATAATTTTAATGTTTTTCAAAAGTATTTCAACATTTAATTTGCTTTTAATATTTGATTTTGGAACAAATTGAATTTTCTAAACGAAAAATCAAATACACTGGTCAATTTGACTCCACTAATGATTAGAAAATCCAATTAAAATTCTTAAAATTAAAAAATTTCAGCAAGTGTTACTACTGTATGGCTAGCTTTAGCAAAAGTTTGAAATGTTTGAAATTCTTTATCAGCCAACTGTATCTGGCTGATCTGTCTGACAGTTTCTTTCCTCCCTCCTGTAAACTGACCACGGTTAATTATGGCTGCTGAGCCCTGACACCATGGTCAGTTAACGTGCCTCCGACATCTGCAGCTCTTCTGTTTTCTCTCCCCCATACTCCTCTGTCCTCTCCCCCCTCCCATCCCTGCCTGTCAGCAAGTGACAGTGACATTAACATAATGGGCTGGAAGCTTCTTGTATACAGCAGAACACCTTTACTTTCATGGAGGTTATCTTTACCATGGCTTTACATCATGTAGACAGAAAACAGGAAGAGAACACAAATGCATATAACACAATGAGGGTGGTACTTCCTCTGATTACCTCACCATAGATAACACACTATAATACTGCAGCCCCACCTGCTGGATAGATAGCTACAATGCATACAGTACATATTGTCAGTTTATAGAAGCAACTTTGCATTACATGTTGTTCTTCCAACAGTATAGACTGCATTTTTTTTTTATAAATCACACACACAGGGGCACCTGTCATTTAGTTGACAAAGCGAATAGTATAAAGTGTTAGTGTGTCTAAGTTACCAGATCTACCAGGCAGAGATCTGTGCCTGTGTATGGTTGCCTAGCAGACCATTCAGCTGACACACTACTAGGTGACGGCAAACTATTGCATGCCGCGTGATCAGGTGTGTGGGAAAAGGGATTAACACATGTATTCTAGTTTGCAGGGTAGCTTGAGGAATACAAGAGGTGTGGATTTGGGCTAATTGCTAGACTTTTCCCCAACCCTGATGCCCCATACACACGCTCGGGATTTCTGATGGGAAAAAGTCAGTTGGGAATCCCGACGGGAAAAAAAGAGAGCTGGTTCTCTTTTTTTTTTGCCGGCGGGTTTGGCAGTTTTCCCATCGGAAAAACTGTGAGGGAGCATACACACGGCCGGGATTCCCGGCCAAAAGCTCTCCTCTCAGTTTTCCCATGGGAAAAAAAGGATTTTTGTACTCACCGTAAAATCCATTTCTCTGAGTTCATGGACAGACACAGCAGCCTTTGACCTTAGGGTATTAGGCAGAAAACAGCACTTTTAGTGTTAAAAACACTTTTCTAAGTACAGCTCCTCCCAGGGGGCGTGGTCCCCCGGGTATAACCCCCACTCTGCCTCAGCAGCTCCAGTTCGTAACAAGCAGTACAAACAAAAGGAGGGGTGGGTGCTGTGTCCGTTCATGAACTCAGAGAAATGGATTTTACGGTGAGTACAAAAATCCTATTTTCTCTTCCGTTCATGGACGGACACAGCAGCCTTTGACCTTAGGGATGTCCCCAAGCAGTGTCAAAGGAGGCATCCGCAGATGCACTCACATCCACCTTGTAAAATTTTGAGAAGTGTGGACTGACGACCAGGTCGCTGCCTTACACACCTGTAACACAGAGGCTTGATGACGGAATGCCCAAGAGGCACCAATCGCCCTGGTCGAATGCGCCGTGACCTGAAAGGGAGGCGCCCGTCCCTTCAGGGCATAGGCCTGAAGAGCAACCTGTCTGATCCACCTAGAAATGTTGGCCGACAAGACCACCAGACCTTTTTTAGGACCAGTCACCGACACGAACAGTGAGTCTTCCGGAACGGAGCCGTAGCAGATAAGTATACACGTAGAGCCCGAACCACATCCAGGGAATGTAAAGTGGCCTCCTTCGGGTTTTTCGGCCGAGGACATAGGGATGGTAACACAATGTCCTCGTTAATGTGAAAAGCCGACACAACCTTTGGGAGAAAATACGGCTGCGGCCGCAGCACCACCTTATCCTTGTGGATGACCAAGTAGGGAGCCTTGCAGGACAAGGCCGCCAGTTCAGACACCCGTCTGACAGATGTGATTGCTACCAGAAAAAGTCAACAACGGAATATTTCGAATGTCCTCAAACGGAGCTCCTTGAAGTGCCGAAAGAACTAGATTCAAGTCCCATGGAGGTAGTGGAGGACGCACAGGAGGGTCCACATGCCGGACCCCCTGCAAAAATGTACGCACCAAGGAGTGCGCCGCCAAGGGTCGCTGAAAGTAAACAGCTAGAGCCGAAATCTGACTCTTAACCATACTTAAGGCGAGAGCCTGATCCACTCCACGCTGTAAAAACAGCAGAATCCGGGACATCACGTATGTACGGGGGTGCCATTTCATTTCTTCACACATAGAGATGTAGGCCTTCCACGTACATTGGTAAATCTTTTGTGAAGTAGACTTCCGTGCTCGTAGCATGGTAGAGATCACCGAGCCTGACAGGCTACGGTCCTTCAGCACCTGGCTCTCAACAGCCACGCCGTTAAAGCCAGCTACTGTAAAGCAGGGTTGAAGATCGGACCCTGCGACAGAAGATCTTCTCTCAGGGGTAGACGCCAAGGGGCGTCTGCCACCAGACGCACCAGGTCCGCGTACCAGGAGCGGCGCGGCCAATCTGGGGCAATCAGGATTGTTGGAATCCCTTCGGCTTCCACTCTGCACAGAAGGCGAGGAAGAAGCTTCAGAGGAGGGAAGGGGTAGATTAGGCGATAGTGACCCCAAGGTGCCCACCAACGCGTCTGACGCGTTCGCCCACAGGTCTACTGACCTGGCCACAAATCGTGGCACCTTCCGAATGAGACGAGACGCTAGAAGGTCCACGTCTGGAGTGCAACATTTCTGGCACAGACTCTGAAACACCTCCGGGTGAAGTGACCACTCTCCTTGGTCCAGTGTTTGGCGACTCAGGTAGTTGGCTTGCCAATTCTGTACTTCCGGAATGTACACGGCCGACAGACCCGGAACAGACCTTTCGGCCCACCGAAGGATGCGCACGACCTCCATCGCTGCAGCTGAGCTCCGTGTGCCTCCCTGATGATTGATGTATGGCATGTGGCATTGTCGGACTGGATCCTGACCGTCCGGTCCTGCAGCTCCAGGGACCACCTGGCAAGGCACAGCTTGATTGCTCGGAGCTCCAGTACATTGATTGGAAGGCGGGACTCTTCCTGAGTCCAGCGCCCCTGGGCTGACTGGGAGCCCCAAACGCCCCCCCAACCGGAGAGGCTGGCATCCGTCGTGACCACCATCCAACTGCACGGCAGAAACGACTTCCCGGTTCGAAGCACCGGAGACGTCAGCCACCACACCAGGGAAGACTTGATCAGATGGCTCAACTGAATCTGGTAATCCAGAGATGACAGGAGCTTGTCCCAACGTGACAGAATTTCCTTCTGTAGCACCCGGGTGTGAAATTGGGCATACGGTACTGCCTTGAAAGAGGCCACCATCAGACCCAGAACCCTCATGCAGAATCGAAGAGATGACCACTTCTGGGTCGACAACTGTTGCACCGCAGATTGCAGCATCTGAAGTTTCTCCGTTGGGAGAAAAACTCTCGCCTCCGTGGAATCCAGGACTAGCCCCAGGTATTCCAGACACTGAGATGGAGCCAACACTGACTTCTGGATATTCAGAAGCCAGCCGAACTCTTGGAGAGTCTGACACGTAATAGACACGTCATCTTCTAATTCTGGTCGTCCAGGTATCCCACGATAGCAATCCCTCGCTGCCTCAGCAGGGCCAGTATCGGGGCGAGCACCTTGGTGAAAACCCGAGGTGCCGATGCCAGGCCAAACGGAAGGGCCACAAATTGCAAGTGGTTTCCCCTGATAGCAAAGTGCAGAAATCTCTGGTGCTTTGTGCATATGGTAACATGTAGGTATGCGTCCATGATATCCAAGGATATTACTGAGCGAATCGACTCCATCCTGAATTTTTGCACTTTGACAAAACAATTGAGGGCCTTGAGGTCCAGGATGGGACGGACCCCTTCCTTTTTCGGGGACTACAAACAGATTGAAGTAAAACCCCTGAAACCGTTTCATCGAGGGAACCGGCACAATCACCCCCCTACCCAGTAGATCCTGGACAGCCCCTGACAGATCCTTACGGCGATCCGGAGGAAGCTGGAGGTTGGAAGGAAAAAATCTGTTTGGTGGATAGAGAGAAACTCTATCTTGTACCCCAAGGAAACTACTTCGCAAACCCAACGGTCGGAAAGAAGAGACCTCCACCGATCCGTGAATTTGCGAAGCCAGGCCCCCCACCCAAGACACGGGCGGGGGCAGACCTTCCAAATATGAAACACAAGGAAACACTTTTGCGATGCGTGGTGGCTTGCGAAACCCAAAAGGGACCGGCACATCCGATGCCTCCGCCACATCTTCAAGTTTTTAAGTGTCTCGCACCGCAGAGATAAGAGCTCCAACAAATTCCTTATCATTTACTGACCCTAAAGCAGAGTCATCATCACTGTCCGCGAGGTTTAAGCCCACATCATCTGACTTGACAGAACCAGGTTTGTCCGCAGGCTTGTTAGGCTTGCGGTACCAGGTGCGCTTTTGCCCTGTAGCGGGCGCCTTTGCACCTTGGAAACTTTTTCCTGCCACACTGGGCGGGCGAAAACAACGCTTTGTGGTAGTAAATGAGGACCCTTGCTTATGACGAGGCTCCTTATCCTTCCCAGATTGTCGGAGCAGCGTGCTCTTCCCACCTGTGGCATCTTTTATGATGTCATCCAGGGACGCCCCAAAGAGCCGTTCACCCTTAAAGGGCAAATCCACCAAGGCTTTTTTTGAGGATTGGTCCACAGACCAACACTTCAGCCACACAAGACGGCGTAGCACCACCGCATAGGCGGAGGCCCTGTAGAGCAAGGGAAGCGTATCCAGGGCCGACTCACAGACAAATTTCAGACCCTGAACCAATTGTTCAGCCAGGTCCATACAGGTCTCGGAAGCATCCTGAGCCTGCAGCTCTTGAAACAAGAACTTTGCCCGTTTGGTGAGTGTCTGTGACACCAGAGCCCCGGCCCAAACCCGTCTTACTGCCGAACTTACTACTGTGAACATGGAGTGGGCCACAGCCTCCACTCTCCTATCTGCGGGGTCCTTAAAGGCGGGATCCACTTTCACAGGCAACGTAGTGGCTTTGCTCAATCTGAACACGGGAGGGTCCACTGACGAAGGAGATACCCACTTTTTCAGGAAATCCTCCTCAAAGAGATAACGGGTCGCAAAGCATTTTGGAACAGCAAAAACTTTTTGCAGCGCATCCCATTCCTTGTACAACAATTTGTCCAAATATGGAACACAAGGAAACACTTTTGCGATGCGCGGTGGCTTGCGAAACCCAAAAGGGACCGGCACATCCGATGCGTCCGCCACATCTTCAAGTTTTTAAGTGTCTCGCACCGCAGAGATAAGAGCTCCAACAAATTCCTTATCATTCACTGACCCTAAAGCAAAGATCCTCACTGTCTGCGTGGTTTAAGCCCACATCATCTGACTTGACAGAACCAGAAGCAATAGCAGGGTATGATTCTGTGTCAGAGATATATCCCCAGAATCAGGCTCAGGGAGGGGGCGCTTTTTACCCCCCTTTTGTCCACCTGTTGCTTCAATCCTGGCAAAAAACGCCTTGAAAGGACAGCCGTCATTGCCTCAACAGATGCAGCAGGGGCAGGGGCAGCAAGGGTTAACTCAGGCATTGCTGAGGAGGAAGCTCCTGGTTCCCTCCGCTATGCCACCCAAGCACTGCAAAGCAGAACAACCCACCGGTCACCTCCCGGCTAGAAAAAACAGAAGGCAGGGGCCCCCAGGGAACTCACCACCCTACCCGATTGCAGTGTGAGCAGAAACGCTGAGAAGTGCTGAGACGTTCTGGCTGCGCTGTCCCTCAGAGATAGATTTGCGGGCATTCACAGCGCTATACCAGGCACTAGAGGCCAAGACTTTTGCAAGATGGTTGCCGTCTGAGGCAAAAACCACCATGCGGGCTACAGAAAAATGTCCGCGACCATGTAAACTGCGTCCGCGGCATAATGGCGGCCATACGCAGTTCAAAAACACAGTGACACAGCACAACACACAACCAGCACACAGAGCAGCACCCCCAAACGCAAAAAATACACAGTACCCCGCAACACACGGTCCCCGGTAGTGATAGAACCCCAGGAGAGCCCACTTTACAGCCGCCACCCAGTATTGGAAAGGAGGGAGAGGGAAGGGAGAGAGGAAAGCAGGGCAGACCCTAATTCGACCTCCCCAGGGAAGTACCAGCCATACCACCTTGCCAGGGCAAGATGCCTACTTACCCATCCTGCGACTACTAGCTGGAAGCATTCCTGACTGAACCAACGTCGGCAAACAGCATGGCAGTCGGCCAGACACACTGTGACAAAGCCATAGAGACTGGTCATATGTGTGCCCTAGAACCGAAGTTCCCCCGGCCACCCCTGGAGCAATGGGGTGACTACAAGAGTCAAGACCCAGCCTGACACCCAGTCGGCAGTTGATAGAAGAATCACAGGATTCAAAAATGCAGGAACAAAACAAAATAAAAGCGAAAAAAAACGCAAAAAAAATCCAGAGTACAGGGACTCCAGAAGGCCATGTCTCTCCTGACATTAGGCAGAAAAAAACTGGAGCTGCTGAGGCAGAGTGGTTTAACACTAAAAGTGCTGTTTTCTGCCTAATCTCTCCTGGAAGGAAGGATATAATACCCTAAGGTCAAAGGCTGCTGTGTCCGTCCATGAAGAGAAACCCAGCAGTGTGTACGGGGCATTAGAGTAGGGTGACTAGACATCCCCGTTTTCCGTCACTGTTCCCGGACCAAGTCTGTCCCTGGTTTTGTCCCTAGATTTGATTTGAATTGGAGCTGGGGCAATTTCAAAGACAGCCACTGTACCTACTAGTTTAGGGGGGAAGGGTGTATTTTTTCCATTATCTGTGCCCAGAGGTGTATCTAGTGAAAATAGCGCCTATGGCAAGCGATGAACCTGCGCCCCTGTCGAAACATTTGAAACCCATCTTTCAGATAACCTTACAAAAAAAAAAAACAGATAACAAAACTAGTGATATTTATCATCCCTTGTGATACCTTGGGTAGTGACATATCCTCTTTATGGAGAAATGTGGGGTTTATTAGATCCCTGATCCCTCCTCTGCCCTCCAAGGCCAGGTAAATGCAGAACCAATATTGGAAGTGATGAAATCTTCATCACTTAAGGTGTCAGTTTTCACAGAGGAGAGGGAGAAACTGATGTTCCTTCTTTGTGTGCTGCCAATCTGACCAGACTGAATGGGAGCGATTGGGAGAACAGGGAGGGCTGTGGCTTAACGCAGCAGGGATAGCGCTGCCATTGTCTATTAGCAAAGGTGCTGAAAAGGAGATCCTGCCTATGCTCAGAAGGAGGGAAGAGACCATTAAACCCTGGTAAATGCCTTGCTGCCCAGCCACTCAACAGCGCCCCCTTCATATGGCGCCCATGGCTGCCATACCCTAGATACGCCACTGTCTGTGCCCCTTTCTGATGATCATGTGCTGGTCAGAGTAGAGGGACCATTTCTTCAGTTTCTGGCACATGCCCATTGAGCTCCGCTCGCATGTTCTTCTGCCTTGGCTTAAGTTTCGGCCAGCCGCCTGCCTGGGCCCGGAGGGTGACACTTGAGAGACTGTGAGACGAGCGGTGGCGGGCAGGGAGAGGCAGCTGAGCTCAGCTGATGGTGTCCAGCAGCAGAAACAGAGGGGAGGTGGATCTGATCGTGGGGCTGCCAGTGCGTTCAAGGCTTCAACACAGGTGTGGGTTTCAACACAGGTGTGCTTTAGGGGTGTCTGTGTATATACTACATTGCACTGTTTCCGTCTCTCAGGCATAATGGATGGTGTCATAACTCATAGGCAGCAACTATCATGGCTCTGGCTGGCTCTGTCACAGTGTGTCACATAACAAGGCTGCCGAGTGCTGATTTTGGTAACTTATTGGTCATAAGTAGGGATGAGCTTCGAGTTCGAGTAGAACTCATGATCGACTCGAACATTGCCTGTTCGCCGAACAGCGAACTATTTGGGGTGTTCGCGGCAAGTTCGTGTGAACTTTAGAACCCTGTTAAAGTCTATGGGACTCGAACGTTTGAAATCTAAAGTGCTAATTTTAAAGGCTAATATGCAAGTTATTGTAATAAAAAGTGTTTGGGGACTGGATCCTGCCCCAGGGGACATGTATGGATAGATATGAGATAGATAGATAGATAGATAGATAGATAGATAGATAGATAGATAGATAGATAGATAGATAGATAGATAGTAGGGATGAGCTTCGAGTTCGAGTAGAACTCATGTTTGACTCGAACATTGCCTGTTCGCCAAACAGCGAACTATTTGGGGTGTTCGGGGCAAGTTCGTGTGAACTTTAGAACCCTGTTAAAGTCTATGGGACTCGAACGTTTGAAATCTAAAGTGCTAATTTTAAAGGCTAATATGCAAGTTATTGTAATAAAAAGTGTTTGGGGACCTGGATCCTGCCAGCAGTGATTTTAATAATTCCTTTAAGTGAAACAATAAAAGTGAAATATTCCTTTAAATTTCGTACCTAGGGGGGGGGGGGGTGTATATTATGCTTGTAAAGTAGCGCTTGTTTCCCATGCTTAGAACTGTCCCTGCACAAAGTGTAATTTCTGAAAGAAAAAAAAGTTATTTAAAATCACTCGCGGCTATAATGAATTGTCGGCTCTCGGCAATACAGAGAAAAGTCATTCATAAAAAAAAAATGTGTGGGGGTCTACGGCATTTTTTTTTTACATTTGGGGTGAAGTTCCCCTTAAAATCCATTCCAGACCTGAAGGGTCTGGAATGGATATTTGGGGGGAACCCCACATCATTTTTTTTTATTTGACGCTGGGTTCCCCTTAATATCCATACCAGACCCTAAGGTGAGTGATTTTAAATGACTTTTTTCCTTCAGAAATCACATTTTGTGCAGGGACAGTTCTAAGCACAGGAAACAAGCGCTACTTTGCAGGCATACTATACACCCCCCTAGGTACGAAATTTGAAGGAATATTTCAATTTTATTGTTTCACTTTAAGCATTATTAAAATCACTGCTCCTAAAAAAACTGACGTTTTTTAAAACTTTTTTTGCATTGATACATGTCCCCTGGGGCAGGACCCGGGTCCCCAAACACTTTTTAGGACAAAAGCTAATGCCGCGTACACACGGTCGTTTTTTGCGATGAAAAAAAACATTGTTTTTTAAAACGTCATTTAAATTGATCGTGTGTGGGCAAAACGTCGTTTTTTGTCTTCAAAAAAACGACCAAAAAAAATTCCAACATGCTTGAATTTTTTGTGTCGTTTTTTAAAACGTCATTTTTTGTTTCACAAAAAGTCACCGTGTGTAGCAAAAACGTTGTTTAAAACTACGTTTTTCAACCCGCGCATGCCCAGAAGCTAGTTATGAAGCGAGCTTCAATGGAAAAGAGTGGTGAACGTAACCTTGCTTTTTGTGAAAAAAACGATGGTGTGTATGCAACAACGTCTTTGAAAAGTGACGTTTCAAAAACGTCGTTTTTTACTTCACAGAAAACGTCGTTTTTTTTCATCACAAAAAATGATCGTGTGTACGCGGCATTACATATTAGCCTTTAAAATTAGTACTTTAGATTTGAAATGTACGAGTCCCATAGACTTTAACAGAGTTCTAAAGTTCACACAAACTTTTGGTCTGTTCGTAGGTTCTGGTGCGAACCGAACCCAGGGGTGTTCGGCTCATCCCTAGTCATAAGTTAACAAAATCAGCACCCAGCAGCCATGTTATGTGACACACTGTGACAGACCCATGAGTGCCTTCTTCCTGTGAGTTATCATAATGCTGATGATGTTAACCAGTTGCTGAACGTCTGATAGATTTACTGCTACAGGTCGTTCGCACTGCACAGGATCATGTATATACTTGATCCTGCATTTTTGGGTATGGGAACCAATCAGCGGCTCTGGCGGACTCAATGTCCACCGGTACCCGCTGATCGTTATGTGTATAAGCAGAATGGTGGTCTGCCTTTGTAAACAAGGCAAATCGCCGTTCTGTCAGTATGGAAGACATTGATCCTGTAAAAGAACCTCCCCCACAATAATAAAACACTTGTTAGGCACACATTTAACCCTTTGATTGCCCTAGATGTAATTCCCCTCCCCAGCCAGTGTCATTAGTATGGTGCATATTCTTAGCACTGATCACTGTATTAGTGTCACTGGTTCCCACAAAGTGTCACTTAGTCCGAATTGAGCTGGAAAAATCGCAGTCCCGCTATAAGTTGCTGATTGCCGCCATTAATAGTAAAAAAAAAAAATATGTCCCTGGATTTCATTTTAAAAACCTGGTCACCTTACCTTAGAATACACCAGACTGCATTTACGATTTGTGGCCAGCCAGACGGATCTAGGTGAAGTGGTGACTCCCTCTAGTGGTGGTCAGTGTTATTGTAGGTTGTGACAATAGTTTGATAGCTGGCTATACCTGTCCAAAGCAAGTCCTGTCCTAATTTCCTTCAGCACCAAGCAAGGCCCAGGCCTGGGTTATCTAGTTTACATGGGCTTGTGTTTTTGAAATCTGGTGATAGCCATGGAATATTATGCCTCGTTTCCACTGCACGGACGGGGTCGGGTCAGTAATTTTGGAGCGGTTCGGATGGGGCCGGTCTAATCGCGTGAGCGTTTCCACTGCAAATCGGACCGTGAGGGACCATTCAGGGTTTCGAAAAAATTCCTAGCGCATCCACCAATCAGTGAGATGCATTTGTAGGTCCGCCCTAACCGAACCGTTCCACTCTCTCTGGTCCCTCATCTGAAGCAGGACCCTTGCTGGTGCGGTACGGTTCGGTTTTACGGTACGCTTTCATAATGGAAACACCCAAAATAGCGTACCGTACCGAACTGTACCAAACTGATCCGCTCAGTGGAAACAAGGCATTAGTGTGCACATGCTATTGTACAGCTGTAACCTGTGTCTGGACTGGGGAACTTTGGATTCTCGTGACAATCTGCCAGTGTGCTGGCTTATTTCTGGGCATGTGCGACAGCCAACGATACCTTGTATGTCAACCAGCATCCCTTGTACCCTTGGTAACGCTGTTAGTGACATAGCCTTATATAATTTATGTTTTCATTTTATAGCGCAAGAGATGGCAGAGAGTCAAATCCAGATTGGACTGGCATCTCGCCAGAATTTCATCCTCAGAGCTGCCATGAAAATAAAATTCTGTTTATTTTATGCATGGAGTCTGCATTGACCCAAAATTGTGTGCAAAATATTCATCCTCTGAAACTACAAGAAGAGAATTGATCAACAGAAGACGCATTGCTGCCCACAGCAACATAACAATGTATATATTGACTTGGTTGTCAGGGACCACACAGAGAGGACTCTTCATATTTCATAATCCCTTTGTTGTCTCCCCCAGAGTACCTGAGTGCCGGACCAGCTGCTGCGCTTTTCTCTCAGACACTGAATTATTTTCATAGAATTTCTGGTAGGATTGGGAATGCTGAAAACTGACAAACTTCTTCGCTTTGATGTAATTGACCAGTCCTGACAGCGTTGGTGCGATCTCCTTGTGTTTACCCTGACAGGACAAAACCAAACTGATCAATAACTGATAATGACACGTGATTGTAAATTGTCATAAGTTATACTTCTATAGATAACTCCTAGGCATTAAAAGGTGCCATCTATGATCAGTGCATGGCATTGAGTGCACCTAGTTCAGCAGCTATCTGCACTTTAGTTTCGATGAAAAAACCTGATCAGATATCAGGATATGAGGCGATCATCTCTGGGATACTTCAGACCCATACCAGGTCATGGAACGGCATTGTGGGTAGATTGACGGGGGGGGGGGGGTGCTTAGTGGGGGATCAATCACTACATTTTGACACAAAATTAGCCACACACAGACAGTTATACCCCAGTTCTGACAACAGCACCCTGGGGCATATGCATACAGATTAGATGGTTCTGTTGAGAAAAGTGGACTATCATTGTGAAAGAAATGTCCACTTCGACCCAAACTGTTTTGTATAAAGTGTGGAAGAGACAGAACCCCTGTCAGGTTTTATGGTTGTCTGTGTCTTCATTGAGAAGATTCTAGGCTGTGATGAGAATTCTCTCTAATAGCAAAACAGTTTACAACAAGACCCCTGCATGTTTCCAGACCTAAACTTTATTGAGCAACTGTGGGGCATCCATAAACCAAAGGTGGAGGAGTGCAAGGTCCCTAATATCCAGCAGCTCCGTGACACTCCCACCACCATGCTTGACTGGCAAGACACACTTGTTTTTGTACTCCTCACTAGGGATGAGCTTCGAGTTCGACTCGAAACATTGCCTGAAAGGCGAACAACGAACAATTTGGGGTGTTCGTGGCAAATTTGAAAAGCCACGGAACACCCTGTTAAAGTCTATGGGAGAAATCTAAAGTGCTAATTTCAAAAGCTAATAGGCAAGTTATTGTCCTAAAAAGTGTTTGGGGACATGGGTCCTGCCCCAGGGGACATGTATCAATGCAAAAAAAGTTTCTAAAAACTGCATTTTTTTTCGGGAGCAGTGCATTTAATAATGCTAAAAGTGAAACAATAAAAGTGAAATATGTAATATATATGTAATATATGCCCGATGGTTGTGGGGGTCTGCGGGCAGGGGGCTTATCAGAATCTGGAAGACCCCTTTAACAAAGGGGACTCCCCAGATCCTGCCCTCCCCCCCATGTGAATTGGTAATGGCCTACCATTTCACAAAGGAAGTGTAAATAGTTGTAAAAAACACACACACCGTAGAAAAAAGTCCTTTATTAATTAAAAAAAATTAAAAAAATTCCAGCGGTGGTAATCCACTCGGTCCCGGCTCCCTGCTCCAACGTTGTCTGTATCCAGCGACGGGTGATCTCAGGATCAAAAGAGAGCTTGATAAACACGTGGAATGGAGCAGAGAGCTCCACCTGCTGGGTGAATGTATGAAGACAGAATATTCATATTTACTATGTATTATTTATCCAACAAAAAATATATTTTTATATTTAAAAAAAAATTCTGAGTAAAATAAATGAAGAGAATCTGTACAAAACTTTACACATCACTTCTGAGCAATGCCATACGTCCTTTTTTGGATCTCCTACTTAATGGAGGTAAAACCTTACATGGTGAGAGGTGTGATGGGGAAGATTATCACATCGTCCCCCTTGAACACCATTAATTGCTACAAGATGCCCATTTGTCATAGTGGCTAATTGAATCAGCAGTAACAGGGTACAGCTAACATTATATGTAACCCATGGCGGTGCAATGACACCATGACATGCAATATGGGATGTAGGATCTAGGTTTCTATAAGGATAGAGTGTTCATCAACTCTTATGAACACTTTAAGATTATTTATTGAACTGGTCTGTATGTCCAGCTCTTTAAAATGTCAACATTCTACAATTCAGTTTAAGGTGGAGTGTCAGTCACTGAACCCTGCTAATTGTGTAGTCCCAGGCACTAATAGGCCAATAGAGACTCAGCGGGCAGCACTGATGGGCAAGGAAAGAAACCACATCCAAGCTCTGTTTTTGTGCTGCAGGTAAGCATTCTGCACCAGAGCTGAACACAACCTGAGTGCAGATAGCAATAGGTGAAGTCCCCACTCACGTTCCCATCTGACATAAAATTTAGGTAACTTCCCACATATGAATATAGATTTATCTTGTGTCACAGCTGTAATTTGGACCATACTACCACTATGGGTCATGCACACATAATTACATTTGAGAAGAAAGTTTCATTTTAACATCCCAATCTGACTCTTCTGTGCTAACTGTAGAAATAATTAAACTGCCAGGATGATAAAGAGGCTCTGCAGGATTTGTGGCGGCCCTGAGTTGTTTATTTTTAAATGGAAACACATTAATATGACGGCAGCCCAGAAATTATATTCAATTACCGGATTATCCGAACGAGGAGCGAGACGGAGGAGGGATAGAAATAGAGATTTGATTAGAATTCCTGGAGAAATTCCATCTCATGTATAATCATGCTGTGATTGTATATTCCAGATTATGAGGAATGATCCCAGAATCTTTTCTACAGGAAGACGAAGAGTGTCTAAGAGAAGGTCAGTAAGGATTGTACAGAGTGTGGAACGAGGATATCACAGAGAAATAATGTATACAGGGAATGTACAGTATATTGGTTCTGTACATAATGACAAATGACAAATTCGGAGCTCCTGATATAGCACGTTAGAAGTGTATTACAAACATTTTATACATGTACTTAGGAGTTTTTGTGTTAGCCAATGGAAAGCACCAAAGGAGGAAGGAAACCAGGTCTTATAGGCTCAAAAATGCATGAAATGCGTCTGAAAAAAAAACCATATGAAAATTTTCGATTTAAGCATTTTCAGGCATTCCCATTGAATTCCACAGTCCCAAAACGTCAAAATCTGTCTCTTAATCAGATCATGCGTTAGTGCGTGGAAGAAAGTGCAAAAGTGGAAGCAAGGCCATTAAATCCCATGGAACCAGTCAGCTGCGGGTCAGTTGCGTTTTTAAAAGTCCTGCATGCTGCATTTTTTGTACAGGTTTGGCGCGGTAAAAATTTTTTAGTGGTACTACCTTACAAACTCAATCTTCTGATCTGGAGCAGTTACTGGGGTCGGAGCTGCTTAAAAAGACACTGTCTGAGGACTACAAGACACTGTTTACAGTCAGGCCTAAGCCCCTTGAAAAGTGCAGAGAGCAGTGGATGTCAGATACCCAATTTACAATTCTGATTTGGAGGACTGCTGGCTTTGTAAGTATTACAGGAATTCTGGCAGGGGGTGGTCCGAGCTTTTGAAAGACTTACCGCTCTTCCAGGCCCGGACTGGGACAAAAAATAGGCCCAGGCATTTTAGACTGAGCAGCCCGGGGGGGGGGGGGGCGGCTGCGCTTTGCGGCGGTTAATGATAAGATGTGGGGTTCCAGCACCCTGCACCTCTGGACCACTTTACATTGCACAGCACCCTGGACCCCTTTACATTACACAGCACCCTGCACCTCTGGCCCCTTTACATTACACAGCACCCTGCACCTCTGGGCCCCTTTACATTACATAGCCCACAGTTTGTTACACAGACACCCCTCTAACAGTTCTGGACCCCCTGCATGTTACACAGACCTCCCTACAGTGCAGACCCCCTCCCTACAGTACAGACCCTCTCCCCACAGTACAGACCCCCCTACAATACAACCCCCCCCCCACAATACAGACCCCCCTACATTTCAGATCCCCCCCTACATTTCAGACCCCCCTTACAATACAGAACCCCCCCCCCTACATTTCAGACCACCCCTACAATACAGAACCCGCATCCTCTACAATACAGAAACCCCCCTACAATACAGACCCCCTTCAGACCCATAATGTACCTCAGATCAGCGCGGGACTGCATGTCAGGTCCCCTCCCCCTGTGTAGACATAAAGGAGGTGGCTTCACTCTGCGACTCCGACTCGCAGCTGAGAGTGCACTGGGGGGCAGTGGTGTATTTAGGTTTTGTACTGCCCTAGGCCTGACTAAATGTGTGCACCCCCTAATTTAAATATGACGCACGTACCCCTTTCTGTCAATGCCACGCCCCTTCATGTTTAAAACCTGCCCTATCACCTGCAAATCACACCTCCTTCTCTTAAGCATCCACCTTGATGGCGCTATATAAGTGAAATGAAATAAATGAATAACTAGTACAGTGACAGGGCATATATTTACCACTGATCACTGTATTACTGTCACTGGTCCCAAAAAAGTGATAGTGTCTGATTTGTCCACCACAATGGCCCAGTCCCACCATGTACATGAAAGAGTAAAGACCAGGTATCCATAGTGTAAATTCATAGTGTAGGAAGCGCTTGTAGCTTGGGAACAAGCAGTTTTATATGTGAGTAGCAGCTACTTGTAATGTTCGGTCCATGCCCGGTCTTTACTCTTTCACCATGTACATGAAGTAGAGAGGTAAATATGAGGCTGACCCGATCTATCTTTCACGAGGCGCAGATATTTTATTGTTCTGATGAGTGAAGACACATAGGAGGGGAGCACAGCTCAGGTGTAACACAACAGTTTTACACCTGGGGCACTAGAAATAATACATAGAGGCACTGAACACTTTCATATCACAGCTTATTATTGTACATAAATGATGTACAGTATTGATTATAGTACGGAGCACTTTGGAGAATACACATTTTCACTGAATGCGGACTGTTTAATGAATTTGCAGCACGGAGCACTTTATTGTAGTATCTGTACATTAATTTAATGCATGCTGATCACTTTATATTTGATTGATCCTATAGAAAGCAGTTGTAAACTAAATGCAACTGCTCTTGTTGCAACTGCTCTAGTGCATAGGCTGTGTTAGTGCCGTGGGGGGTAGCGCCGGTCCACCGGCGGAACGTGGGGGGTTTGCCGTGCCCCCCCCCCCCAAAAAACATTGCACTTACATGAGGCTGTCTGATTTGACACTCAGTTCAGGTAGAAAACTCTCCCTGTTGTGGCTCTACTGCTACCCATTTTGGGGATACAATATTTGTCTGGTTGATATTATTGTGAGGTTTGATATCATGTTGGCATTTCAGAGTGATTTCTTTTTTTGAGCGTATCCTATGGGAGGTGTTGCTGGTGGGGGTTCTTTTATTTGTATGGTTCTGTCTATCTGGCTATGGCAGTGATTAACGGTTACTTTTGTTGTGTAGTACTATGTTTTGTACTGTTTATATGTGCAAAATCAACAAAAAAAATGCACGTCCTTGTTGAAATGGTGCAAAACACACCAGAAACGTGGCAAAAACTCATATGCGTTTTTACAACTGAGCAGTGTGAAAGCAGCCTAAAGCTATAGGCATCTGAGTGCTCATATGAGAACGGTCACCTTTGAAATTCATGGGATTTAGGATGTTGAGAATTTTTCAGCTTTGAGGTACCAAACATTAATCCCCACTGTAACCCTAACACTCCTCCTGTAACCCACATACTTACCTTGCCTGCAACCGTAACATACTTACCCTCCCTGTTACCCTTACACTGACCCTATCTGTAAACCCAACACTAATCCGCCCTGTAACCCTTACATTGACCTTCCCTGTAACCCTAACACTAACTCTCCCAGTAACCCTAAAACGAATCTGACGGTAACTTTCACACTAACCTCCCTGTAAACACCAATCCATCCTGTAACTCTCACACTAATCTTCCCTGTAGACATGCGGATTGCCAAAAAATGTGTTCGTTTTAATTTCATTCGTCTTCATTTCATTTTTCGGGTCATTCGTTATGATTGAAATTCGTTATTTTGAATAGATTTGAAAATGCGAAAATTTCGAAATTTGAAAATTCAGAAATTTTGAAATATGAAAATTCGGAAATTCGAAAAACTCAAAATTTTAGAATTTACAAAGTTTGGAAATCCAAAAATCAGAAAATTCGAAAATCAGAAATATTAATTACCTAATTGAATTTATCCAAAGCTACAAATTATCTGAAATAACAAATTCTAAATTCTAAACTAATGGAACATAACAAATTAATAATAATAAAAAGTTTTGCTTTTGCTCTTTTTCACGTTTTCTAGTTTCTCTTCATCTCCTGTAGTAAAAAGGCCCAGGATTTACAGAGCACAGAAGCTAAAGCTGAAAGTTATACACACAAAATGTGAATAATGTGAATAAGTCATAGCAGTTACCCCTCCTTCACCAGAGCAGTGACATGTCTCCCTAAAGAGTAGTGACCCCTCCTCCTCCAAGCAATGACTCCCTCCAGAACAGTGAAAACACCTTTTCAGAGCAGTAAAACCCCCAGCATTTACTATTTCCTACCCACAGTAATATTAATACATTTTATATAGAGCCTTTAAGTGCTCATGTATACTACAGCTTCTAAACTTGAGTTTAGGAGCTTTAGGTGTCTTTTTGCCAAAGTTCCTAAACTCAACTCCATAAAAGCCTACGTATGTGTCCATGCACACATAGGCTTTTCCAAAAGTTTTAAAGCTGCTGCAATTAGGGGAGGTTTAACCTACCTCTCCTGAACCCGGAATTGCATTCAGGATATATATTTATAATGAGTAATACAAAGATATGGTCAGGAGGTGGCCAGTATAACAACACCTAACGTATGAGATGCGGTAAGCCAATGGCAGATGTTGTACCTGCTGCTTGGATCTCAGACGTTTCTTCAGCTGGTTCAGCTTGAATCTGACATGTCTTTCAGTTGGTTCTTCACTTTCAGATGCTTCATTAGTGGATTCTTCCTCGTCCTGCTCTCCAGCTGTCTGTCCACTAAGGACAGGGCTGGGAATCTGCACGTGTTCAACCTTTTTGTGTTTTAGTATTGTTTTACATTTAAGAGCCTAAAGCAAAATAAAACAATTATTAATAATCAGTGCAGCTAGTGGATTAAGCTCAGAGATCCGCAGGGGAGGAGCTTATTGCTCCTAGGACAGTAAAGAGAAAATGTACTCCAATAGTAAAAGATGATATTATGTTGAACACCAAATACAACCAGTTATCACTCTGCCTTCCTCTCTCTGCAGTATTAATGTGACTGATCTCCACTTTATCCTGTCAGCTCGCCATACATACAGATGGGTAGAGGAAGGGTGCTATTGCATCATGGAAGCCAAACATTTCCTTCCTTAAGCAGGCCTTTTTAGCTGTGGGGGGGAAAGGCCACATACAGTAGGAAAAATGTATATCCTTACAAGTGTACCTGCCAGAAGTTAGATAAATTCAAATAACATTTTAATGTTTTGTAACCATTATAAGTGCAGTTAGTACTTGTACTTGTGGTGTTCTAATGTTGGAAGTGAGCAGATTGTCCCTCCCAAAACTGAACCGCCTTATTGTTTTAGCAAGCTTTTCGATTTGCTAGTGATTTGAGTTGCTGGAAATATTGTGTGCAGGCTTCTTTCAGCGTGCTGAATGGTAATTACTGGCCCTCCACAAAGAGTGCACAGAAGTGAAGTGCCAGAGATAAGTGTGGAGACAGAGTACCTGAAAGGGAGCAGACTCTGTTGTACTCTCTCTAGAAGACCCAATACACTCTGGGAATCTGCCGGCGGAGATTTTGATCCGATGGTGTGTACACGACGTCAGATGAAAACCCGGAGGAGAAATGTCCGCTGGAAACGGTCCGTCGGACAGTTTCAGCGGACATGTCCCTCCGTGTGTACGCAGCCTAAGTGTAGCAATATGGTTATATTTAATGAAGGTACAACATTTAGCAACATATTGCTACACTTAGAGGCGCTTCTCTTCTCCTGTATACTCTGTAGCTCCTGCTAGATTTTGCCTCTAATCTCTTTGTGGAGGCTTCCATTTGTGGATGGACATTTAATGGTTACACAACATTTAATGGTTACATTGCTATAATCTTTTTATATGGACTATAAACTGAAGGACTTATGAATAAATGGTTGTGGAATGAATCATCTGAGTTTCCATTATTTCTTATGGGGAAATTCACTTTGATATACAAGTGCTTTGGATTACAAGCATGCTTCCGGAATGAATTATGCTCTCCCAGACCAAGGTTTTACTGTACTGTACTGTACATGCACATATAAACACACAATCAATCAATATATAAATATATACTGTATATATATATATTGTGAAATTTGGGGGTTCTTTAGCTTCGCGAGACAAATGCTTAAACCGTAGTAGTAAAAAAAAGTCTTTATTTGCGATCAAACAAAACAAAACAATGCTTTCTTCAGCACAAGGAAAAGCACCAAAACAAAAGTCCTGCTTGTCTCCAGCAAAAATTAAAGAGTCTGTCTTCAGCACAGCAAACAAACAAAAGAAAGGCACATACGGTTTGTAGTAGTAGTCCAGTCCTTCCCAGCAGTGCACAGCCTCTGCAGACACACCTTTACTTCAACACTCCTCCACCCACTGTCAGCACTTCCTTTTCTTTTATCTGACTTCCTGGAAGTGGAAAACCCCTTGTGTGCCTGAAGCCAGGGGTTAGAAGGGGAGGCTCTCTCCCTCCCGAATGTCGCTTTAGAGCCTCCGAAATTCCAGGACTGTAAGCCTGTCCTCTCTGTATCCACTCTTAACTTCCTGGAATCTCTCACCCCCTACGGGTGACCTCCTGAACCAGTGTTTTATAAATTGACCAGACTCCAAAAATTGGCGCTATGTAGCGTCCATCCAGGACCCAACCCTGGCGTCCTGTACAATATATACCTTTCAATATATATTAGAATAATACAAAGATATGGTCAGGAGGTGGCCAGTATAACAACACATCGCTTAAAGGATACAGTCAGCTAATGGCAGGTATTGTACCTGTTGTTTGGATCTCGTAAATTTCTTCGACTTATCCAGATTGAATCTGACATGTCTTCCAGTTGGTTCTTCATCTTCACACTCTTCAAATCCATCAGTGGATTCTTCCTCGTCCTGCTCTCCAGCTGCCTGTCTGCTGAGGACAGGGCTGGCAATCTGCACTGGTTCAACCTTTTTGTGTTTTAGTATTGTTTTACCTTTAAGAGCCTAAAGCAAAAGAAAACAATTATTCTTGTGGATGAAGCTCAGAGTTCCGCAGGGGAGGGGCTTATTGACTCCTAACACATTAAAGCGGAGTTCCACCCAGGAAAACAACATTTGTTGCTATGCGGAAGTCCGTAATCTGCCTCTTCCACACCGCAGTGTCTTTTCTTCTGCTTCTTCTACTTGTGAATGGGGCGCGCTGCTTTCTGGGAACTGTGTGTGTTCTCAGAGAGCAGCCGCCCATTCACAAGCAGGTGCAGTAGGAAATGGGCAGTGAAGCCGTACGGCTTCACTGCCTGTTTCCCCTAATGTGAATGGTGGCACGGGACCTGGATCGATCGTGGGACATCGGGGGGGGGGGGGCCATCAGCGCGGGCAAGTAGGACAAGGTAAGTGTCCTTATTAAAATTCAGCAGCTACACTGTTAGTAGCTGCTGACTTTAAAAAAAAAAAAATTGCGGGTGGAATCCTTCTTTAAAGAGAAAATGTACTCCAATAGTAAAAGATGATATTATGTTGAACACCAAATACAACCAGTTATCACTCTGCTTCCACTCTCTGCAGTTTAACAACTATTGTGAAATCCAGAACCCAACACACTCATTAAAGCGGAGTTCCACCCAGGAAAACCACATTTGCCCATCTAGCTTAAAAAAAATAATTAAAAAAAAATGTGAAAAAAAAAAATACTCACCCGAAATACCTGTTGCTATGCGGAAGTCCGTAATCAGCCTCTTCCACTGTGTCTTTTCTTCTGCTTCTTCTGCTTGTGAATGGGGCGCGCTGCTTTCTGGGAACTGTGTGTGTTCTCAGAGAGCAGCCGCCCATTCACAAGCCAGCGTGAGACTCACGCAGGCGCAGTAGGAAATGCCTGTTTCCCATAGTGTGAATGGCGGCGCGGGACCTGGATCGATCGTGGGACCGGCATCGGGGGGGCCATCAGCGCGGGCAAGTAGGACAAGGTAAGTGTCCTTATTTAAAGTCAGCAGCTACACTGTTAGTAGCTGCTGACTTTAAAAAAAAAAAAATTGCGGCTGGAACACCCCTTTAATTCAGTATTAATGTGACTGATCTCCACTTTATCCTGCCACCTGTCAGCTCACCATACATACAGATGGATAGGAAGGGTGTTATTGCATTATGGAAGCCAAACATTTCCTTCCTTAAGCAGGCCTTTTTAGCTGTGGGAGGAAAGGCCACACACAGTAGGAAAAATGTATATCCTAATGCCGTGTACACACGATCATTTTTTATGATGAAAAAAAAACGGCGTTTTTCAAACTTCATTTTCCAAAACGACGTTGCGTACACACCATCATTTTTCTACAAAGCTCTAGCAAAGCGTGGTGACGTACACCACGTTCGACGGCACTCTTTTCCATTGAAGCTCCGTCTCATAACTTGCTTCTGAGCATGCGCGGGTTTAAAAACGTCGTTTTCAAGATCGTTTTGCCCACACACGGTCACTTTTTATGACACAAAAAACGACGTTTTGAAAAACGACACAAAAAATTCAAGCATGTTGGAATTTTTTTTGTCGTTTTTTTTAAGACAAAAAACAACGTTTTGCCCACACACGATCAATTTAAATGACGTTTTAAAAAACGTCGTTTTTTTTTCATCGCAAAAAATGATCGTGTGTACGCGGCATTACAAGTGTGCCTGGCAGGTGGAGAGATGGGTGTCATCACATACGTACCTGCCAGAAGATAGATAATTATATTATATATATATTATATATACTGTTTAATATATATTAGAATAATACAAAGATATGGTAAGGAGGTGGCCAGTAGTGTTGAGCGGAATACGCCATATTCGATTTCGCGATATTGCGCGAATATATAGAAGAATATTCGCTAATATCGAATATTCGTGATATTTTATCCAAAAAAATGCTAATGCGAAATTTCTCTAATGCGAAAATGATTGCGAAATTCTCATAAACGGAGATCATTTCCTGTATTACTAAACTAATATGCACTAAACACTAACTCTACACTAACTCTACTTAAAAGAAAGGAGAATAAGGGGGCAAAAGAAGGGCGGAGAAGATAATCGCGCAATATTCCTATTGCGCGATTATCTTCTCCGCCCTTCTTTTGCATCAGAGCCAATCAGAATAACTCGAATATTCGGCAAAAGGAATATTGCGCGATTTTCTTCTCCGCCCTTCTTTTGCATCAGAGCCAATCAGAATAACTTGAATATTCGGCAAAAGGAATATCGCGCAATATTCCTTTTGCCGAATATTCGAGTTATTCTGATTGGCTCTGATGCAAAAGAAGGGCCGAGTAGCTGATGCGATTCTTTTATGTTGCCGACAATTCGCAATGCGAATTTTCGGCAACATAAAAGAGTCGCATCAGCTACTCAGCCCAGGGTCTCTCTCTAATCATACCAGCAATGTTTTTAGACGTCGATGGAGATCACTAGGATGTGATCTGTTTTAACCACTTAAAGACCCCCGCACGCACATATACGGCCACAACATGGCTCGTACAGGCACAAGGGCGTAAATTTACGTCCCCGCCTGAGTGCGGTTCGGGGGTCCCATCGGGACCCCCTCCGCGGCGTGCGGGGGTCTCCCTACCTCTGGGAGCGATCCGGGATCTGCGGGCGGATGTCCGTGATATCCGCCCCCCCCGCGATCGCTCCCAGCCAATGGGAGCGCGCTCCCAGCCTGTCACTTCCTCCTCCTGTGTTTACACAGGAAGGAGGAAATGATGTATTCTCTCATCGCAGCGCTGTTTCCCAGCGCTGCTGATGAGAGAAGACATGACAAGTAAGTGTGCACCAACACAACACTGACACACACTCACATAGGCATATTAACCCCTTGTGATCGCCCCCCCCCCCCACCCCCCTGTCACAGTGTTACTGAATGCAGTGATTTAATCACTGCATTTAGTGTCAGTGTGACAGGCACTGTAAAAAACAGTTAGTGTTAGGTTCAGGATAGCCCCCCCACCCCCCCTAATAAAGTTTTAACCCCCTGATCACCGCCCTAGTTAACCCTTTCACTCCCTATTGCCAGCGTCACTAAGCGATCATTTTTCTGATCGCTGTATTAGTGTCGCTGTTCCCGCTAGGTAGCTATTTTTTTTTATTGCGATTTTTTTTTTTTACTAAAGACATGTGGCTAAATAAATTTTGGCCTAAATGTTTGACTAAAATTTAGTTTATTTGATTTTTTTTTAACAAAAAGTAAAAAATAGTGTTTTTTTTTTCAAAAATGTCGCTCTATTTTTGTATATAGCGCAAAAAATAAAAATCGCAGAGGTGATCAAATACCACCAAAAGAAAGCTCTATTTGTGGGAAGAAAAGGACGCAAATTTTGTTTGGGAGCCACGTCGCACGACCGCGCAATTTTCTGTTAAAGCGACGCAGTGCCGAATCGCAAAAACACCTTGGGTCATTTACCAGCGTATTGGTCCGGGTCTTAAGTGGTTAAAAAGAAATTTGAAAAAATACGAATATTCGCCATAGCGAATATTCGCCGCAATATTCGAGTTATTCGCGAATACTCGAATATGCAATATTCGTAGCGAATATTCGCAATGCGAATATTCGTGAGCAACACTAGTGGCCAGTATAACAACACCTTGCTTATGAGATGCACTTAGCCAATGGCAGATGTTGTACCTGCTGTTTGGATCTCGGAAGTTTATTTGGCTTATCCAGCTTGAATCTGACATGTTTTCCAGTTGGCTTTTCATCTTCAGACTCTTCCAATTCATCAGTGGATTCTTCCTCGTCCTGCTCTCCAGCTGTCTGTCCGCTGAGGACAGGGCTGGGAATCAGCACTGGTTCAATTTTTTTGTGTTTTATTAATATTTTACCTTTAAGAGCCTAAAACAAAAGAAAACAATTATTAATAATCAGAGCTGCTAGTGGATGAAGCTCAGAGTTCCGCAGGGGAGATGCTTATTGCTCCTAGGACATTAAAGAGAAAATGTACTCCAATAGTAAAAGATATTATGTTGAACACCAAATACAACCAGTTATCACTCTGCCTCCCTCTCTCTGCAGTGTAACACCTATTGTGCACTCCAGAACCCAGCACCCTCATAAATTCTGTATTAATGTGACTGATATCCACTTTATCCTGCCACCTGTCAGCTCGCCATACATACAGCTGGATAGGAAGAATAGGTGTGTGCAACCTGTTGCATTAGGGTGTGCACCTGAAAGCTCAAAAACATAGTACCGATCTCTCACTGTGTTCATTCAGAAAGGGAAGGGGCCAGTAAATTGCATTACCCCTTCCCCCACTCATCCTGAAATATCATCTATGTGTGCCCACTGTAGTAGCCAATGGAAGAGGAGGGAAGCCAGCCATGCTGTGGGAGAGGACACTGGGTAGCAGGGGGAATCTGCACTGCAGGGAGTGATTAGGTTGTACCTGGGCACACCTGGCACATCCTGTGCACACGTCTATGATAGGAAGGGTGTTATTGCATCATGGAAGCCAAACATTTCCTTCCTTAAGCAGGCCTTTTTAGCTGTGGGAGTAAAGGCCACACACAGTATGAAAAATGTATATCCTTACAGTGTGCCTGGCAGGTGGAGAGATGGGAATCTTCACGTACCTGTCAGAGGATGAATAATTCTTTATCTCCTAGAATTTTAATGTTCTGTAACCATTATAAGTGCAGTTAGTACTTGGTAGTGTTCTAAGTGAGCAGATTGTTCCTCCCAAAACTGAACCGGCTTATTGTTTTAGCAATCTTTTGCATTTGTCAGTGAAGTGCGTTGCTGAAAATATTGTGCGCAGGCTCCTGTCAGTGTGCTGAATGGTAATTACTGGCCCTCCACACACAATGAGTGCACTCAGGAGTGAAGTGCCAGGGATAAGTGTGGAGAGGGACTATCGCTCTCCAGACGGCAGTAATCTGTCAGCTGCAGGTGGAGCAGCTAATTACCTGGAGAGGGCCAAGGAGTCATCAGGATTGAAACAGAGAGTCCGCCAGTGCTGGGAGGTGAACAGTTCACGTCCAGCATTGCTTCCCTCATAATAGATAGGTGAGAATTGTATGTGACACCTACACTTCACCATTCATTTTTGAATTGTAAGACAAACATACAAACAAAGGTAATTCCACCCAGAACTGATGTTATAGTATTTAGTGGATGCTGGAGACAAAGACCACATTACAATCCCTTATATCCACACTGTACTGGTGAGAATAATACCAATGCTGATGATCTCTGATTGAGGACCCTTCCGAGCATGGACAGGCATGCATGTCAGTACAGCCAGCAGACATGACAGCATCTCTCAGTGTGATATCACCTCTCAGGAAACCAATTTACAGCTTGTCCAGCATCTCTGGCCCAAAGGACTGCAGATTGTCTCCCTGAAATGCTATTTCGTGTTCATTTTTAAGGAACAACTCCAAAAAAACAAATCTGTGAACAGCAGATACATTTCATTTCAGTTTATTCTGAGTTTTCTTATAATCCAATGTTGCTACATTCAGCAAGCTTTTAACAGTTCTCCTGGGGCATGACTGCCACATCTTATCACATGTCCCTATGCAGTGTTAGGTGGAGTTAGAACAGAAGTGGGACATTAGGCTGAATATCTATGTATTTTTAAGCATAATTTTTATTTTGATAACTGCAGTGAACATACATATAATCACTGCATTCAGTGACACTGTGACAGGGGGGAGGGGGTGGGAAGGGGGGGGGGGGCGATCGCAGGGGTTAGTCCCCAGTTAACATCAGATTCTTCTCTGGTAGGAGAGAAAAATTAATAATAGGCTGTAAGTTAAACCACTTTCTTGAAGGAGATCTTTGCCTGCCACTAAATAAATCCTTTTTGTTGATAGATCAAGAAAAGCTTTATTGAACATCATAAAACATTCCAGTGTAAAGACATCGGGGGTTATTTGTGAAAGACAAATCCACTTTGCACTACAAGTGCAAACTGAGGGCCAGATTCTCAGCGGCGTTACGACGGAGTATCTCAGATACCCCGCCGTATGGCCGTTTCTTTTGCCTCGTATCTATGCACGTGATGCTTAGCATCACTTTTGCATAGATACGCTTCTACATCCAACAAGTGTAAAACCATTACACTTGCGGATCGTAGTTGTAATGACAACTCCGGCCACTAGGTGGCCTTTACGTTGTTTTCTCATTTGCATATGCAAATGAGGTAGTACGCCGATTCCCGATCGCTTTTACGCCGCCCAGTCGTCGCGTACGTCGTTTTCGTAACCTTACGAAGTACCGTCGGAAGCCGTCGGATGCCATGTTAAGTATGGCCTCGGGACCGCGTCGTGTTGTGCGTCATTTACGTCGTTTGCGTACGTCGATTCTCAATGGGGCTGGCGTACGCTGCGATTACGTCGTTTACATTGAGAAAATGTGACGTCCTTTGGAGCATGCGCACTGGGCTTTTTACCCGGCCGGCGCATGCGCAGTTCGTTCGACGCGGGGGCGCGCTTAATTTAAATACAAGCCGCCCCATTTGAATTGCGCGGGTTTACGCTGGGCGATTTACGCGACGCAGGCGAAAACTACGGAGCAAGTGCTTTGAGATTAAAACACTTGCTCTAGTACGATGCGGCGGCGTAGTGTAAATGGCTTACGCTACGCCGCCGGAATTCTATGAGAATCTGGCCCTACAAGTGCAAAGTGCACTTGAAATTGCACTGAAAGTGCACTTGGAAGTGCAGTTGCTGTAGATCTGATGGGTACATGCAAGAAAAACAAAAAACAGCATTTTAGCTTGCACATGATTGGATGATACAATGAGCAGAGCTTCCCTTCATTTCCGATCAACCCCTTCAGATTTACAGCGACTGCACTTCCAAGTGCACTTGGAAGTGCACATTGCACTTGTAGTGCAAAGTGAATTTGCTGACTTCCATCATCCAATCATGTGCAAAAATGCAATTTTTTTAATTTTCCTTGTACATGATTGGGTATTTTTTGCTAAGTGAACCTTTACCTCAATTACTAAGCTTTGGAGCAACTGCACTTCCACAGTGCAACTACACTTTTCAAAGTGCACAGTCTGTTTGCCTTTAGTAAATCAACCCCTTTATATTACTGTATATTGTAGTGGAGTTAAACATCCGGACATTGTAATAATCGCATCTGAATAAGTTCCCTATGACTCAGACCAGGCATGTCCAACCATGGTGCCCACAGCTTCTCAAACTTGACCATGCAGCCCCTGTGTTGGTATATGTAAGTCTCAAAAAGAGTATTCCCCATATGAGTCGCTTCTCGGCCTTTTGGCTAAGATCAAGTGTAGTATCTGTTCTTATCAGTTGCCAATAGGTGGTGCTAAACTGACTGTCCCCAGTACTCGGCGAGGGGGAAAGGGATGGCAATCGGTGGACGCTAAGCCTGTTGGCGTAGAGGCGAAAGCCTACTGATCGGGGCAGAGAGGCATGAGGTCGAAGCTGAAGGGCCGGGACCCTGGCCTTTGGCCTGGATTCGGTGGTGTCTGCCCCAGTCAGTTGTTCGGTGAGGGAACCTTTGCTAATCCCTTCGGGGAGAGGCGGGTAGTACTTCCCGAATGTAATTAGGTGGGAGAGATGGGGGTTGTGGGTAGTAGTCGGCTGCGGCTGGCTCTCCCCAACCTCTTCTCCTACCTTCCTGGCTGGGAAGGGTGCTGCCGGTCCGGACCGGGGGTCAGGGTCCGTTGAAAAGCCTGTGGAGATAGTGCCCCTGGAGTGGCAGTCCAGGGGTGCCATACATTGAGTGTTGAGGAGCACTCAACGTGTGGCACCTTAGGTCACATATCTCCACACACATCTTTTTGACACCTGCCTCTAGGGCCGAGCCTTTTGGCTAGGACCAGAGGAATTTTTGTTCCTGGCCGGAGGGCCGGCCATTGTATTGCACAGTGGCCACTTTCCACTCACCATTCCCACCTTCCTTTTCCCCCACTTTCTTTTTTATTTTACCCCCTGTCTGTCTCGTTTTGTCACTTTTTTTGTTTGGTGCTTGCACTTTAGTGTGGCGAGTAGGGTACTGGTCCTCGGGCCTGACTCTGAAAGTCTTGGGAGTAGGTGGACATGGCCTTCTGGCTTAGTTCACCTGCTCTCATGGGGTCTCCCTTCGGAGGGTTCTGTTTCGGCAGTCCCTCCGAGGATGTTAGGCCATGTGGTCTCGGCTGCATGGGCCTTAGGGGGGTCCTAGTGGTTTCGGCTGCTTGGACTCCTATACTCTTTTCCCTGCCAGGAGCCTAACGCCCCGGGGGATCAGAGCTGGGTCCTCTTCGGAGGACCATTTGACGATGGCACCCGTCGCAGTTTTTTGTGTTCACTCTTTAGGTGTGTGCACATTTTTTCCTGCACCGGGTGAAGTTTTTGGGTTGTGTTTTTTTTTTTTTTTTTTTTTTTTTTTTATTAAAGTGTATTTTTGTGCGTGAACTCGAGAGAGAGGAGCCGGACTGCAGGAGTTGGGAGTAGGCAGACCCTCCCCCCGGAGGCAATCGCCATCCTTCTCCATGCCCCTGGTGGCAATGGCGGGTGTGAAGGGGGGCCTCCCACTCACCCCACCCTACCTGCTCCTCTTGGGAGCCCAACTGGGGCCCAACGGGACCCCAATGGGGCAGAGGGACTCCCCCTATGAGGGAGTGAGGGGGCCTAGCCCACCCAGCCAGCCCCGTAGGTCCTTCGCCTCTCTTTATTTTAGGAGACCGCATGGCCAAAGTGCATGTGTTTTAAACCAATTTTGTGTGCGTGCAAGTGTGGTGGTTTTTGTGGGGGGGGGGGTGGGCGTACTAAGCACAGGCGTACCTTGCATAGCACACCCACCGGGAGCCGGGCTGAGACCACCAAACTCAATTCACATGTAGCCGAGAACGGGATCCGAACCCTTGGCTGCAGAGGTGAATGGCTTCTCAGCGCAGTGCCAATCACGTTGAGCCACCACAGCTCCTTTTTGGGTTGTGTTTTGCACGCCACAGGCTTTTCAATAATAAAAATTCCCCATATGAGTCACTTAAGTCTTAAGGAAGGGTGGTTTTGAGAATTTACATAATAGTAGAATTAATTTGCAAGCCTGAAATAAAAGCTCTGACAAAGGCCACTCTCGCCATCTTCTCCGGAATTGCTTCACGAGAATACCTAGCAAACAACATTTCAGGTCGAGGGCACGTTAGTTTGAAAAACTCTATTAAGAGTGGACAGAACCACGGCCCAGTACCCGTGTAACTTGGAACAGGCAATGTCAGAGGAGATGAATCAGATCCTTGTGTACTCTTCTACATCTACCACATAGAAATAAATCTTTTTAGCAGAGTCAGTAAGATATTACCATTAACATCCAATAGGTAGATCTCTGGACTACTATGCTCCTCTTTTTAAGTTGATTTTACTACTTTGCTGTAAATAGCCTTCACTGTGAGCAAAGATCAAACTACAGACAGATGTGATCTGAGTGATCAGAGGAAGCCCTACCCTCCAAATTTCACAGAATGTGAGCAAACAATGCTGTGGTTTCTCCTTAGGCCGCGTACACACACGATCAAATCTATCTGCTGGAAACGGTTGGCCCGACAGTACCAGCAGACAGATTCAATCGTGTGTATGGGCGAGCCGACGGATTTGGCCAGCCGACAGATTTGAAAGCATGCATTCAAATCTGTCGGCTGGGAACCCGTCCGCCCGACATGTCTGCTGGTTAGTACGCTAACCAGCAGACATGTCTTTTCGCACACGCGCCGAATGGGATTTTGGTTTGATCGTGTGTACACGCGATCAAACCAAAATGGCAGCAGACAGATTTGTTCAAATCGGTCGGCCCTACCGATTTGAACAAAACTTTTTGGTCGTGTTTACGCGGCCTAAGGCATGCAGAATCCCTATTAAATATCAGAATCATGCGAGAAGCTCAAATTATGAAATGTATATATCTGAAAACGCAATGTGGGTAAAAAAAAAAACACTTAAAACTGTTTATAAGCTTAAAAATTCTAAAAACTATTTTAAAACTGACCAAAAACCATTATATTTCCCTTCCAGACGCTGACTCAATATTTTCTCAGTGGTGAGAGCCAATGAGAGCTGAGGATTGCAGTTGCACTTGACTGAAAATAATGATCTTTACGTTAAAGTAACTTAAATAAGGGAAGTTATGGCTGAACTTCTGTTTTATATAAAGTTCCATCTATCTACAGTTGTTTTTTAGCTGAATTTTTCTTACGTTTAAGCTGTTTATGGTGCCAGCTACCTACCATCACCTGCCAAACAACTACATGGGGCAGCGCTGTTACAACTTTGTGCCTCTCACACAGGGCTGTTTTAATGAGAGGGCACACCTGGGCACTGCCCAGGGACCCCAGCTTCATGGGGGCCCCTGCACTTTCCCCAAAGCAGCTGGTCCTTGAGCCCATGCTGCCCCCGAAATTGGGGGCCCCATGATGGCACTGAGAGTGATGGATACACAGGGGAGGCAGACTGGCAGCAGTGCACTGTGCTGTGCAGAATGATACCTATTTCACAGCCAGCAGAGAGGGGGTTGGGCCAGAGCACCAGTGATGCTCTTACCCTGCCCCATGCAGGTTGAATGCTTGGGACTCCATGGAAGGGATGTAGAGAGGCCACCGTGTAGAGGATATCAGGGATGTAGTAGGGTGACAATTCAAGGAGTATCTTATGGTATATGGTTACAGTGCTGGGGGAACATCTGGGGTATAGAGGGGTCAGAGTACTGGGGTGATATCTGGGATGTAGAGAGGTCAGTGCTGTGGGCATATCTGGGGTGTAGACAGGTCAAAGTGTTGGGGGGATATCTGGGGTGTAGAGGGGTCAGAGTGCTGGAGGATATCAGGGGTGTAGAGGGGTCAGAGTGTTGGGGGGATATCTGGGCTGTAGAGGGGTTTACCTGCACTGTCTCCATTGTAGGGGACCTAGAGCATTACTTTGCCCAGGGGCCCATGATGCTATTAAGACGACCCTGCTCTCACATGTGCGACTCCTGTACGTCACTCACCTCAGGGGATGGCAGGACTTCTGATGATGAATCGGTAATGGCGGTTCTCAGTAGATTGTCTCCAAGGATGGTGATTAAGTGATTGGCCAAAACTTCTTGCTGCTCGCAGGAACAATGATCCTCCAGGGACAACACCAGCGGATACTGCGATGTCTGATGAAAGAAGATGGTTAGTTGTATTGTTGTATTGGGATCTGAGAGACGACAAACATTTATTATCATGATTAATGAGCTGCCTGTCAGAAAAATTCTGAGCTCAGAGTCGGGAACATCACTACTACCGATCTGTATGTGACATGCCTAAAGAAACACTCCTGATACAGCAACACTGGAATTCCTTCTACTAGAAGAGAGATCTACATCAAGTACGAATCACAAATATCCTTACCACTATTAACTTAATTGAAAGCCTAGTTGATGTCTCTACCCTGTTCAGCTCTTTATAGTCCTGTACCCCACATATTGTTATGTAAGACTAATATTTGCTTGAAAATGCCTTAAAATTCAATTTTCTGCCAGTAAAAATGCTTCTTCCTGTCC
The DNA here is from genome assembly GCA_029574335.1 of Rana kukunoris. Classification (NCBI taxonomy): domain Eukaryota; kingdom Metazoa; phylum Chordata; class Amphibia; order Anura; family Ranidae; genus Rana; species Rana kukunoris. Next base: position 423,187,688 of record CM056051.1, on the reverse strand, counting down.
TCCCCTTCCAGTGTTTTGGTTGGAAAAAGTGACAGCCACAACCCTTATGACATCTGCCATCCTACAGTTCTGTATTCCATCTTGTATCTTCCTATTAGACAGCACAAACATATTTAGACTCTCAGCACCAGTGCCATACCAGGGAAGATGAGGTGATCATATGAATATGGAGGACGTTAGCACAAAGTTTGTCTGACTGCATCTTTGTGACTCCAGGGAAAGCCTAGGCTAAGAAGGTTCTACACTATTTTACCACAGTTTTAATTTCAGGGGATGTTTCAAAGGAGAGAACTCTTCAGAGACAGTGACAAAATGCAAACTAAAGTACACTTAGTCTTTAGCAATAATTATTACATAAACTTAGGCAGTAGATCTAGACACTACATGCAAAAGGAATATGAGAAACAAAAATTAGGAAAACAACAGACTTTCAGGTGCCAAAGTTGATCTTGAGAAAAAGGCAAGTATACAACCTTCGAAAAAAATATCCAAAGTTTTTGTTATTAAAGGGGTAGTTCCCCCAAAAACCTTTTTTTTAACATTGATTGAGGCTCGTTATGTCAAGGGGAATCGGGTTGTTTTTTTTTAGAAATGAAGCAGTACTTACCGTTTTAGAGATGCATCGTCTCCGACGCTTCCGGGTATGGTCTCCGACTATAGGCGTTCCTATTTTATTGACAGGCTTCCGAGGTCGCATACATCGCGTCACGATTTTCCGAAAGTAGCCGAACGACGGTGCGCAGGCGCAGTATAGAGCCACACCGTCGCTCGGCTTCTTTCGGCTACTCGTGACGCGTTGTATGCGACCGTCGGAAGCCTGTCAATCAAATAGGCACGCCCAGACCAGACGATCATACCCGGAAGCGACGGAGACGATGCATCTGTAAAACGGTAAGTATTGCTTCGTTTCTAATAAAAAAAACACCCGATTCCCCTTGACATAACGAGCCTCAATCAATGGTAAAAAAAGGTTTTTGGGGGAATTACCCCTTTAACATCAATAATTACAAAATATGTAGTATAAAAATATGTGCTGTAAACAAAGAGTTCTGGGGTCACTACAACTACCGTATGATCACTCAGAGAAGTGCTTATCTTTACTGCCCAACTAGAGTAAATATAATAATGGGTTTATAGAGACCAACATGTTAACACAGGAATATGATATAGTCATGTGTTTCGACACGTTTTGCCATCAATTAGCTTCATTAGGAGTCTAATCCATAACCAATGTGATATATGTATAGCACTGCATCAAATCAAAAAGGATATATTCACCTCAACTGCAAAGAGGACTGGTGAAGTGTGAACAGCAATATGTAGCCCTCAAAAACTGGCCCAGATATCTGCTTCAAAGAAAGTGGAGTAAGTTATTTCTTATGCCAACACATATAATGTGCTGTGGAGTTATGGGGAGTGCTCCAGATCAATCAAGGTGTATCCAGAGATTCCGATCCTATTAAAACAGATGTGCCCCAACTGAGGAAGGGGTGACAACCCATTTTTAATCATTGCTGTTAATAATAAAAACTTTGGATATTTTTATGGAGGTTGTGTACTTGACTTTTTTTTTTAACTTTGGCACCTGAAAGTCAGTTTATTTTCTTAATTTTTGTTTCCAATTATTAATACATTTATTTTTTAATTGTGTTTTTCCCTTTAACATACTTACCATAAAGGCATACTTGCCAATGACAAAGACGACAGATTTAAAAGAAATCTTGTTGGTAAGAGTTCGTCCGTGATAGACTATTGGTTCACCTTTGGCTCCATCAAAGCAATCAATCTCCAGACAACGGAAACCACGCATCAGAGCACTGGAAGAAAGGGGCAGTTTTGCTCAGTAGCCATTATGACAATATTTGGGTATTGGTAATACAGTACTCTTTTAATGGATGTTTCTGTCCTCCAGTTTTCAAAACATGTCTGTTGTGTTTGGTGTGCTTGTTTCATTCTTTATGGCTTTCAGTATTGGTTATATGTTAATTTTTTGTAATAATTTTTGTTGCTGATATATTACAACATAGAAGTGATTTGAAGTGATAGTGATATTAGTGTATTACAGAGGTTGCATAGTTGGAGTTTATTGTAAGGCTGAATACAAGGGCTAGGTAAATTGTAGAGCTAGTCTTTGTGCTGGCACTAGGTGGGATTAAGCTGAATTCTAGGGTAGTCTTTGGTATTTGGGGTAGGGTGAATTCAGGACTTAAACTTTAGTGTTGAGGTAAGGTTGACTTTTAGTGTTAGATTTTGGTGTTTGGATTAGGGGCTAATTTAAATCTTTGGGTTAGAATTTGGTGTTTAGGTTAGGGGTTATGTTGAACTCTAAAGTTTAACTTTGGTATTTAGGTTCAGGTTTAGGTTGAGTTTTAGGGTTAGACTTGGTGTTAGGCCTCGTACACACGATCAAATCTGTCTGCTGGAAACGGTCTGCTAGACCGTTTCAGCAGACAGATTCGATCGTGTGTACGGGCAAACAGACGGATTTGGCCACCCGACAGATTTCAAAGCATGCTTTGAAATCTGTCGGCTGGGAACCCGTCCGCCCGACATGTCTGCTGGTTAGTATGCTAACCAGCAGACATGTCTTCTCGCACACGCGCCGAATGTTTTCGACGAATGCGCGGAAGTGTTTTACTTCCTGGTGCGGTGACGTGGCAGCGTCAACGTCACCGCCACGTCACCGACACATCAGCGCGCTGTCTGCTGGCGGGGATTTTGGTTTGCTGGTGTGTACACGCGAGCAAACCAAAATGCCAGCAGACAGATTTGTTCAAATCGGTCGGACAGACCGTTTTGAACAAATCGATTGACTCGTGTGTACGAGGCCTTAGAGTTATTAGGTTCAAGGGTTAGACCTTGGTATTAGGCTTAGGAGTGAGATTGGATTCTAGGGTTAGACTTTGAAGTTTGGCTTGGGGATTAGGTTGGATTCTAGGGTTAGACTTTGTCCTAGGGTTAGGGGGTTTGGTTAAATTCAAGGATTAGACTTTAGTTAATACAATATAGATAGATGTCTTGCGAGATACCAATAAAAAGTGTCCAAAGAATGTTTTAAATGTAAGAGACGGTCACTTGCTCTCTGAGCTAGCTGCAGATTCACACAAGCCTGCAAACCATTAGGAGAGGATTTCAACATTGTATGTTTTCTATAGCCTGGTGCACTGCAAGCACCTAAAAAGTGTGAGTATCCTGATGTTTACCTAAAATAAATTTATATATTTAAACGATAATGCACTATCTGGCCTCTTTTGTATTTTAAATTGAGGATACCATTTTTTGATAACACCTGGGGGAGCCTGTAAATCCTGCTACTTAGAGCCCAGAGGTGGTTAGAATTTGATTTTGGTATCTGAGTTCAGGTTTAGGTTGAGTTTTAGAGTTAGACTTTGGCGTTAAGCTTAGGAGTTAGTTTGAATCCTAGAGTTAGACTTTAGAGTTTGAGTTAACAATTAGCTTTAAAGTTTCAGACTTTTGAGTTAGGGTTAGGGATTTGGCCTAATTCAAGGGATATACTTTGGTATTAGCGTTAGGCTGTATTATAGGGTGGTACTTTGGTATTTGGGTAAGGGGTTAGGTTGAGTTCTAGGGTTAGACTTTGATGTAGGGGTAAAGTTGAATTCTGGTGTTAGATTTTGGTGTTTCGGTTAAGGGTTAGGTTGTAGTCTAGGATTAGAATTGGAGGACTGAATTGACCTCCGACGTCACTTCAGGTTCTCTGGCTTAAAGACATTTTTTTTCCAAACTCAAAGTGTCAAAAAAAAAAAAAAATTATTTTGCTTTGAAGGGTAAATGAGAGATTTGGGGTCTTTTTCAGTTTCAAGAGTCATAACAAGCTATGGTATGCTCACTCAGGGCCAACATCAAACAGGTATATAAAGAAACAGCGTGTGAACGCATAATGAGTAACAATAACGATAAACTGTTACAAAGACCATAGAGAAACAGGTTAATTCGTTGATGTTAAGGATGGGGGTTAGGAGTACAACAGCCTACATCGCTAGGCGTCATAACAGGAAGGAAGAGAAGAATCAGGAAATGGAGAAAGGAGAGGAAAAAAAAGAAAAAGAAGAAAGAAGAGGAGGGGGCCACAAGAGAGGGCAGGTACCACAAATGTGGGACCTGTACAAACAAGATTTAAAGCCGACCATAACTAGTCGGGGGCAGGGATGGGAAGGAGTACCTTATCCACGGTATTATTATTATCAATCATCAGAGCGGTCATTCTGGTTTTCACCTCCTGAAAAGCAACAGACAGAGTCTTCCAGGCCTAGGCAATGGCTCTCTTGGTGGAGATAAAAAGGTATGTGGCCAATTTCTGCTGGGTTGCGAAGATATCCAGTATAGGGCAATGTAATAGAGCCGCCTGGGCATCCTTTCAGATGAAATAATGTCTGCAGTAGGCCAAAGACCCTAGACCAGAAGCCGATCAAGGTTTTACTGTATAATGTTTAGGGGTTCTAAGTAAGTTTATGGCAAAAAATACTAATTTAAAGTTGTAAACAAAAAGTTACAGAAAAGGCCTGGTCAGCAATTAGTTAAACTGGGAAGTTAGACTTTGGTATTTAGGTTCAGAAATAGGTTGAGTTCTAGGACTAAACTTTGCTGTTGGGGTTATAGAGTAAGTTTGAATTTCAGGGTTAGACTTTGATGTTAGAGTAAATTCAAGTGTTATGCCGCGTACACACGATCGGAAATTCCAACAAGAAAAGTCAGATGTGCACTTTTGGCCAGAAATTACACCCGTGTGTAAGCTCCATCTGTCGGAATTGCGCAAAAAAAAACATGCATGCTCGGAATCATTGAACTTAATTTTTATCGGCTTGTAGTGTTGTACGTCACCGCACTCTTGACAGCCAGAATTTTGTGTGACCATGTGAATGCAGCACAAGTTTGAGCCAACATTCCGTCGGAATAAAAACATGGGTTTTCTTGTCGGAATTTCCGATCGTGTGTATGCAGCATTAGACTTTGGAGATTACTATGCATTCTAGGGTTAGACTTTGGAGTTTGGGTTCATGGGTAGGTTGGATTCTAGTGTTAAACTTTTGTGTTAGGGGTTTGGTTAAATTTAATGATTAGACTTTGGTGTTAGGGTTAGGTTGAATTCTAGGGTGAGACTTTGGTATCTGGGTTAAGGGTTAGGTTGATTTCTGGGGTTACACTTTTTGTTAAGTGTAAGGTTGTATTCTAGGGTTAGATTTTGGTGTTTGGATTAGAGGTTAGGTACAGTCTAGGATGCGCATATGGTATTTGGTTTCAGGTTTTGGTTTGACCTTGGTGTTATGGCTAAGTTGAATTCCAGGGTTTGAATTTGGTGTTTTGGTTTGAAGTTAAGATAAATTTTAATTTTAGATTTTGATGTTTGGGTTTAGTTAGGTTAGGTTAAATTCTGGAGTTAGACTTTGGTATTTAGGTTCAGAATTAGGTTAGCTTCTAGGGTTAGATCTTGGTGTTAGGGTTATGGGGTTAGGTAAATTCAAGGGTTAGATGTTGATGTTAGGGTAAATTCAAGTGTTAGGCTTTTGGGTAATTGTTAAGTGTTTGGTTAAATTCAAAATTGGATTTGGTCTTAGGGTTAGGTTGAATGCTAGAGCAAGATTTTGTATTTGGGTAGGGGTCAGGTTAAATTCTAAGGTTAGACTTAGGTGTTGGGGTTAGGTTGGATTTTTGGTGTTTGGATTAGGGGTTAGGTTGAACACTAGGATTACATTTTGTTATCTAAGTTCAGGTTTAGGTTAAATTCTAAAGTTTGATATTAGTGGTAGGGTTAGATTGGATTCCGGTGTTAGACATTTGAGTTAGGGGTTAGGATAGATTCAATAATTCTAGGGTTAGACTTTGATGTTAAGGTTATGGGGTAGGTTGAATTTAAGGGTTAGACACCTTGATGTTTAGCTTAGGAACCAGGTTGATTTCTAGGCTTCAACTTTGGTTTTGGGGTTAGAAGTAAGGTTGAATTCTAGGATTAGACTTTATTGTTAGGGGTTAGGCTGAATTCTGGTGTTAGATTTTGGCACTTGGGTTAAGGGTTAGGGTGAACTCTAGGGATAAACATTGTAGTTAGGGTTAGGTAGAATTCTAGTGTTAGATTTTGGTGTTTGAAAGTAGTAGTTAGTTTGCCCTCTAGGATTAAACTTTGTTATCTAGGTTCAAGTTTTCTATACAACAAGGATCTAGTTTGAACCTGATGCCACTTACTTGCCATAACCCCATATATGGCTTTGTCCTACCAGCTGATCGCTAAGCAGGTATGTGTTATGGGAGGTTGATATGAAGTAGTTGGTTAGAGGTCGGTTCATGTCCTGGTAGATCTGAGTACAGTCCCGGCGGAAGATGTGAGTCTCCTCCGAATTCATGAATCTGGCAAATCCATCAAAGGTCATACTTTCCTTTCCTCGAGCTGGAAGTCAGAACAGATTCAGTATTAATAGACAAGATGTAATCAGTCTGAGTGATAAAAACAAAGCAGTTTGTAGAGTTCCCCAATGACTGAGTATATGAATATTTCCTGATAAATATGCCGTGTCACAATTTGTTATTTATATTTTTAACATGCATTTGGTATAAAAAGATCTCCTTCTTATGTCTAAAACCTATAATACTGGACTAACAACAATGAGAAAGAATTGAGCTGGAGTGTTAGAGCCCAGCCCCATGACCTTTGTATATCATTTGTAATTATCATCTTGTTTATGATCACTGTGACAGATTCAGATTCTCCTATGTCTAGGGTCACCTTATGTCCAATAGGGCCATAGGGTGACTAAGAACTTATATCATGCATTACATGAGATGGGACATTACTGACAGTTCATTGCAGGAGATACTGGAATATTACAAGTGGCTTAATTTGGCCTAAATAGGTCACTAGGACAATGGCCCTTCAATGCTTAGCTCAGACTATTGAAATGCTAAGTGGCTTGTGAAATACCTTTCCATTGTGTTCTGCAGGTAAATAGATGTTGTCAGAGATGGGACGTCTCCGGGAGATAATTACCTAAATGTCTTTTAGACTGTGATTGAGGTTCATTGTATGTGTGTGAAGATTATCTGTGATTGTGTATTATTCTAAAGGTCAATTGAATTCTATTGATAAAGGAATGTGATGTGTCAAGCTTTGCGGTGCCGAAATGTCTAGATACTGATTAGATAATTAGTTCATGTTGATTATTGTTCTGGTTGCCACCTCTTTACTGTATATAAGGTTGTGGTTTTGGTCCTATTAAACAGTCCATACTTGGCACACATACAAGTCTTGTCTCGTTGTGTGTTAAAGGTAGCTGGAATATCGGGTATCTATGTCGAGACTATGGGAAGCAGTATATGACGGAAGCATTTGGTCCGGGTGCGGGACCTTCCGTGACAATCACCCTACAGCTAACTGAGCCTCAGCAGTGATAACATTCTCTGACATACAGATGATCACTAGAGAGCATTTTCTGTGTATAAACTATAATAATAAAAATATGTATACTAATAACTTACTGAAAATACATTACAGTCATCTTTAAATCACCCAGTCTGCTCAGAAGAAACCCTTCTACTTCAGAATCCTCTAAACTTGATTAGGTCATTAAAGCAAATACAGGATTGGATAAAACTGCTCTAGAAGAAGCTGATTCACAGGGGGGCAAAGTTGGTTTTCTGCTGAATTTATCATTTCACAAGTTCTCTGCGAAGTTCCCTCTCAGGGTGTTCTCTCCGCAAAGAGCATTATACATTATTCATGTCTTGTACAATACAATTGTCACAATAACCGCCATCACTGCAGCGTTAAGAGAAAATATTGATTCGTGTTGATAGTGATACAAAGTGATTTAGTTTTCTGGCTAATAATTCTGTGAGATCCAGACTGGAACTGAACAGACATAAACAAGAGATCTTTTCTCTACATTGATGAATTTATCAGTAAATGGCAGCTCACGTTGTCACATTGTCCTGAAACCCAGAGTGTCTCTGATTTTGTAGCATTATTGGATGTCACAGGCGGAGAGCAAATCCTCTGAGATTGAATAACATTAATCTAATGGAAAATGTTTCTGAAATGTGAAAATCCGATTATCGACATAACACAAACCAACTGGAAGATGTGTTCTCACTTAGAGGTAGGTGTCACAGAAAGCACACATGATCTCCCTTCACTACATCTTCAAACTGCTGCAGGATATCAGTTGATATATGGTGCAGAGCTTTCCCAAAGCATAGGTGAACTAACCAACAATTTAAAGTAAAGCCCACCTTTGCTTTGTAGTGGAGCCAACTCACTAATTAGAATAAGGTCCTCAAAAAACTGCAGATTAGATTGGCAGAGGCCTAGTGAGCAGGCCAGAGAAAGGGAGTCATCGCTCTAGGTGGGTCTTGTAGACAATTAAGGAACCTCTCAGGAAACCAAGGTGCTGGCAATGCACGAGGCAAATGTAGAAAATGGGAAAGGGATGGATAGCCGAACTCCAAGGAAACTTCAATCAAGTTGTCTTTATTGGTAAAAAATGGGCATGCAGAACAAAACACAGACACAGGAAAGGACAGCCGACGCGTTTCACACTATATCAGTGCTTAGTCATGGCTGACCAATCAACAAGAAGAAATCATGTGCTGTAACCTCTAGCAACTAATTAGTGAGCCGTAATGTGTGCTGTAACCTCTAGCAGCCTGTCAGTAAGTGGTAATGATATGCTGTAACCTCTGGCAACCAATCGCAATCACTGCCTGATCTGACACAGTAAACTGATTTTAAAAAGGTTGTAAATGTTCGTTTTTTATTTTCTATATAGGTTCCTTTAAGCTAGTGCTTTGTTGGTTCACTTATCTTTTCCTTCGCTTTCCCTTCTAAATGTTTTTTTTCTTTGTCTGAATTTCTCAATTCCTGTGTCTCCTCAGTAAACTTGCCCCCATCATCCGAGTGGTGGTTCAGTAAGCCAGAACAGCTTACTGAACAGCTTACCGAGGAGGAACAGGAAGTGATAAATTCAGACAAAGAAAACAAAGGAAAAAAAAACATTTAAAAGGGAAATCTAAGGAAAAGGTAAGTGAACCAACAATGCACTAGCTTAAAGGAACCTATTTAGAAAATAAAAAACAAACCTTTACGACCCCTTTGACTATAGATGCTATTAATTGTATGTCTCAGAGCAGGTGGAGAGCAAAATTGCATGGGAGGGGGGGGAGAATTTTTTTGCCCAGGGTCCAATTAACATTAAAGTAGGCCCTGCCTACCAGGAGAGAAATACAACAGTTGTTTCAGGGTTACCGCCCCTTTGTTAGCTTCACTGCTTAAGAAATCATGCCCTCATAACAAGCATTCGGCCATTTGACATGTTTGTTCTAGGCTGGTGGCTCCTCAAGGAAGAGAAAGACATCCCAGAGCCTGCACCGTCACTAAACAAGTCAGTTAGCAATGGTGGTCCATATATATATATATTTATATATATATCCTAGCAGGTAAATATTTTCTGTTTTTTTTTTTTTTTTATACCAAAAAGTATCTTTAAATGGTCCTCACCTTCATGGTTCTTCTCGTATTTGTGTACCAGCTCGGACACTCTCTGTGTGCTGGCACAGCTCTCATACAGCTCTGTCTGAAGGAATTCTAAAAGTTTTTCGGAAAGAAGAAGTTCGGCTGAGGTGGAATAATTTTGAAATATATTCACAAGCTCTGTCCTGTAGATGAAGGTCTTGTAAATGGACTTGAACATATTGATGTCGATTTTCCCCCTCCTGTGCTTGACTTGTTCCTAAATATTAGAGAGCCAATCAAAGCAAAGTGTCAAAACAGGCAAACGCTTAAAGGCTAAGTTCAAGACTTTCAGAAAATACCATAAGCAGTCAAGGGCCCCAGTAGGTATTAAGAAACCGTACAGCTTTATAAAATATTTATTAATATTATTGTTATATCTGATATATCTGTAGGCCATTTGAGCCCCCCTGAAGCCTGTCAAAAAAACTCCCAGTTAGTAACCTCCATGTCAAATCCTGTTGCTAGGGTGGGAAAGCCATTGGTCTTTGCTCCTGTAATGCTGGGAGTGAGTGCTACCTGGGAGTCTTTGGACCAGGCTTTTGTGGAGGGAGGAGTAATGGCCTACAGGTATGAAAATAAAATAATAAACATTTTACAAAGCTAATATCTCCTAGAACCCCAAGACTGTATTGTCTATTTTCTAGAAAATGTGGACTAAGCCTTTAAAGTGGACCTATTATATATATATATATATATATATATATATATATATATATATATATGTTTTTCATATTTTTTTAAATGATTCTAAAGATTGAAGGTGTATTTACCTTCATGAATCCTATGCATGATGGTAAAAAAAACTTCTATGTGCAGCTCCCCCTACCCCTACCCCCCCCTCCAAATACTTAACTGATCCAGAAATGTGCTCTTCACCTCTTTTTCTCCTCATTAGCTCAAACACAGCATCAGGAGCCATTGGGAACGAGTGAGCATGCATGGTATTAGGGTTAGGCTGAATTCCAGTGAGCGTCTGAGTGCCCCCAAAGCATGCTGCTTGCTCTGGGGGCACTCAGACGCCCACTGGAATTCAGCCTAACCCTAATACCAATCCATATTCTAGAGTGTAATCTAACCCCCCAAAATTTAACACTAGAATTCAAACTAACCCTAACATCAAAGTCTAACCCTGGAATTCAACCTAACCCAAATACCAAAGTCTCACTCTAGAATTCATCCTAACCCTAACACCAAAATCAAATCTTTGAATTAAGCCAAACCCTCAAACACAAAAGTCTAATGCCGCGTACACACAATCACTTTTTGTGATGTAAAAAAATGTCGTTTTATCTCACGAAACTAAACAATGTTTTTCAAACTTCATTTTAAAAAATGATGTTGCCTTTTCTTGTGAAAAAAAAAATGATGTTGCCTACACACCATCGTTTTTTGAAAATGCTCTTGCAAAGCGTGGTTACCTACACCACGTTCGACGGCACTCTGTTCCATTGAAGCTCTCGTCTCATAATTTGCTTTTGAGCATGCGCGGGTTTAAAAACGTCATTTTAAACGTCGTTTTGCCCACACACGATCATTTTTTGTGAAACAAAAGACGACATTCTGAAAAACGACATAAAAAATTCAAGCATGTTCGAATTTTTTTTTTGGTCGTTTTTTTTGAAGACATAAAACAACGTTTTGCCCAAACACGATCATTTTAAATGACGTTTTTTAAAACGTCGTTTTATTTCATCACAAAAAACGACCGTGTGTACGCGGCATTACACTAGAATCCAACCTAATTCTTAACCCAAACTCTAAAATCTAACCCTAGAAATCAAAGTAACCCTTAAAGTGGTTCTAAAGGCGCAAGGATTTTTAACTTCTAGTATTCTTTGAATGAAGGTAAAAAACATTCTGGGAGTAACCCCCCCCCCCCCCCTCCAACCCCCCAAAGACTTACATGAGCCCAATCTCAAGTCGCATTTTGAATGACAATTGCGTGGTCGTGCCAAGTTGGCTCCCAAACAAAATTGACATCCTTTTTCCCCACAAATAGAGCTTTCGTTTTGTGGTATTTGATCACCTCTCCAGCTTTTTTTTTTTTTTTTTTGTGCTATAAACAAAAGAAGAGTGCCAATTTTGAAAAGAAACACAATATTTTTTCTTTCTGATTTAATAAATATCACAATAAAAAAAAAAAAAAAAAAAAAATGTTTTCCTCGGTTTAGGCCGATATGTATTCTTCTACATATTTTTGGTAAAAAAAAATCGCAATAAGCGTATATAGAATAGTTTGCGCAAAAGTTATAGGGCCAGATTCAGGATGGCAAGCGGTTCTTTATTCCGGCGTAACGTTTCTCATTTACGTTATGCCGCCGAAACTTTACTCGTAAGTACTGTATTCACAAAGCACTTGCTCCTGAAGTTGCGACGGCGTAGCGTAAATGGGCCAGGGGAATTTTAATTGGGCGAGTAGGGGGCATGTAGTATTTAAAATAGGCGCGATGCCGCAGCGAATGTAGTGCTAATGCGCCGGCCGTCAATGTATCCCAGTGCGCATGCTCCAAATTATGACGGTGTTTTCGACGTGAACGTCAATGACGTCAGTCCCCATTCACGGGCCAGAGTTACGCAAACGACGTAAAACTTTTCCAATTCGACGCGGTCACGATGTCCATACTTAACATAGGATGCGCCTGCTTTTTGTTGCTTTATCTTTACGCCGGGAAAACCCTTACGTAAACGTCGTAAAATGACTGCGTCGGGCCCGCGTACGTTCGTCAATTGCCGTATCTCGCTGATTTACATATTCTTGGCGTAAATCAGCGAGAATGCCCCGGCGGCCATTTTAAAACTGCATTTAAGATCCGACGGTGTAATACAATTACGACTGTCGGATCTTTGCAGCAGAACCCGCGTACCTTGTTTTCTGCATACAGAAAACAGATAAGCCGGCGCAAAGTGTGAGTAATGCCGGAGTATCACTGATACGCCGGCATAACTCTACCTGAATCTGGCCCATAGTGTCTAAAAAAAAGGGGGATAGATTTATTGCATTTTTATTGATTTTTTTACTAGTAATGGCAGCGATCTGCGATTTTATTGTGACTGTGACATTGCAACGGACATATCGGACACTTTTGACAAATTTTTGGGACCATTCACACTTTTACAGCAATCAGTGCTAAAAATAGCCACTGTGTAAATGTGACTGGCAGAGAAGGGGTTAACACTAGGGGGCGATCAAGGTTAAATATGTTCCCTAGTGAGTGATTCTAACTGTAGGGGGAGGAGACTCACAAGGACCACACACAGAACCAAGGTCCTGCCGTGATGACTGTCAATCGTGGGTGCCTGGCGGACATCGCGGCCGGACATCGCCAGGCACACGCGCCGGGTCCCGAGCGATGCCCCCTAGACAGCCGGGAAGACCATGACGTCATATGACTTCCACCCAGGATGGGAGATCCCTCCTGTGGATGTCATTTGACTATGGGCAGGTACTAAAGCGGTTATTTAAAAAAAAAATCCTTTAGTATCACTTTAATTGTAGAATGCAAAATGATGTGTTTTTGCATCCCTTCCAGGTATATATTACCTCTTTCACAGACATGACAGTTCTCACCCTAAGGCTCATCTCAGTGACCAGAGCATAAGGACAAATCTTTATGCTTCGTTCACATCTCTGAGTATGAGGGATGGCAATCGCAGTAAAAATGCGCAAATAGAATCGCGGGAAGCTCCTGTATTTCTTTTGGGTGACGGGCACCCGTGATTCTGTTTGCGTGTTTTTTCCGGCGTTGTTGCCCGACGAATCGTGAGAAAATCGCACTCTGTCAGCACCCAGGGTCGGAGGCTCTATTCGCATGTAATTGCTCAGATGCAGAGCTACATGCGAACAACAGTGGTGCTGGCTATTGATTTTGTGCGAATGTTGGAGACTTGAAAACGTACTAAAAGGTCCACTTTAGTAAATACATAATGGCCTCTACATTAAATCATATCAGTCAATCTAGATGAATCAGCAGAGAGGATAATAGCAGACACACATAGATATAAAATAATGGGTTCATAGCAATATAAGAGGACACAGAGGCAATAAAGAGACCGCAATCCCCATCCTGGTCCCACCTTGAACAGCACAAGGGCATGGATGGAGTCTACGGGAGTGGCTAATTCTTGGAACGCCTCCATCATTTTGGAATAGGTCATCTTCCCTTCTGGTGCCATAGACTGAAAAACATCCTCAACGTGCGTGCACAGAAGGTTAAGAGAATACAACTACGGACATATTTACACAATGCATATTCAAATAGAGTGTGTATTAAAGTTCTACCTAATAAAGAAAAAAGGGCAGTGACAGCCGGTAACCCATAGCAACCGCATTCTGCTAGCCATCAGCTGCGAATATTTGGAACAAGAAAGGATGTATTCTGATTGGTTGCTAGGAGTTACCACTGCACTTCACTCTCCACCTGGATGAGTGCACCCTCAGCACTGGTTATTTGATTTTTGTGTTGCAGATGAGTGTAGGATATGCGCTGCGCCTGTGTGTTAGGGCTGACCAACGGGTCAAACCAGCCTCAGAGTAACCCTAACTTGGCGCAGTCAGCCTGTGAACAAACACCAAATGTTTTTACTCAGAAAAGCCTCTTTTGTGTCCCTCTCTGATTCAGTTTCACATTTTTCCTGCCCTTCCCTAACTTGATGGCCGAGCACCCCCACCCATTGAAAGCCTTTACACTAAGGCCCTTTTCACACTGGGGCGTTTTTTGAACATCATTACAGTGTTTTTTGAGCATTATTACAGCGTTATTACATCGTTATTCAAGCGTTATTACAGCGTTATTACACCGTTATTACACTGTTATTCAAGCAAAGCCTTATCTGCAACCCCAATGTCTTGGTAAAGCACCGATAAGACCCTAAAGTTTTAGGGCGTTTTTGCAGTGCCTCAGTGTGAAAGGGTAAGGCGTTTTTACAGTGCTTTTTCAATTAATTTCAATGGAGAGGGGTGTTTTTGGAGCGTTTTTTTCAGCGCTCAAAGGCTGCTCCAAAGATGCTGCTTGCAGAACTCAGTGTGAAAAAGCTCCATTGAGATGCATGGAGAGCGTTTTATGAGCGTTTTAAGAGTGCTATTTTTAACGCTAAAACGCTGTAAAAACGCTTCAGTGGGTCTTAGGCAGCGTCATTAACAGGATAGTTCACCTTTACAAAAAAACTGCCTATGCAGGTTAGGGATGTTTGTAGATAACAACAAACTGAGCAGCTTTGACTAAAAATAAATAATACCCTTGCTTTAAGTGTAGGCTATTTACATAGCTTATAAAGCCTGACTGGAATACTCCCAGGATGTTGCTAAGTGAGGCCTAGTCACTGCTCACCTCCAACATCACAGGAGTGAGCTCTTTCTCTGATTTAAACCCCCTCACATACACTTTTTCTCCCCTGATGTAGTAGCTCTAAGCTCAACATTTGAGAGCTCACTCCTGTGATGGTGGAGGATGTGAGCAGTGATGACTAGGCCTCACTTAGCAACGTCCTGGGAGTACTTAGCAACGGCCTGGGAGCATTCAAGTCAGGCTTCATAAGATATGTAAATGACCTATAGCAAGGGCTTTATTCAACTTTAGTCAGAGATGCACAGTTTGTTTTCATATACAGACGCCACTTATCTGCATAGGCAGTTTTGTGGTAAAAGTGAACTATCCCTTTAAATGTTGTGGTGGTATTTGGCTTAAACCTATAGTCAGTGGATGTCAGGTCCCGGTATCAAAGTGAATCCAAATCATAAAGGAGCACAGAAGCTTATCAGCGGGTTTCCTGCAATGTATGGTCTTATACTCCATTGACACTAATGCGTTTACACAGGGTTTTTGCAGAAATACAGGACATTATTTTTAACATTGGTTCCTATGGCGCAAGTTCACATAAATGCATTTTTGTGCCTGTTTTGGAAAGGGTCATGGACTTTTTTTGAATGCAAAACGCTAGTTTTTTTGCGTTTTTGGTTCAATAGACTTCAATGGATAAGCTACAGAAAATCATGTTCTGCGTTTTTACCGTGTTTTTAACAAATTTGCCCACCAAAAAAAAACACAAAACGCTGATTTTTTTTTTGGCAAAATCACGATAAAAAACACAGAAAGTACAGCAAAAAGCACTGCAGAAATGCTTAAAAGCAACATGCATAGATGTGAATCGAGCCTTAGGCATAAAGCTTTAGGCCGGGTGTCAAACTGATGCAAATTGAATGCGGATTTCCCTGCATCCAATTCGCATGACAGGAGAGTGTGATTGGCTCTCAATGGAGCCTTTGGCTCAGTTTCGGGTCCAAATTCAGGCAAGGAGCACAAAACCACGTTATGGGGGCCATATACATTTCGATGATGTTATTTAATCAATGTGTGTGATCAAAAGGACCCTTTTGCATTGATCGGCAACATCACAATGCTTTGCTCATGATTTTGATCATATTTTGATTGATCAGATTATGATAGTGCATGGTGAAAAACGCACAAGGTGCGATTAATTCTATCTTCTAACTACCGATCGAAATCTACTTTCCCATGTGTGGCATATTGATTGAATAGGTTGTCGATTATAGATTGATTATTCCTATCAGGCAAGATCGATCAAAAAAAGATTGTGTATGGCCACCATTATTGGGATGTTATTTTCTGGCTAATGGTGGCTGTTAGTAACAATAAACTGGCAGCTGATAATTGTATATGTGTGTTTGTGTATGTCTGTGTGTATATATAAATATGTGTGTACCTGATGCTCCCAACACCTATCGCACCCTCTTATGATGAAGGATATTTAAAGTCCATGGTACTGCACGACGGTCCTGTGCTGTCGCTGTGTCTGCCAACTGTCCCCGTCCCTTTCTCACACTGAGGACTCTCCCTGATGATGTCATCATAACTGATGATCGTTTTCCAGGCCAGCATAATACTGGACAAAAATAACAGTTTGTCTTGTGTCATGTTTGGTACCAACTACCAAATGAAATGCCACACATAGTGACTTTATGAGGGTCTGGTGATGCCCCAGGGATAAATCTGAACCTCAGAGCATCCCAGGGGCGGACTGACCATTCGGGCACTCGGGCACTGGCCGAGGGCCCCATGCCACTAGGGGGGCCCCATCAGGGTCGCCAGCCTCAGTGTAAAACCAGGGACAGTATGTAAAAATCTGTGTTTTTTTACATCTGATCCTGAAATGTCCCTTAGGACATCATTTTGGTCTAAAAATCCCAATATTATAGCTGCCCCTCCTCTCCAGTACTTTCTCAGTGTGTGTATGTATACTGTGTGTGTACTGTGTGTCTGTATGTGTATACTGTGTGTGTATATTGTGTGTCTGTGTGTGTATACTGTGTATGTATATTGTATGTGTGTGTATACAGTACTGTGTGGCCCCATAATCTCCTATTACCCGGGGGGCCCCATTATCTCCTATTGCCCGGGGCCCCATAATCTTCTATTGCCTGAGGGCCCCATGAGTTGTCAGTCCGCCCCTGGAGCATCCCATTATATGTATCTGAATTCACCCCCTACAACTGGCCCTGAGCTAGCCATTGCAGTGACAGTCGGATCAGGATTAAATTGGCCAGATAAAATATCTCCAACCATCCCGACTCAGTTCTGATGCTTCCCAGTATTTTGACATGGCACATGTCATAGCCAAATGATGCAACACTGTGCATTCACATATTGGTCACATTTGTACAGTGTAGTGGCAATGTGGTGTGATAGCTTGAACCACCAACACTAGCATTGGTCCACCACCAGTGAAAGACAGGCTCATTTCTGCAGCAAGGGCACGGTTTCTATTTTTCTGCCCACTAAGTACACATGCTCAGTTAGAGACCATTCTCTGGTCTAAGATGGCAGCATATCAGGTGTTTCTGCTCTGTGTTTCATTATTCTCACATTTCTATCTGAGTGAATATGCATGAAAGAAGTAATTGACCCTCGGAATAGGTTACATCAGGGGTCTCCAAACTTTTCAAACGAAGGGCCAGTTTATTGTCTTTCAGACTTTAGAAGGGCCAGACTGTGGCCAGCGGGGGCAGAAAATGTCCTGGGCTTGGCATCAGTGAGAATAAATATGGCCTCAGAGTTGGTGGTCAGTAGGAGGAGGAGTAGTGCCCCTATTAGTAGGAGGAATATTATCCCATCATTGGTATCAGTGGAAGAAATAGTGCCTCCTTGTTGGTGTCAGTGGAAGGAATAGTACCTCATATCAGTGAGAGGGATAGTGCTCGAGGGCCGGATAAAGGCTAGCAAAGGGCCACATCTGGCCCTCGGGCCGCAGTTTGGAGACCATTGGGTTACATGGATATATTTGGTAGAAGGTGTAGGGGCTGTGTGTGCTGCTGAAGCAGAGCTGTGTGCACTGCAGGGGTGTGAATATGTGTGCTTCTGGGGGAGGAGCTATGTGTGCTGCCTAGCAGAGCTGTGTGCACTGCAGAGGTGTCAATGGGGTCAATTCACAAAGCTTTATTTTCAGATTGCGGGTGTTATTTTAACGATTTTGCACGTTATTGAAGCTAGTTCAATTCACTAAAAGATTTAACGCTTTGAAAAATCATCAAATAACGTTTCACTACACAGAACCGATATTTTAAGGTGTGGATCCTTATTAAAGAGTCAAATCGTTATTTTAAAGAGTCAAATCGTTATTTTAAAGAGTCAAATCGTTAAATTTGTACAGAAGTGCAATTCACAAAGTTTTTTTGACAGTTATCAATCGTTAAGCAATCGTTAAATTAACACCTCCCTCAGGGTGTCGTTATGACATTTCCCAGGCGATATTTTGTTGTTAGAGGAAGCTTTTGGCGATTTTTGTAGTGTAGTGAAGTTTTTAGTAGTGTTGGGCAAGATAGAACCGTGCTCTATTTCAGTGTTTTTCAACTCCAGTCCTCAAGGCACACCAACAGGTCAAGTTTTCAGGATTTCCCTCAGATGAAATGGCTGTGGTGATTAATAAGGCAGTGAAACTGATCAAATCACCTGTGCAAAATAATGGAAATCCTGAAAACCTGACCTGTTGGTGTGCCTTGAAGACTGGAGTTGAAAAACACTGCTCTATTTGAACTTAAAATTATCCAGAGGCGAAGAAGAACATGTTAGAATGTTGTTCAGATTTATCAACGTGTATTCCGTTCACATACTATTTTGGATGACTTTTCTGAAACCCAGGTGATAGCTAAATTCCGATTATCATCTCCCATGATTTATTCTCTGTATGAGGAAATACACATGGCTTTAGAAAAGCACACACTAGAAGTTTTGCACATCACAGGCTCAATCTCCATGTGTCTTGCTTGTGTCTCCCTCTCTCTCTCTGTATCTGCTCTTTTCCACATGCAGCTGTTCTCCTCCCCTTCTGCTCCCAGAATGCATCTCTCCAGCATTATTTAACGATCTTAAGAGTTATTTTAACGTCCCAAATCTTAATAATAACGTCTGAGTAGTTAGCATAACGATTGGATAAAGAGTCAGTTGAAAACCATAACGACTATGTTAAATAACGATTATAGCTTTCGTGAATACCATGTTTGCTAGCGTTAAATAAGGAGTGCTAATTTAACAACTGAAGAAAACCAATAACGTTTCTCTTTGTGAATTGACCCCAATGTGTGTGCTTCTGGTGGAGGAGCTTTTTTTGCTACTGAAGCAGAGCTGTGTGCACTGCAGGGGTGTGCTTCTGGGGGAGGAGCTTTTTCTGTTACTGAAGCAGAGCTGTGTGCACTGCAGGGGTGTGCTTCTGGGGGAGGAGCTTTTTCTGTTACTGAACCAGAGCTGTGTGCACTTCAGGGGTGTGAATGTGTGTGCTTCTGGGGGAGGAGCTTTTTCTGCTACTGTTATAAAGATTTTCTTTAATCTAATATCTAATATTCATCTATTAACAAATGAATGAATGGAGTTGGGTCTTTGAGAATAATGGACTTGAAAACATTTAACATTTTATATTTGTGTCTGGATATGGAAAAGTGAAATATATAAACTTTTAGAATTATGTAAGTATATAATTCATTTAAGCTTCAAATGCTTTTCTATGGTAAGAACTGGCATGTGGTTGCCATTAGTCAATGGTTTTCTTCTACCATCATACCATTGTAAGAGATAAGGTTACATCTTTTAAGATGTAAAAGTATTTTAGTTAAGATTATAAGTTCTTGAATATTATTATACTTCTTGATTAGGAAATTAATATAGCCAATTAGTTTTATGAATAGAAAAGATGTTATATTACAAGTTAACCACTTCCTTACCGCGTCATTGTGAAATGACCGCGGCAGGAACCCCTCCTCGATCCGGGTGGACGTCATATGACGTCCTTTGTTCCCGGCAATCTAGGGCACCCGCTACACCAATCTGCGACCCCGCGCGCGTGCCCGACGGCCGCGATTGCCGCCGGGCACCCGCGATTACCGGCGATCACGGCAGGAGTGTGGATCTGTGTGTGTAAACACACAGATCCACCTCCTGTCAGCGGTGAGGAGACTGATGTGTGTTCCCAGTACAGAGGAACACACATCGGTCTCCTCCCCCTGTGAGTCCCCCTTCCCCTACAGTTAGAACACACTTTAGGGAACATTTTAACCCCTTCAGCGCCACCTAGTGTTAACCCCTTCCCTGCCAGTCACATTTACACAGTAATCAGTGCAGTTTTATAGCACTAATCGCTGTGTAAATGTGACTGGTCCTAAAAATGTGTCAAAAGTGTCGCCGCAATGTCACGGTCACAAAAAAAAACACAGATCGCCGCCATTACTAATAAAAATAAAAAAATGCCATAAATCTATCACGAGGGTGCTACATACAGAGTGCAGAGTTCAGGTGGGTGCACGGTACAGAGTGCAGGTGGGTACAGAGTGCAGGTAGGTGCAGGTGGGTACAGAGTGCCGGGTGCAGAGTGCAGGTGGTACAGAATTCAGGGTGCAGGTTGGTGCAGGGGGGTACAGAGGGCAGGGTTCAGGTGAGTGCAGAGTGCAGGTGGGTAAAGAGTGCAGGTAGGTGATGGGTGCAGGTGGGTTTAGGGTGCAGGTGGGTGCAGGGCGCAGGGTGCAGGTGGGTGCCGGGTGCAGGGGGGTACAGAGGGCAGGGTTCAGGTGAGTGCAGAGTGCAGGTGGGTAAAGAGTGCAGATGGGTACAGAGTGTCGGGTGCAGGTGGTACAGAATGCAGGGTGAAGGGGGCTACAGAGGGCAGGATTCAGGTGAGTGCAGGTGGGTACATAGTGCAGGTAGGTGGTGGGTGCAAGTGGGTACAGGGTTCAGGGTGAAGGTGGGTACAGAGTGCAGGGTGCAGGTGGGTGGTTGGTGCAAGGTACAGAGTGCAGGTGGGTGCAGGGTGAAGAATGCAGGTGGGCACAGAGTGCAGGTGGGTGCAGGGTGCAGGTGCGTACAGAGTGCAGGGTGCTGAGTGGGTACAGATTGCAGGGTGCAGGGGGGTACAGAGGGATTGGTGCACAGTGCAGGTTGGTTGTAGATGCAGGTGGGTGGTGGGTTCAGGGTGCAGGTGGGTAGTACAGAGGAGTGCAGGTGGGTGCAGGACTGTCTTCCCTCTCCCAGGCCATCCCATTATTCCCCCTTCCTGTTTAGCACTCACCCCTCCGAACACAGACCTCAGATACAGCGCTGCTTAATGCAGTACGAGACCTGGCTGCCTCTCCTGTCAGGCTCCTCCTCTTGACCTTTAAGACACGCTCCTCCTGTCCGGCCAGGTTCTTGGCACCCGCCCGCACTCCAGAAGCATTGCTCGCTGCCGCGGCCGCCTGTTACACTAGAGCCGGGGATGAAAATCTTTTCCTAGGCGGCTCCTCCCCGACTCTAGTGTAACAGGCGGTCACAAACAATGCTGCGGGAGTGCGGACGGGTGCTGAGAACCTGGCCGGACAGGAGCGGCTGGAGCGCATCGCTGTGTAACCCTCTAGCGGGTGTCACCCGGTTCGGAACGCACCCCCCTAGCAACACCTCTGCTGCTGGGGTGTGAATGTGTGTGCTGCTGAAGCAGAGCTGTGTGTGCCTCTAAGGCAGAGCTGTTTGCACTGCTGGGGTGTGAATGTGTGTGCTGCTGAAGCAGAACTGTGTGTGCTGCCTGAGCTAAGCTGTGTGCACTGCTGGGGTGTGAATGTGTGTGCTTCTGGGGGAGGAGCTATGTGTGCTACTGAAGCAGAGTTGTGTGCACTGCTAGGCAGTGGCTGTGTGTGCTTCTGGGAGAGGAGCTCTGTGGAGCAGAGCTGGTGTTGATCCTGGGAGCGGAACTGTGAACACCTTGCTACCATGGTAAAAATTAGTGCAAGGTAAACGGGCACTTCTGCAACTTTTTTTTCCCAAAAATGCATTAGGCTATATTCACAAATGTGATTCTTTACCTGGTGCATTAAAGTGTTAAAGCTTGGCTGCTGGCAGTACAGACAGTACTTATTTATTTTTTATACTATCTATGCCCTTCAGGTTATAACCACCTCCCAGGCATAAACACATCTACTCCATCCACAAAGGCTGAGCACATAGTAGGTGCTACAATGCCAAATAAGACAAATTTACTAGCAGCCAATCAGGATTCTGAACAATTAATTGATTGGGGGCATCACATTGAATTTTGTATCAGGATATAATTGCCACATTTTCATATTCCCCAGAGGCTCATTTCATATCCTAATATGATTTGCCTGGAAACTATTCTACTTATCTTCTGTAAGTAGCCTCTGTCCCAAACAGGGGCTACTTTGTCAAATCAGTTTTAGGCTGGGCTATAGTTAGCTCAGGTGGATTGTATAGTTTTTCACCTGGTTTGGCTTGTGATTTCTCAATGTCGCCACTAGATGTCACTGATATCATAGTATGGGATTTCATAAACACAACTAAGTTATGAATATATATATTTTTCTCAGCCAATACAGCTTTATGCAATTGGTGCATGCTGGGGGAGGATATAAATATTTGGACTAGGCCATGTGCTCGCTCTCTTCTCCTGGGCTAAAGCCTAGGGAGGTGCTGCTGGATGGGGCTCTGGCTGTTAGGCCCAATAGCCTGTTTTGGGGCCTAACCTGTACTGAAGTGGTTCTGGAGCTGTCCTGCCTGGTTTGGAGGAAGCTGTGCCAAGAAGGATACCCATGGGAGGCAGCTTGCTGGAGAGAGCCAAAAGAATGCTGGTCTCTAAGAAGGGCCCGGTGGCTCACTTGGAGGACGCGGTGGAATTCAGGAGCATGCTTACAGTGTTGCCAGGTCGGCTTAAAGGTTCTGACACTGTGAAGCTGGACATGGATCTGGAGAATATGTAAGTAATCTGCTACAGTATCTGGGACCCCTAACCCTCACCCCCTTAACCGTTCTGTAATAACATTTTAAAAACATCAAAATGACTGGCTCCCAACATTCTTTCTCAGTCCCCCAATTTTAGCCATGGCCTCTGCAGGGGCTATCCTGCCTTTGGGGTGTCAGAGGGGTGCTTCATGTAATACACTATATTATCAATAGTATTGCAATGCCTGCAATATTTATTTTTAATACGCACATGAACTTTAATGGCATCCCAGTCTTAGTTCATAGGGTGGTTTAAGATTGAGTTGGCCTACCCTGTGCAATTATAACAGCTTCAACCCTCCTGGAAAGGCTGTTCACAAGGTTTAGGAGTGTGTCTATGGGAATGTGTGACCATTCTTTCAAAAGTGCATTTGTGAGGTCAGGCACTGAGATGGACGAGAAGGCCTGGCTCGTAGTCTTCGCTCTAATTCATACCAAGGGTGTTCTTTTGGGTTGAGGTCAGGACTCTGTGCAAGCCAATCAAGTTCCTCCACTCCAAACTCACTCATCCATGTCTTTATAGACCTTGCTTTGTGCACTGATCCTAATCATTTGATGGATGGGGGATTATGGTGGGGGGGGGGGGGGTTGTTTTTCAGGGGTTGGGCTTGGCTTCTAAGTTTCAATGAAGGGAACTCTTAAAGTGGATGTAAACCCAATGTCACAATGTAGAGTATAAGATTTCCTATCATATGTTCCCAGTCTTGCCACACAGAGTTAATCCAGCTCTAAGCAATCCTCTTTTATTGTTCAGTGAAAATTAACAGTCTTCCAGATAAAAACCTGTCTAAATAAAAAGTCCTTTCCTCTCTCCTTGTATTGAGTGACAGGTTATTTACATATCTAGGTTGGACATGTTTATCATATGTTATGTTATGTTTATCATAATATGAGGTGATCCACCGTTCATTGTATATTACCAGGATGTGTTATGTGGAGGAGGGGTGGATTTCTCACTATTAATGCTTTGGATCACCTCATATTATGATAAACATAACATATGATAAACATGTCCAAGCTAGATATGTAAATAACCTGTCACTAAAGCAAGGATGGAGGAAAGGACTTTTTATTTAGACAGGTTTTTATCTGGAAGTCTGTTAATTGTCAGTCACTGAACAATAAAAGAGGATTGCTCAAAGCTGGATTAACTCTGTGTGGCAAGACTGGGCACAGATGATAGGAAATCTTATACTCTACATTGTGACATCAAAAAAAACAATTTTTTGGACAATTTCACGATCCCTACTTTGTGGGAATAGTTTTGAGTTTGTCTCTTCCTGTTCCAAAGTGACTACACCAGTGCACAAAGCAAGGCCCATAAAGACAAGATGAGTGAGTTTGGAGTGGAGGAACTTGACTGGCTTGCACAAAGTCCTGACCTCAACCAAAAAGAACACCCTTTATTATGAATTAGACTACGAGCCAGGCCTTCTCGTCCACATCAGTGCCTGACCTCACAAATGCTCTTCTGGAAGAATGATCAAACATTCCCATAGACACACTCCTAAACATTGTGGACAGCCTTCCCAGAAGAGTTGAAGCTGTTATAGCTGAAAAGGGTGGGCCAA
This sequence comes from Rana kukunoris, assembly GCA_029574335.1. Classification (NCBI taxonomy): domain Eukaryota; kingdom Metazoa; phylum Chordata; class Amphibia; order Anura; family Ranidae; genus Rana; species Rana kukunoris. The sequence continues at coordinate 423,163,332 of CM056051.1, read as the reverse complement.
CTCAATATTGATTCATACGGACTAAGACTGGGGTGCCAGTAAATTTCATGTGTGTAAAGGCAGGCGTCCCAATACTTTTGGTAATTAATGATTCAGGACTGAAAGACTCAGGAACATCGTAAACAGTCCAGGAATATGGGAGACAGACAGAACCACCATATCAGGTCCTTTTATAAAACTTCTGTAATTAAAAGATGTAGTAGAGCACTAAGGGCCCTTTCACACTCACGGACCCTGTGAGGATCCGTTCCTTTATTATCCGCTTGCTCAACGGAGCGATCCTCGCTGAGCCAGCAGGTGACAGGGCAGTCCCCGCACACTGTGCAGGGACCGCCCTGTCAGATCTCCGCTCTCCCCTATGGGGGATCGGATGACCACGGACTGTCTGTCCGTGTTCACCCAATCCGATTCTCAGGATCGGACCATAGCGGGGACCGATGAGATCGGGTGTCAGCTGATCGTTTTAGTGACGCTTTAGCGATGTTGAAGCAAGGGTTCGACGAACCCTGGTCGCCATTACGACTAGAATTCGCAACCTGCCACCTGGGGCATCCTGTGTCTCCGTGCGCCCCCGCACGCTGGCCGGTAATTGAGGCTGAGACTTTGCGGCCTTCTGCAGTCCTATGCTTTCTTTCTGTGATCTGGCGCCATCTTGTGGTGGCCGTTGGTATGACAAGACAACCTGCAATTCTAATAATGCTTCCACTGTCTGTTTTAACTGCGATCTCCTTCCCTCTAATTAGAACCCCCAAACATTATATATATTTTTTATTCTAACACCCTACAGAATAAAATGGTGGTCGTTGCAATACTTTCTGTCACACCGTATTTGCGCAACGGTCTTACAAGCAAATTTTTTTTGGGAAAAAATGTATATTTTTTTAATTAAAAAATAAGACACACATTTTTTTTTTATATTGTGAAAGATAATGTTACGCCGAGTAAATTGATACCAAACATGTCACGCTTCAAAATTGTGTCCGCTGGTGGAATTTTTACTCTTTAAAATCTCCATAGGTGATGTTTAAAAAATTCTACAGGTTGCATGTTTTGAGTTAAAGAGGAGGTCTAGGGCTAGAATTATTGCTCTCGCTCTACCAATCGTGGCGATACCTCACATGTATGGTTTGAATACCGCTTTCATATGCGGGGGCTACTCACGTATGCATTCGCTACTGCACATGAGCTCGGCCGGATGGGGTGCGTTCCTGGCTCCTAACTTTTTTATCTGGCTCCTAGATTCCAAGCAAATTTGTCAAGCCCTGGTTTAAACAGTTATTTTCAACCACAAGCGGGGTGCTTTTAACCCCAAAGAAGGGGTTAAAAACGATGCGTTGCGGCGCTTCTGAAGTGCTTTTCAGGTGCTTTGGAAGCGCTGCTGATTCATTTCAATGGGCAGGGCGTTTTGGGAGTGCTAAGTTCAGCGCTCCTACACTGCCCCAAAAAGATGCTGCTTGCAGGACTTTTCCTAATGTACTGCAAGCGCACCGCCTCAGTGTGAAAAGTTACATTAAAATGAAGAGGTCAGTTTTAGGCACTATTTCTAGCGCTAAAACGCCTGAAAACCGCCTCAGTGTGAAAGGGGTCTAAGTGTATTATATACCCAGTGAAAAACTTCTTGCTGGGGAAGTGTAGGCACATAGGACAGTGTCTATTTAATGATTACCATACACAGCAGATGTATCTTCCAGCAGTTTTGGGGTATAAATTATTTATTCCATCTGGTGTCACACAAAGAGGAAGTTGCTGAAACATGACTCTGGGCTGCCGATGTCCTTGTGTGACTTGTTCTACAAATAAAATATGGAGGATGTAATTAAGTCCGGGTGGGGTCACCAGTCCGAATTTTCAAAGGATGTTTTTGCTTTTGATTAGATGAAATTCTCACAATTCCTCACATGGCAGCGTCTTCCCACATCCCCAAGCTTCATGCTCTGTCCTTAAAGGGACACATACCTGAAAAGTACCATATTTATCGGGGTATTGCGCGCACCCGCATATAGCGCGCACCCCCAACCTAGAAGGGAAAATCCTGAAAAAGAAAAGAAAATACTTACAGTTTAGATGCCCCTCGTCGGTGTCTTGCCCGGCGTCCATCGGCGGCCTTGTCCGGTCCGGCGTCCGTCTGCGGCATCGGTGGTGTCCTCCCCGCTTCTCCCGCGCTGTCTCCGAGTCGAATCACCGCTTCCCGTGCTTAGTTTGAACGCACAGTGTATGGGGACTTATACAGTGTGTGTACAGCAGGGGTGCCCAACCTTTTGAAGAACGAGGGCCACTTAAGCAACTTGGTAACCAGTCGCGGGCCACAAGAAGCAGAGCGCACGGATAACAGGTCACGGCTACTCTATAGGGCCTCCTATCAGCCCAGATGGAAGGCGACAAATGTTTTTCGGATTGGAGGTAGGTGAGCGTAAACAGACATCTGTCGCGCTGTAGAGGTGAATTTAGGGTCCCATTTGGTCAGGGCTGATCGTGTGAAAAGGGCCCAAGACTGCATTCACACTTATGTGTTGCAGTTTACCCATACCATGAGTGCAGCTGTATCCTGCGGGTTAGCTGAATTTTGCCATAGACTCTGCCTGTGGCAAAAGCGGGCGCTGTAGAGGAAGCATCGGCTTATGAGGCTTTCTTCCTCTACCAGCAGCTTCCTATCACAACACTGATGCTGTGGTATGGCGAGTCAGCAACCTGCGATCTTTGCTTGCCAACCTGCCATTCCAGAGCAGGGGGTCGCGGGCCACTTAAGAGGGCTCCGCGGGCCACATGTGGCCCGGGGCCACTGGTTGGCCACACCTGGTGTACAATGTAGTTGTGTACAGTGTATAGGGACTCAAAGATACTAAGCTTAACTATGATTTCCACACTAGCAATACTCTTTCTTTATTGTAGATTTACTGTATGTGACGAGACCCTTGCTTGATCGCATTCCTTTAGATAATGACATGCTAATTCAATACTCCTGTGAGATCTTTTATAGACCTAGCAATGCCCATGGGGGGGGGGGGGGCCTTCATGGTTTCTTGCACCGGGGCCCTGAAGATTCTAGTTACGCCTCTGGCTGTGCATACTTGTACGTTGTGGCAAAACCTACCCCAGGGCCTCTAAAAAGTAGTAATGTCAGGAAAGTTTACTACCGCTTTAATATCACAGGGTCCCAGAAACCTCTCATGGGGCCCCCTACTGACCCAGCGGCCCTTGAGCAGTGCATAAGTGCATAGTTGTTAACATTTAAAAAATATTTTCAGGGACACTTTATTTTTACAAGTGCTATATTTAGAGTAGCTGAGATCCCCTATGTTCCTCTGTACATCACAGTAGTAATCACACAATTAAATAAGTTCTAATAATGGGACAGAACAAATATGATAACTGAGATTTCCTTTAGTTGAACTAACAAAAGTGTGTCCATTCTAGAGCTGGTAACATTGAGGGTATTCAGTATCATTTTAAAGAACTGTTTTTGCGGGTAAGCGACATAGGGGAGGAGTATATAGGTATATAAATGGGAAGTATGTGCAGGTGAGGGAGAGGAATGTGGAGGGTCTAACATTGGGCACTATGTACAGGAGAAGAGTGCAAAGGGTACGGCAAAAGGCACAATGTACAGGAGAGGAGTGTGGAGGGTATGACAGTGGGCAGTATGTACAGGAGAGGAGTGTGGAGGGTATGACAGTGGAAAGTATGTACAGGAGAGGAGTGTGTAGGGTATGATGATGGGCACTATGTATAGGAGAGAAGTGTGGAGGGGATGACAGTGAGCAGTATTTACAGGAGAGAAGCGTGGAGGGTACAACGGTGGGCAGTATGTACAGGAGACAAGTGTATGACAGCAGGCACTATGTACAGGAAAGGAGTGTGGAGGGTATGACAGTGGGCAGTATGTACAGGAGAGGAGTGTGGATGGTATGATAGTGGGCACTATGTATAGGAGAGGAGTGTGGAGGGTATGACAGTGAGCAGTATGTACAGGAGAGGAGCGTGGAGCGTGCGACAGTGGGCACTATGTACAGGAGAGGAATGTGGAGGGTCTAACAGTGGGCACTATGTCCAGGAGAGGAGTGTGGAGGGTATGACAGTGGGCAGTATGTACAGGAGAGGAGTGTGGACGGTATGATAGTGGGCAGTATGTACAGCAGAGAAGTGTGGAGGGTATGACAGTGGGCGGTATGTACAGGAGAGAAGTGTATGACAGCAGGTACTATGTACAGGAGAGGAGTGTGAAGGGTATGACAGTGGGCAGTATGTACAGGAGAGGAGTGTGAAGGGTATGACAGTGGGCAGTATGTACAGGAGGAGTGTGGGGTATGACAGAGAGTAGTATGTACCAGAGAGAAGTGTGGTGGGTATGATGGGGCAGTATGCACAGGAGAGGAGTGTGGAGGGTATGACAGTGGGCAGTATGTACAGGAGAGGAATGGGGATGGTATGATAGTGGGCATGAGGGTATGACAGTGGTCACTATGTACAGGAGAGGAGTGTGGAGTGTATGACAGTGGGCACTATGTATAGGAGAGAAGTGTGGAGAGTATGCCAGTGAGCACTATGTACAGGAGTGGAAGGATGTTTAGGGACTGCGTAGTGGTTAAGCGGGTCATACATTAATTGAAATTACACCAATTATGCAGAGACCAGCCATAGTCGATCTATGTATGGGCTAGCTGGTTTTAAGTCAATCAATTAATCGACTTGAGTACAACCAGCCTGTTTTTCCCAAAACAATCAGGGCTGCCAGCTATAGATAGCAACACTGATCATTGTACTTCCTTGCAGAACACAATAACACTACAGGAGTGATTCTCCCATCTACAGGTCAGCAGGTGAGAAGGTGTGTGGGGACGGGCTGGGGAGAGATACCAGTCAGTGGCTGGGTAGGCACTGGCTAGTATCAGAGCCAGATACACACAGGTTACATACGTCATGATCGTTAGAGTGAGAGCAATAATTCTAGCACTAGACCTCCTCTGTAACTCTAAACATGTAACCTAAAAAAAATGTAAAGCATCGCTTAGGATGCCAAAAAAAATCGTGCTAACTTTAGTGTTTTTTTTATTGAATGAAACAGTTTATTTCCAAAAAAAACATGTTTGAAAAATTGCTGCGCAAATACAGTACCGTGCTAGAGCTGCACAATTAATCGTTAACAAATTGTGATCTCGATTCGTCCCCCCTGACATCTACAATGCAGAGTGGAGAGACTTTCAGCTGTCAAAAGAAAAAAATTCTGGCAGTCTGCCAAGTTCTTAGCAGGAAACTTTGTAACTAACACTTCCTTTTTAGATCAAAGGGATAAATAAACTTCTGTGTGTGTAAAGAAAATATCCGGGCAGTCTGCCAAGTTTGTAACAACATGAAACATTGTAACCAACTTCCTTCTTAGATCAAACTTCTGTGTGTAAATGCAAGAAATGTAACCACTTAAAGTCCAACACTTGTTTCTTAAGTTAAAAAGCAATATTTTTTGCTAAAAAATTACTTGGAACCGCCAAACATTATATATATTTTAGCAGAGACAAAAATGGCAATTGCTGCAATATTTTATGTCACACTGCATTTGCCTACTTCAATAAATAATAAAAACCATAAAAACAAAACAGTAAAGTTAGCCCTTTTTTTTTTTCATTTTAATGTGAAAGATGATGTTATGCCGCACGAATCGTGAGAGAATTGTGATCTATCTTCTTAAGCAAAAAAATTGCAGTTGTCATTTTAGCCAGAATCGTGCAGCTCTATACCGTGCAACATAAAAAGTTGCAAAGACCACCATAGAGTAATTTTCTAGCAAAAAACAAATGATGATTTTTTTTCTCAGTCAGCTGCAGTGTGTCAGCTTGTATTTATAATTGCCGCTCTGTATGTAGCTTCTGACTGGCTGTGCAAGGAGCCCCGTATCTCCGGAACCATAAATGATAGCCATCCCATATTTTGACCGGTTGCGGGGTAGGTCTTCAACTGCCTACCCCCCAAATGTGGGGTTTCTGTGACCTCTGGTCTTCAAGCTACAACCCCCGAAGACAATCTTTTTTTTTTCAGCTTTTTTTTGGGGGGGGGGGGGGGGGCAAATGGGCCTATCTTGAGAAAGGGGCCTGGAGCTGCAGCTCCAACAGCCCCTATGTTAATCCGGCCCTGTGCCCAAGGGGTTCCTGCACGTTGTGGGGTTCCATACACAGGACAGCAGTGATGACATTAATCCTATGATGGGACTGACTACTTTTATAAATATTAACCCTCCTAGCGGTATCCCAGAGCCTGACTCGGGGTGGTTTTTCCATGCTAGGATCGGTAACCCCGAGTCACGCTCGGGGTAGATGTGCAGAGTGTGCAGCGGCGCAGCTTACCTTGCAGCATCCAGACAGGGTTTACTTACCTTGTCCCTGGATCCTGCGATGCATCCCCGCTGTGTGAGCGAGCGGGTCCTCGCTTGATTCACACAGTGCCCGTGTGCCGCCGATCTCCGTTCCCTGCGACGTTACGACGCACGGGGGAGGAGAACGGTGCCAAATTCAAAAAAGTAAACAAACACATTACATACAGTATACTGTAATCTTAGGCACCGTACACACGAGGAGATATATCCGATGAAAACGGTCCGACGGACCGTTTTCATTGGACATGTCTCCTGGGAGATTTTGGTTTGATCTGTGTACACACGATTAAACCAAAATCCCTGCGGACAGACAGCGCGGTGACGTTGAAGCCGCCACGTCACCGAATCAAGAAGTAAAATACTTCCACGCATGCGTCGAATCCATTCGAATCCATTCGACGCATGCAGGAGATTTCAGTACGCTGGTTAGGCAGACGGCTTTCCAGCAGACAAGTTTTAAAGCATGCTTTAAAACTTTTGTCTGCTGGAAACCTGTCTGCTAGTCCATACACACGAACTAATCTGTCCTCTGAAACTGGTCTGCGGACCAGTTTCAGCAGATATATTCGATCGTGTGTACGCAGCCTTACAGATTACAGGTAAAAAAACAGAATGCGATACTAACATAAATCGAAAGCAAAATAAGTGTCCACAGGTGATAGTCATAAGACTAGTGTCCATTAATCCAATCAAAAGAAACAAATGGAATTCACGGTTATAAATGAAAAAAGTCAACACCAGTGCAAAGGAATGTGAATAATGTAGATAAACAGGGTGACACTCTAATTCAAAATAGTGCTGATAGAAGATCCTCCACCTTGCAGAAAAAAGATGGCCGCTTACCAGAACTCTGGTGGCCCCTTAATTAAAAGAGAACCCCAGATAGCGTGTGCTTATCCACTAGGAGGAAGATGTAAGGTCAGGTCACTTGTTGATCCCCATCGGCAGCAGAGCAGGATTGAATACTCGGAATGGATTGCCAAGGAGAAACAAAAAGGGCCACAATAGTGTAATACCGTCACTTTAAAATGTTATTAAAAAGACAAAAACTCACTTACATGAAACAAATTATAAACAGGCGTGTCAAGTTATGCTGGGATTCCGGCCGGAAATGGTCCAACAATACAAGTACCCATCCAAAGAGGTGAGGAAAGAGGCATACAGCGGGGGATGATCTCTTTCCTCACCTCTTTGGACGGGTACTTGTATTGTTGGACCATTTCCGGCCGAAATCCCAGCATAACTTGACACGCCTGTTTATAATTTGTTTCATGTAAGTGAGTTTTTGTCTTTTTAATAAAATTTTAAAGTGACGGTATTACACTATTGTGGCCCTTTTTGTTTCTCCTTGGCAATCCATTCCGAGTATTCAATCCTGCTCTGCTGCCGATGGGGATCAACAAGTGACCTGACCTTACATCTTCCTCCTAGTGGATAAGCACACGCTATCTGGGGTTCTCTTTTAATTAAGGGGCCACCAGAGTTCTGGTAAGCGGCCATCTTTTTTCTGCAAGGTGGAGGATCTTCTATCAGCACTATTTTGAATTAGAGTGTCACCGTGTTTATCAACATTATTCACATTTCTTTGCACTGGTGTTGACTTTTTTCATTTATAACCGTGAATTCCATTTGTTTCTTTTGATTGGATTAATGGACACTAGTCTTATGACTATCACCTGTGGACACTTATTTGGTTTTGAATTATCACCTGTGGACACTTATTTGGTTTTGAATTATCACCTGTGGACACTTATTTTGCTTTCGATTTATGTTAGTAGCGCATTCTGTTTTTTTACCAATTGTTTTACACTGTGTTTGTTAGTACAGTCAGGTGCAGCTTCTTTTGAGCTCCTAGTAGCTCCCTATTTTATATATATATTTAGCACTGGGTTGTTTTTATATTATTTTGTATCTTAGCGCAGTTGATTCCTCCTTTTTTCCTTACAGATTACAGTACTGTATGTAAAAAATACACACACCCTTGTCCCTAGTGGTCCTACATGCACTTTTATATAATAAAAATTGTTCTTTCTGCCTGCAAACTGTAGATTGTCCATAGCAACCAAAAGTGTCCCTTTATGTCAAAAATGGTTTTAGAGCAGCTAGAAAACAGCGATAATAAATTATAATCACTTGCAGAATTGAGTGATAGCGATTTGTGGGCAAATTCGTCATAAAAAAATAAATAATGACAGCGACAATTCTGCAACTCAGCAAATTTCAGTGATTTTGATTTGATTACATTATTGAATAATTTTTATTATAATTACATTATCATTTGTTATAATTATTTATAGTTATTTATTATATTAAAATTTATGATTTTGTTTTTCAAACTTTATCATACCCGGGATGTCTTGTTTGGACAGATTTAAGCGAGTTAATTCCTTAGGCCGCGTACACACGATCGAACATGTCCGCTGAAACTGGTCCGCAGACCAGTTTCAGCGGACAGATTCGACGTGTGTACGGCCTAGCGGACAGGTTTCCAGTGGACAAAAGTTTTAAAACATGCTTTAAAACTTGTCCGCTGGAAACATGTCTGTAGGACATGTCCGCTGGTTAGTACGACTAACCAGCGGACAGAAATCCCCCGCATGCGTCGAAAGGATTCGACGCATGCGTGGAAGCATTTTATTTCCTGGTTTGGTGACGTGGCGGCACCGCCACGTCACCGTGTTCTCTGTCCGAGGGGATTTTCGTCCGATGGTGTGTACACACCACCGGACCAAAATCCTGCAGGAGGCATGTCCGATGAAAACGTTCCACGGACCGTTTTCATCGGACATGTCTCCTCATGTGTACAGGGCCTAAGAATTGCAGGCCTACAGTATAAAACGCCAAATTTCCATGCAAAAAATTGTACCGCTTTTGGTACGTAATTCCAGACAGAGTTATACCGCCAGGGAGGTTAACTACCGGTAAGTGTCACCTTATTGGGACTCATTCACAACAACGCACTGCACATAGAGCAGTGTCCATTAATGTGCAGAGAAAATTCAGAGGTAATAGATTCCTATAGGTAATAATTTGACAGATTTTATTACAGGTAAACTGGAGTTCACATAATAAAACAAACTTCCTGAATTCTCTACAATGTACAGTAAGAGTCCAGCAAGGGGTTAACCATTCTGAATGTAGAAAGATTTATATATGAGAGAGACAAGGACAATGTGGCGGTCTGGTGTCCTCACTGTGACCCGCCGCGCCCTGCCATTATATGGTGCACACAGCCCTCTTTACGCTCATTATGTAAATACAGGTTGGCAGCGACATCTGCCAGGACAAGCAGCACTCTCGGGCAGATTTCACCAGGTGAATGCATATCTGTGATTTCAGATACACCTGGAGATACTGCGATATATGCCTCCATACATTAACACCTTTAATGCTGGAAAACCTGCCTTCCTGTGTTTCTGCCACTGTTACCCTACTGCTATTCTTTATCTTATTATTATTATTATTATTACCCTATTATCTATAGAAGGGGAAGAGGTCCCAACTCTTGGTGCTCCTAAGGAGAGGAAGTGATAAAGGAAGATGGCATACAAAGTTATCTGCTGGCGTTTCGCGCCATAATGACAACTTCAGAATGTCTACTCCAGTGTATGGCATTCTGCACTGAAGAATTCTGTTAGTATGTCAATGTGATGTTAAGAGTACAGTATATAAAATCTTGCAAAGTTACAGCAAAGTGCAGGAAATGCATTTGTGTGTGGACATCCCTTTATTCTCAAATATTAAGGCTTCCAACCACAAAATGTCTTGAGCGCGCCTATGGCCAGCAGTAAGACACAATATTCTCCAGCTGGGGGCAAACTGTCCTATCCAAGAAGAAGCAGGGTGGTGATTTGTACAGTTTGACCAATTACAAGCCCCCTTACAAGCAGTATGGCTAAAACAGAGAACAGCAGAAAAAAATTGCTGTTCCAGACACAAACATTTTACAGAATTATTAAAGTAGAACATCAGGCAAAGGTACGGTTGGCTATAACCATTCTCAGGCTTTTTCACTATCAGTGTCCCATTGCAGGGGATTTCCCTTCAGTTCCTGTTCCATAACCAAACAGGCAGGAAGTAAGAGGAAATCCCTGCAAATTAAAGCAGGGTTCACCCAAAAGTGATCCTCCGCTTTTCGGAACCCTCCAGCCCTCCGGTGTCACATTTGACACCTTTCAGGGGGGAGGGGGTGCAAAAACCTGTATAAAACCGGTATTTGCACCACTTCCGGGTATTGACTCTCGCGGGAGTCTGGCCCCTCTGCGTCACACCCCTGTTGTGTTCTGGGAAACACTCGGCTCCCAGAACACAACGGGAACCAGTGGAACTACACAGCGTGACTTGCACATGCGCAGTAGGGAACCGGGCAGTAAAGCCGAGAGCCGAGCTGCCGCTCGGCTTCGGCGGACACGCTGTAGAGGTAAGTGTTAATTTTTTAAAAGTCAGCAGCTGCTGTATTTGTAGCTACTGGCTTTTTAAAAAAAAAATTGCAGATGAACCCCCGCTTTAAGGGAATTCTTTGGGGACCCCCAGATAACCAGAACTAGTGTCCTCATTGGAAGATTTTGTCACTGTTACTTTTCTGGGGACTATCCAAAATGTAGGGTTCCTTTTACTTCCACTTTCAATTATAGTGATAAACAGGACAAAGAAGAGGGTGAATCTTCTTAAAGCAAAGGTAAACACAAAAATGGAATCTCCGCATTTCGGGACCCCTCACTCCGTGTCACATTTGGCACCTTTTAGGGGTACAGATACCTATATAATACAGGTATTTGCACCCACTTCTGGGCATAGACCCCCGCGGGGGTTTTGCCACTTCCCCCCACTGTTTTCTGGGAGACACACTGGTCCCAGAATACAGCAGGGACCATTTTGATTGCGCAGCACGAGTCGGCATGCGTAGTAGGGAACCAGACTTTGAAGCTGCAAGGCTTCACTTCCTGATTCCCTTACCGAAGATGGCGGCGGCAGCGACCGAGGGACAGGTCGGCCTCAGGTGCCGAAATCGCAGGCACCCTAGACAGGTAAGTGTCCTTACTTTAAAAGTAAGCTTCAGTATTTGTAGCTGCTGACTTTTAAAAAAAAATACATTTCGGTGGACCTCTGCTTTAACAGGGGCAGAGACATCAGTAAAAACTGGCAGGCGTTCTAGTCCCTATTCCCTCTTTACTCTAACAAAAACTTTGAAAGAAGTTTTGCCTTTAGTTATACTTCAACTATTAGCTGAACATATTAATTTATAATAATTTAGGTGTCTCTCTATTTATGGAAAAAAGTGTATGGCGCCGTACACACGGCCGAGGTTCTCGCTGAAAATCAGCGAGAACCTCGCTGGAATGCACATTCCAGCGAGGACCTCGGCCGTGTGTACGGTCTCAGCGAGCTTCCCGTCGGGAAGCCCGTCGAGCCGAAATAGAGAGCACGCTCTCTATTTCCTCGACGGCCCGCCCGGAAGAATGGCTGGTTGCCATTCCCGACGGGCGGGTCGCCGAATTCGACGGCCGGGAGAGAACCTCGACGGGCGGAACGATGTGTTCTGCCCGTCGAGGTTCTCTGCCGTGTGTACGGCGCCTAAGAGTACCAAAGCGATGACAGCCTAAATAAATAAATAAACTCTAAATAAATAAAGTGCAACTGTAGTGCATACAAAATTAAGTGAAAAATGTCTAATATATATATATATATATATATATTAAGCATGTAGCCAGTGAAAATGTAAAAAACCCCAGGAAGGATGGCACCCAGGAGTTTTCATCACCCCTTTTACCATACTAAGCCTACTTGACCCGCCACGCAGTACTGCTCGGGGGTCCATTGGATCTGGTGAGTTCAACCAAAAGGGGGAGGTGTTTTTTTCACTATTTATGTCACTTTTCACAGTAGAGTTTGTACTTGGAATATTGTATTATATTGTGTCAGAGTGTATTGCACAGGTTAGATGATTCTTTTTGCTCTTATGTGCAGGATCACACCTGAAAAACAGGTCCTTTTTATTGGGTACACACTGAACGTTACTGACATTTCATGTAAATCCATCGCAGAATACGAGCAGCACAGCACAAATGACGCTGGAAATGGGATTTGTCTATTCCTTGAGGAAATTAGAGACACTGCTCTAGAGATTTGTCATTCATCACACAACGAATGATTCCATCTCCCACCGCTGTGGCCGCCTCAGCACCGCGAACAGGCAGAAGATTTGCAATTCAATGGGATGCCGAGCAATCAAGACCTTTCCCTAAAAGTTTAATTGGTGCTAAATTGTGAAATGTTCCTCGCTCTGTGAGTCTCTCCACCGAGAAAGAAAGAAAATTAGGATATATCTGGAAGTTCTGGAGTCTTTTTACAAGAAAGAGAAGTGAATGTTCAGTTTAGATAAGAATTCCATGAGCTGTTGTGTGCTGAAATCTGCGCCACCACCCCTGTGTGCACTATTAGGCTGATGTATCACTTTCAGAAAGGCACTTAAAACTTTCCTCTTTTGAAGCAAGCTGATTTTATTTTATTTTTTTACCCCGTAAATAGAGTAGCTTGGTCCCCTTTCCCTCTCCACCCTTCTGCTCTCCCCATCCCACCGCGCTTTGCTCATCATTTTTTTAAAACGACTTTCTGGGAATTCCAAGTGCTTCTGGGCTGGTTCCATAACAGGGTGAAAACCTCATGGGCTTGCCCCCAGCAGCTGACCAGCCTCCAGAGTTGCAAAAATATTTTTGATTTTAATTATTTTTGTAATGATTTCTATGTTTGTTAACCACTTCAATACCGGGCTTTTATACCACCTCCATACCGGGCCTATTCTGACACTTCTCTCCCACATGTAATAATCATCATTCTTTTGCTAGAAAATTACGCAGTACCCCCAAACATTATATATGTTTTTTTAGCAGACACCCTAGGGAATAAAATGACGGTCATTGCAACGTTTTATCTTGCGCGGTATTTACGCAATCATTTTTCAAACGCCTTTTTTTTGTAAACAAAATTGTTTAATGAATTAAAAAAATAACAAAACAGTAAAGTTAGCCCAATTTTTTTGTATTATGTGAAAGATTATGTTACACCGAGTAAATAGATACCCAACATGTCACGCTTTAATTATGCGCACACTCATGGAATGGCGCTAGACTTCGGTACTTAAAAATCTCCATAGGCAACGCTTTATTTATTTTTTTACAGGTTACCAGTTTAGAGGATGCATGAAGGTAAAAAAACTTGTACCTTTAACCTAATCTGGCAGGTTTTTATCTGAAGTCCGGTTAATTTGCACTGGACTTTAAAAGAGGATTACTCAGCGCTGGATTAACTCTGTGTGGCAAGACTGGGCACAGATGATAGGAAATCTTATACTCTACATTGTGACATAAAAAAAAAAAAAAAAAAATGTTGGGGTTTACATCCACTTTAACATGTTCAAACCCATGAAATAATGCATTTCTGGTGTTTATAAACACTTCTCTGTTCTTTGTATTATATTTAAAGATTTGGGTACTAAAAGAAACAAAAGAAAAATCATTCGAAGATATATTAGAAGAATAAGAATGAGCTTAGCATCAAAAGGGGTTAAAGGTATTTGTGTGGAAAATCTCGCGCCAATGTGGGGGAGGGGTGAGAAAATTAAAATAGAAAAGCTGCTCCCTGGATAAATCAATGGGTTGAATTATAACAATTGTGTGCGTGAAATAGGGGCGCTAAAAAAATTGAATAAATAGGTGAATAAATACAACCTATCCCAATATAAACATAAATCCTTATTACAAATTATTTAAAAAAATGTGCAATTTACATATAAAGTCAATGGTAATGACAACACCTGCAGTGAAATAGTGTGCAATTACATATAAATAAAATGTTGTTCGACAATATACTATATACAGTGAGATGTATAGTGACCATAAATAATATTAAAGTGCTTCGTGCTCAAAATCCTTGTGGTAGGTTCCACCTTCACCAATAGGACACCTCAAGTGGGGATGGATGGCTCCTTACCAGATGATGTTGACCTAAGGTCAATAGAGCTTGGGTAACAACACCTTTCACATGGGGATTCCAATGTAGTTTGACGAGTATTGCAGATGTCATAAAGAAAAAGGAAGAACAGCTCCCATAGTGTAAAACTATTTATTACGACGTAAAATTGCAAAAACACAGTGCCAAGTGGCCTCTTACTTGGATAAGTGCCCGTATCCCGGCACTGAGGCTGTAAGCTTGTAAGTAGGGAGAGAGAAGCGAAGACCGGCGTGCGTTCCACTGCAGTACGCGAGGAAACCAGATAACCGGATGTTGACCTTAGTTTAGGTCAACATCATCTGGTAAGGAGCCATCCATCCCCACTTGAGGTGTCCTATTGGTGAAGGTGGAACCTACCACAAGGATTTTGAGCACGGAGCACTTTAATATTATTTATGGTCACTATACATCTCACTGTATATAGTATATTGTCGAACAACATTTTATTTATATGTAATTGCACACTATTTCACTGCAGGTGTTGTCATTACCATTGACTTTATATGTAAATTGCACATTTTTTTAAATAATTTGCAATAAGGATTTATGTTTATATTGGGATAGGTTGTATTTATTCACCTATTTATTCAATTTTTTTAGCGCCCCTATTTCACGCACACAAAAGGGGTTAATTAACCACTTAACCCCCGGACCATATTGCTGCCCAATGACCAGAGCACTTTTTGCGTTTCGGCACTGCGTCGCTTTAACTGACAATTGCGTGGTCGTGCGATGTGGCTCCCAACACAATTGGCGTCCTTTTTTCCCTACAAATAGAGCTTTCTTTTGGTGGTATTTGATCATCTCTGCGGTTTTTATTTTTTGCGCTATAAACAAAAATAGAGCGACTATTTTGAAAAAAATGCAATATTTTTTACTTTTTGCTGTAATAAATATCCCCCAAAAATATATAAAAAAAAAGTTTTTCCTCAGTTTAGGCCGATACGTATTCTTCTACATATTTTTCATTAAAAAAAAATCGCAATTAGCGTTTATTGATTGGTTTGCGCAAAAGTTTTAGCATTTACAAAATAGGGGGTGGTTTTATGGCATTTTTATAATTTTTTTTTTTTTTTACTAGTAATGGCGGCGATCAGCGTTTTTTTTTCAGTACTGCGATATTATGGCGGACACTTCGGACACTTTTGACAAATTTTTGGGACCATTGGCATTTTTTAAGCGATCAATGCTATAAAAATGCATTGGATTACTATAAAAATGCCATTGGCAGTGAAGGGGTTAACACTAGGGGGCAGGGAAGGGGTTAAGTGTGTTCCTAGGTGTGTTCTAACTGTATGGGGGGGTGGACTCGCTAGGGGAAATCACTGATCTTCTGTTCATACATTGTATGAACAGAAGATCAGCATTTCCCCCGCTGACAGGACCGGGAGCTATGTGTTTACACACATAGCTCCCGGTCCTTGCTCTGTAACGAGCGATCGCTTGTGCCTGCCGGGCATGCGCACAGGACTTGGAGGCGAGCAGGGGCCGCAGAAGTGCCGACGTAGAGCTACGGGCTCTCGCCCAGGAGAGCCGACCTGGTCGGCAAGCAGTTAACTGAGAACAGATACTAATTGGCTAGCAAGACACACCCAATTGGATTCAACTAAGTAATTGCATTGGGCGTGCGCTGATATTAATGATTTATCCGGCGCACCAATTAGGGTATGAACCGGCGCAGCACATTGTTCTTGATAAATTAGCCCCTTTGTGTTGGTTTATCACATAAAAAACCCAATAAAATACTTTTTTTTTAGTTGTAACATGACAAAATGTGGAGAATTTCAAGGGGTATGAATACTTTTTCAAGGCACTGTATGTGTGTATATATATATACATATCTCACAAAAGTAAGTACACCCCTTACATTTTTGTAAATATATCTTTTCATGTGACAACACGAATTTAATTTGCTACAAAGTAGTGCGTGTCCAGCTTGTATAACAGTGTAAATTTGCCCTCAAAATAACTTAACACACAGCCATTAATGTCTAAACCACTGGCAACAAAAGTGAGTACACCCCTAAATGGAAATGTCCAAATTGGGCCCAATTAGCCATTTTCCCTCCCCGGTATCATGTGACTTGTTAGTGTTACAAGGTCTCAGGTGTGAATGGGGAGCAGTGTTAAATTTGGTGTTATCGCTCTCACTCTCTCATACTGGTCACTAGAAGTTTAACATGCACCTCATGGCAAAGAACTCTCTGAGGATCTGAAAAAAAGGATTGCTGCTCTACATAATGATGGCCTAGGCTATAAGAAGATTGCCAAGACCCTGAAACTGAGCGTCAGCGTGGTGGCCAAGACCATAAACCGGTTTAACAGGACAGGTTCCACTCAGAACAGGCCTCGCCATGGTCGACCAAAGAAGTTGAGTGCACGTGCTCAGCGTCATATCCAGAGATTGTCTTTGGGAAATAGCTGCATTAGTGCTGCCAGCATTGCTGCAGAGGTTGAAGGGTTGGGGGGGGGGGTGTCACCCTGTCAGTGCTCAGACCATACACTGTACACTGCATCAAATTGGTCTGCATTGCTGTCATCCCAGAAGAAAGCCTCTAAAAATGATGCACAGGAAAGCCCACAAACAGTTTTCTGAAGACAAGTAGACTAAGGACATGGATTACTGGAATCATGTGCTGTGGTCTGATGAGACCAAGATAAACTTTTTTGGTTCAGATGGTGTCAGGTGTGTGTGGTGGCAACCAGGTGAGGAGTACAAAGACAAGTGTGTCTGTGCATACAGTCAAGCATGGTGATGGGAGTGTCATGGTCTGGGGCTGCATGAGTGCTGTCAGCACTGGGGAGCTACAGTTCATTGAGGGAACCATGAATGCCAACATGTAGTGTGACATACTGAAGCAGAGCAGGATCCCCTCCCTTCAGAGACTGGGCTGCAGGTCAGTATTCCAACATGATAACAAACACATCTCCAAGATGACCACTGCCTTGCTAAAGAAGCTGAGGGTAAAGGTGATGGACTGGCCAAGCATGTCTTCAGACCTAAACCCTATTGAGCGTCTGTGGGGCACCCTCAAACGCAAGGTGGAGGAGGACAAGGTCTCTAACATCCACCAGCTCCGTGATGTCATCATGGAGGAGTGGAAGAGGACTCCAGTGACAAGCTGTGAAGCTCTGGTGAACGCCATGCCCCCTAGAGGCAGTGCTGGAAAATAACGGTAGTCACAGAAAATATTGACACTTTGGGCCCAATTTGCACATTTTCACTTAGGGGTGTACTCCTTTTTATTGCCAGCTGTTTAGACTTTAATGGCTGTGTGTTGAGTTATTTTGTGGGGACAGCAAATTTGCACTGTTATACAAGCTGTGCACTCACTACTTTACATTGTAGCAAAGTGTAATTTCTTCAGTATTGTCACATGAAAAGATATAATAAAATATTTACAAAAATGTGAAGGGTGTATTCACTTGTGAATGTTCTGTATGTATGTATATATATTGTATATACAGAATATAAAACTTTTGCTGAGTGGATCTTACATGATTCATACTGAAAATAATAATACATAATGATATTAAGCATTAAGAATTGTTTTCTGCTGACCAATCATGGCATGATACATGTAAAAGTACAATTCACAAATATAAGGTATAGTTGATACTAAGTTCTAATCCTTGGCATCGCCCAACACGCCTCCAGCACACCGCTAGTTAAACTGTTGGTTAAGATCACACACCTGCATTCATTATTTATCAGCGCGGCGCTGAGATTACAAGCAATGGATGCGACGACGCTCAGAGAACATCACTGACTGACATTAAAATTAAAATTTATGGAGCTTCGGAGAGAGTTACCCCAGAGGATGACTATAAATATACCAAGAGCAATGTCCCCTGACCGCAAATTACCACACGAAAGTGATAGGTTATAAACCACCCTTATTCCTTAAACTGGGACTCAAGATGTAAGCTTTTAGAAACAAAATCTTCTTTATAATTCTGTATCAGTTTATACATGTATCAGAGAAGCTTACACTCTAATGTCCCTACTAGAGAAATTTGCTGTTAGTCATATACAGTCAGGGGCGGACTGATCATTGAGTCACTCGGGCACTGCCCGAGGGCCCCATGCCACTAGGGGGCCCCATCATGGTTGCCAGGCTCAGTAAAACCAGGGACTGTATGTAAAAGTCTGTATTTTTTTTACATCTGTCCCTAATATGTCCGAAACTGACATGCTTTTGATGTGAAAATCCAGAGATGTTAGCTGCCCCGCCTCTGCACTGCCTCCTGGCGTGGTGGCCATCTGTAAGCCGGGGGCCCCATAATCTTCTATTGCCCGGGGGCCCCATGAGTTGTCAGTCCGCCCCTGTATACAGTACCATATATGCAGTATATAGCTCTGACATACTGTAGTGAACACCGAGCCAGTCACATCAGTCTCTTCACCAGAGGAGCTAACACTCTAATGTCTGACCACAGTCACACACTATTATCGTTAACATATATTTGTATTTTTGGGGCTGGTCGAGGATGTGGTCCCGTCTAGGGCGCACAGGACTCTACTCAACATACTTTTATTCTATGCAAGGAAGGCCATATTATTACTGTGGCGCAGACCGGGGGCCCCTACATTGGGTTTCTAGAAGGGCTTAGTTAATTCTATGATGCCATATTACAAGTCGACGTACCTATCGAGGGGGTGCGGAGGGAAGTTTGATAAGGTGTGGCGGGATTTGACTCTGGGCTGATGTCCTTGATTGAGGACTGGCTGACTATGGGGTGATTGTATACACTTTGCTTTATGATGTGTAATTGGATTGGACACATTTAGGTCCTACTGCGGAATCCGAGTTGGTGGGGCTGTGGGGTCCATATGGCTCCGGATATTGCTGGGGAGGGAATGCTGAGCGGGGGGGGTTCTTGTTTTGCTATGTGGTTAGTTAGGCGCTGTCTCTGTTAGATAGAAGGTCATTGTTTGTACCTGTGTAATGAGCCATGTTGGCCTTGTACGGCTCAGTACATACTGGCCGGCTGCTGTTTCATTTTCTGTGTCTCTTTATTAGTGTTGAGCGGAATACGCCATATTCGATTTCGCGATATTGCGCGAATATTAGCTAATATCGAATATTCGTGATATTTTATCCAAAAAAATGTTTGCGAAATTTCGCTAATGCGAAAATGATTGCGAAATTCTCATAAACGGAGATCATTTCCTGTATTACTAAACTAATATGCACTAAACACTAACTCTACACTAACTCTACTTAAAAGAAAGGAGAATAAGGGGGAAAAGAAGGGCGGAGAAGATAATCGCGCAATATTCCTTTTGCCGAATATTCGAGTTATTCTGATTGGCTCTGATGCAAAAGAAGAGCGGAGAAGATAATCGCGCAATATTCCGTTTGTCGAATATTCGAGTTATTCTGATTGGCTCTGATGCAAAAGAAGGGCCGAGTAGCTGATGCGATTCTTTTATGTTGCCGAAAATTCGCAATGCGAATTTTCGGCAACATAAAAGAATCGCATCAGATACTCGGCCCAGGGTCTCTCTCTAATCATACCAGCAATGCTTTTAGACGTCGATGGAGATCACTAGGATGTGATCTGTTTTAAAAATAAATTTGAAAAAATACGAATATTCGCCATAGCGAATATTCGCCGCAATATTCGAGTTATTCGCGAATACTCGAATATGCAATATTCGTAGCGAATATTCGCAATGCGAATATTCGTGAGCAACACTACTCTTTATAACTAATAAAAATAATAATAAAAAAAAAACATATTTGTATAGTTCCAATGTATTCCACAGTGCTGTAATGAAACACTGGGCCATTTACACCAGTTTCTGCACCAGAAGAGCTTGCACTGTAATGTACCACCACAGTAACTTATTATTATACATTTAAATTACTCTGACATATTCCATAGTTCTATGCAGAGAACACTGAACCATTCACATCAGTCTCTGCAGCAGAGGAACTTACACTTTAATGTTTCACTGATGTCACACACTATTATTATTACAACATATTTCTATAGCTCTGACATATTCCACAGTGCTGTACAGAAAACATTGAGAGAGTCACATCATTTTCTGTACCAGAGCTAACACTCTAATTTTCCTGTATTGTCACACATTATTATTTTTATTATGCATTTGCGCATATAGATCTGACAAATTCATATTCCATAGTCAATATGTAATTGAACTTATATCATTATGGACTTTAAAATTATATCTTATTGATCTGTTTTCTGAAGTGAGAAGTTGACCCTAATATCTCACTAGATTGAATCTGACGGACAAAGTAGATTGTGAGCTCTGCGACAGTTGTACCCAGGCCCGGACTGGCCATAGGGCATACCGGGCAAATGCCCGGTAGGCCGCGGCGGCCCGCGGGCCGGTTGTGGCCCGCGAACGACCAGTGCGTCCCGGGGGCCGATTGCGGCCCGCAAACGGCCCTCGCGGCCCACGGACGGCCCCCGGCTATTGAGCCTCACTGTGCCCATCAAATGCAGCCACTAGGCCCATCAAATGCTGCTACTGGGCCATCAGATGTCATCACTGTGCCATGCCATCAAACGCAGCCACTGTGCCATGCATCAAACGCAGCCACTGTGCCATCAATTGTCACCACTGTGCCATCACTTGTCACCACTGTGCCATGCCATCAAACGCAGCCACTGTGCCATGCCATCAAACGCAGCCACTGTGCCATCAATTGTCACGATTGTGCCATGCCATCAAACGCAGTCACTGTGCCATGCCATCAAACACAGCCACTGTGTCACCAATTGTCACCACTGCGCCATGCCATCAAACACAGCCACAGTGCCATCAATTGTCACCACTGTGCAATGCCAACAAACGCAGCCACTGTGCCATCAATTGTCACCACTGTGCCATGCCATCAAATGCAGCCACTGTGCCATGCCATCAAACGCAGCCACTGTGCTATGCCATCAAACGCAGCCACTGTGCTATGCCATCAAACGCAGCCACTGTGCCCTTTAATTGTCGCCACTGTGCCAATTGATGCCACTGTGCCTTTTAATTGTTGCCACTGTGCCCATTGATGCCACTGTGCACATTGATGCCAGTGTGCCCATTGTCGCGGCTGAGCCAGAGGGAGCGGCGCTCCGGCGCCCTCTATAGATGCACTGCCACTGTCAATCTATCTTCTTTCTTTCTATCTTTATCTATCTTCCTTCCTTTCTCTCTATCTATCTATTTTTATCTATCTATCTAGATCTATCTACCTATCTTCCTTCCTTCTCCTCCTTTTTTTCTAACTTTATCTATCTTCCTTCCTTACTATCTTCCATCTTTATCTATCTATCTATCTATCTATCTTGCTTCCATTCTTTATCTACCTTTCTTTCTTTATCTATCTTCCTTCCTTCCCTTCTTTCTTTCTTTATCTATCTTCCTTCCCTTCTTTCTATCTTTCTATTTCTTTCTTTATATATCTTCCTTTCTATCTATCTATCTATCTATCTATCTATCTATCTATCTATCTATCTATCTATCTATCTATCTATCTATCTATCTATCTATATATCTATCTATCTATCTATATATCTATCTATCTTCCCTTCTTGCTTTCTATCTTTATCTATCTTTCTTTTTCTATCTATCTGTCTATCTTCCTTCTTTATTTCTATCTGTATCTATCTTTCTTTATCTATCTTCCTTCCTTCCCTTCTTTCTGTCTATCTTTATCTATCTTTCTTGCTTTATATATCTTCCTATCTATCTATCTATCTATCTATCTATCTATCTATCTATCTATCTATCTATCTATCTATCTATCTATCTTCCCTTCTTTCTTCCTTTATCTATCTTCCTTCCTTCCCTTCTTTCTATCTTTCTATTTATTTCTTTATATATCTTCCTTTCTATCTATCTATCTATCTATGGGCCAGATTCATGAAAGGTTACGCTGGCGGATCGAGTGATCCGCCAGCCTAACAGTGGCTTTGAGCCGGCGTTTCTGTTTTCTGTAACCAGAAAACAAGAAACGCCGGGTTGAAGTTCCGATGCGATGAGCGTAACTGAGTTTCGCCATCGCATCGTTACTTCAACTTAAAAATGGCGCCGATTTACGCTCAAAAAATATGTTAATGAGCGGAAATCGGCAATTCACGATCGAAATCCGGCGCGACGCAGTGACGTTACGACGTTTCCGGACGGGATACGCGGCGCATAGATATACCTACATGGGGTTGGAGTATCCTATGTTAGGTATAGGCGTCGTCATCGCGTCGGGAAAAAAAAAAAAAAACGTCGCTTGCGTAAAACGGTCATGAATGGGAATGTGACGTCATTGACGTTCATTCACAGATTTTGGAGCATGCGCACGGGGATGTTTTGACACTCGACGCATGCGCAGTACGTCGGCGGCGGGATCGCGCGTAGTTAGCATACTACACGCCCCGTACCCGCGACATTTGAATTCCGCCGGCTCATTTGCGATGCGCTGCCGCAACTTTAGGAGCAAGTGCTTCGTGAATGACAGCACTTGCTCCTAAAAATTCGGCAGAGTAACGTAAATGAGAAGCGTTACTCCAGAGCAAAGATGCTCTGGAATACGTGAATCTGGCCCTATCTATCTATCTATCTATCTATCTATCTATCTATCTTACTTCCTTCTTTCTATCTGTATCTATCTTTCTTTATCTATATTCCTTCCCTTCTTTCTTTCTATCTTTCTATTTATTTCTTTATATATCTTCCTTTCTATCTATCTATCTATCTATCTATCTATCTATCTATCTATCTATCTATCTATCTATCTATCTATCTATCTTCCTTCCTTCTTTCTATCTGTATCTATCTTTCTTTATCTATATTCCTTCCTTCCCTTCTTTCTTTCTATCTTTATCTATCTTTCTTTCTTTATATATCTTCCTTCCTATCTATCTATCTATCTATCTATCTATCTATCTATCTATCTATCTATCTTCCTTCCTTCCCTTCTTTCTTCCTTTATCTATCTCCCTTCCTTCCCTTCTTTCTATCTTTCTATTTATTTCTTTATATATCTTCCTTCCTTTCTATCTATCTATCTATCTATCTATCTATCTATCTATCTATCTATCTATCTATCTTCCTTCTTTCTATCTGTATCTATCTTTCTTTATCTATATTCCTTCCTTCCCTTCTTTCTTTCTATCTTTATCTATATTTCTTTCTTTATATATCTTCCTTCCTATCTATCTATCTATCTATCTATCTATCTATCTATCTATCTTCCTTCCTTCCCTTCTTTCTTCCTTTATCTATCTTCCTTCCTTCCCTTCTTTCTATCTTTCTATTTCTTTCTTTATATATCTTCCTTTCTATCTATCTATCTATCTATCTATCTATCTATCTATCTATCTATCTATCTATCTTACTTCCTTCTTTCTATCTGTATCTATCTTTCTTTATCTATATTCCTTCCCTTCTTTCTTTCTATCTTTATCTATCTTTCTTTCTTTATATATCTTCCTTCCTATCTATCTATCTATCTATCTATCTATCTATCTATCTATCTATCTATCTATCTATCTATCTTCCTCCCTTCTTTCTTCCTTTATCTATCTTCCTTCCTTCCCTTCTTTCTATCTTTCTATTTCTTTCTTTATATATCTTCCTTTCTATCTATCTATCTATCTATCTATCTATCTATCTATCTATCTATCTATCTATCTATCTATCTATCCTTCATTCTTTCTATCTGTATCTATCTTTCTTTATCTATATTCCTTCCCTTCTTTCTTTCTATCTTTATCTATCTTTCTTTCTTTATATATCTTCCTTTCTATCTATCTATCTATCTATCTATCTATCTATCTATCTATCTATCTATCTTCCTTCCCTTCTTTCTTTCTATCTTTATCTATCTTTCTTTCTTTATATATCTTCCTTCCTATCTATCTATCTATCTATCTATCTATCTATCTATCTATCTATCTATCTATCTATCTATCTATCTATCTATCTATCTTCCTTCCTTCCCTTCTTTCTATATTTATCTATCTTTATTTATTTATAGATCTTCCTTCCCTTCTTTCTTTCTATCTTTCTTTATCTATCTTCCCTTCTTGCTTTCTATCTTTATCTGTCTTTCTTTCTCTATCTGCCTTCCCTTCTTTCTTTCTATATTATTCATTCTTTCTTTATCCATCTTCCTTCCTTTCTATCTATCTATATCTATTTATCTATCTTCCTTCCTTCCTTCCCTTCTTTCTTTCTATCTGTATCTATCTTTTTTTCTTTATCTTCCTTCCTTCCTTCTTTCTTTCCTATCTTTTCTATCTTTCCTTTATCTTTCTTCTATCTTTTATCTTTCTTTATCTTCCTTCCTTCCTTCCTTCCCTTCTTTCTGTCTGTATCTATCTATCTATCTATCTATCTATCTATCTATCTATCTATCTATCTATCTATCTATCTATCTTCCTTTCTTTCTATCTTAATCTTTCAATCTATCTTTCTTTATCTCACCCCACATCCTGTCTTTAACCCCCGCTGTGCCCCCCCCCCCCCCCCCCCCCCCCCTGGGCTGCTCAGTCTAAAATGCCCGGGCCTATTTTTTGTCCCAGTCCGGGCCTGGTTGTACCCTCTCATCCCCGCACAACTAACCACAATGTACCGGAAGCTCTAAAAACAATGTTTGTATCTGCATTTTCAAGGCTTGCAGAGCAGCCGATATTCAGAATCCATCAACTGGAATAATAGAGAGGAGAATAAGAACATTAAACTTCAGGAAAAGCTGTTTCTATAGTAACCAGGAAAAAAAATCTGTTTAAATAAAAGAATAATACAAATTGGAGGAGAAAGTGATGATAAAACGCTCTGTGATGCGCAATCAATGTCACCAACAATCACAATGCAATGTACCACAAACAAGGTAACACTGTATTAAAGGGGGGGTCCAGATAACATAATTCAGAGCTTAATAGAGCTTCAAGAATATTGATTTCTTTGTGTGTGCTTTTCGAATTTCCCATTTCTGGGATAAGGTTTTCGCTGGGATCAGGCTATATCCGCTGCAGACTCCTTCTAATTACCGCAGCCTGGCAGAGATAAATAAATGATCTGTGGGGTCAAGTCTTTGCCCCTTCTTCATGGTCCTATCACTGCAGATAATGTCATTGGTCCTTTTCTTGATCCTCTGACATGCTGCTAAGCCAAATTCCATGCACCAATTGGGTCAAATTCACTCCCTTCTATTAACACATGTGTAGCACACCCCACATAGGAGCCGCAAGTAGAACTGGGATGCCCCACCCTGCACAGCCAGGCACACCAAAATTTCTACAGGCATGCTTAAGTCAGTAACCAGTCCAGTACTTTTTGGTATTTTATTGAGGAATTTGAACTTGGATGGGGGTAGGTGATTATGGGACCCATTAGTTGTGTAGCAAAGTCCAGTGTCCAGCTTACATCCCTGTGGCTACTAAACCAGGCGTCACCTCTTCAGGCACTACCAGCCCAACTGGCAGAAGCTGCCCCTTTCACTAGCCCTCCTGGCAAATTCTCAACAGACCTTCCAGACTGACACCACAGTCTTCCAGCCTGCACACTCAACAGCCCACATGGCTGAGTTCTCCTGGATGTGCTGTCTCTTGCCCACTGTCCTACCGTGTATCCAGGAAGAATATCCTCTGTGTGTAGTAGAGGGTCCCTCCAGCAGCCGTGCCCCAGGCCCAAAGTCACCCACAGACTAGGGGCACCCTAAAGGGTCACGACAGCCTCCTCTGCACTCCTTCTCCATCTTCCACTCGACTTCCCCTTGCTGGCCTGACTCATGAGTATTTATGAGGTACCCGCCCCCTGCCAGCCCATCAACACTCCAGGCAGCTCCTCCTAAACTCCACCCTCTACTTCTGGAAGCTTCTCCAAAGTTCAAAAGAGCAGGGGGAGTTACCAGAGATGCTATGTCTGTTGAGTCATCCAACCTTCCTGAATCACTGAGCCCTGACCCAGTTTTAACCCAAGCTTGGCTGCTAGCCAGGCCAAATGTATCTACTCTAACAACTATGTATACTAGCAGACTAAGGTAAAGGGTGCTACACATGCTTCTGGTGCAGATCAGGGGAGAAAAAAAAGTAACAGAAAGGAGAAGAGGGTGAAAGAAAAGAGCAGCTGTTGTCATGAATTGAGTTTGCCATCTTAGCCCTGGGCACCAAATGGCCTTGTCCCAGCACTGGGGTGCAGAGTGGTGTGGCAGCAATATTACACAGTCCAGGTGCAACGTAAAGAATTTGTATTGAAGTAAAAACACTTCACAATAAACTCGTTGGCATTCCAACAGCGTGTAGAGAGCAAGTTTCTCCTGAATGGACAGTGCCTGTTAGGAGGGGCAGAATGTGGCTTGTCTGTCTCAAGCCCAAGCAGGAACATGTCTAAAGAAGTTGTGAACCCATACGCTTTCTCTCCTCAACAGGAAACTTTCCTGACGTTAGTTCTGTCCCTACCAGATACCTGTTTCTTTGCTACCCACTCACAAATGCACAGTAAGCGTGGGAGCCAGTGCCCTAAAAGGTGGGGTGGTAGCATCCAATCGGATAGCTTCCCTAGTGACCCAGGAAACCATAGAGGAACCATGTTCCTCTGACTTTCTCTCCAACTGCAATGCTGCTGTACACACGTGCCACGTACAGAGGAAAACATAGACTGTTCCTACACGCAGGTCAGGGTAGAAGGTGCTCAGGCAGAGCCATAACAGAGGGCAGGGGACACTCAGACAGAGCTGTAAAATAGGTCAGAGCAGACATTGTTCAGGCATAAATGTAATACAGATCAGGGCAGATGGTGCCCAGGTAGTTGTAACAGAAATCAGGGTAAATGGTTTTTGGTAGTTGGTGATCTCACTAGGGTGTCTCTGTTGCAATAACTCGATAATCCAAATGTGACCTGCCTGAAACCATAAACCGGTATTAAAGAACACCAGTCATAGCACAAGCCCTGCAGGTGGTGGATTACCTAAGAAAAGTAGACCATTCTTTTCAGCTTTATTCTATTCAGACATAAAGGAGCACACCGCTGAAAAACACAAAGCAGATCTGTGTGGGCACTTCGACCTGACTGCTAGGGCCTGGTGTATCTTCTGCAACCTCCTGCAGTCTGAAAATCTCTTTTCAGGACCACAGGTGTCAGTGAGGCAACTTTAGAACATGATGGAGGATTATGCAGCAATCTGTGTAATTCTCTGGAGTTGTTTTTCGTCTCACAGACCGCACTGCAGAATTTTTTTTCCAGGATTTGTTAACACCGAGTGAGCAATATAGAGTGTTTACTGAGCAGCAGCGATCCTGTCCCTCTTCTTATATGACCCATTAGAGAAACTCCCCACATGAGATATTCCATTTATTGTGGCTGGTTTGTGACTTGGCAGAAAAAAAATGTAAGAAGTGAAGGAGATAATAGAGTGGTGATTATATTAAAGCGGATCTCCACCCTAAAGTGAAGATCCGCTGATCGGAACCCTCCCCCCCTCCGGTGTCACATTTGACACCTTTCAGGGGGGAGGGGGGTGCAGATACCTGTCTAAAGACAGGTATCCGCACCCACTTCCGGCCCGCAGTCTCGGGCAAAAGACGGGCTTTTCCCGTTGTGTGCTGGGAACTCTCAGCTCCCAGCACACAGCGGGAGCCAATCGCCGGGCGCAGCGCGACTCGCGCATGCGCCGTAGGGAACCGGGCAGTGAAGCCGGAGCGCTTCACTTCCTGGTTCCCTCGCCGTGGATGGAGGGGGGAGCAGCAGGGTGATGAGCGATCGCTCATCCTCTGCTGCGGACGCCGCTGGACTCCAGGACAGGTAAGTGTCCTAATATTAAAAGTCAGCAGCTGCAGTATTTGTTGCTGCTGGCTTTTAATATTTATTTAAGGTGAACCATCCGCTTTAATATGCAGCTTCAATTTCCTTCCAATAACTTCACAGATCAGTTCTACAACAGATAAGGCTGTCTGAGACCTTATTGGGGATAAAATAGTTTAGATTTTAAATGTAGCGGGGTCATGCCATCATTGACTATTGTTAGCGATGCAGACCTGAATCCCCACCAGTGCTTCAGTGATGTCGTACTTATGTGTTGTATTTCTTAACAGCAATGCACTGTGGGACTGAAAGTACCAGAAGAAACGGACTCCATTGACAATTCGTAGGAACAGACTACATTTCCCACAATGCTTTGCCTTCCAGGAGCATATGACACCTCCGCACAGCCTTATGGGGGAGGTTACTTAAAGGAAGGGAGGAGCTGTTTTCCTTCTCTTGGGATCTACGTTTTCCCCTCTGCGGAACAGGGGAGAGCAGCTACAGCCAAGCAGCTAGGCCTGAAGCCTGGAAGGGGATCCATCTGGAGCAGTGTTTCTCAACTCCAGTCCTCAAGGCGCCCCAACAGGTCAAGTTTTCAGGATTTCCCTCAGATGAAATGGCTGTGGTGATTACTAAGGCAGTGAAACTGATCAAATCACCTGTGCAAAATAATGGAAAGCTTGAAAACATGACCTGTTGGTGCGCCTTGAGGACTGGAGTTGAAAAACACTGATCTGGAGGACCAACAATCTGGAGAGGAACCTGAGTGCCTGCAGTTCGTGCTTTCAGAAGACCGGAGAAACTTACCAGCTGACTAACGTAACAGTGGGAAGCTGTTGATCCGGAGATCGTGTGTTGCGGAGCGGTGACTGTTTGGCGCGTTTTCTTCCGTGAAGGCCTCAGACAGACTGAGTCTGCTCGGGTGAGAGGGCACCTGCCCAACTTTCATAATACTTCAGTTCATAAAGTTAGCAGTACTCCATCATACGGAGCTACGTGTCGTATGCCGTCTTAACAGAGAGGCCTAGTGTTGGACGGTCACACTAGTGTGTTTGACTGACGCTGACTGGACGCTCGGTCCACGAGCATTTGTGTTTTTCATACCGATTTGACCAAGTTTAACTCCCTTTTCTTTTGGATTACAAATTTAAATAAGTGCACCAACCTTATCAACAGAGACTTCATCCTGTAGGAACATTCTGAAGCTGTTTGAATCCGCCCCTGGCCAGGGCCCTTTTGCACTTGTGTTTATAGGATTGCCCACTATGGGAAGCTCGCGAGCATAGACTGCCTATAGCAACTTCTATATTTAGGAATCTTACCAGTTTAGTTTAAGTTCTGTTTTATCTGCTGACTCTTGCAAAAGGCCTTTGCAAAGTCATTTCATTATATAATTGTCTGTGTATGTGTAACCTGTTCAGTCTTATTCTACCCCTTTACCATATATCAAGTAAAGTTACCCATTTGGTTTTAACTACATTTACTGTGTGAGGTGTATTTACTCCTGGAGCTGCAAGTTAAAGAATGTAAACATATTATGGTGTTGCATTGCATATTTTATATATGTCATTGTGTTCCCAGCCAAGTGGGGGACACAATACTATTGCATCTGCCCTGGTGTGCAAAGGGAGGGTTTGAGTCACTTAAAGGGGGTGTATCAAATTAAAGAGAGTAGATCCCAAATCTATCCAGCGGCCCCTGAGGGGGTAGTGCTACATAAATAAAAAGATGAGAGCAAGGTCCCTTACTCTGATAATGTCCCTGGACTTACCTTCTATCACATTTATGCTAACCCCTTACCCTGATTATGTCCCTGGATTGACATCCTATCCTTTTTATGTTATCCCTTACACAGATAATGTCCCTGACTCACATCCTATCCTCTTTATATTATCCCTTACCCTTAATAATGTCCCTGGACTCACCTCCTATCCCCTTTATATTATCCCTTACCCCTGATAATGTCCCTGGGCTGACATCCTATCCTCTTTATTTTATCCCTTACACTGATAATGTCCCTGGACTGACATCCTATCCTCTTTATTTTATCCCTTACACTGATAATGTCCCTGGACTCACATCCTATCCTCTTTCTATTATCCCTTACCCTTAATAATGTCCCTGGACTCACCTCCTATCCCCTTTATATTATCCCTTACCCCTGATAATGTCCCTGGACTGACATCCTATCCTCTTTATTTTATCCCTTACACTGATAATGTCCCTGGACTGACATCCTATCCTCTTTATATTATCCCTACCCCTGATAATGTCCTTGGATGACTGAAATTCTATCCCAGTTGTATATTATCTTTTGCCCCTAATTATTAGGGTTGTCATCTTTCTTAAAGCGGATGTCCCCCCTGAATAAAAATATTAAAAGCCAGCAGCTACAAATACTGCAGCTGCTGACTTTTAATATTAGGACACTTACCTGTCCTGGAGTCCAGCGGCGTCCGCAGCAGAGGACGAGCGATCGCTCGTCATCCTGCTGCTCCCCCCTCCATCCACGATGAAGGAATCAGGAAGTGAAGCGCTCCGGCGTCACTGCCCGATTCCCTATGGCGCATTCGCGAGTCGCGCTGCGCCCGCCGATTGGCTCCCGCTGTGTGCTGGGAGCCAAGTGTTCCCAGCACACAACGGGGGGGGGTAACGGGATGTGGGGAAAAAACCTGTCTTTTACCAGACTGTGTGGCCGAAAGTGGGTGCAAATACCTGTCTTTAGACAGGTATCTGCACCCCCCTCCCCCCTGAAAGGTGTCAAATGTGACACCGGAGGGGGGGAGGGTTCCGATGAGCGGAACTTCACTTTAGGGTGGAGCTCCGCTTTAAGTCAAAACTGAAAACTTTAGTCATGAACAGCATTTTTTTTTAGTAGTCTATACTATAGGAATGTAAAAGACCTGATGCCGAGTACACACGACCATTTTTAATGGTCTAGAAAAAACAATGTTTTTTTCAACCCGATTATTGTTAAGCCTGCCTTGCATACACACGATCGTGAAAAAAAAATGCTCTGGCAAAGCGCGGTGACGTATAACACGTACAACGGCACTATAAAGGGGAAGTCCCATTCAGATGGCGCCACCCTTGGGGCAGGATAAAGGGCCAGATGGAGATAGGAGTGCCTGCAGCGGTGACAGGGTGGCGCATACTAACACATTATGGGCTAGATTCAGGTAGAAGCAGCTTAAATCTAAACCTGCCTAACCTCTAAACTAAGCCGCCGCAACTTTTTCAGGCAAGTGCTTTATTCTCAAAGCACTTGCCTGTAAAGTTGAGGCAGCGTAGCGTAAATGACCCGGCCAAATTCAAATTCGGCGGGTAGGGGGCGTGTATTATTTAAATAACGCGTGATCCCGCACCGAATGTACTGCGCATGCGCTGGCCGTGAATTTATCCCAGTGCGCATGCTCCAAATCACAACGTCATTATGACATGTGAACGACACTTACGCAAAGTCCTATTCGTGAACGTTTTACGTAAACGACCGGAAAAAAAACGCCAGCATGCCATCAATACTTAACATTGCCAGCGCCTCATACAGCACAGTTAACATTACGACGGACCTACGCTAACGCAAACAACGTAAAAAAATAGCGCCGGCCAGGTGTACGTTCGGGAATCGGCGTATAGGCTTATTTGCATATTTTAGACGGGAACGCCACCTAGCATCCAGCCTAAAATATGAAAATAAGATTCAAACGGCGTAAGAGAATTATGCCAGTTGGATCATATGGAAATCTATGCGTTACTGATTCTATGAATCAGTCGCATAGATAGGAGGGCTCAGACACAGAAAAAAGACGGCTTATCTGGAGATAAGCCGTCTTATTTCTTTCCTGAATCTAGCCCTATGACTTTACCTTTGAGGGTACAAAAAAAAACACCTAGCGGTTTACTACCTCTTTAAATAAACAAAAAGGCAAATATCACTATAAAAATATATACTTAGATTACCTTAAAAGAGGACATTGTTAGTTAGAAGAGCAGTGGACAGTGTTAGTAGGGCAGTGGATGGTGTGTGGACAGTGTTAGTAGGGCAGTGGATGGTGTGTGGACAGTGTCAGTAGGGCAGTGGTTGGTGTCAGTAGAGCAGAGGTTGGTGTCAGTACGGCAGAGGATGGTGTCAGTGGGATAGTGGATGGTATCAGTAGAGCAGTGCACATTGTTAGTAGAGAAGTGAACGGTGTCAATAGGACAGTGGATGGTGTGTAGACAGTGTCAGTAGGGCAGTGGATGGTGTCAGTAGGGCAGTGGATGGTGTCAGTAGGGGAGAGGTTGGTGACAGTAGGGCAGAGGTAGGTGACAGTAGGGCAGAGGATGGTGTCAGTGGGATAGTGGAAGGTATTAGTAGAACAGTGGACGTTGCTAGTAGGGAAAGGGAACAGTGTCAGTAGGGCAGTGGACAGTGTCAGTAGAGCAGGGAATGTGTAAGGCCCCATACACACGGCTGAGGTCCTCGGCAGAAACCAGCGAGAAGCTCGCTGGGATCCTCATTCTGCCGAGAACCTCGGCCCTGTGTACACCCTCCGCGAGCATCCCGTCCGGAAAGCCGCCGAGAGAAAATAGAGAGCAGGTTCTCTATTTTCTCGGCGGCCCGTCGGGATTAATAGCTGGTCGCCTTTCCCGATGGGCTGGTCGCCGATTCTGGCGGTCGGCCGAGAACCTCGACGGGCGGAACGATGTGTTCCGCCCGTCGAGGTTCTCGTACGTGTGTACGGGGCTTCAGTAGTTATTTATTTATTTGTTACAGTTTTTTTTATTATTTTTTTACAATTGTATCATTTATAAATGTAGCGCTACCCCCGGAGGAGCCGCTGGTTAGATATGGGATCACCCTTGTAGCATGTCTAGGGGTATGATGAAGAGTAAATGATGTGAGCAGTAATAGAATGTCCAAACAGCAAGGTGTCGTTTTCTGTGCTTTATTCTTGTGCCCAACACGGCAAACAGGTAACTTCAGGTGAATAAAGAAGATTGCGAAGAAGAGGAGGAAGTTGCAGATTAAAGCCTTAACTATTTGTAGAAGCAGTCCTGCTTCAACGGTACCTTT
This sequence comes from Rana kukunoris, assembly GCA_029574335.1. Lineage (NCBI taxonomy): Eukaryota > Metazoa > Chordata > Amphibia > Anura > Ranidae > Rana > Rana kukunoris. Next base: position 423,130,131 of record CM056051.1, on the reverse strand, counting down.
GCCTCGTCGCCACTCCAGCCGCAGTGGGTGTAGTGTATCTGGACAGTCTCTCTCACAGAAATGGCAGCCGGAATATCACTACCTGGAGAAGGAAGTCAAGCCTTTGCCACAGACTTGGCTCAATGTAAATTAGGAGTGAGGCCTCTGCCACAGGCCCCTGCTCTGGAATGCAGTTCAATGGAGCATTTCCTTCTCAATAATTAACCACTTGACCACTGGGCACTTAAACCCCCTTAATAACCAGACCAATTTTCAGCTTTCGGTGCTCTCACAGTTTGAATGGCAATAACTCAGTCATACAACACTCTAACCAAATGAAATTTTTGTCCTTTTTTTCCCACAAATAGAGCTTTCTTTTGGTGGTATTTGATCACCTCTGCGGTTTTTATTTTTTTCGCTTTAAATGAAAAAAGAACGTAAATTTTGTAAAAAAATGAATTTTTCTTCATTTCTATTATAAAATTTTGCAAAAAAGTAATTTTTCTTCATAAATTTGGCCTAAAATGTATACTGCTACATATCTTTGGTAACAAAAAAAAAAAAATTGGATAATATTTAGTCTGGGTGAAAGTTATGGGGTCTACAAGCTATGGTACCAATTACTGAAAATTGATCAATTTGATCACATCTGATGTACTGACAGCCTCTCTCATTTCTTGAGACCCTAACATGCCAGAAAAGTACAAATACCCCCCAAATGACCCCTTTTTGGAAAGAAGACATTCCAAGGTATTTAGAAAGAGGCATCGTGAGTTTTTTGAAGTTGTCATTTTTTCCCCACAATTCTTTGCAAAATCAAGATTTTTTTATTTTAATTTTTTTCCACAAAATGTTAATATTACTAGGTTATTTCTCACACACAGCATATGCATACCACAAATTACACCCCAAAACACATTCTGCTATTCCTCCCGAGTATGGCGATACCCCATGTGTGAGACTTTTACACAGTGTGGCCACATACAGAGGCCCAACATGCAGCGAACGCCATCAGGCGTTCTGGAACACCCAGACCAATTCTGACATTTCTCTCCTACATGGAAAAATCATCATTTATTTGCTAGAAAATTACATAGAACCCCAAAACATTATATATGCTTTTTTAGCAAAGACCCTAGAGAATACAATGGCGGGCGTTACAACTTTTTATCTCGCATTGTATTTGCACAGCAATTTTTCGAACGCGTTTTTTTTTGGAAACAAAACAGTTTTGTGCTTAAAAAAAAAAAAACAGTAAAGTTAGCCCAATGTTTTTGCATAATATGAAAGATGAAGTTACGCCGAGTAAATAGATACCCAACATGTCACCCTTCAATATTGCACACGCTTGTGGAATGGCGCCAAACTACGCGACTTAAAAATCCCCATAGGCGACGCTTTAAATGTTTTTCCTGGTTACATCTTTTTAGTTGGAGAGGAGGTCTAGGGCCAAAATTATTGCTCTCGCTCTAACGTTCGCAGCGATACCTCACATGTGTGGTTTGAACACCGTTTTCATATGTGGGCGGGACTTACGTGTGCGGTCGCGTCTGTATACGAGCACACGGGTACAGGGGCGCTGTAATTTTTTTTTTTTTTTTTTATTGTTCATTTTACTTTATTTATTTTAGTTTGACACCTTTTTCCCCAAAAATAAATGTTTTGGTTACTTTTATTCCTATTACAAGGAATGTAAACATCCCTTGTAATAGGAATATAGCATGACAGGTCCTCTTTACAGTGAGATATGGGGTCAATAAGACCCCACATCTCCCCTCTAGGCTGGGAAGCCTAAAAAAAAAACGATTGCAGAGTATTGCGCGGGGGAGTATTGCGCGGGGGAGTATTGCGCGGGGAAGTATTGCGCGGGGGAGTATTGCGCGGGGGAGTATTGCGCGGGGGTACTGCAGAGTATTGTTCGGGGGTATTGCAGAGTATTGTGCGGGAGTATTGTGCGGGAGTATTGTGCGGGAGTATTGTGCGGGAGTATTGTGCGGGAGTATTGCAGAGTACTGCGGAGTATTGCGGGGTACTGCGGAGTATTGCGGGGTACTGCGGGGTACTGCGGGGTACTGCGGAGTATTGCGGGGTACTGCGGGGTATTGCGGGGTACTGCGGGGTATTGCAGGGTATTGCAGAGTATTGAGGGGTATGCAGAGTATTGGGGGGTACTGCGGAGTATTGGGGGGTATGCAGAGTATTGAGGGGTATGCAGAGTATTGGGGGGTATGCAGAGTATTGGAGGGGTATGCAGAGTATTGGAGGGGTATGCAGAGTATTGGGGGGTATGCAGAGTATTGGAGGGGTATGCAGAGTATTGGAGGGGTATGCAGAGTATTGGGGGGTATGCAGAGTATTGGGGGGTATGCAGAGTATTGGGGGGGGGTATGCAGAGTATTGGGGGGGTATGCAGAGTATTGGGGGGGTATGCAGAGTATTGGGGGGGGGTATGCAGAGTTTTGCGCAGGGAAGGAAGGAGTTAATGCAGGGATGGCTGAGCAGGGATGGATGGATCTGTGACTGCAATAGTCACAGATCCATCCCACACTGCTGCAGCCATCCGCGCTCTCCTCTCACGCTGTACCGATCGGTACAGCGAGAGGAGGGAAGAACCGGCGTCAGCAAGTGACGCGGTTTGTTTACATGTGATCACGCCGTCATTGGACGGCGCGATCACGTGGTAAGGAGCCGCCACCATTGGCTCCTTACCGAGATCACTGACGCTGCGGGTCCCGTGGACCCGCCGAGCGCCGTGACCGCGTGTGCGCGCCTGCTCGGGCGCGCGGATCTGACGCACGTCAGATTTGTTTACACACGTGGTCGCGCCGTCATTGGACGGCGCGATCACGTGGTAAGGAGCCGCCGCCATTGGCTCCTTACCGCGATCATCGGTGCTGCGGGTCCCGTGGACCCGGTGAGCACCGGTGATCGCGTGTGCGCGCCCGGTTGGGCGCGCACACCTGACTCTAACGGAGGACGTCCATGGACGTCCTGTTAGAGTACAGGAACCGCCCTATAGCCGTATTTCGTCTATAGGGCGGTGATTAAGTGGTTAAAGTTGCCTGAATTCAGCTTTGGGTAGCGTCTTTGGTTTCTTTTGGAATCACTGACTGACGAATTACAACATATAATTCGTCAGTGTCCGGAAACTTGGTGGATTGTCTAAGTTTTAACAGTCCTATTGGGTAGAGGGCTTTGAAATATCAGACTGGCAGTCTCATTTCTCCAGCTGTACTGCATGGCTATATTACAATAAAGAAGTTGGATTTATCAGAGTGCAGTCATTTATATATGTTCTTCAGGTATCAGATGGCACCTAATTCACAGGCACAGAAGGCCGACCAAGAGCTATATTTTTGGTTAATTTAAAGTGGAGTTCCACCCATTTTTTTATGTTTGTCTGTGCTGCATGCCCTAATCTCATAGTGTTGAGAATGGACAATTTTTATTTATTTTGTTGCTTGTAAATACCTTTATTTTGTAGTCCTTTATTACTTCCTCTTCCTTATTAGCCTAGGCTTTTAAGTCACAAGGCTATTTGCAAGGGTTTCTGGGATAGGCATCATGTTTCCCAGTAGTCCTTGCAAACCTGACTGAAACCTATTACATTGCTTGTGCAGCACTGAGCATGTGCGAGATATGCAAAGTAAAAAATTCCAGGAAGTCATACAGTCTGGCTTCATGATGCCCACACTTAAGATGGCCACGGTCTATTGCTAGATTATAATCTAAATGCTGTAACAACCTAACAAAACGGATTTTAGTTTACAGACTAACTTTACTAGAATACATTAAGCTTGTGTATTACAGGGGTAGTATTTAAAAAGTGAAATTGTGGGTGGAACTCCCCTTTAAGCTGTACAAAGATGTGTTTTTATTTGCTTTACCACTATCACCTTTGGATGGATGTGCTGTATAATTCCTTACTTAACCACTTCCCGCCCGGTCAATAACAGATTGACGTCCGGGAAGTGGTTCTGAAATCCTGACTGCAGGATTGACGTCCTGCAGGATTTCATGCCGGTGCGCCCGCGGGGGTGTGCAGCTCGGCGATCGGTGATGCGGGGTGTCAGTCTGACACCCTGCATCTCCGATCTCGGTAACGAGTCTCTGGCGGGGGGTTTGCGCTGATTGTTTATCAGCGCAGCCCCCCCCCCCCCCCCCCCGGATCACCACACTGGACAACCAGGGAAGCCCACACTAGACCACCAGGGAAGAGCGAAAAATAAAAATAGGGGTAATAAAAATAAAAAGTAAAAAAAATATTTATAAAAAAAAGGACAGTAAAAAAAAAAGATGCCAATCAGTGCCACCCCTCAGTGTCCATTAGTGCCACCCCACAGTGTCCATCAGTGCCAATCCATGCCCAGTGCCCACCTATCAGTGCCCATCTGTGCCACCCATAAGTACCCATCAGTGCTGCCTATGAGTGTCCATCAGCGCCGCATACCAGCGCCGCCTATCAGTGCCACCTCATCGGTGCCCATCAGTACTACCTTATCGGTGCCCATCAGTGCCACCTCATCGGTGCCCATCAGTGCCGCCATATCAGTGCCCGTAATTGAAAGAGAAAACTTACTTATTTACAAAAAAATTAACAGAAAAAAATAAAAACTTTATTTCTTTTCAAAATGTTCAGTCTTTTTTTAGTTGTTGCGCAAAAAAAAAAAATCGCAGAGGTGATCATATACCCCCAAAAGAAAGCTCTATTTGTGGGGAAAAAAGGACTCCAATTTAGTTTGGGTACAGTGTAGCATGACGGCGCTATTGTCATTCAAATTGTGACAGTGCTGAAAGCTGAAAATTGGCTTGGGCGGGAAGGTGCGTAAGTGCCTGGTATGGAAGTGGATAAAGGGGTTGTAAATGATTCTTTTTTTTCTTTTTTAAATAACAAACATACCATACTTACCTCCACTGTGCAGGTCGTTTTGCACAGAGTGGCCCCCGATTCTCTTCTTCTGGGGTCCCTCGGCGGCTGTCTCGGCTCCTCCCCGCATCAGCTAATCCCCCTAGGAAGTGCTCTCCCAAGAGGGTTAGCTTGCGGGCGCGCTACCGGGTCCTGTATTCAGCATCCATAGCCGCCAACTATGGGACTCGGCCCCGCCCCCTGAACCTCTCATCATTGGAGTTGATTGACAGCAGCGCAAGCCAAAGGCTGCGCTGTTATCAATCAATCCAATGAAGAGCCAAGAAGCCAGCGCGTTATGGGACTTTCAAGGGCTCAGCAAAGTAAACGGGGGCCTGTAAGCATCAGATGTTTTTTCTTCTTAATGCACAGGATGCATTAAGGTGAAAAAACGCAAAGCTTTACAAACCCTTTAAAGCAATTTTGAACGGCGGCAGTAAAGAAAAAAAAAACTTTTCCCTGTCGGGTAATTGCATATTTTGCTAGTATGCATTGCATCCTAGCACATTATGAAATACTTACCTTAGAATGAAGCCCTCCAGCAGCATGCTGTCACCGCTGAGAGGGCATCTTCTCCTGGTTTTTCTTTCGGGTTCACGGGCTCTGGCTGTATGAGCGACCAGAGCTGCGATAACCTCAATCCCTCGGCTCCAGTATGGACCTCTGAAGAACTTGAGAGCCCATGGATCGATGATGTCACCCACTGCATCCAGTGTGAATATCTCCTCAACGTTGCATGTTTAGGAGGTATTTATTTTACCTACAGGCAAGCCTTATTATAGGCTTACTGGTTGGTAAAAATCACACAGTGGACTTTACTACCACTTTAATGTGAAAAATGTAGATTCTGTGTTTATAGTGTATTTCTGTGCTATCTTTGTCTTATTAATAAAGAATAAAAAAAGAGAGGATGGAGAGTGAGGATGTCTGTGCAGGTCAGGTAATCTATAGACATCAACTTAGACCGTGTTGGAGAGTCAGTAGTACGGAACATCATCAACTTGCAGTATTCCTTCAAAATGTTCTGGTGTTTCATATTCCCCAGATGATGTCCGCACTTACTCATTCAGTAAAGTAGAAATTGACTCAGCTCAGGTAGAGAGATAGAAAAAGAGTCAGTTGTGAAGTGAATGTATACAATCCCTTATTCTGATAATGTCCCTGGATTCATCTATTTATGTTGTGCTTTAACCCTGATAATGTCCCTGACTCACTCCCCATCCCCTTTATATTATCTCTTACCTCTGATAGTGTCCCTGGACTCATCCCCTATTCCCTTTATATTATCCCTTACCTCTGATAATGTCCCTGGACTCACCTGAGTAAGTGTGTGAGTGAGTAAGTGAAGAACTTATATAGCGCAGCACATGCGAACTAAATCGCCTCTGGGTGCTCGTTGTCCATTTCTCCTTTGTCATCAAAGGAGATGGGTTTTTATCTTTCTTTCCTATTTAAATTATCGCTTATTGCCATTAATGTCCCTGGACTCACCTCCTATACCCTTTATATTACCCCTTACCCCGATAATGTCCCTGGACTCACCTCCTATACCCTTTATATTATCCCTTGCCCCGATAATGTCCCTGGACTCACCTCCTATACCCTTTATATTATCCCTTGCCCTGATAATGTCCCTGGACTCACCTCCTATACCCTTTATATTATCCCTTGCCCCGATAATGTCCCTGGACTTACCTCCTATATCCTTTATATTAACCCTTACGCTGATCATATCCCAGGACTCACCTTCTATCCTCTTTATATTCTCCTTAGCCCAGATAATGTCCCTTGACTCTTATTCTATCGACTTTATATATTTTTTAACCCTTAAAATGTCCTTGGACTCAGCTTCTATCCCATATATATTATTCCTTACCCCAATAATGCCCCTACACTCACCTCCTATACCCAATTATCATCACTTAAAATGAAAGTAAACTTCTGAATTCGATTTTTACCTACAGGTAAGCGTATAACAAAGGTATAAATAGGTAATAAAGGTAAAATGAATATCTCTTAAACATGCAGCATTTAGGAAATATTCCAGTGGGCAGCAGCCGGTGACGTCACTGGCACATGCGCCCTCAAGGTAGGATATATCCATGCCATTCCTTCAGAGCTCTGCGCAGTGGCCGTAACTCTTCTTTTTTTAAAGTTTACTACCTTAAGGCAAAACTTTTTTTGTCATTTTAGGTAGGCTAGGCTCTTTTACACGGGCGATCCAATCACGTCCACTCAGACCTGATTGGAAGGTCCATGCATTCCAATGGACTGGTGGCTGTAAACGGACTTGTGTCACCCACCTACCTTCAGATCCAATCAGGTCCACTAAACAAAATGGAGGAGGACTACATTGTCTTCTGTTGGGTAGAGCGGATTGCAGGCAGCCGGGTGTAAACGGACAGCTAGCTCCGTTTACTTCAGATGGCTCATAGAGGAGGGTAGGGTCTGTCTGTATCCTATGTATAAATCTGAGCGAACATTGAATTGTCATTCGCCATGCTTCTCTCCAATCAGCAGGGAATCAGCACAGATGCCCTGATAATTGAAATGAAAGGCACCCATGTGAAAGGGCCCTTTAAAAATGTTGCAACCCCTGTAGGTTTTTTTTTTAATTTTTGCCATCTATGGCCGATTGGGGAGATTTCCCTAAATTTACTGTCCCATAGCCATAACAGGGGATGAGAGAAAATCCCTCCAAAGTGAGTGAATCCCTAGTTGTCATTAGGCTCAACAGAACTAGTGCCCCCTCCGGAAGAGTACCCTTTTTTTCCTGTTTTGCAAACAATCCACAATTTCTAATTGTATTCTTTTATTCTTGGTCATAACTAAAAACAGGACAAATAAAGAAGGTGAATCTCCCTAAAGGGGCAAAGACAGGAAAAAAAAACCTGAGGTGTTCTAATACTTCATGCTATCGAAAGCTAAAAAAATGCAGTTAGTTCATTTTTTAATGCTAAAATAAACTTAGATATCTCTAAATAATGTATATTTGGATTTAAGGTTCGGAAAGAGAAAAACTGGAGAATGGATAGGAGAGAGGTGAATGAGAGGAGGAAAATGATAGGGAGTGGGAAAGAAGGTGGATGTCTGTGAAGATCAGGTCATCTATATACATCCACTTAGGTAGCGTGTTGAGAGGGTCAGTAGTACGTAACATCATAAACCTGCATTTCTCCAGCAGGTTCTGGTGTTTTATATTCCCCAGGTAATGTCCGCACTTACTCATCCAGCAAAGTAGAAATTGACTCAGCTCCGAGAGAGAGATGGAAAATGAGCGTAAGCTGTGGGGTGAATGCTAATCGCTTGGAGACAGCAGGGGTATGTAAAGCAGCCAGAGCTCTGTAGTGCAGGCGATGAAAGAGGCTCTGAATGGCAAATCCTCATATTATGGGACAGATGGAGAAGAATTCTTATTACACAACTGTCACCGCTACTGAAGGTGCAGGGGAAGCCGGGGCTACTAATGGGGAGCCCAGGGGGGAAATTATGAAGAGGAATTTCATGGGGCGGATAAGGAGCAGGAATTACCAAGGGTAGACAAGAAGTTCAGGGGAGTAGATGATAGGAGGAGGGCCCAGTGGGGGGCAGATGATAAGGGGAAGCCAAGGGGCATAGATGATAGGGGGAAGCCAAGGAGGGACTCCCAGGTGATGAGTGAGCACCAAGGCAGGCAGAGGATGAGGGGGAAACGCAGATGGGGGAGCCAAGGAAGAAAGATGATGAGGGGAAGTCCAGGTAGTCAGACGGTGAGGAGGTATCCAAGGAGAGCATTTGAAGGCAGATGATGAGTGGGATCCTAGAAGTCAGTCCAGAGAAAGAATCACAAATGAGGGGCAGATGATAGCAAAAGATGAGCAGGATCCCAGAAGGACAGATGATGCGTGGGTAGCTCAGTATGGAAGACAATTCGGAGCATCTCAAAGGCACATAAGGAAGAGAGATCCCATGACAGAGCAGAAAAGAGGGGTAGCCCAGGGGGTGAAATAATAAAGGTGATCACAGGTGGCCGGCAAAAAGAGGAATCTCATAAAAGGACAGTGTCCTACATGGCTGGGCAATCTTTTGGGACCTGTGACAAGTTTGCAAAAAGGGAGGGGGAGAGTAGAGTAGAAGCTGGGTACCTGTTAAAACTAGGTACCCCCCCCCCCCCCCACAAAATGAATGTCAGGGGGTCAGGAGTCCTTAAAGTGGAAGTTCCATTGTTGGGTGGAACTCAGCTTTAACCAGAGAAGCCAAGAGCATACCTCCCAACATTTTGAGATTGGAATGAGCGACACTTACTAGAAAATGCACAAAGGCATAGGACACGCCCCCCTGTTACACCACCTTAGAGGAGAATTAACCAAAAAAAAGGTTACTTAAATCCACAAGTGCTTTTTTACCACTGGCAGCAAGGCACAATGCTACTATTCCTTTATATTGGCTTTTAAAATTTACAAATGCAGCAATTTATAAATTGGGTGCAAAGTTTAGCACTGGGAAACACTTTTTGAAAGATAAAGTGCATTTTATATACAATTATATAGATCAGACCAAACTAAGGAACGAAGGAAGGGAAAAGAGGGACAGAGGGACATTGTTAAAAATCAGAGACAGTCCCCCGAAATCAGGGACAGTTGGGAGGTATGCAAGAGGCCTATGGAAACTCTGGAGGAGCTGAAAAGATTTACAGCTCAGGTTGGAGAATCTGTCCACAAGAAAACTATGATGCCACGTACACACGATCGTTTTTCATGACAAGAAAAATGCAATTTTTTTAATTGGTCATTAAAAACGACCGTGTGTAGGCTCCAGAGCATTTGTGTGTAGGCTGTAACGATGGGAAAAAAAACATGCATGCTCAGAAGCAAGTTATGAGACAGGAGCACTCATTCGGGTAAAAATAGCGTTTGTAATGGAGATAGCACATTCGTCACGCTGTAACACACTGGAAAGCGCTGTAACGGAATGACCCGTGATGCCCAGAGACTTTTGAGGGATGGGGGGTACTCCTGTGCCAGCGTCACTAATGACTCTTGGGTCTAAGGTCACCCTTTGGGCATAGGGTGACTGATAAATGATAATTCATGTTTTGCAGGAGATCTGGACATATTACAAGCAGTAAGGGTCAATGTTTCATTCAAGGTCCCCACACATGCTTTTGAGGTGTTAATTGCGTCTGCTCCTAGACATTCCATTGTGAGATGCTAATAACACTGTTTAAAGCCTATTGATGATCAGGCGTGAATAGCTTATTGTCGGAGACAGAACACCTGACATAGGAATGTGTATTCTGCAGGTGAATCACTTATTGGCAGAGTCGGGACGTCTGGGGGATAATTAACGCACCTGAATGTCATTATCTAAAAGAATGTGATTGAAGGGGGTGGAGAGTTTGATGAGGGGGTGGAGAGTTTCTTTGTTCCTTTGATAACTGTAACATGGCTGTACTGTATATAAGAGAGCTAACCATTAAAGAGTTTTTTCATACACTTTGAAACCAGAGAGAACGGAGCTTGTCTCGTCTTATTCTGGGAAAAGGAATAGATCGTGTCTACATGGATTATCGGAGTGTCGGATAAGCTGTCTTGGGTTGATGGAAGTTCGTAAACAGTAGTGACCGTTACAAGCACAAAGACTGAAAAGCGTGAATCGTCTCTCTCACCAAACTTTTACTAACACAAAATCAGCAAAAGCAGCCCGAAGTGTGGCGCTATCCAAATGGAACTTCCCCTTTATAGTGCCGTTGTACATGTTGTACGTCATTTGCTCGAGCATTTTTTTTTCACAATCGTGTGTATGCAAGGCAGGCTTGACAAGAATCACGTTGAGAAAAACATTGTTTTTCCCATGACATGAAAAATGGTCGTATGTACGCGGCTTTAGTCATGCACTCCACAAATCTGGACTTTATGGAAGAGTGGCAAGAAGAAAGTACTGTAATTGTTGAAAGAAAGCCATAGGAATTCATGTTTGCAGCAAACACGTGGAAGAAGTTGCTCTGGTCAGATGAGACTAAAACTAAACTTTTTGGCCTAAAAGCAAAACGATATGGGCCAGATTCAGGAAAGAAATAAGCCAGCTTATCTCCAGATAAGCCATCTTATTTCAGCGTCTGGCCCTCCTATCAATGCGCCTGATTCATCAAATCAGTTACGCATAGATATCCATAAGATCCAACAGGCATAAGTCTCTTACGCCGTTGAATCTTATTTTCATATTTTATAGGCTGGACGCTAGGTGGCGTTCCCGTCTAAAATATGTAAATGAGCCTATACGCTGATTCCTGAACGTGTGCCCGGCGTATCTCCTTATGTCGTTTACGTAAGACTTACGCACGGCCTAAAGTTATCCCTGCTATAGCTGGCACAGCCAATGTTAAGTATGGACGTCGGAACCGACGTAATTTACATAGTTTGCGTACGTCCATTTACAATTGAGCTGGCCGTCATTTACGCTGACGTCGCTTTCATTGACAAGTAGCGACGTGATTTGGAGCATGCGCACTGGGAACCAATCACGGCCGGCGCATGCGCAGTTCGTTCGGCGCGGGGATGCGCTTCATTTAAATAATACACGCCCCCTACTCCGCCGGATTTGAATTCGGCCGGGTGATTTACGCTACGCCGCCTCAACTTTACAGGCAAGTGCTTTATGAATAAAGCACTTGCCTAAAAAAGTTGCGGCGGCCTAACGTAAATGAGATATGTTAGGCCAAATTAAAGATAGGCTCTCCATCCTTAATCTAGCCCTATGTGTGGCAGAAAACCAACACTGCACATCACCCTGAACACACCATCCCCACCGTGAAACATGGTGGTGGCAACATCTTGTTGTGGGGCTGCTTTTCCTCAGCAGGGACAGGGAAGCTGGTCAGAGTTGATGGGAAGATGGATGTAGCCAAATACAGGGCAATCTTAGAAGAAACCCTCTTAGGGCCAGATTCAGGTAGAGTTGCGCTGGAGTATTTCGATATGCGCCGCGTAACTGTGAATACGCGCCGTCGTTTCTATGTGGCCGTACCCACTAAACTAGATGCGACAGAAAACGGGCCATTTCCGATCGGCTTAACTTTCCGACGCCAGAGTCTCGTCAGCGCATAATTTCGCTTGGCGCATCAGTCGCGCCTATTGATTTCCCCTCGAAATATGCAAATGAGGGAGATTTCCCGATTCGCAAACGGATTAGCACCATACGCTGGTGTATCGCCTCTTCAGATTCAGCCCTGATGCAATACTTGAACTAACCACAACCCTGCAGGATGACATCACCAGCAAGACACACCGCTCACAAGCAGTGCAGCCACTGGTGAAGGTACTGGCAACACTTAATTTCCTTGCAAGTGGATCATTCCAGCGTACAAGTGGAGTGGTGGCTGGGATGTCACAATCCTCCATGAGCAGATGTGTGCACCAGGTTGTCCCCGCAATCCTCAGACGCATGTCCAACCAGTTCATCAGACCCACCACTGAGGAGCTGCGGCTGAAGGCAATGACAGATTTCTACAGCATTGCCAGATTCCCACGCACTGTGGGGGCCATTGATTGCACACATGTGGCCCTTCAGCCCCCCAGTGCCACAGAGCACATATACCGCAATCGGAAGCATTGGCACTCCATCAACGTACAGGTGATAGCTGATGCCCAATGCCTCATATGGCACGTCCGTGCCAAACACCCCGGGTCCAGCCATGACAGCTTCATATACCGTCAGAGTCCCATCCCAGCAGAATTCGGCAGAACATGTATGGGGACAGCTGGCTGGTTGGTGAGTGGCATGGGTGGCAGGCATGACTATCCCCTCCCATGATGCACACCTCACAAGTGGCACATGCATGACTAACATCCTCCTGTCTTTTCCCTTCCAGGTGACTCTGCATATGCACTGGGACCCCATCTAATGACTCCTTTCCGGAACCCCCAAACCAGAGGAGAGAGAAGATACAATGAAGCACACATCAAAACTCGTGCAGTGGTGGAACAAACATTTGGGCTCCTGAAGTCCCGTTTCCGATGCCTGGATAAGTCTGGGGGGGCCTTATTGTATTCCCCTACCTTCGTGTGTCAGATCATTGGTGCATGTTGCATTCTGCACAACTTTGTCATGAGAAAAGGCCTGCAGATTGACATGCGTGATGACCTGACCCCCCAACCAGACCATCCCCCCCTGCCAGAGGAGAACCAGTCTGCTGATGGAAGAGCAGTCAGGAGGGTCCTCGCCGTAGGCATCTTTGGACACTAAACCAAAACATTGATCACACGGACAATGCATGCATGCACACCACTGATGTCCCTAGATCACACACACCACATCCACATCCACATCACATTGGATTAGCCCAAGTCCAGCATGTAGGACTTGGGAGCAGCAACGCCAGCGTCAAGGCCCCAATGATGTCGCTGTCACCTTTCACACGTCATTCATACAGCCGTGGGGATAACTTCTCCACCACGGCCGAGGGTGACACCCCTTACTGGCAGGAGTGCCACCCCCTCACATTCACACACCATTCACACTGCAACGTGTGCAGTATCAAAAAAAAAATATCTCATATGCAGAGCATAATCACAAATAAAATAACTCATAACCTGAGCATTAAGACTAAAATAAAAATCTCATAACCTGAGCATTAAGAAGAAATAAAATACAAAACTCATGTCCTGAGCATCAATCAAAAAAACAAAAAATAAATCATCTGGGATGTCGGGGGCTTCTTCTGGCGGCCCCTCTCTGGCTCCTCAGCTGCCTGGATGGAGTGGGTGGGGGTGGGGGGGCATCTGGAGGTGGCTGATCCCCGGGTGGGCCACTCCTGGCAGGTGTGGCCTGCCTGCCCTCCAAGGCCATGGCTATCCGGCCGAGGTAACTCCGGGTGACCTGGTAATGCTGGGCCCGCCGACTCTGCCTCCCCTGGTCCCGGATGGCAGCACTGTTTCCCTGGATGGCAGCAGTGTTTGCCTGGATGGCAGCAGTGAGGTGCCTTATGTCACCCTGCACCTCCCCCAGACTGGTCACCACTGCAGCGCAGTTGCAGCTGACATCCTGCACTGCAGAAGAAATCTGGGCCACGGAGCACAGGCTGTCAGCCACTCTGTCCAGGTGCCCAACTATGTCCCCCATTTGCTGGGTCTGCCTGGCGTGATCCCTCGCCACCTGATCCTGGACCAGATCAGAGCCCCCCCTGGTCTTACGGGTGGCCTTCCTGGGGCCAGTAGATGGTTGTCCCCGGGGGGATGGAGTCGCCCTTGAGGAGCTTCCAAGGATGGGGGAGGGTATTCCAGATGGCCCTGCAGAAGAGGAGGACTCGTCCAAAAATAAAATAAAATAAAATAATGTCCTGCTCTGCCCCAACAGGCTCCTCCACAACGACCTCTGCAGGTGAGGTGTGGGCACTCTCCTCCTCCACCTCGGTCTCTTCACCACCCAGGGGCACGGGCACTGGATGCCGTTGGGGGGTGGGGTGGACTGGCCGCTGACAGATGATGTCCCAGCTCCGTCATCTGTGGATGACACAAAGCAGACACATGTTGGTGGTCCCACACACTTGGCACATGTACCCCCCCCCCCACATGCAACACACCAAATAGGGGTTAACTTACCTGTCCTGGAGCCTTCCTCCATGGAGTCATATCCAGGGACCCCCTCCAACTGCTCCCTCTCCAGGCAGCGGGCGACCACCTCCTCCTCCGTGGTCAGGCTGACCGCACATGGGGGTCCACCACCCGTGTCACTCTAATGCCTCCTAATGGTGGCCACCTTGCCCCGAACCTTGCGCCGTAGATCGTTGATCTTCTTGGCAATATCGCCAGCAGTCCGGGTGGAGTACCCCAAAATATTAACCCTGGCAGCAATGCTTGCCAGGATGGCCTGCTTCCTCTCCCGGGTGGTCTTTCGGCTTTTCCTGCTATGGAGGACATCGTTGTGGGTCTCCATAGCCGAAATAACAATAGAGACCTCTTGAGGATTAAAATTGAGGTTCCTCCTCTCTTTGGGGGGAGCGGGAGCAACCATCTCTTTGCAAAAGTAACTTCCCTGGGGTGGGGGGAAACGGAAATACTTCTGCGCCGGAATGGCGCTTCCGCTGGCGCTTTTATACGCGCAACGGAACACATTGCGCTGACGTTTCCCGTGAAGTGGTGCCGACGGAAGTTGTGAGCATGCGCACAAGGGGGCGAGTGGAGCCTCACTCACTGCGCATGCTCCGTGGTTGATGCGCTGAACGTAAGCCTCTGCGCTGGGCTCCGCCCATCATTTACATATGATCACACCCACTTCCACTTGCGTAGGGTTACGCCAGCGCATTTTCGTTACTCCGGCGCAAGTTTAGGAGCAAGTGCTATGTGAATAACCGAAAGTGTCGGCGGAGTAACGTAAATGAGAAACGTTACTCCAAAGTAAAGAAGCGCCCATATACCTGAATCTGGCCCTTAGTGTTTGCAAAACACTTTCCAACAGGACAATGACCCTAAACAAACAGCCAGAGCTACAATAGAATGGTTTAGATCAGGGGTCAGGAACCTTTTTGGCTGAGAGAGCCAGGAACGCCACATATTTTAAAATGTAATTCCGTGAGAGCCATATAATATGTTTAAAACTAAATACAAGTAAATGTGTGCATTTTGTGTAAGACCAACACTTTTAAAGTACAATAAGTCTCTGAATTATTTTTAATAACGTAATATCCACATCTCCCCCACTGTAATATCCACATCTTCCCCACTGTAATGTCCACATCTCCCGACTGTAATATCCACCTCTCCCCCAATGTAATGTCCACATCTCCCCACTGTAATATCCACGTCATCTCCCCCACTGAATTATCCTCATCTCTCCCACTTTAATATCCACATCTCCCCCACTGTTTTATCCACATCTCCCCCACTGTAATATCCACATCTCCCCCACTGTAATATTCACATCTCCCCCACTTTAATAGCCACATCTCCCCCATTTTAATATCCACATATCCCCCACTTTAAAATCCACATCTCCCACCACTGTAATATCCACATCTCCCCCACTGTAATATCCACATCTCCCACCACTGTAATATCCACATCTCCCCCCACTGTAATATCCACATCTCTCAAACCACTGTAATATCCACATCTCCCCCACTGTAATATCCACATCTCCCCCACTGTAATGTCCACATCTTCCCCCACTGTAATATCCACATCTCCCCCACTGTAATATCCACATCTCCCCCACTGTAATATCTACATCTCCCCCACTGTAATATCCACATCTCCCCCACTGTAATGTCCACATCTCCCCCCACTGTAATGTCCACATCTCTCCCCACTGTAATATCCTCATCTCCTGCCCACGCATCCGCCCATTCTGGAATTCAGTCCTTTATTGGATGAAAGAGATCCAGGGTTTTGAAACCCCGAGTGATCCCAGGGTTGTGTTATTACACTGCACAAAGGAATCAGTCAGCTCATATAAAAAGTCAATGACACCACACCTGCTTAATGCGGCAAAATCCCTGATCCCTTTACTGTGGAAGCAACCCTCAATCCCCTCCTTACGTCAGTGGCTGGTTGCGGTGGATCGCACTTACTACTTAGAGGACCTCATGTTCTCTCTTCGGAACAAATCTGACCTCTCACGGAAAATATGGGCTGACTGGTTTATCTTTAAATATAGTTCTACCTATGCTGAACTCATGGCTTTGAATGTATAATGTCTTGCATTATGTTGTACAGCGATGGCATTTGCCATTTGTTATGTGTTATTGGTAACGGAGAGACCTCCCCTCCCCCCTCCCCCTCACTTCATAACCCGTCCTTTCTCCTGTCTCTTCTCTTCTTGTTTTTCTCTTCCTTTCCCTCTACCTCTGCTCCCCCCTTCTTTTTTGTGACATACGTCGTAGGAATTATTTGATACAGGAAGCTACAGCTTGTTATACTATGTAATAAGATATGTCGGTTTTATTTGATAATAGAGGTCGTAGCTTGTTTATCACTGCCCTCCTTATTGTCACCTGCACTTTGTTCTTGTCCATTTTTTTCTTTGTTGTTTTTGTTTTTGTTTTTGTCTTTATGAAAAACTTAATAAACACTTATTAAACAAAAAAATATCCACCTCTCCCAAACCACTGTAATATCCACATCTTCCCCCACTGTAATATCCACATCTCCCAAACCACTGTAATATCCACATCTCCCCCACTGTAATATCCACATCTCCCCCCACTGTAATATCCACATCTCCCAAACCACTGTAATATCCACATCTCCCCCACTGTAATATCCACATCTCCCCCACTGTAATATCCACATCTCCCCCCACTGTAATATCCACATCTCCCAAACCACTGTAATATCCACATCTCCCAAACCACTGTAATATCCACATCTCCCAAACCACTGTAATATCCACATCTCCCCCACTGTAATATTCACATCTCCTAAACCACTGTAATATCCACATCTCCCCCACTGTAATATCCACATCTCCCCCACTGTAATATCCACATCTCCCCCCACTGTAATATCCACATCTCCCAAACCACTGTAATATCCTCATCTTCCCTCACTGTAATATCCACATCTTCCCCCACTGTAATATCCACATCTCCCCCACTGTAATATCCACATCTCCCCCACTGTAATATCCACATCTCCCCCACTGTAATATCCACATCTCCCCCCACTGTAATATCCACATCTCCCAAACCACTGTAATGTCCACATCTCCCCCCACTGTAATATCCACATCTCCCCCACTGTAATATCCACTTCTCCCGCACTGTAATGTCCACATCTCCCCCCACTGTAATGTCCACATCTCTCCCCACTGTAATATCCACATCTCCCCACTGTAATATCCACATCTTCCCCCACTGTAATATCCATGTCTCCCCCATTGTAATATGCACATCTCCCCACTGTAATATCCACATCTTCCCCCACTGTAATATCCACATTTCCCCCACTGTAATATCCACATCTCCCCCACTCTCTCTGCTTGCTTACCACTACACAAGCAAGCAGATCCCCGTGCAGTTGAGGCGGGTGATGATGACATCAGCGTGCCGCCCACCTAGGCCGCCGCCGGGTGTACCAAGATGGCCGCTACTCCGGAGCTAGGCCAAAGTCACGGCTGTTCCTATGGGCTCAATCCGCAGATCAGCACACCACGCGATCCGCGGATTGAGAGGCGAGAGCCAGATGCAGCCATCAAAAGAGCCACATCTGGCTCGCGAGCCATAGTTTCCCAACCTGTGGTTTAGATCAAAGCATATTCATGTGTTTGAATGGCCCAGTCAAAGTCCAGACCTAAATCCTATTGAGTATTTGTGGCAAGACTTGAACATTTCTGTTCACAGACGCTCTCCATCCATTGTGACAGAGCTTGAGCTATTTTGCAAAGAAGAATGGGCAAAATGTTGTCTTTCTAGATGTGCAAAGCTGGTAGACATAACCAAAAAGACTTGCAGCTGTATTTGCAGTAAAAGTTGGTTCTACAAAGTATTGACCATTTATCATTTTTCTTCCACTTCACAATTACGTGCCACTTTGTGTTGGTCTATCACATAAAATCCCAATAAAATACATTTATGTTTTTTGGTTGTAACATGACAAAATTTGAAAAATTTCAAGGGGTATGAATACTTTCAAGGTACTGTAGATAGATAGATAGAATATACAGGACACTCTATGTAGAAAGAAATTTTCATGTAACTTTTTTTATGTTGTGGTATTACGTTGGTGATATAATTATTGACTGTGCATTAGTCTCCAGCCCCTGCGCTGTACATTATTATAGGCAAGTATGCCTCTGATAGAAGAAACACATCTGGAATACACACGCCATCTCAATAATTACAGGGAGAATCGTCAGTGTTTCTTACATTCCCCCCACACTGAACACAGTGAAAAGAGAAGCTGTTTAATTACAGATATAATGAGTGGGTTGCCGGACAGTAAATTGTTGTCGCGTTGCACAAGCTGAATCATTTGTGAATCAATCCATCGCCCCAGGGCTCCACAGTCAGACAATACTTTACCCTTCTCATTTGCTAAATGTTTGATGATGAGTTTTTTTTCCTCAGGCCATACTAATACTTCATTCCAAAATTAAAAATCTAGAATATTCTGCCCTAACGTTATTGCTTCTCATGCACCAGGAATGAGATCATGAAATAGACCTGTCAATAACTTCATAAGCCTACATTGATACATTTCTGACATGTTAAAATGTATGCCAACAGTATAATTTTTCAGAAAAGCTCCATCTATTATCATGAAAACCTGTTCTTGAGCTCCTGTTAGTAAAGCCTGGTACATGCAGGCAGTTTCTTTTTTTTCATTCTGCCCAATGGGCTATGAGATGTTAGTACAGCAATCTCCACACTGAACTATTGTGTTCTGACAGGGGGACTGCGCTAATCAGCTGCTGTTTTTCCAGCATGCTCGTTCGACAGAAGCCTTTGGCCAGCTTCTGTCAGACAGGCCGCATGTAGGCCCACGTGTACCAGGCTTTATTCTGCCTAGACTGAGATGATGTTATCCGCTTGCCGACCGAATACTGTATATATACAGCGGCAAGGTGGTTCTCAGGGCCGCCATCAGGGGGGTACAGGCATTACACCTGTAAGGGGCCCGGGGGTCCCCAGGGGCCCGGATGGGAACCACACTTTTTTTTTTTTTTTAGGGGTCCGAAGGTCCCCAGGGGCCCGGAGGCCACCAAGGGCCCCAGATGGCAAGCCCTTTTTTTAATAAAAAAAATATATTTTTTTTATAAAAAAATATTTTTTTTTAATATATTTTTTATTTTTTATTAAAGGGCCAATTTTTTTCTTTTTTTTTAGAGGTCCGGAGGTCCCCAGGGGCCCGGAGGCCACCCTTTTTTTTCTTTTTTTTTATAAAAAAATATATTTTTTTATAAAAAAATATATTTTTTTAATATATTTTTATTTTATTTTTTATTAAAGGGCCAATTTTTTTCTTTTATTTTTTTTTAAGAGGTTCGGAGGTCCACAGGGGCCCGGAGGCCCCCAGGGCACTGGATGGCAAGCCCTTTTTTTAATAAAAAAAATATATTTTTTTTATAAAAAAATATTTTTTTTTAATATATTTTTTATTTTTTATTAAAGGGCCAATTTTTTTTCTTTTTTTTTAGAGGTCCGGAGGTCCCCAGGGGCCCGGAGGCCACCCTTTTTTTTCTTTTTTTTTATAAAAAAATATATTTTTTTTTATAAAAAAATATATTTTTTTAATATATTTTTATTTTATTTTTTATTAAAGGGCCAATTTTTTTCTTTTATTTTTTTTTTAAGAGGTTCGGAGGTCCACAGGGGCCCGGAGGCCCCCAGGGCACTGGATGGCAAGCCCTTTTTTTAATAAAAAAAATATATTTTTTTTATAAAAAAAGATATTTTTTAAATATATTTTTTATTTTTTATTAAAGGGCCAATTTTTTTCTTTTTTTTTTAGAGGTCCGGAGGTCCCCAGGGGCCCGGAGGCCACCAGGGCCCCAGATGGCAAGTCCTTTTTTTCTTTTTTTTTATAAAAAAATATATTTTTTTATAAAAATATATTTTTTTTTATAAAAAAATATATTTTTTTAATATATATATATTTTTTT
The DNA here is from genome assembly GCA_029574335.1 of Rana kukunoris. NCBI lineage: Eukaryota > Metazoa > Chordata > Amphibia > Anura > Ranidae > Rana > Rana kukunoris. The sequence continues at coordinate 423,109,670 of CM056051.1, read as the reverse complement.
TTTTTATTAAAGGGCCAATTTTTTTCTTTTTTTTTTTTTTTAGAGGTTCGGAGGTCCACAGGGGCCCGGAGGCCCCCAGGGCACTGGATGGCAACCCCCCTTTTTTTATTTATTTTCTATAAAAAAAATATATTTTTTAATATATTTTTATTTTATTTTTTATTAAAGGGCCATTTTTTTAGGGGTCTAGGGGCCCGTAGGCCACCAGGGCCCCAGATGGCAACCCCCTCATTTTTATTTTATTTTTTATAAAAAAATATATTGTTTTAATATATTTTTCTTTTATTTTTTATTAAAGGGCCAATTTTTTTTCTTTTATTTTTTTTTTTAGAGGTCCACAGGGACCTGGAGATCCCCAGGGCCCCAGATGACAACCCCCCTTTTTTATAAAAAAAATATATAATTTTTATATATTTTTTTATTTCTTTTATTTTTATATATATATATATATATATATATATATATATATATATATATATATATATATATATATATATATATATATATTATTAAAGGGCCCAGAGGTCCCCAGGGCCCCCGGATGACAATCCTCCTTTTTTATATATTTTTTTTTCTTTTTTATATTATATTTTTTTTTTTTTAAATATATAGATGTATTTTTATTAAAGGGCCCAGAGGTCCCCAGGGCCCTGGAAGGCAACCCCCCTTGGTTTTTTTTATTTTTATTTATATAAATGTTTATTTCTTTTTTTTTAAAGGGCCCAGAGGTTTCTTTTTATTAAAGGGCCCAGAGGACCCGAATGGAAAGCCCCTTTTTTTGTAATTTCCTTTTATAAAAAAAAAAAAAATAAGGTCCCCGGGGCCCCAGTTGGCAACCACCCTTTAAAAAAAAAAAATATATATATATATATATATATATATATTCTCTCTTTTTATTAAAGGGCATAGAGGTCCCCAAGGCCCCGAATGGCTACCCCCTTTTTTATATTTATTCTTTATTTCTTCAGGGCCCCCCCGCTTCTCAACTCGCACCCCAGCAGCCCCCCCCCGCTTCTCAATTCCATGCGGCAGCACCCCCCCCCCCCCCGGTTCTCTGCTCCAGGGGGCCCATGGCTGAAGCTGTGTAAGGGGCCCCAAAATTCCTGATGGCGGCCCTGGTGGTTCTCCTGCACTAGGTACATGATCCTGCACTTCTGGGTTTGGGGTGCATGCCGCCCACCGGCTTGCTCCCGCTGTGATTAGACACAGCGGGAACTGATCATCAGAGACGCAGACTCAATGACCGCTGGCACCCGCCGATGCTTCGGTACACAGGCAGAATGCCTGTCTGCTTATGTAAACAAGGCAGATCATGGTTCTGTTGCTACAGAACACTTGGATCCTGTGTATCTGCTAAGCAGGGGCACCGATTCATGCCTTCTCCTAGTACAAGCCTCTCCCCCACAGTGGTAAAGCACTGGTCAGGCACACATTTAACCCTTTAATCACCCCTGATGTTAACCCCCTGTTAATGTCATTAGTACAGTGACAGTGTATATGTGTAGATTCACAGCACAGCTCTGCATGTTTTTTCTTTCTCTGCCCATGTGGAGGGGGTGTGTGCCTTTCCTCAAATCAGCTTTCACGCAGTGTATGCCCAGACTCCCCTCCCACTGCTGAATAAGGAATAAAAAATTCTAACACAATGTTCACTTTCTAAAGCATATAAAAAGCTGAAAACAGCAGATATGCATGTAAATTTTATGTAGGGAGATTTATTTAATCCCTGTGTATCATCTGAAGCTGTTCACTTTACTGGGTATATGTGAGAGTTTACATCCACTTTAATCTAGACACATAGGTAGATTGGATGACAGTTCAGTATACCATTTTACCAGCATTACATTGCAATTTGTAGTTATACTAGATTACCATTAGGTGTCAGTACAAAGGCATTATACGTTACATAACCAAATACAATGCAAGGTGATGGATGCACGTTAAGTGTTCCAGGACAATGCTTATTATATATTCATGATCATTGCTCTCTACTCATTGCATGCACCTGGCCCCTGCACTCTGCCTTACACACTCCTGCACTATATACATTTCATTTTTCTCACCAAAGCATTAATTGTTTAAACAGTTGCTTGTTGCTAAGCAGTACCTGACTTTTTTTTATTGAAGCTAGGCTTAGACAAAGTGTTCGTTCTCTGTCTGTTTCCCATGTGCACAAAATCATATGTAATGGCAGTGTTTTAAAGAGAAGTTCTGTTGTTAAAAACAAAAACAATTATACTCACCTAGGTGGATGCGACATTGGCCCCCTCCGGCTCTAAGACAGAGAACTGAGCAATCAAAGACCACTAATTGTATAGGGTGACCAGACATCCGTTTCAGGGGACAGTCCCTGGATTGAGAACACTGTCCCCAGACCAAGTCTGTCCCCTGTTTTGTCCCCGGATTGGATTTGAACAGGGGTTGGTGTAGCTGGCCAGCCAGAACCTGTCCTAGGTAGCTAATATAACCTATATATATATATATATATATATATATATATATATATATATATATACAGCTAGGCCTGCTAAGAACCTAATGTAGAGCACATGCTTAAATGTAAGAGACCAAAGCAAAGTTATTCACAGTTTAATTCATACCAGAAAGCATAGAGTTAAGCTTTTGTGACTCATCACAGGCCTTGGCCCAATCACAGCCAATCTCACATTGAGCAGAGTCTTGACCAGTCACAGCCAGCTTTGCATCCACTCTGTCTGGGAAGTTCCTAGTGCTGTACATGTGCTCTGCTAGATTGTTCCACAGAGACAGAAGTAGACATACAGAGCAGGTCTTATGGAAGCCAGGGGCAACATTAGGTATTTATACAGTTATATATATGTTCTTGTTGTAAATAGTGTGATTAGAACTGTATACTGATTTAGCTGTGTGTTCACTTGTAGTTCCACCAAACCTGAATCACTCATCATACCATACCTTCAAACCAAACTAAGCTAACCCTGCAAACCACAGTTATACCTTTCAGAGAAATCAGAGAATGCTTTAATAACTTACAGAGAGAGAGAGAGAGAGAGAGAGAGAGAGAGAGAGAGAGAGAGAGAGTAAATACTGAAGAAAGAACTATATCCACCATCTTATGTTAAATGACAAGATTGAATATTTGAAGCACCATTTTCTGTTTTGTACATGGACTGTCTGCTGCAAAGCAGCAGTATCTTATATGAAGAAAGGTGAAGTTATTAAAGAAGTTATTTTAAGCATTTGGTGTGCTCTTTACACCTACTGCTTCCATAGAACAGCAATAGAGGAATTTCAGAGTAATAGACAGTCTTGTTGGACTGAAAAGTCACAGATATCACAATTCTTCTAATGCCACAGCGCATGAGGCACTTCATAGTGCTGCGCCTGCCACAGTTGGAGCAATTTCAAAAACAGTCAGTGCAAAATAAAAAAATGCAATTCTGAATTACACCCCCCCCCCCGCGCGCTCTGCCACTCCTACTATCTTAGGGGGGGGTCTATTTTTTTCCATTATCTGTGTCCCTTTCTCATGATCATGTGCTGGTTGGAGCGGAGGGAATATTTCTTTATTTTCGGGTGCACATTCAGCTCCGCTCGCTTCCGCTTCTGCCTTGGCCAGCCGCCTGCCTGCTTATCTCCTTGGCTTCCCTGGTGGAGTGATATTCCTCCGTACCCCACCCAGTAATAGCCGGGGCCCGGAGAGTAAGACTTGACAGGCTGTGAGGCAGGCGGTGGCGAGCAGAGAGTCGCTGATTGCCGCCATTACTAATATAAAAAAAATTATGTCCCCGGATTTCATTTTTAAAATCTGGTCACCTTATAATTGTACAGTTCTTTGTTTTCAGTGAGCAGAGAGCTGGTGACTGTCTTTGCTCTGCCTTTTCAGTGCTCACTGGTGCGCTGAGCTGTGGTGAGGGTGGGAGCAGTCGGCTCAGTCTCCCAGCGGGGCACGCTGAGAGGATGAGCTAGATGCCTGTTAGCCATCTGGGTGGATCCCAACATTAAAGTTGGTATCGATCCAAAGTTTGGACTGACTGAGTGACGTCAGTAAACAGCAGACTTTAGCCCGTAGTCGTCTGAAAACAGGTCATAGTAGTGCAGAATGAAGTGCATTCCCATGAGCCCAAGGAGAAGTAGGGTCAAAAGACCTTTGGCCCTACTTTTCCCTTAATTTCTACTTTTTTTATTATTATTATTATTATTATTATTATATGATTGTACTGATTAGTGTTGCTCACGAATATTCGAATTGCGAATATTCGGCTCGAATATTGCATATTCGAGAAATCGCGCAATATCTCGAATATTGTGCCGAATATTCGCAATGTCGAATATTCGGATTTTTCTCAAATTTTTTTTAACACAGATCACATGCTAGTGATCTCCATCGACGTGTAAAAGCAATGGTGGTATGATTAGAGGGACCCTGGGCCGAGTAGCGCATGTGATCCTTTTATGCTGCCGAATATTCGCAATGCGAATATTCGGCAATAGCAATATCGCGCGATTTTTTTCCCCGCCCCTTCATTCACATCACAGCCAATCAGAGTTCCATTTCCACAGGTGTCAGAGGTTAGCAACCTCCACATCAACCAATAGGAAGCTGCCTCACGACCATTATATAAACTAAGTGCCAGCATGTGCTCATTGCAGATTCACAAGGTGGATATAGAGGGAGAAGTGTTTCTGTGCTCTGTGTTATATTGCATCAGCATTGCAGTGCCTTTCAGTTCTGTGCTCCTGTTCAGTGTTCAGTTCATTTGAGTATTAGCAGCTGCTAGTGCTTATATTTCTAAACTGCTTTTTTAAAAGCAAGAAGAGACCAAACAGCTTTTTTTTAAAGCTACTATTTGTGTGTTTGTGTTCCAGTTTCATTTAGTGTTAGATAGATAGGTTTGAGTGTACTTGTACACCTCTGTAAGCTAGCTAGCTTAGTTTAGTGTGTTTATTTAGTTAGATAGTTATCTGTTTTATAAAAAAAAAAAAAAAAAAAAAAGTTATTTTTAGTTTATTCAGATCTCTGGCTCTGCTGTGTTAGCAGAGTCACTGTTCTATCTATATTAGTTTCTTTATTGCTCTTATTCGTTGCCCAGTCAGTTTTTGTCTGTTGTCTGTCAGTCAGTTAGTTAGTTTAAAAAAAAAAAAAAATTTAAAAAAATTTACCTTTCGTTTAATTGTTGTTTAGTGGCATAGCTACTAGTTGTTTGTCTGCGCGCCTGTTTTTTCTATTATCACATTTACCCCCCCCCCCAATAAAGTTTACCCACCCCCCCATATCAGCATGAGCAGCATCCGTGGTCGTGGCAGCAGGGGTAGGGGAGTTACTCCCAGTGCTGGGTCGCTGCCAGCACGGGGTACCTCTCGCGCCCCTACTACTGGTAGAGGATCGGGTGGAAGGGGAGTCCGCCTCATCCGGGAGTTTTTTACTTCGGGCAGCCGCCCGATATTGCCTTCACAGGCTCCAGCAGTGGTGGAGTACATGGGGCACAGCAGTGCCACTCAGTCATCACCAAGTAGCACCACCACCATCAGTACACCGGTGCCTTTAGTACCCAGCCCCAGCGAGTCCAGCCTCATGCTGTTTGATGGTGAAAGTGACATGGATATCTTGGGGGAGGCCCTCGATCATGCAGACATTGATTTATGTGCTGATGGTCAGGACCTTTTTGAAGGGTTAATGGAGGAGGAGGAGGATGGGGTACTGGCTGTCAGTAGCCCAGAGACCTCCCTTCATGGTGGTGCTGGTGGTTTTCTGCAGGAAACACCAGCACCTAGTCAGACCCATGCGTCTGTGAGGGACATCGGAGCCAGGCTAGCGGCTCCATGTCAGATGTCTCCTTCAGACCACCACATGTCAGCCCTGGGTCTGACATATCTGGGGGCGAAGAGGAGGGTGACCCAACATGGGTGCCACCTGCCTCGTCGGTTCACAGCATCAGTGACGACGAGGAAGGTAGGCACCCTGGGGAAACGGTGCGCCAGGTCACCAGGGAGACCAACGTCAGGGTCTCCACTGGTGATGGCAGCAGGAGGTGTCAGCAGCAGCAGCAGCAGCAGCAGCAGCAGCAGGCAGCTCCACCTGTGCGCACCGAGTCCCAGCAGGTGGAAGTCAGCGTCACCCCATCTGACAGGAGGGCGACGCTGAAGTCACCTCTCTGGGCCTACTTCACCTTGGTAGCAGATAACCCGACAGTAGCCATCTGCCAGCTCTGTCGTGCCAAGGTGAAGAGAGGGAAGTGTTTGGCTCGGGTGGGTACCACGGCACTCAACCAGCACCTGCGGATTAATCACTGGCAGGAGCATGACCAGATGAAGCGTGCTGGTGGTAGCAGCGCCACCACCACAAGTGTGCAGGGTACAGCAGCCCCTGCCACAGCTTCATCGGCTACCAGCAGGTCATGCCCCCCCGCTCCCTCTAGTAGAGGTACTGCTACCGACAGCCAGACCTCCACATCATCACCCTCCTCTTCGGTGTCCCGCACTGCCGTCCGGCGCCAGGCGTCTCTTTCTGACGCCTTTGAACGCAACACTCCCTTCCCCCCTTCAGACCGACGTGTGCGTTCCCTCAATGGGCTCCTGGCAAGGGTTATTGCCCAACATCTGCTTCCCTTTAACATAGTGGACTGCAACCCCTTCAGGCAGATGTTGGAGCAGGCCCAACCCCAATGGCGTGTCCCCAGCCGCCATTTCTTTGCCAGGACTGGTGTCCCTGCCCTACACCAGCACATTGTGCAGAATGTAACCCTGTCGCTGGATCATGCTGTCAGCAACAGGGTGCATCTGACAATGGATGGCTGGACCAGCAGGCATGGGCAGGGGCGCTACATAAGCTTCACGGCCCATTGGGTTTCCCTCCGAGGCGCCGGGGAGGGATTGGCGGCATCTGATTTTGTGGTGCCGCCCCGGGGTGTCCAGGGGAGAAGTGCTGGTCTCCCTCAAGCCACTGTCTCCGCAGCTGCTGAGCCTCCCAGCAAGCGCCCCCGTAGCTATTCAAGTGTGGGGCACGTGCGCTGTCAGGCCGTGCTCCAGCTTGTTAGTTTAGGGGAACGGAGACACACTGGACGAGAAGTGCTGAGCGCACTTCAGGCTCAGGTCCAGAAGTGGCTGACACCCCGAAGGCTCCAAGCAGGTCTGGTTGTCTGTGACAATGGCAGCAACCTCCTCTCCGCCCTCCAGGCTGGCAGTCTGACACACGTGCCCTGTCTGGCACATGTCCTCAACCTAGTGGTGCAGAAGTTCCTGCGCACCTATCCCGGGTTGAGTGACATAGTGCTAAGGGTACGCAGGATTGCCAGCCACTTCAGGCGCTCCCCAACCGCTACCGCGTCCCTGTCAAAGTTGCAGCGGGACAACAGCCTGCCCCTTCACAGGCTGATTGTGGACAGTGTGACGCGGTGGAACTCCAGCCTCTACATGCTGGAGAGGTTGTGGGAGCAGCGAAGGGCGGTGAAGGAGTACCTGCTGGAGCAAGGCACTGGCGGGCCATCACAACACACACTCCCGTACATCACCAGTCTGGAGTGGGGGCAGATACACCAGGTCTGCCATGTGTTGGCCCCTTTTGAGCAGGCGACCAAGATGGTGAGCAGGGAGCATGTCGGCCTCAACGACGTGCTCCCTATAGTGTTCCTGCTGGACAGGGCACTAGATCGCCTGCTCGGAGCTGGGGAGAGTGCCTTGGTGGAGCAGGAGGAGGCAACACTGCTCCACCAAGACCAGGCCCAGGACGAGGAGGAGGAGGAGGATCATGATGATGATCAGGAGGTGACTGGTGGCGTCCTGGAGTCAGGGCCTGGTCAGGAGGGAGAGCCGGTGTTGGGGGCACCGATAGTCCGGGGGTTTGGCATGACTGACCGCGAACAGCAGCGCCTCCATGACGAGGAAGCGGACGTCATGGACCCAGGCAGCCATGAGGAGTCACAGCGGGCTGTGCTCTTCCCCATGGCTGCCCACATGCTGAGATGCCTCAGGAGGGACCCCCGGGTTAAAGCCATCAAGGAGAGGGACGAGTTTTGGCTGGCCACCCTTGTAGATCCCAGATTTAAGGGGAAACTGGAGCAGTTCCTCCCAGCCAGACGGAGGCAGCCCCGGATGGAGGAACTGCAGGCATGCCTAGTCAGCCGTTTGGAGCAGGCAAGTCCCCGGCCTCCAGTTGTCCCCCCTCATCTCACCCAGCAGGTGGCTGCACCCAGCAGCAACATCAGCAGCCGAGCAGGGGACCTAATGGGTGAGATGAGGATGTTCATGCAAACTGAGCGACCCAGTACCAGCAGCAGCAGCAGCAGCAGCAGCCATCACCACCAGCGGCTGGCCCACATGGTGGCAGACTACATGGGGTCCGTCAGTGCTTCTGACAGTATGAGCACCGACGACCCCATGGAGTACTGGGTTGCCAGATTGGACACCTGCCGCGAGCTCGCTCAGTATGCGCTGGAGTTATTGTCTTGCCCCCCCTCCAGCGTACTATCTGAGCGGACATTCAGCGCGGCAGGTGGGGTGGTCACGGACAAGAGGACCCGTCTGTCCACAGACTCCGTGGACAGACTCACATTCATCAAAATGAATGAGTCCTGGATCGGCGGTGACTTTCTGGCACCCGCCGTCGCTTCAGGGCGCTGAATGGTCCCTTGTCAGTTACCAATACCTCTCCTATCTCTTTATACCAGGGGTGTCAAACTCAATTTCATCGTGGTCCGCATCAGCATTATGGTTGCCCTCAAAAGGGCCGGTTATATCTGTAATATTATATGTCCAGCGCATCCCCTCCCCTTACATTCGATGTCAAAGGCCACCCCACCATCCTACCCCACCATCAGAAGTGGAGTTCCCCCTCTCCCTTACATCACAGTGCATCTCCCTTTCCTTATGCTGCTGCTGGGAAGAAGGTGGATATTTTTTTGTTTTTTTGAAAAGCCTGTGGCGTGCAAAACACAACCCAAAAACTCCACCCGGTGCCACAGCTACTTAAGGCCTGTGTCATTCTGCTTTTCAAATGTAATCACCATGCTAATGCAATTTCAAGCTTTTGTAATTTTGGCACTATATGGGCTCCTACTGCTAATGCCAAAAGGCTGAGTGATTATGTACCGATATATTACTCATACTGGTGCTGTTACCTTTTGTCTGTGAGATTTGCCACTTTCTTACTACTGCTGGTGCTGCTGCCACCTCTTCCACGACCACGAGTGAAAAAAACACTTAATTGTGTACTGGTACTACTATGCTGCTGCTTCTGCCAGTGCTCAGATACTTATGTGACAAGTTCTTTGGCACTATATGCTACAATTATCAACGCTGCTGCTATCCTGCTGCCACCTCTTCCACGACCACGAGTGAAAAAAACACTTTATTGTGTACTGGTACTACTACACTGCTGCTGCTGCCAGTGCTCACTTACCTATGTGACAAGTTCTTTGGCACTATATGCTACAATTATCAACGCTGCTGCTATCCTGCTGCCACCTCTTCCACGACCACGAGTGAAAAAAACACTTAATTGTGTACTGGTACGACTATGCTGCTGCTTCTGCCAGTGCTCAGATACTTATGTGTCAAGTTCTTTGGCACTATATGCTACAATTATCAATGCTGCTGCTCCTATGCTGCTGCCACCTCTTCCACGACCACGAGTGAAAGAAACACTTAGTTGTGTACTGGTACTACTATGCTGCTGCTTCTGCCAGTGCTCAGATACTTATGTGTCAAGTTCTTTGGCACTATATGCTACAATTATCAATGCTGCTGCTCCTATGCTGCTGCCACCTCTTCCACGACCACGAGTGAAAAAAACACTTAGTTGTGTACTGGTACTACTACACTGCTGCTGCTGCCAGTGCTCACTTACCTATGTGACAAGTTCTTTGGCACTATATGCTACAATTATCAACGCTGCTGCTATCCTGCTGCCACCTCTTCCACGACCACGAGTGAAAAAAACACTTAATTGTGTACTGGTACTACTACACTGCTGCTGCTGCCAGTGCTCATATACTTATGTGTCAAGTTCTTTGGCACTATATGCTACAATTATCAATGCTGCTGCTCCTATGCTGCTGCCACCTCTTCCACGACCACGAGTGAAAAAAAACACTTAGTTGTGTATTGGTACTACTACACTGCTGCTGCTGCCAGTGCTCACTTACCTATGTGACAAGTTCTTTGGCACTATATGCTACAATTATCAACGCTGCTGCTATCCTGCTGCCACCTCTTCCACGACCACGAGTGAAAAAAACACTTATTGTGTACTGGTACTACTATGCTGCTGCTTCTGCCAGTGCTCAGATACTTATGTGTGAAGTTCTTTGGCACTATATGCTACAATTATCAATGCTGCTGCTCCTATGCTGCTGCCACCTCTTCCACGACCACGAGTGAAAAAAACACTTAGTTGTGTACTGGTACTACTATGCTGCTGCTGCTGCTAGTGCTCACTTACCTATGTGACAAGTTCTTTGGCACTATATGCTACAATTACAATGCTGCTGCTGTGCTGCTGCCACCTCTTCCACAAGTGATACAACACTTTATTGTGTACTGTTAATACTATACTGCTGCTGCCAGTGCTCAGATACCTATGTGACAAGTTCTTTGGCACTATATGCTACAATTACCAATGCTGCTGCTGTGCTGCTGCCACCTCTTCCACAAGGGATAAAACACTTTATTGTGTACTGTTACTACTAGACTGCTGCTGCCAGTGCTCAGATACCTATGTGACAAGTTCTTTGACACTATATGCTACAATTTCAAATGCTGCTGCTGTGCTGCTGCCACCTCTTCCACAAGTGATACAACACTTTATTGTGTACTGTTACTACTATACTGCTGCTGCCAGTGCTCAGATACCTATGTGACAAGTTCTTTGACACTATATGCTACAATTTCAAATGCTGCTGCTGTGCTGCTGCCACCTCTTCCACAAGTGATACAACACTTTATTGTGTACTGTTACTACTATACTGCTGCTGCCAGTGCTCAGATACCTATGTGACAAGTTCTTTGGCACTATATGCTGCAATTACCAATGCTGCTGCTGTGCTGCTGCCACCTCTTCCACAAGTGATACAACACTTTATTGTGTACTGTTAATACTATACTGCTGCTGCCAGTGCTCAGATACCTATGTGACAAGTTCTTTGGCACTATATGCTACAATTACCAATGCTGCTGCTGTGCTGCTGCCACCTCTTCCACAAGTGATACAACACTTTATTGTGTACTGTTACTACTATACTGCTGCTGCCAGTGCTCAGATACCTATGTGACAAGTTCTTTGGCACTATATGCTACAATTACCAATGCTGCTGCTGTGCTGCTGCCACCTCTTCCACAAGTGATAAAACACTTTATTGTGTACTGTTACTACTATACTGCTGCTGCCAGTGCTCAGATACCTATGTGACAAGTTCTTTGGCACTATATGCTACAATTACCAATGCTGCTGCTGTGCTGCTGCCACCTCTTCCACAAGGGATAAAACACTTTATTGTGTACTGTTACTACTAGACTGCTGCTGCCAGTGCTCAGATACCTATGTGACAAGTTCTTTGACACTATATGCTACAATTTCAAATGCTGCTGCTGTGCTGCTGCCACCTCTTCCACAAGTGATACAACACTTTATTGTGTACTGTTACTACTATACTGCTGCTGCCCAGTGCTCAGATACCTATGTGACAAGTTCTTTGACACTATATGCTACAATTTTCAAATGCTGCTGCTGTGCTGCTGCCACCTACTCTCCACAAGTGATACAACACTTTAATTGTGTACTGTTACTACTATACTGCTGCTGCCAGTGCTCAGATACCTATGTGACAAGTTTCTTTGACACTATTATGCTACAATTTCAAATGCTGCTGCTGTGCTGCTGCCACCTCTTCCACAAGTGATACAACACTTTATTGTGTACTGTTACTACTATACTGCTGCTGCCAGTGCTCAGATACCTATGTGACAAGTTCTTGGCACTATATGCTGCAATTACCAATGCTGCTGCTGTGCTGCTGCCACCTCTTCCACAAGTGATAAAAACACTTTATTGTGTACTGTTACTACTACTATACTGCTGCTGCCAGTGCTCAGATACCTATGTGACAAGTTCTTTGGCACTATATGCTACAATTTACCAATGCTGCTGCTGTGCTGCTGCCACCTCTTTCCACAAGTGATACAACACTTTATTGGGTACTGTTTACTACTATACTGCTGCTGCCAGTGCTCAGATACCTATGTGACAAGTTCTTTGGCACTATATGCTGCAATTACCACTACTGCTGCTGTGTCAAGTCTTGCCCAAGTGTTTAGATGCTGTCTAGTACTATTACCACTACTGCTTGTAAATGTTGTGTGTGTGATAATTACTTTATATTTGAATACTACTCTGCTGCTGCCTTCATGCTGAGTAATGCTTCATGACCTCTCTGTCACAGCGGATCCACAAACAGCATCCGCTAAAAGCTACCAGACCGGATCGTAACAAACAGCAAGTGTGACTAAAATGACTGAACGTTATGTTAAAACCCTGGTTTGTGGCCTTTTTACTGCAACTTTTAGCCTATCTGCAAGAGCAAATCAGCACTCTCTTTCTCTTTCTCTCGCTCTCTCTCTATATCTATATCTATATATATATATATATATATATATTTATAATATATATATATATATATATGTATATATGTATTTATATTGTAGCTTTTGTTATAGTAATTTTCTCAACAGTTTAGTTTTGTGTTAGTAGTGTCTGTGTCCGTGTATTTTGTTTTTTATTAGATTTGTGTTTAAATAAAATAATAGTATGAAATGTTTTTAGGTTATTATGAAGTTAGATGTGTTTGATGTTGATGTGTTAGATGTGAAGTTAGATGTGTTGAAAGACCTAAGAATCTCAATAAGAAAGGAAACATTTGAAAAGAATAAACAGGTTTAATAACCAAAAATATAAATATTTATACATGGATTTTTTCAAGCGCTTGTAAATCTCAGCCAGCTCCTTGAAATTTTTTCTCTGCTGTTGTAACAGCTGTTCATTCTCGAGGTCCAATTTTTTTATTTTGCGCCGATTGGACAGGACTTTTTTGATTGGTCCTCTCCATGACATAGGATTTCTCCTGAATCTCTTTCAAAACTGTTAGGATATAAGAAAAAAAAAATTTAGGATTAAATACTGTACTTTTTTTATATCTACATCTTATTGTTGAAATGTCATTAATCGTTGTGCACATATTTTACCCTCCTGACTGATGGTACATCACAGGCGCTGTGTCATCCTCCTCCTGCTGCCTCTCTCTGCATCATGGCATTCACCAGGAGGTTGGGTGGGGGGAAGTTGCAGCTCCTCAGGAGCTGGGGGTGGTAAGTCGGAGGGCCCTGGCTGCTCCTTATCCCTCTCCTCCTCTGCATCCTCCTCTTCATCCTCCTCTTCTTCCTCCTCCTCCTCTGCGGCCTGTCGCCTTGTGCGCTGGGGCGCACAGATGGTAGAGGAGATCCTATAATAACACAATGTTTATATATGTAAAAATGATTTCTAATAACATATGCACATTCTGTGTACTCTGCTGTATTGTATATGAATACACATTTATTTATATAGACAGTTAACCAATGGGATAATGTTATACTAAAGGGTCTTGCTGGCACTACAGGGGACTGAGTGTGAGCTGGGCTGCCACCATGGTAAAATTAGCTGTTTGTGTTTCCTTTGTATTATTCTGAAGATCTCATGTTAAAAAAGGGCCTGATGGAGTACACGTGATTACTATGATAACCCCACGCCTAGCACAGGAATTTAGTGGTAATTGAGTTATAAAATACCACCCTTTCCCCTTGAAACCCACCACACCACCACTTTAATTCCATGGTTTAACTTGATGGAATAATGTCTTTTTTCAACAGTACTATGAATACCTTCGTGGTGATATATGTTACCACAACATGGCGTCTGGGTTAACAACATCTGCCCTAAGGTTAATTACATATCACCTTACATGACTGTCACCAATAACTTACCTGGATGAAATTCATCGCGGATCTGTGTGACCCGGTCCATGTGGCGCCTCTTCAAGTCTGACCATTTTTTGAGAATGGCCATGTGGTCATGTGACCCGCCATGAAACTCATGTAATTCCTCCAATACGGACTGGACGATTTTTTGTTTATCCTGCTGGCACCTCATTAGGTCGTAACCATGTTGCAGGAACCTCTGCAAGATGAAGAACAAAGTATATTATAATACTTTTGTTTAAACCCTTATGGATATATGACGTAAATGTATGGTATTCAATAATTGGAAGCATTCTCGCCTTATTAATCACTGACAGTGGTAACATGACAGATTTTATATGTTGCCATTTTGGTCACCAGCTTTTTGGAATAAATATAGCAGCCATTATCATTTGCATAATTATGTATATATGAGTAACATCACAGGATAGACGTATAGGGGAGAAATGAGTTGCTATTCATCTGACCACTATAATAATTTTTTGAGCCTTACACTGGCCCTGTACAATAGATTATTTTTTTTAATCCCTATCTTTACATATGAAAAATAATATGTTTGTTTCTTTTCACTTTTTGATGAAAAGGGAGAACTCTGTGGACTCTGATGTAAAAGGGAGAACTCTGTGGACTCTGATGTAAAGGGAAAACTCTGTGGACTCTGATGTTAAGGTAGAACTCTGTGGACTGTGATGTTAAGGGAGAACTCTGTGGACTCTGATGTTAAGGAGAACTCTGTGGACTCTAATGTAAAAGGGGAACTCAGTGGACTCTAATTTAAAAGGGGAACTCTGTGGACTCTAATGTTAAGGGAGAACTCTGTGGACTCTAATGTAAAAGGGGAACTCTGTGGACTCTAATGTAAAAGGGGAACTCTGTGGACTCTAATGTAAAAGGTAGAACTCTGTGGACTCTAATGTAAAAGGTAGAAACTCTGTGGACTCTGATGTAAAGGAGAACTGTGTGGACTCTGATGTAAAGGGAGAACTCTGTGGACACTGATGTAAAGGGAGAACTCTGTGGACACTGATGTAAAGGGAGAACTCTGTGGACTCTGTTGTAAAGGGAGAACTCTGTGGACTCTGATGTAAAGGGAGAACTCTGTGGACTCTGATGTAAAGGGAGAACTCTGTGGACACTGATCTAAAAGGGGAAGTCTGTGGATCCTGATGTAAAAGGGGAAGTCTGTGGACTCTGATGTAAAGGGAGAACTCTGTGGACTCTGATGTAAAGGGAGAACTCTGTGGACTCTGATGTAAAGGGAGAACTCTGTGGACTCTGATGTAAAGGGAGAACTCTGTGGACACTGATGTAAAGGGAGAACTCTGTGAACTGTAATGTAAAGGGAGAACTCTGTGGACTCTGATGTAAAAGGGGAAGTCTGTGGACTCTGATGTAAAAGGGGAAGTCTGTGGACTCTGATGTAAAGAGGAACTTTTATGATTAATTTCATATGGTTAGAAATGTTATTTAATAGCGACATCTATGCAAACTAAGACAAAAAATTGCTGTGCGACGCTGAAGTGTTCGGGTTTGAAATGAACAAAAGGTGGCAACCCTGGGCATGCTGGGAGTTGTAGTTTTGCAACCGCTGGAAACACACTGTTTGGGAAATACTAATATCTGATCTTGCATCCTAACTTTTTAACTAGTCTAAAATGCAGTTAAAGATAATGAAATAACAAGTGGTGAAATTACTTACAGTAATCAGCAGTTTTTCCTCACTGGATGAAAAGTTACTCCCCACCATCTTCGCTTCGCAGGGCAGCAGTAGATTCGCAGGGCAGCACTAAATAGCAATCCGAATATACACTGGCAAAGAATCCAGGAAATGATCGCCGTTTTCGCGACCGCGTGTTGTCCGCGGCGCATGCGCGGTCGAGAATTTCGCAATAAATTTCGCATTTGCGAAATTTCACGTTAGCGAAATTTCGCAATTTTTTTTTTGGATGAAATATCACGAATATTCGAAATTTACGAATATTTCTCGAATATTCTCCTATATATTCGCGAAATATTGCGAAAGCGAATATGGCGTATTCTGCTCAACACTAGTACTGATGTTTATATGTGTCTGTGAGACTCTTAGGCCTCGTACACACGAGGCAATCTATTTGTTCAAATCGGTCGGACCGACCGATTTGAACAAATCTGTTTGTTAGGATTTTGGTTTGCTCGCGTGTACACACGAGCAAACCAAAATCCCCGCCAGCAGACGGCGCGCTGACGTGTCGATGACGTGGCGGTGACGTTGATGCCGCCACGTCACCGCACCAGGAAGTAAAACACTTCCGCGCATGCGCCGAATCCATTCTGCGGCGGTGCGAGACGACATGTCTGCTGGTAAGTGTACTAACCAGCAGACATGTCGGGCTGACGGATTCCCACCCGATAGATTTCAAAGCATGCTTTGAAATCTGTCGGGTGGCCAAATCCGTCGGCTCGGCCGTACACACGATCGAATCTGTCTGCTGGGACAGTCTAGCAGACCGTTTCCAGCAGACAGATTTGATCGTGTGTACGAGGCCTTACTCGTGGCACAGCAATCAAATCACATTTTTCAGGGATCACCTAAATGTGGACACAGTAGGAGATAGTCGGACAGGGTTAGGGAGTTCCACAGGATGGAAGAGGCTGTGGAGAAGTCCTGGAGATGAACATGGGAGGAGCAGACAAGGGAACTAGAAAGCAGGAGGTCTTGGGAGGAGCAGAGATGGCGGTTTGGGTGAAATTGGAAATAGATTTGTATGTTGTTAGTAATATATTTTTTATTTTATTTGTTGGGCAATAGTAAGCCAGTGAAGGGATTGGCAGAGAGTGGTGGTGGACACTGAGTGGTTGGTAAGGTGGATAAGTCTGTCAGCAGCATTCATGACAGATTAAAGAGGGGATAGCCTGCGAAAAAAGGTTGGCCTAGAAGGAGGGAGTTACAATAGTCAAGGTGACAGAGAACAAGGCAGTAAATTATTATGGTTTCAACGGTTAAAAAGGAGTGCATTATAGAGATGTTACGGAGTTGAAATCTACCATGCCCCTTAAAGAGGAAGTAAACCCTGATGTGTTTTACTTCCTCTTTATTTCACTGCAAAGGTAAAGCATTATAGGCTACTTTGCATTGCATAGTATTATTTTATTTTTTTATTATACAGGATTTATATAGCGGCAACAGTTTACACAGCGCTTTACAATATAAAAGGGAGACAATATAGTTAGAATTTAATAAAATACAAGAGGATTAAGAAGGCCCTGCTGAAAGGAGCTTACAATCTAATAAGGTGGGGCAGGTGGTACAAAAGGTTGTAACTGTGGGGAATGAGCTGATGGAAG
Source organism: Rana kukunoris (assembly GCA_029574335.1). Lineage (NCBI taxonomy): Eukaryota > Metazoa > Chordata > Amphibia > Anura > Ranidae > Rana > Rana kukunoris. The sequence goes on along the minus strand of CM056051.1, from coordinate 423,092,363 downwards.
TGGTAAAAGATTAGTTGGTGACGTGATAAGCTTGAACTTCCCTGAAGAGATGAGTTTTCAGGGATCACCTGAAGGTAGCAAGAGTAGGGGATAACCGGCAGGTTGAGGTAGCGAGTTCCAAAGGATGGGAGAGGCTCTGGAGAAATCCTGGAGATGAGCATGAGAGGAAGAGACGAGAGAGCTTGACAGTAGGAGGTCTTGAGAAGAGCGGAGAGGATGGTTTGGGATTTGTTTGGGGACAAGATTGGTGGTGTAGCTCGGGGCAGAGTTGTGGATGGTTTTGTAAGTTCTGGTTAGTATTTTTGAATTTAATTCGCTGGGTAATTGGGAGCTAGTGTAGGGATTGGAGGGGGTTGTGTGACTGGAGAAACACAGATCTGTCTTCCTGCTTAACAAAGACAGATCTTAGTGTCATCCCCCAACAGAAGGGAGATCTGCCTTGTTTACTTCAGCAGGTCCCCATTCTGTCTCTGTAGGGAATGATCGCGGGCGGCCAGCGGACATCACGTCCGCCCAACCTGCTGATTGGCACCCCCATTAAAGCTAGTGCACGTATCGCTGTGCCAGTACGGGTGATTTGCGCAGCTGAGCAATCTTGCCACAGTACATCTGCGGCGGTTGGTTGGCAAGTGGTTCGAAAATGCAGATTGTGTTACAAATCTTTCTTCCTGTTTCAGCAGTGGATGTGGAGTCTGGACTTACACTGTGTGTGAGCTGATTGGAGGAAAGGCACACCCCTCGTCCCATTTAGGTGGAGGAATGAAGAAATTTGCAGAGCTTTGCTGTGAATAGACACATTCTCTGCTTATCTATCTCTAAGCTCCCTTCCCGACACACATTTTCAGCTGCTTTTATCTTATGTTTTGGAGAACTTGTCAGAAGTTATCATGTTAATAACAGAGGAATCGAGCAGCAGAAAGACACAGGACTTAAAGCTTTGTAGCGAGATAAGTAAACACTACAGATATATGTGCCCAGATAAGATTTCATGAGTGGGTTTACATCCACTTTAAGCTAAAAATATGCACAAAATGGGGAGTATTGCCTCAAGTATATTGAGTAGAATAAATAAAAATAGTACCTTTTCATCCCAGGTATAGTAGAAAAGGGGGGCGAATGGGGGCGAAGGACTAGTGGCTGAGGTTAGACCTAGGGCTACCCATTCAATGGTTTGGAAGGGACTATCTCGGTACTGATGAGAATTCATAGAAACAAAATTAATATAAAAGAATTTTATTGATGTATAAAAATTGCAAAGAACAAACAATTGTACAAATCATGATTGGTCAACGTCGACTAGTTTCGCGGACTTGCCGCTTCGTCAGGACAGCCAATCTACAGAGTAATGCAATAAAAGTATGTAATAAATACCAGCGATACAGTATATATAAAAAAGACATTGATAAAAAAAACATTGATAAGAAAGCTCACCAATTGAGTCAATTGAAATTATGCGGAAGCCAGGCGGCCCAAGGGTACTCCCTTCACGGCGAACAAGGGGATGGTTGGTCGTGAAGAAATCTGAGTATACACGTTGTAAAAGGTGTATAGTATATATATCAGTATAAAGATCAATATTTATATTGATTACCATGAAGTAGGTGGGGTGGGGGTGGGGAAGGTGTGTGGGGGGGGGGAGGAGGGGCCTGAGAAGGGGGGGGGAAAGGGGGGGAGGGGGGAACGGGGGAAGGAGCTGGGATGGAAAGAAAAGGGGGGGGGGGAAGGAGGGGAAAAAGAAAAGGAAATTAAAGCTAGGTGATGGGGTAAGAGGGGATGGGGAGAGAGTGGGAACTTACCATAGGAAAACTTAGTGGGAGGTACAGCCGGTTCAAGATGGAGTGGAAGGGACCTGATAATATTACAAACAGATCGGGCCGGAGGCATGGACAAGGCAGCAAAGTGGGGCGATGCCAGGGTCCCAGGTTTGAGTGGAATGTCCAGTGAAATGTCATTAAGGAGGGTATCCATATGGGTGACAATTGCATGGTAATGCATGAACTGGAGAATAGCGTGAGCTGCGTCCAGGGAGGGCTCCATAGTGCTAGCAGCCATGTCCAGGGACTGTAAAAGCCCTGCCGTCGGGGCGTAGATAGAAAAAACACACGCTGCTTATCTAAGGGCCAGTCGGCCATTAAATAAGCACATCCCAACTTGGAGACGCCATGGACGCCGCCGGACGGCAGCGCCATGACGTCACCAAGTCAGTCTCTCCGTACAACGCAAAGTGCATGATGTGCGCAGCTATGCGTGTACGCTCAAATACAGCCAAGGGGCGGGGAGCCCCGAGCCGAGAGAGAGCAAGAGGGGGTGGGGCAATGCTAAACCCCCGCCAGGAGAGACACAAGTCCGCCGTGAATGGGGGATGTAGGCAGCCGTGACCGCATCAATTAGACTCAAGGGGTGATTCAATACAAGGGGATTGATAAAGTTATTTGTAATAATAATAATGGAGAGATTGTAATGGTAATGCGTGGGGGTGTACGTCCCACAAATTAGACTGCTCATGGTGGTGTCCTAGAATATTGTCGTCTTACTGATTTTGGCAGGGCAATGCAGGCAGGAATAAGGAATTCTACACAGTAGGGTAGAAAGTTAAACATATAAGATGACACATATAAATGGTGGTGACAAAGAGGAGCATAAATGAAAAGACGTGAGAATAATAAATAATAAATAATAATAAAGGTGCTACAGTATATTGTAGCCAAAGGATAAGGAAAAATAAATAAATAAATAAGGAAAGAAAAACAAAACAGTATAAAAATGTGAGGAAGTAATATGAAATGAAGACATTGATGGAACCCAAGATGAAAATATGGGGGTTTATATGTAAAGTAGTACTGCCTGCAATATAATAGAAGAAAGGAATGACATAATTTAAATAAATAGCTGGAATAGACATGATATGTGTATGGACAAAGTTATCGGTGCAGGTGTAACCCAATAAAGTTGAAATTGCTAAGGCAATAGGGAATAGAGGAAAAATCTAAAGTTACTGGAGCCAGAGGTGTAAACACACATACTGGTTCCTTGACGGTGGGGGGATAGCCCCTCCGCAATCGTACATAGACCTTTGGTAAAGGTCAATGATGATTATTAGATATACCCACCCTAAAGAAAGAGTTCAAACCATTCATGGGGTACATATAGTGAACATGCATTATAACGTATCAATTGTTTTAGTCAATCACAAAGCATATATTAAATTAATACATTACATGAGACCGATAAGGTCTGATCATTCAATACCGAGAATGTCTGTAACGAAATCGATCATGAAGACAATATCAAGAAAAGGATCACCAGGCGGGCTAGAATATAATTAATATTAAGTAGAGTATTTACCAGTTAGAGGCACTCAGGGAAAGAGAGAAACGGGTGTGTTATCCACCCAATGATATGCACAAAATGGGGAGTATTGCCTCAAGTATATTGAGTAGAATAAATAAAAATAGTACCTTTTCATCCCAGGTATAGTAGAAAAGGGGGGGGGCGAATGGGGGGCGAAGGACTAGTGTGCTGAGGTTAGACCTAGGGCTACCCATTCAATGGTTTGGAAGGGACTATCTCGGTACTGATGAGAATTCATAGAAACAAAATTAATATAAAAGAATTTTATTGATGTATAAAAAATTGCAAAGAACAAACAATTGTACAAATCATGATTGGTCAACGTCGACTAGTTTTCGCGGACTTGCCGGCTTCGTCAGGACAAGCCAATCTACAGAGTAATGCAATAAAAGTATGTAATAAATACCAGCGATACAGTAGTATATAAAAAAGACATTGATAAAAAAGACATTGATAAGGAAAGCTCACCAATTGAGTCAATTGAAATTATGCGGAAGCCAGGCGGCCCAAGGGTACTCCCTTCACGGCGAACAAGGGGATGGTTGGTCGTGAAGAAATCTGAGTATACACGTTGTAAAAAGGTGTATAGTATATATATCAGTAGTATAAAGAATCAATATTTATATTGATTTACCATGAAGTAGGTGGGGGTGGGGGTGGGGGGGAAGGTGTGTGGGGGTGGGGGGGGAGGAGGGGGCCTGAGAAGGGGGGGGGAAGGGGGGGGGGGTTTGGGGGGGGGGGAAAGGGGGGGGGAAAGGAAGCTGGGATGGAAAGAAAGACGGGGGGAGGGGAAGGGGGGGGGAGGGGAGAGGGGGGGGGGAAAAGGGAGAAAAGAAAAGAAATTTAAAGCTAGGTGATGGGGTAAGAGGGGGATGGGGAGAATAGAGTGGGAACTATACCAATAGGAAAACTTAGTGGGGAGGTACAGCCGGTTCAAGATGGAGTGGAAGGGAAGGGACCTGATAATATTACAAACAGATCCGGGCCGGCCGGAGGCATGGACAAGGCAGCAAAGTGGGGGGGCGATGCCAAGGGTCCCAGGTTTGAGTGGAATGTCCAGTGAAAATGTCATTAAGGAGGGGTAATCCATATGGGTGACAATTGCATGGTAATGCATGAACTGGAGAATAGCGTGAGCTCTTGCTTCTCGTGCCTCCAGCTCGGCTCTTGTGCAGGCGCAGGTCGGGCATAAGTGCTAGCTAGCCACTGGTCCCAGGGACTGTAAAAGCCCTGCCGTCGGGGCGTAGATAGAAAAAAACACACGCTGCTTATCTAAGGGCCAGTCGGCCATTAAATAAGCACATCCCAACTTGGAGACGCCATGGACGCCGTCCAGGACGGCAGCGCCACCATGACGTCACCAAGTCAGTCTCTCCGTACAACGCAAAGTGCATGATGTGCGCAGCTATGCGTGTACGCTCAAATACAGCCAAGGGGCGGGGAGAAGCCCCGAGCTGAGAGAGAGCAAGAGGAGGCGGGGGCAATGCTAAACCCCCGCCAGGAGAGACACAAGTCCGCCGTGTGAAATGGGGGATGTAGGCCAGCCGTGACCGCATCAATTAGACTCAAGGGGGGTGATTCAATACAAGGGGATTGATAAAGTTATTTGTAATAATAATAATGGAGAGAGAGATTGTAATGGTAATGCTGGGGTGTACGTCCCACAAATTAGACTGCTCATGGTGGTGTCCCTAGAATATTGTCGTCTTACTGATTTTGGCAGGGCAATGCAGGCAGGAATAAGGAATTCTACACAGTAGGGTAGAAAGAAAGTTAAACATATAGAAGACACATATAAATGGTGGTGACAAAGAGGAGCATAAATGAAAAAGACGTGAGGAATAATAAATAATATAATAATAATAAAGGTGGTACAGTATATTGTAGCAAAGGATAAGGAAAAATAAATAAATAAAATAAGGAAAAGAAAAACAAAACAGTATAAAAAATGTGAGGAAGTAGTATAATGGAAATGATGACATTGATGGAACCAAGATGAAAATATGGGTCGGTTGGACGGTATATGTAAAGTAGTACTGCCTGCAATTATAATAGAAGAAAGGAATGACATAATTTAAATAAATAGCTGAATAGACATGATATGTGTATGGACAAAGTTATCGGTGCAGGTGTAACCCAATAAAGTTGAAATTGCTAAGGCAATAGGGAATAGAGGAAAAATCTAAAGTTACTGGAGCCAGAGGTGTAAACACACATACTGGTTCCTTGACGGTGGGGGGATAGCCCCTCCGCAATCGTACATAGACCTTTGGTAAGGTCAATGATGATTATTAGATATACCCACCCTAAAGAAAGAGTTCAAACCATTCATGGGGTACATATAGTGAACATGCATTATAACGTATCAATTGTTTTAGTCAATCACAAAGCATATATTAAATTAATACATTACATGAGGACCGATAAGGTCTGATCATTCAATACCGAGAATGTCTGTAACGAAATCGATCATGAAGACAAATCAAGAAAAGGATCACCAGGCGGGCTAGAATATAATTAATATTAAGTAGAGTATTTACCAGTTAGAGGCACTCAGGGAAGAGAGAAACGGGTGTGTTATCCACCCAATGATATGCACAAAATGGGGAGTATTGCCTCAAGTATATTGAGTAGAATAAATAAAAATAGTACCTTTTCATCCCAGGTATAGTAGAAAAGGGGGGAATGGGGGCGAAGGACTAGTGGCTGAGGTTAGACCTAGGGGCTACCCATTCAATGGTTTGGAAGGGACTATCTCGGTACTGATGAGAATTCATAGAAACAAAATTAATATAAAAGAATTTTATTGATGTATAAAAATTGCAAAGAACAAACAATTGTACAAATCATGATTGGTCAACGTCGACTAGTTTCGCGGACTTGCCGCTTCGTCAGGACAGCCAATCTACAGAGTAATGCAATAAAAGTATGTAATAAATACCAGCGATACAGTATATATAAAAAAGACATTGATAAAAAAGACATTGATAAGAAAGCTCACCAATTGAGTCAATTGAAATTATGCGGAAGCCAGGCGGCCCAAGGGTACTCCCTTCACGGCGAACAAGGGGATGGTTGGTCGTGAAGAAATCTGAGTATACACGTTGTAAAAGGTGTATAGTATATATATCAGTATAAAGATCAATATTTATATTGATTACCATGAAGTAGGTGGGGTGGGGGTGGGGAAGGTGGGGGTGGGGGGGTGGGGAAGAAGGTGTGTGGGGGGGGGAGGAAGGAGGGGAAGGAGCCTGGGAGAAGGGGGGGGAAAAGGGGGGGGAGGGGGGAAGGGGGGAAGGGAAGGGCTGGGATGAAAGGGAAATAGGAGGGGGGGAGGGGAAGGAAAAGGGGAGAAAAGAAAAGGAAATTAAAGCTAGGTGATGGGGTAAGAGGGGATGAGGGAGAGGTGGGAACTTACCATAGGAAAACTTAGTGGGAGGTACAGCCGGTTCAAGATGGAGTGGAAGGGACCTGATAATATTACAAACAGATCGGGCCGGAGGCATGGACAAGGCAGCAAAGTGGGGCGATGCCAGGGTCCCAGGTTTGAGTGGAATGTCCAGTGAAATGTCATTAAGGAGGGTATCCATATGGGTGACAATTGCATGGTAATGCATGAACTGGAGAATAGCGTGAGCTGCGTCCAGGGAGGGCTCCATAGTGCTAGCAGCCATGTCCAGGGACTGTAAAAGCCCTGCCGTCGGGGCGTAGATAGAAAAAACACACGCTGCTTATCTAAGGGCCAGTCGGCCATTAAATAAGCACATCCCAACTTGGAGACGCCATGGACGCCGCCGGACGGCAGCGCCATGACGTCACCAAGTCAGTCTCTCCGTACAACGCAAAGTGCATGATGTGGGCAGCTATGCGTGTACGCTCAAATACAGCCAAGGGGCGGGGAGCCCCGAGCCGAGAGAGAGCAAGAGGGGGCGGGGCAATGCTAAACCCCCGCAAGGAGAGACACAAGTCCGCCGTGAATGGGGGATGTAGGCAGCCGTGACCGCATCAATTAGACTCAAGGGGTGATTCAATACAAGGGGATTGATAAAGTTATTTGTAATAATAATAATGGAGAGATTGTAATGGTAATGCGTGGGGGTGTACGTCCCACAAATTAGACTGCTCATGGTGGTGTCCTAGAATATTGTCGTCTAAGGCCCCTTTCACATTGAGGCGTTTTTCATGCGGTACAGCGCTAAAAATAGCGCTGCTATACCGCATGAAAAATCATGCCCTGTAGTGTTCAATGTGAAAGCCCGAAGGCTTTCACACTGAAGCGGTGCGCTAGCAGGAACGCTCCAAAAGTCCTGCTAGCCGCATCTTTACCGCGGTATAGGAGCGTGTGTTGTTCACCGCTCCTATAGCGCGCCTTCCCATTGGAATCAATGGGAAACCGCGGGGTAATAGCGCGGTGATACGCCCCGCAATCGCGGCGGTATTAACCCTTTTTCGGCCCGCTAGCGGGGGTTAAAACCTCACCGCTAGCGCCCGCCGTCCCGCGAATATCGCGGTAAACACGACGGTATAGCGGCGCTACAAATAGCGCGGCTATACCGTCACCGCGGCTCCACGCCTCAATGTGAAAGGGGCCTTACTGATTTTGGCAGGGCAATGCAGGCAGGAATAAGGAATTCTACACAGTAGGGTAGAAAGTTAAACATATAAGATGTTATATGTTTAACTTTCTACCCTACTGTGTAGAATTCCTTATTCCTGCCTGCATTGCCCTGCCAAAATCAGTAAGACGACAATATTCTAGGACACCACCATGAGCAGTCTAATTTGTGGGACGTACACCCCCACGCATTACCATTACAATCTCTCCATTATTATTATTACAAATAACTTTATCAATCCCCTTGTATTGGAATCACCCCTTGAGTCTAATTGATGCGGGTCACGGCTGCCCTACATCCCCCATTCACGGCGGACTTGTGTCTCTCCTGGCGGGGGTTTAGCATTGCCCCGCCCCCTCTTGCTCTCTCTCGGCTCGGGGCTCCCCGCCCCTTGGCTGTATTTGAGCGTACACGCATAGCTGCGCAACATCATGCACTTTGCGTTGTACGGGAGAGACTGACTTGGTGACGTCATGGCGCTGCCGTCCGGCGGCGTCCATGGCGTCTCCAAGTTGGGGATGTGCTTATTTAATGGCCGACTGGCCCTTAGATAAGCAGCGTGTGTTGTTTTTTCTATCTACGCCCCGACGGCAGGGCTTTTACAGTCCCTGGACATGGGCTGCTAGCACTATGGAGCCCTCCCTGGACGCAGCTCACGCTATTCTCCAGTTCATGCATTACCATGCAATTGTCACCCATATGGATACCCTCCTTAATGACATTTCACTGGACATTCCACTCAAACCTGGGACCCTGGCATCGCCCCACTTTGCTGCCTTGTCCATGCCTCCGGCGCCCCGATCTGTTTGTAATATTATCAGGTCCCTTCCACATCCATCTTGAACCGGCTGTACCTCCCACTAAGTTTTTCCTATGGTAAGTTCCCACTCTCTCCCCATCCCCTCTTACCCCATCACCTAGCTTTAATTTCCTTTTCTCTTTTCCCCTCCTTTCCCCCCCCCCTCTTTTCTTTCCATCCCAGCTCCTTCCCCCCTTTCCCACCCCCCCCCCCCACCCCCGCCCCCCCCCCCCCCTTTCCCCCCCCCTTCTCAGGCCCCCTCCTCCCCCCCCCCCCCACACACCTTTCCCACCCCACCCCCACCTACTTCATGGTAATCAATATAAAATATTGATCTTTATACTGATATATATACTATAACACCTTTTACAACGTGTATACTCAGATTTTCTTCACGACCAACCATCCCCTTGTTCGCCGTGAAGGGAGTACCCTTGGGCCGCCTGGCTTCCGCATAATTTCAATTGACTCAATTGGTGAGCTTTCTTATCAATGTTTTTTTTATCAATGTCTTTTTTATATATACTGTATCGCTGGTATTTATTACATACTTTTATTGCATTACTCTGTAGATTGGCTGTCCTGACGAAGCGGCAAGTCCGCGAAACTAGTCGACGTTGACCAATCATGATTTGTACAATTGTTTGTTCTTTGCAATTTTTATACATCAATAAAATTATTTTATATTAATTTTGTTTCTATGAATTCTCATCAGTACCGAGATAGTCCCTTCCAAACCATTGAATGGGTAGCCCTAGGTCTAACCTCAGCCACTAGTCCTTCGCTCCCATTCGCCCCCCTTTTCTACTTTTTTAAGCTAAAAATAGTTCTTAATGACATTGGCTGTATGTTTGGGTCGTTGTCCTGCTGCAGAATAAATTTAGGGCCAATCACACGCCTCCCTGATGGAATCTCCACCATGTTTCACTGTTGCCAGCAGACACTCATTATTGTACCGCTCTACAGCTCTTGACAAACAAATTGCCTTCTACTACAGCCAAATATTTAACATTTTGACTCATTAGTTCAGAGCACCTTCTGCCATTTTGTCGCACCCCAATTCTTACACTTTTGTGCATAGTTGAGTCACTTTGGCTTGTATCCACATCAGAAAGATGGCTTTTTTTGTTGAAATTCTTCCATGAAGACCACTTCTGCCCAGCCTTACCTAGATAGAAGATGGGTGTAGCTGTCCAACTGGTTTTCGCCACTTCTATGCTGATGGCATTGCTGGACATTGTCTGATGTCGAAAATAATTAATCAAGATGTGTCTTTCATCTGCTGCATTATGTTTCCTTGGCCGACTACTGCGTCTATTGTCCTCAACATTGGCTGTGCTTCTTTAAGGGCCGGTTCAACCTGCTGTGTGGTGCAAAATCGCATGTAATTCACACCGCACTTCAGTTCACAGCAATCACATGCAATGCTTTTTTTAACCATACAGATAGTATGGCTGAAATTGCATTGCATTCGGACAAAACTCGCACAGGACCCTTTTTTGGTCTGCACCAGAATCGGATTGCATGGATGTTCACACCTATGCGATCTGATTCATGTCCGAACTGACAGTTCACAGTGCGATATGCGAGCTGAAATGGGAGTGTCATTAACAATGTTTTGACACTCCCCAGCAGTTCACATATGGCAGTGTGAACTGCAATGCGAGTCGGGTGCAATGCAGAAAACCGCAGTGGATTTGCAGGGTTCCCGCATTGCACTAGTGTGAACCCAGCCTTAAAGGGGTTGTTAAGGTAAAAGTTTTTTCACCTTAATGCATTCTATCCATTAAGGTGAAAAAACTCCTGTTATACTTACCTGACCCCTCGAAAGTCCCGCGCTCGGCCCCCGACATCCGCTTCGCCGCTCAGCATGGCCGTTGTTTAGCTAGAGCGGATGGATTAAAAGCGCAGCCATTGGCTGGCGCTGCTGTCAATCACACCCAATGACGTGGCGGGGCCGAGTGATACAGTGAGCGGCTATGGCCGCTTGCTGTATCACGGGAGCATGCCCGCAAGGACTCCACACAATGTGAGGAAGCTTGCATGAATGTGTGGAGTCCTTGCGGGGAGGACCAGAGACAGCCGCCAAGGGACCCCAGAAGACGTGGATCGGGGCCACTCTGCAAAACAAGCTGCATAGTGGAGGTAAGTATAACATGTTTGTTATTTTAAAAAAAATAATAATTCTTTACAACCCCTTTAACGAGTTTGAACAACACTTTAACCACTTCAGCTGCAGACAGAATTACCACATTCATGGCCAGGGCATTTTTCTGTGGCTGTTTAATCATATTTTATTGACTTAAAGATGTGAGTACAGACAGATAACACTTGAAGATTAGATAGTATTATAAAATCTCAGTGTAGTATTCAGTCATAAAAATGCAAATGAGATCAAAAGAACAGAAACTTGAAAAAGGCACAAAGCACCATCTTGGAGTCGAACTGGGTTGCATTGAAAAGGTAAGGCTTCAAAGCGTGAGCAAATATTTGAAGTTTCATAGAAAGTGTGTATCTTGAAGGGAGCGTTAGCATATAGATCACATCAGAGATGTGTTTGCATAGTGAATGGATGGGGACAAAATAGAGAGTAAAGAGAATAGAAAGAGCATAAAGGAGCGGGAGAGGATAAAGCAGATAGGTGGCAGATTCTCCATCATGACAGGATAGAGATGGGTTCTGGATCACTGTTAGCCCATCAATAGAAACTCAGATGAGTAGCGGAACATTGTCCATGTGGTCCAGGTATGAGAAAACTGTTCATCCTTTCCTGCCTCCTCCACCAACAAATGTTCTAGGTCTCCTATGGAGTGTATCTCAGTGGCCCATTCCCAAGGGAAGGCATAGTGATACATTTTCAATAACAGGGATGGATCGCCCTAGCAGTGGCCAAAAAATTATGAAGAACGTCTCTTTTCATGGATTTAAAGGATACAGGGATCATAGACAAGAGGGCTATCTTGGGGGAGGCTAGAATAGAGGTTGCCAGTATAAGTCAAAGATTTGTTTCCAAAATCTCCTGACGGGGGGGGGGGGTGGGCAATCCCACCAGATATGAAGTGTGGTGCCTTTGGAGGAATGGCAGCTACCTATACCACTTTGTCTGGCTAGGGAAAGTTTATGGGTCAAGATAAAACATTTTTGCCAGTTGAAAAGAGAAATAGTGTGATGGAGCTCTATTGCCCAAACTTATGTATACGGTGGGGGATCAGGGGAAGAGGCGTTCAGAAGTAAAGAGTACAATTGGGAGATTACGTGCTTTAGGGGAGGGACGTCCTGCAAGAGCATAGATTCAAATTTCATCGGACGGACTTTTTCCATCGGAAATTCCGACCGTGTGTATGCCCCATCAGATTATTTTTATCATAAATTCTGATTAATTTAGTCGGAGTTTAGATACAGAACATGATCTCTTTTACTCCGATGGAATTCCCGACAAAGGTCCGACTGTGTGTACGGGGCTTGACAGAGAAGGAATAGGGCGTATATATGATAAGGCCTGCTGCCTCTGTAACCACTGTGTTAGATTGTGTAAGGGTAGAGTTTGCTATTATGCCATCGTTAAGAATGGGTCAGCCTGAAGAACCTAGGCAACTCTCTTATGTTCTCATCAGTGTCAAGTCCCAAACCTTGCTACATGTAGTGCTGCTACCAGGACATTTTCTGCTATTTAGCACTGCGCTACTTTAACTGGCAATGGCCCAACACAATACCCAAATTACATTTATCAATTTTTTTACCACACAAATGGAGCTTTCTTTTGCTGGTATTTGATCACCACTGTTTTTTTTTTTTTATTATTATTATATAAATAAAAAAAGACCAAACATTTTGAAAAACATTTAATTTTACACGTTGTCATCAGTGCAGCATCATGAAATGATTGGTGACGCTGTGATCAGGTATACTGACTGATGACAATATGTAAAAAAAATTAGTAGCGCACTGTCACCACAGTTACACTGTACAACTCTGGGGGTGATCAAGGATTTGTTTTCACTGGTATTGCTTATACAGTAAAGTTTATTGAATTAGCAATAGTTTTAGCTGTCATAATTGGGTTAACAATTCATGAACAGCTTGCTTTTGGTTGTGACCTGTGATTGGCTACAACTAATCAAATGGTATCCATTTTAGCCAGGTACCATGTGATTGCTGTGGGACAATCACAAACAACAACAGTAAGCAAAGTGTTTAGGAATTGAAAGCCTTGTGACATGTTGTTTACATTGTTATCATGTGATCGATATGACCAATCACATGATACCCAGTTAGGCTCCATTCACATCTAGGCGTTTTGTCGCCTTACGCCCGACGCTGAAGCAGCCCTAGATACGCTGGAGGGGCGAATTAACATTGTCGGCTATGGAGATGGTTCACATCTCCACGCGGAACGCCCAAACGCCCATACGCCTGAAGCTCAAACAAGTCCTGGACCCTTTTTTCAGGCGTATCAGGCGTACGGGCATAGCCGGCAATGTTAATTCACCTCTTCTGCAAAAAATCAATAGGCGTTTTGTCGCCGCAAATCACGGGGACAAAACGCCTATTGATTTGTCGCCGCAATACGCCGCTACAGTGTACGCCTAGATGTGAATGGAGCCTTACCGATTATCAGTAACTGTAATCCACTGGGTCCTCTGGACACAGCGGTTACAGAAGGGGCACGCTGCATGCTCCTACTCTGGAGCTGGCACAATGATGTACGTACATATACGTGATTGTGCCTGCACATGCTGCCCTGTCACAGTATATTTACTGTGGCTGGTCGGCAAGTGGTTAAAACACTAGTCTGCTTTGAAATCTTTGCCTGGAAGAGATTTTGCTGATGCAGTATAAATACATTGTTTCTTGTTGCTGTGCTCTGTCTTGCCATGGTGTATGACCTGTGACATGAAACTGACTTTTACAACCTCACCCTAGTAGCAAGTCTAACAAACCACAGTTGTATTTACTTGGTTATCAACTTTATTGAGTAATAATACATTGAATTTACCCTTTGCTAACTGTTTTGTTCTTGTTTCAAAATAGCACTGTTATTGGGTGCCATTTTTTCACTGTGTTTGCTTGATTCTTTTGCTCAACCTGGTGTGTCAAAGGGGATGAGGCCCTTGAGCAGATTGAAGCAAATAACAGAGGACAAGTCTTAACCAGCAGCTCCTTTAGGGGTAGTTCTACATTTAATATAAATTCTAAGAGACATACAGATATTAAAGTTCTTAGAGAAGGTTTCAGCTGAAAAAAAATACAATATCAAACCAATATAAGCATGTAGCTATGTTGACACACTGTACTACTTACCCTGTTCATGATCAGTTATGTTTACGCGCTAATGTTTATACGCGCATTGATGTGAAGCGGCTGCGACCGCGTTTATTGATCTAAGAATGACTTACTGTTATGTTCTATTGATTGTAATGTATTCATTATCTTCAATAAACTTTTGAAAAAATAAATAAAAAATAAGCATGTAGCGCCCCCTTACTTTCAGTACGGGTACTACGCTAAAGTTAGTGGGTGAATGGGAGAGTTATTTTGCTCCCATTCATAATTTGTTAAATTGCAGGCTGCTGCTATTTCAGAACTGTCCTATAGGTCAATCTGCGATCCAGGGGTGCGATCCCACCCTTGGGCGACAGTTGGCGCTAGAGGGGTTCTGACAGAGCTGCTTTTCCCCAGCAGCCAGTGAGAGGAGTTTTCCCTCACTGGGCATGCTGGGGAGGGGTATATCTGTGGCAGACGCCACGTGTTCTGGGTCGTGGTCGTCTTCTCTCTCTCTGCGCGGGGTCCACGTTTCAGGTGCGGCACCCACCTTCAGGGTGCGCGCATCCACGGACCCCGTCTGCATGGCCCACCTGGCAGAAGCGGCCTGCTCCATGGAGATCCATCCAGATGTTGATAGGGGCCCCAGTGACTTACTGGGTCCCCAACCTTACTGAGAAGATCCCAGGCTGTATGCCGTTCGGTGTGGGATCGGCTTGAAGAGAACTCAGAGGCAGGTTATCCAAAAGGGCTTGAACGAACCATCGGGGATCTGGTCACCGGGATTTGACAGGTACATGACAGCTGTCAACCAGTGACCCCTTTCATTGCATTTACTGCGAGGATTTGCTCAATCCAAATTGTTCTCTTGAGTACTGAAGTACTAGGCTTGTGGCAGAGGCTCGAGCCAGGCCTGTAATAGAGGCCTGTCCCTCCCAGCAATTTAAAAGTGACACTTCAGCTGCCAGGCTTATAACAAGGGTCTGTCCGGAGGCACTTCACCCACTCTGGCTAGAGTGGCGACGAACTGTATCTACTACTACTGAGAGCAGGACTGCTCTACTTCTTATCCAGGCCTGATACCGCAAATTTCTCTCATTGACCTTTTTCTATCTGTTGTTGATGTTGGCCGTGTTGGGCCTTGGAATAAAGCATTTAAAAAACCCATTTGGTGACTGGACATTCGCTGCTACTACTCACTGCTACTACCCCTAGACACACTACAAGGTAACTTAATACACCGGGGTGAGCGCTACAAGCATAATAACAAAGATGAAGTATACAATCTTCTGATACATTTTGTTAAATGATTAATAGAACAAAAAGTTAAAAATCTATAGAGTCTAGTTAAAATTAAAGGGGTTGTAAAGGTTAGTTTTTTATTTTGTAAATAGGTTCCTTTAACCTAGTGCATTGTTGGTTCACCAACCTTTTCCTTCGATTTCTCTTCTAAATGTTTTCTTTGTCTGAATTTCTCACTTCCTCCTCAGTAAGCTTGCCCCCATCATCAGAGCCATTCTGGCTGGGGGTTTATTCAGCCAGAACAGCTTACTGAGGAGGAACAGGAAGTGAGAAATTCAGACAAAGAAAACAAAGAAAAAAAAACATTTAGAAGGGAAATCGAAGGAAAAGGTAAGTGAAAGCAACAATGCACTAGCTTAAAGGAACCTATATCGAAAATAAAAAACAAAACTTTACAACCCCTTTAAGGCGATTTCTGATGCACACATGGCTCGCTTGCAGATGGCCCCTCAGTGAGTTCGCTAGCCGGGATGTCCCCCCGATGGGTCATTCTCTTCCATTGCCCATTCAGGGGCATGGGAGGTATGATAGTAGGACTTTTATACATTTCTTTTTAATCTCTCATGTTCTAGGTCAGGATAGCCTGGCGTTTGCATTACAGTCCTCTAACATAGATTACTACACTGGAATCTGGATCTTGTCAGTTATGATTTGTATTTGTTATTACTTTATGTTTGGATACTTGTGTGACTTGGAGGTTGCCTTTTTCCTTTACAATAAAAATGTGAACAAAAAAAAGTATGTAGAGTCAAATTTATGAGTTATATTTACACTTTGAATTCTCCCAGAGAAAAAGGATGTGGGAAAATGTAATATTTATTAATTAACATTAGGCATGAGCTTTGGGCTCCGGCTGACCTTGAGTTCAACTCAAACCTGAGGTGTTCATAGTTGGCTGAAACTCTGGCTGCTGAAGCCAGAAGTCGTTGATTAATGGTTGTGTAAAAAAAAAAAAAATGGTTGTGTAACTGCCCGGGACTTATCCTCACATTCCTTGCAATGGATTTACCTGCCCTAAAGTAAGGGGCACCCAGATATCAGCACCTTCCCCCTCCCCCACACACATACATATGTGTGAATGAGACCTAGCAGTCAGTGATGGCTTTTATCACAGACGTGCCGCTTTTAAACATTTTTTGTAAGGGCAGCCATGACAATGCAATGACAAGATTCCCATCCAGTGCTTGAAACCATTACTGGGGAGTGTTAAGCATGTTCCCGTGTGGGAACTGGCAGATTTCAGCTCTAGATAAGGAGCCTTAGGTGATGAGTAGTAGTAATGAATGAGAAGACAGTAAGGCCGCGTACACACGTACGAGAACCTCGTCTGGCTAAACTCATCGTTCTGCCCGACTGTCAGTACTGGATCCCTCTAGGACCCAGCGCACTCACCTGACACAGCCTTGGCTGGGAAACACTGATTGGCCAGCTCTCCTTTAAAACACCTGTGTTTTCACCCAATCAGTGCTCGTGATAGAGTTACTCTGCTTGCCTTGAGAGATCCAGCCTGACCTGTTTATCTGCAAACTTTGTGTATGACCCGGACTGTTTGACCCCGCTTGTTGCTTCCGATTTGGTACCTTTCGAACTCTGATTATCCGTGTATGACTCGGCTTGCCTAGACCACATCCATTGCAGTGGTGCACTACTAGCACCAGCAACACCACCAACATCCACACCTGCGGTGAACTACAGTTCCATCTTTCCTGCTCATCAAAACACCTACTTCAGCAGTGAACTACAAGTGCCAGCTGTCCCGCTCATCTCTACCCTGCATCCGTGGTGAACTACAAGTCCCAGCGCTGACCTGCTTCTCAAGACCTGCTCATGGTATGTGCTCTTGTTATTGAACTATAAGCATATTAGCACACCTGAACTGTTGTCTGCTGCTAGCCTGATATGAAACCTGACATTATCACGAGCCATACATAAAAAGGGAAAACCCATCATGGATTCTGAGCAGGCTCAGATGTTTGCACAAGAACTTTGCCGTTTATCCCATCAAGTTCAGCAAATGGCCACAGAGCTCACCAAGGTACAATCCCCTACTACAACTGTTACAAAAACTTTATCTGAACCAAAAATTCCTTTGCCTGACCGTTTTTTCTGGCGACCGTAAGGGATTCTGCAACTTTAAAAACAGCTGCAAATTATATTTCAAATTAAGGCCATCCTCTTCTGGCTCTGAAACTCAGAGAGTTCAGATCATTATCTCTCTGCTACAGGGTGACCCCCAGGCTTGGGCCTTTAACCTTGAACCAAACCATCCAGCCCTGCTAACTGTAGATGCCTTCTTTGAAGCCCTTGGATTGCTGTACGATGATCCAGATCGTATGGCTACTGCAGAATCAACCCTGCGTAACTTAAAGCAAGGAACCACCACAGCTGAAATGTACTGCTCAGAGTTTCGCAGGTGGGCCCCAGAATCTGGCTGGAATGATGCAGCTCTCCGCAGCCAGTTCAGAATAGGTCTTTCAGATGCAATTAAGGACGCTCTGGTCAACTTCTCCTATCCACCCTCACTGGAGGAAGCTATGTGTCTAGCCATTAGAATTGATCGCCGTCAGCGAGAGAGGGGGCGAGAAAAAAATATGGCTGTGGCAAACTGTATACCTCCCTTACCACCTGACCATCCAACCTCCAGTGCCCTGTTCAGTGGAAGAACCTATGCAGCTAGGCTCCACCCGGCTATCTGCCCAGGAACACACACGCCGGCGTAATATGGGACTTTGCCTGTATTGTGGGCTCAGGGGTCACATGCTCCGTTCGTGCCCTACACGTCCGGGAAACTCCCGGACCTAGGTGATTATGGGGAGGTCACCTTAGGTCTGCTTTCATCTCCCCAGGGGGACAGTCGTATACTTCTACCTAGTGTTATTCACTTTGGGACAGGGACTCATGAACTGCTGGCCTTGGTAGATTCTGGAGCTGCTGAGAATTTTATTGATAAAACTTTGATTACCTCCTTGTCCCTGGAAACTCATATGCTAGATTGCCCAGTCCGCCTAATTTCTGTGGATAACCGGCCTCTCTCACAAGACCTTGTGCTTCAGTCCACCAATCCCTTCCAGTTACAATTGGGGGCCCTGCACTGGGAGAAGATTTCATGTCTTGTCATTGACTCTCCATCCACCCCTTTGATCCTAGGCCTTCCTTGGCTTCAGAAGCACAATCCTGTAATTGACTGGCGAACAGGAAATATTCTGGCTTGGTCCAATCAGTGTAAAGGAAGTTGCATCCAGCACCCTGTTCGACTTGCTGCTTGTCAAGTGGGAATGGAACAGATTCCGCTTTGTTATAAGGACTTTCAGGATGTGTTTTCTAAAGGGAGTGCTGACACCTTACCACCTCATCGCAGTTATGACTGTCCCATTGACCTTTTGCCTGACACTACACCTCCGCGAGGGAGAGTCTTTCCATTGTCCGAACCAGAGAACCTTGCTTTGCAAGAATACATCCAGGAAAACCTAGCTAAAAGTTTCATTCGTCCCTCTACTTCTCCCGCAGGCGCAGGTTGCTTCTTTGTCCCAAAGAAGGACGGGGGTCTAAGACTTTGTGTTGACTACAGAGGTCTAAATAAAATAACCGTTCCCAATCGGTACCCTCTCCCTCTCATCACAGAGTTATTCTCCCAAATCCAGGGAGCAAAGATTTTCTCCAAACTAGACCTAAGGGGGGCCTATAATCTAGTGCGCATCCGTAAAGGAGATGAGTGGAAGACAGCCTTTAACACCAAGGATGGCCACTACGAGTGTCTTGTCATGCCTTTTGGTCTCAGGAATGCACCAGCTGTCTTTCAAAACTTTATGAATGACATTTTCCGTGACCTGTTGGGTCGCTTTATGCTTGTATACTTGGATGATATTTTGATATATTCTCCCAATCTTGAAACGCATCAGAGGCACGTCCGTTCAGTGTTGGCCCGATTAAAGGCTCATTCCCTTTTTGTTAAGCCTGAAAAATGTTCATTTCATGTCAAACAAGTACCTTTTCTGGGCTACCTAATCTCTGACACAGGCCTAACCATGGATCCAGCCAAGATTCAGGCCATCCTAGACTGGGCATCACCTTCAGACCTGAAAGCAGTTCAACGCTTCCTGGGCTTTGCAAATTTCTATCGGAAATTCATTAGGAATTTTGCCACCATTGCACATCCCATCACCTCTCTCACCAGGAAGTCTCCGTCTAAGTTTAAATGGACTACTGAAGCCCAGACAGCCTTCACTCAGTTGAAGAAAGCCTTTACCTCTGCACCAATTCTACGCCATCCTGTTCCTGAGCTGCCTTTTATTGTGGAGGTAGATGCATCCGAAGTAGGGGTGGGGGCGCTTCTGTCACAAAAGGACCCTGTAACTGCTGCCATCCACCCCTGCGCCTTCCTGTCCCGTAAATATTCCCCAGCAGAGCGCAACTATGATATAGGCAACAGAGAACTTTTGGCCATAAAGCTAGCTTTGGAGGAATGGAGACATTGGCTGGAGGGAGCTCGCTATCCATTCATAGTTCTGACTGACCACAAAAACCTTGAATACATCCGTTCTGCTAAAAGACTGAACTCACGTCAGGCCAGGTGGTCATTGTTCTTCTCAAGATTTGACTTCACAATTTCTTATTTACCAGGGCCAAAAAATGTTAAGGCCGATGCCTTGTCTCGCAGTTTTTTATCAGAATCCCCACCTCCGCTTCCTCCACAATCCATTATCTCTGAGGATAGGATTTTGGCTTTCACCCAGACTGACATCTCTGAGGCCTTATTACCTGCACAGGCTGAAGCCCCCCCTTCCACTCCCTCTGGTATGCTTTTTGTGCCCTTGGCTCTTCGTTTGCAGGTTTTGCAGCAGGTACATGCGTCAAAGCCTGCAGCGCATCCGGGGTTTAGACAAACTTATGAGATTATCTCTCGCAACCTCTGGTGGCCATCGATTAGGCAGGATGTGCTAGCCTTTGTCCAGGCTTGTGAGGTTTGTGCCAGAAGCAAGGGCAGTACCTCTAAGCCCTCCGGTCTTCTACGTCCTCTACCAATACCTACTTGTCCCTGGACCCATTTATCTATGGACTTTATCACTGACTTGCCTCCGTCCCAGGGATGTTCCACGATCTGGGTGGTGGTAGACAGGTTCAGTAAGATGGCCCACTTTGTTCCACTTCCGAAACTGCCGTCTGCTAGAGATCTGGCATCTTTATTCATTAAACATGTTTTCAGGCTCCATGGGGCACCAATTAACATTGTCTCAGACCGCGGCTCTCAGTTTATAGCCCAGTTTTGGAAGGCCCTTTGTTCTCAGCTAGGGATTAAGTTATCATATTCTTCAGCCTATCATCCCGAGACAAATGGCCAAACGGAAAGAACTAATCAGACTCTGGAGAAGATGGTACGTTGTCTGATGGCCAATGATGAGGTGGAGTGGGTCGACAGCCTTCCATGGGCAGAGTTTGCCTTTAATAATTGTGCCAGCTCTTCTACAGGGACCTCTCCCTTCTTCTGTGTTTACGGGTTGCATCCTCGTGTGTGCTCCTTTGATCTTCCACCCTCTGATGTTCCAGATGCCAACACCACGATTGAAAATTTCTCCAAAATCTGGTCTGACGTCAATCGTGCTATTTCTCGTTCGGTGCAGGCTTTTAAGAAAACGGCTGATAAGAGGCGCTCAAAGGCCCCGGGATATAAAGTTGGTGACAAAGTGTGGCTATCATCCAGGAATCTGTCCCTGCATGTTCCATCCAAGAAACTTGGCCCAAAATTCATCGGGCCCTATGAGATTTCGGAGATTGTTAATCCTGTGTCCTATAGATTAAAACTCCCCCGTCCATGCGCATTCCTAATGTCTTCCATGTTTCTTTATTGAAACCTGTTCACTCTAGTCTCCAAATAAATGAACCAGAACCTGTAGATGTGTCGGATAGCCAGGAATATGAAGTGGCATATATTCTTGACTCCAGACGAGTACGCAATTCCTTACAATATCTAGTTCATTGGAAAGGTTTTGGCCCAGAGGATCGATCCTGGATCCCAGCTCGCGATCTCCATGCTGATCGCCTTAAGAAGAAGTTCCATCTTCGATATCCAAGTAAGCCTGGGGGTGCAGGAGCAACCCCTCGAGAAGGGGGGGGTACTGTCAGTACTGGATCCCTCTAGGACCCAGCGCACTCACCTGACACAGCCTTGGCTGGGAAACACTGATTGGCCAGCTCTCCTTTAAAACACCTGTGTTTTCACCCAATCAGTGCTCGTGATAGAGTTACTCTGCTTGCCTTGAGAGATCCAGCCTGACCTGTTTATCTGCAAACTTTGTGTATGACCCGGACTGTTTGACCCCGCTTGTTGCTTCCGATTTGGTACCTTTCGAACTCTGATTATCCGTGTATGACTCGGCTTGCCTAGACCACATCCATTGCAGTGGTGCACTACTAGCACCAGCAACACCACCAACATCCACACCTGCGGTGAACTACAGTTCCAGCTTTCCTGCTCATCAAAACACCTACTTCAGCAGTGAACTACAAGTGCCAGCTGTCCCGCTCATCTCTACCCTGCATCCGTGGTGAACTACAAGTCCCAGCGCTGACCTGCTTCTCAAGACCTGCTCATGGTATGTGCTCTTGTTATTGAACTATAAGCATATTAGCACACCTGAACTGTTGTCTGCTGCTAGCCTGATATGAAACCTGACACCGACGAGGTTCTCGGGCGGCCGTCGAGTTCGTCGACCAGGCTGTCGAAAAAGGCGTTGAGCCATTAGTCCCGATGGCCCATCGAGCAAATAGAGAACCTGCTCTCTATTTTGGCTTGACGCCTCGCTCGTCAGTTTGCTCGGCGAAAACGTACACACGATCGAGCTTATCGCCAGAATATGGATCCCAGCGGGCTTCTAAGACATTTTTTGCCTGCACATTAAGTGGATCTATATAGTGACTTGTAAAAGTATTCATACCCCTTGAAATGTTCCACAGTTTGTCATTGTAACGGAACTATGTATTTTGCCTGTACATCTATAATAATCATGCAGTGGGATATTATGAGGTGTAAATATCCTCTGTCTGTCTAGATGTAGATTAGGTATGCTAATGCACCTGTCTATCCCAAAGGTTAATTGATCTATTGTGTGTGTGAAAGACCTGTGTTTATCCTTAAGTGATTGAGTATTGTTCTGGGGGTTGATTGAATTCTATTCAGAAAGGAATGTGGCTTCTTTGGCCTGATGCCAGAGTGTCTACCTTGGGGCCCCTCTGTGGAGGGAGGGGGCGGAGAGTTCCATTGTTTCTTGAGTACTCACAAGTTTGTAACTAGATATAAACCAAGAAATGTACCATTAAAGTTAGTCTACTTGACCCTTCAAAACGTAGCCTGTCTCGTTTTTGAAAGGGCATGCGATGGGATATTTATTCTGTCCACTGGACCTGACTCTCCCTCTGGATCTCGTGGATGGGCTTATACTGGACTTACTTGCATAGAAACTTGCCAGGGGAAAGGATGTCTCCAACGGCTGATACCCTCTCCCTACCTGGGTAGCCGTTAGATTGGTTGGCAGCAGTGGGATGGTCCTTTTATCCAAGGAGCAAGTTCTGAATGGAGTCCCAGTACCCCAGGCTGAAAAGAACCACACTAAAAGATTTATTGGAGAGTCGCGGTAGGAGTGCCAGTAACAGACCACGGAGGGAGCTGATAGCGGATCTGCTGGAGCTGGACCAAATGGATGGATCCATGGAAGGAGCTGAGCCCCTAGCACCTGTCAGCGAGGAAGATGTAATTACGGATATTGTACAGCGGAGATTATCCTTGTGTCCAGAAACGTCCACGGAACTAATAAACCAGCTGTTCCGGTAAGCAAGAGAGGAGATTCAAACCAAGAGGAGACAAGAACTGGAACTGGTAAGAGCTAGACAGCCCATTACACACGCAGTTCCTACGTCCCCACCCACTGCTACAGGAAAGAAAATACTGTTCACTGCATTTAAAACTTTTGTAGAAAGTGAGGAGGAAATAGATGGATATTTGGCTGATTTTGAGAGGCAGTGCTCACTACACCAGATACCACCAGACCAATGGGTCACTATTTTGTCTGGGAAATTGTCGGGCAAAGCCAAGAGGATATTTTACAATATGAGCAAGTAAAAAAGGCGCTGTTACCCGATATGCCGTAACTCCAGAAACCTACCGCCGTCGCTTCCGGGAATCCAAGAAGAGGGCTGTGGACTCCCACATGGAATGGGCCAACCAGTTACAAAGGGTGGCATCCCATTGGGTCCAAGGGTGCAAGACCAACACCGGGGAGGAAGTATTGCAGCTCTTCCTAATGGAACATTTCTTCCAAGACCTGGCCACAGACATACAGGATTGGGTACGAGATCGCCATCACGCTAACTTAAACGAGGCGGCACTGCTAGCAGATGAGTACGCGGAAACAAGGAAAGTAAGCCAGGGTACTGCACGGCTGGCTCATGAGGTAGAACCGCGTACTCCAACCGGCACCCCACGCCCAGAGTTTCGGGCTCCAGTCCCACCAGGACCACCACGTCCTCAGGAACCCAACAACTACCCCCGGGATTTGTCTAGAGTGACATGCCATCACTGCATCAACACGGACATATTGCTCGTTTTTGCCCTTTGAAAGCTACAAATAACAACTGGAGATGCCCAACACCCAACACAGAGGTCACTCCATCACGGCCCTCTGCGGCCCACTGCCTAGAGACCGAGGTGGGCCCCGAGGAATGTCTGGGAATTTTGTATGAGGCAGACCCAATACAAGCGGCCTCTCCAGGTAACCATCAGCATCACCGTCAGGAGGTACGGGTGAATGGACAAGTAGCACAAGGCCTAAGAGATACCGAGGCTACTTTCACTCTGATTCAAAAACAACCAGGGCACAAAAAGTCAGACTGTCCATTAAATCCACCCAGGCAGTCACAGTCATGGAGACAGCCAGAAAGGGGAACCCCCACACATGAATGCCTGCGGCCCACGGCGTTGGAGAGGTAGAACATTGGGGTGTTCTGCATGAGGCAGATCCGATACAAGCAGCTAATCAGGACAACAGACAGCAACACAGGCAGACTGTCTGGGTCAATGGAAAGGCAGCCAATGGGCTACGTGATACTGGGGCTACCATGACCCTGCTACAGATGAAACTCATCCCAGAGAGCCAGCACACCGGAGACACCGTAGCTGTAAGAGTAGCAGGAGGCACCGTCTTCTGGCTACCCGTTGCCCGGGTTCACCTGGATTGGGGGGTTGGTTTGGGACATGTGAATGGATTTGCCAGCAGATGTACTACTGGGGAATGATTTGGCCCCCCTTGTTTCTGCGTACGCCCCGATGTGCCCCGCTGAAGCCCACACAGTGACTACCTGTGCCCAAACCCGCGTTGCTGGAACCAAATCGCTTGCTGCTGAGACCTGGGTAAGACTACCTGCCCTGACATGTACTGTAGATCCGGCCCAATATCACAGTCTAAAATGGGAATGTGACAAGTTGGCCAGTGAGAAATCGGAGATGCAACGACACTACGTCATGTATTATGAGATGTCCCGTGGCTTGAACATTGAAATGCACAAACAGGCTGAAATTGTCAAAAGGTTAAATGGGATCTGCGCTCAGGTGGTGCCCTATCTCTCCCAAGAGCATCAGCAACAGGTTTTGGGAGTCATTGAGAGAGCAAAGCAAGTGACTGTTCCAGAACTGAATTCCATTATTCACCTTCACCATCAGCTACCGACCTGGCAGATTTAATGGCAATGCCGATGGACTGTCCAGGCAAACGGAACTTTTACCCTTTTACAGCAGACCGGACATCCCCAAGTTGACACTAAAAGGATCAATCCGGGTCTGTCGGAGTGTTCCACAAAAGGGTAGCAGTGTAACGGAACTATGTATTTTGCCTGTACATCTATAATAATCATGCAGTGGGATATTATGAGGTGTAAATATCCTCTGTCTGTCTAGATGTAGATTAGGTATGCTAATGCACCTGTCTATCCCAAAGGTTAATTGATCTATTGTGTGTGTGAAAGACCTGTGTTTATCCTTAAGTGATTGAGTATTGTTCTGGGGGGTTGATTGAATTCTATTCAGAAAGGAATGTGGCTTCTTTGACCTGATGCCAGAGTGTCTACCCTGGGGCCCCCCTGTGGAGGGAGGGGGCGGAGAGTTCCATTGTTCCTTGAGCACTCACAAGTTTGTAACTAGATATAAACCAAGAAATGTACCATTAAAGTTAGTCTACTTGACCCTTCAAAACGTAGCCTGTCTCGTTCTTGAAAGGGCATGCGATGGGATATTTATTCTGTCCACTGGACCTGACTCTCCCTCTGGATCTCGTGGATGGGCTTATACTGGACTAAGGGCTCTTTCACACGTCCGTTCAGTTTTTTAGATCATTTTTTTCCCCCTTCAGTTGATCCGTTTTTTCATCCGTTTTTCGTCCGTTTTCCGTCCGTTTACATCCGTTTCCGTTCCGTTTTCCGTCCGTTGACGTCCGTTTTTCATCAGTTTTTTTCATCCGTTTTTTCATCCGTTTTTTTTAGAACTTTTTTTTTTTTTTTACATATTTTGATGAAAAACTGACGTTAGCGGATCGGATGGTAAGCGGATCATCCGCTAACGTCCGTTTTTCGTCCGTTCCGTTTTTTTGACGGAAGAAAAATAGGGTTTTCTTCCGTCCAAAAAAACTGAGCTTACCGCAGACGGATGTTAATGGACGTTAGCGGATGCTCATCCGCGAACGGACGCTAACCCATAGGGAAGCATTGAGGTCCGTTAACGGACGTCCAAAAAACGGACGACCGGAACGGACGTGTGAAAGGACCCTTACTTGCGTAGCAACTTGCCAGGGGAAAGGACGTCTCCAACGGCTGATACCCTCTCCCTACTTGGGTAGCCGTTACAGTCATGTTACAACCAAAAACATAAATGTCTTTTATTGGGATTTTATGTGATAGACCAACACAAAGTGGCACATAATTGTGAAGTGGAAGGAATATGATAAATGCTTTTACAAATAAATATCTGAAAAGTGTGGCGTGCGTTTGTATTCAGCCCCCTGAGTCAATACTTTGTAGAACCACCTTTCACTGCAATTAAAACATCTAGAGAGTGAAATGTTTGCCCATTCTTCTTTGCAAAATAGCTCAAGCTCTGTCAGACTGGATGGAGAGCATCTCTGAACAGCAATTTTCATGTCTTGCCACAGATTCCCAATTGGATTTTGGTCTGGATTTTGACTGGGCCATGCTAACACATAAATACACTTTTAACTAAACCCAAGGTCTCCAAACTTTTTGAGCAAATGGGCAGTTTATTGTCCTTCAGGTTTTGGGCAGGTTGAACTGTGGTCAGTGGAAGCAAGCAATGCTTCATCATTAGTTTTATTGGGAGGAATAATGCCCCTTATTGGTATTCGTGGGAGGAATAGTGCTCAATTGGTGCTGTCAGTGAGAGGAATGGTGTCCTATCATTTTTGTCAGTTGGAGAAGTAGTGCCCAAAAGGCCAGATAGAGACAAGCAAAGGTCCACATTTGTTTGGAGACCACTGATCTAAACCATTCCACTGTAGCTCTGGCTGTATGTTTAAAGGAACACTAAAGTAAAATAAACATTTTATACTTACCTCCACCGTGCAGCTCGTTTTGCACAGAGTTTCGGGCTCCAGTCCCCGAACCCTGTCTTCTGGGGTCCCTCGGCAGCTGTCTCGGCTCCTCCACGCAAGAGCTTGCATGGTGGAAAGCTTTTGTGGGCGCGCTCCCGTGATACAGCGATGGGCATAGCCACCAAATGTATCACTCGGCCCCGCCCCCGGCGCGCCGTGTCATTGGATGTGATTGACAGCAGCACCAGCCAATGGCTGCGCTGGTATCAATCCGTCCAGCCTAGCCAGTAAACGGCCAGGCTGGGAACCTAAGAGGATCAGAGGGACGCGCCCGGGACTTTCGAGGGGTGAGGTAAGTAAAACGGGGGTTCGCGGGGGGGGGGGTTTACCTTCAGATGTTTTTTCACCTTAATGCATAGGATGCATTAAGCTGAAAAAACATTTACCTTTACAACCCTTTAAGGTTGTTGTCCTGCTGGAAGGTGAACCTTTGCCCCAGTCTCAAGACTAACAGATTTTCTACTAAGATTGCCCTGTATTTGGCTCCATCCATCTTCCCATCAACTCTGACGAGCTTCCCTGTCCCAGCATCCCCACATCATGATGCTGCCACCACCATGCTTCATGGAGGGGATGGTGTAGATATGTAGAAGAATATATATCAGTCTAAAATGCTGAATACATTTTTGTTTGGGTACAGCGTTGCATGACCGCACAATTGTCAGTTAAAGCGACACAGTGGCGTATCGCAAAAAATGGCCTGGTCATTAAGGGGGCAAATCCTTCCAGGGCTAAAGTGGTAAAAGTGCAAATTACTTTTCTAAAAGGCTTTAACAAAAAGTTAATATATTCTATATTCTGTCCTTTCCAGATATACATGTGTGCGTTTCAGTTTGATTTGTTAGCTGAGAAAGAGGCTTTTTTTTTTTTTAAATGTTTACATCTGACGTCCCTTTAATAATATAACATTTGTAACACTTAAAATATAAATAATAAAGGTTAATTTGTTATGAAAGCTTGTTTCATGACACTATTTATTTAGAAAAACAACAACATATTATTGTATTATTTTTATATAAAAGCCCTCAAACATATATTAACCACTTGACCACTGGGCACTTAAACCCCCTTAATAACCAGACCAATTTTCAGCTTTCGGTGCTCTCACAGTTTGAATGGCAATAACTCAGTCATACAACACTATAACCAAATGAAATTCTTGTCCTTTTTTTCCCACAAATAGAGCTTTCTTTTGGTGGTATTTGATCACCTCTGCGGTTTTTATTTTTCTTCATTTCTATTATAACATTTTGCAAAAAAGTAATTTTTCTTCATAAATTTGGCCTAAAATGTATACTGCTACATATCTTTGGTAACAAAAAAAAAAAAAAAATTGGATAATATTTAGTCTGGGTGAAAGTTATGGGGTCTACAAGCTATGGTACCAATTACTGAAAATTGATCAATTTGATCACATCTGATGTACTGACATTTCTTGAGACCCTAACTTGCCAGAAAAGTACAAATACCCCCCAAATGATCCCTTTTTGGAACGAAGACATTCCAAGGTATTTAGAAAGAGGCATCGTGAGTTTTTTGAAGTTGTCATTTTTTCCCCACAATTCTTTGCAAAATCAAGATTTTTTTATTTTAATTTTGTTTCCACAAAATTTTCATATTATTAGGTTATTTCTCACACACAGCATATGCATACCACAAATTACACCCCAAAACACATTCTGCTATTCCTCCCGAGTATGGCGATACCCCATGTGTGAGACTTTTACACAGCGTGGCCACATACAGAGGCCCAACATGCAGGGAGCGCCATCAGGCGTTCTGGAACACCCAGACCAATTCTGACATTTCTCTCCTACATGGAAAAATCATCATTTATTTGCTAGAAAATTACATAGAACCCCAAAACATTATATATGCTTTTTTAGCAAAGACCCTAGAGAATACAATGGCGGCCGTTACAACTTTTTATCTCGCATTGTATTTGCACAGCAATTTTTCGAACGCGTTTTTTTTTTGGAAACAAAACAGTTTTGTGCTTAAAAAAAAAAAAAACAGTAAAGTTAGCCCAATGTTTTTGCATAATATGAAAGATGAAGTTACGCCGAGTAAATAGATACCCAACATGTCACCCTTCAATATTGCACACGCTTGTGGAATGGCGCCAAACTACGCGACTTAAAAATCCCCATAGGCGACGCTTTAAATGTTTTTCCTGGTTACATCTTTTTAGTTGGAGAGGAGGTCTAGGGCCGAAATTATTGCTCTCGCTCTAACGTTCGCAGCGATACCTCACATGTGTGGTTTGAACACCGTTTTCATATGTGGGCGGGACTTACGTGTGCGGTCGCGTCTGTATACGAGCACACGGGTACAGGGGCGCTGTAATTTTTTATTTATTTTTTTATTGTTCATTTTACTTTATTTATTTTAGTTTGACACCTTTTTCCCAAAAAATAAATGTTTTGGTCACTTTTATTCCTATTACAAGGAATGTAAACATCCCTTGTAATAGGAATATAGCATGACAGGTCCTCTTTACAGTGAGATATGGGGTCAATAAGACCCCACATCTCCCCTCTAGGCTGGGAAGCCTGAAAAAAAAACGATTGCAGAGTATTGCGCAGGGAGTATTGCGCAGGGAGTATTGCGCAGGGAGTATTGCGCGGGGAGTATTGCGCGGGGAGTATTGCGCAGGGAGTATTGCGTGGGGAGTATTGCGCGGGGGTACTGCAGAGTATTGTTCGGGGGTATTGTGCAGGAGTATTGTGCAGGAGTATTGTGCGGGAGTATTGTGCGGGAGTATTGCAGATTATTGCAGAGTACTGCGGAGTATTGGGGGGTACTGCAGAGTATTGGGGGGTACTGCGGAGTATTGCGGGGTATTGCGGGGTATGCAAAGTATTGCGGGGTATGCAGAGTATTGCGGGGTATGCAGAGTATTGCGGGGTATTGCGGGGTATTGCGGGGTACTGCGGGGTACTGCGGGGTACTGCGGGGTACTGCGGAGTACTGCGGGGTATTGCGGAGTATTGCGGAGTATTGAGGGGTATTGCAGAGTATTGAGGGGTATTGCGGAGTATTGCGGGGTATGCAGAGTATTGGGGGGGTATGCAGAGTATTGGGGGGGTATGCAGAGTATTGTGGGGGGTATGCAGAGTTTTGCGCAGGGAAGGAAGGAGTTAATGCAGGGATGGCTGAGCAGGGATGGATGGATCTGTGACTGCAATAGTCACAGATCCATCCCACACTGCTGCAGCCATCCGCGCTCTCCTCTCACGCTGTACCGATCGGTACATCGTGAGGAGGGAAGAACCGGCGTCAGCAAGTGACGCGGTTTGTTTACATGTGATCGCGCCGTCATTGGACGGCGCGATCACGTGGTAAGGAGCCGCCACCATTGGCTCCTTACCGAGATCACTGACGCTGCGGGTCCCGTGGACCCTCCGAGCGCCGTGACCGCGTGTGCGCGCGCCCGCTCGGGCGCGCGCGGATCTGACGCACGTCAGATTTGTTTACACACGTGGTCGCGCCGTCATTGGACGGCGCGATCACGTGGTAAGGAGCCGCCGCCATTGGCTCCTTACCGCGATCATCGGTGCTGCGGGTCCCGTGGACCCGGTGAGCACCGGTGATCGCGTGTGCGCGCCCGGTTGGGCGCGCACACCTGACTCTAACGGAGGACGTCCATGGACGTCCTGTTAGAGTACAGGAACCGCCCTATAGACGTATTTCGTCTATAGGGCGGTGATTAAGTGGTTAAATACATCTGTAACGGT
This sequence comes from Rana kukunoris, assembly GCA_029574335.1. Classification (NCBI taxonomy): domain Eukaryota; kingdom Metazoa; phylum Chordata; class Amphibia; order Anura; family Ranidae; genus Rana; species Rana kukunoris. The sequence continues at coordinate 423,061,651 of CM056051.1, read as the reverse complement.
CACCACCGCTTACGACCTTCCATCCAACCACGACAAGCTTATCTGACACACTCCGACAATATTGCATACACGATCCATATTCTTTCCCAGAATAAGACGAGACAGAGTTCCGTTCTTGCTTCCACAGATATGACAATTTATTGGTATTTTCTCAGCTTCTTATACAGTCTCAAGCATAATGCAATTTATCACAGGACAATGCAATCTCCACCCCCCTATTCACTCACTGAGGATAATTATTTAATTGGTAGCTAGACATGACGGCACCGTATCATCAATAGGGTTCAATTAACCTTGAATAGTAACACAGACATCTAGTTGAATAAGTTCTCTAGACAGCTTTATCACACAATGGCAGAGTCTTGTGAGAGTGGGTGCAATCCACACCTTCAACGGAATGTCTTTACAGTAAATAGCCAACACCTTAAGATATTTCAATAGCATATTATACAAAGGTATGACTCACTCTGATCTTGTAGACCTGAATTAACACCTTTCAAAAGCATGTGTGCCTAGATTGCATAGCTAACAGCTTTTGATATTTGAAGACATCCTGCAACCATGAATTATTATTAATGTCCCTTATTAATGTCTTCTGTAACATATGAGTTATGATTCTTTGTCACCCTATGGCCCTAGTGGACATAAGGTGACCCTAGACATAGGAATATCTCAGTCTGTCACGGTGCATTCCGTTACAACATCTAAGTAACTAAGTAATAGGACAGGACAGTGGTGTAGTGGTTAGTACTTTTGCCTTGCAGCAAAGGGGTCGCTGGTTTGAATCCTGACCATGACACTACCTGCCTGCAGTTTGCATGTTCTACCCAGTGCCTGCATATTGGCTTTCTCCCACACTCCAAAGACATGCTGGTAGAGAAATTGACCCTAGTATGTAGGGATCTTAGATTAAAAACTCCTTGAGGGCAGCAACTGATGTAAAAGTATATGTAAATTGACGGTTCTATACATAGCATAAATAAATAAGTTAATGTATTGTATGTGTTCCTTTAAACTTTTCTGGAAACATTGAGTTGGTTTTACTTGAACCTATGGCCTATAAACTGAAAAAAATCAGTTGGCTTTACTTAAACCTATGGTCCATAAACTGGAAAAATTAAGTTGGCTTTATTTAAAACTAAAGTTCCAGACTTATAGTTGTCCTGTGGACAGAATCTCCCACGTGAGCTGTGTAGCTCCTCCAGAGTTACTCTTGGCTGCTTCTTTAATCAATGCTCTCCTTGCTTGACCTGTCAGTTTAGATGGATAGACATATCTTGGTAGGTTTGCAGTTGTGCCATACTTTTTTCATTTTCGGATGATGGATTGAACAGTGCTCTGTGAGATGCTCAAAGCTTGGGATCTTTTTTTATAACCTAACCCTGCTTTAAACTTCTCTACAACTTTATCCTTGACCTGTCTGATATGTTCCTTGGCCTTTGTGATGTTGTTTGTTCACTAAGATTCTCTAACAAACCTCTAAGGGCTCCACAGAACCACTGTATTTATACTGAGATTACATTACTCACAGGTGGACTCTATTTACTAATTAGGTGACTTCTGAAGACAATTGGTTCCACAAGATTTTAGTTAGGGGTATCGGAGTAAAGGGGGCTGAATACAAAAGCACGCCACACTTTTCACATATTTATTTGTAAAAAAAAATTGAAAACCATTTATCGTTTTCCTTCCACTTCACAATTATGTGCCACTTTTTATTGGTCTATCACATAAAATCCCAATAAAATACATTTAAGTTTTTGGTTGTAACATGACAAAATGTGAAAATATTCTAGCAAGATCACTCTGGTTGCTGGTATTCTCATCTACCTATAAAGCCTCATACACACGATCGGACATCCATCTGAAAAATCTGTGGATTTTTGTCCGAAGGGCGTTGTACGTTAACTTGTTCTGGATATAGACTGCAGAACATTTTCAGCCAACATACACCAAACTATGGTTTTTTTCAGCTCTTTACCACCACCCTTTGGGCAACTTCTGCTATTGTTGTCTGATGTTTAGCACTGGTTCGGAGCATGCGTACTTTGGATTTTAGTCTGGATTTGTACACACGGTCAGATAATCTGACGGAACACCTTTGTTGTCGGACAGTTTGAGAGCATGCACAGCCAACATTTGTTGTCAGAAATTCTGTCAAAACGCGTCCATCGGGCAATTGTTGTTGGAATATCCAATCGTGTGTACGGGCCTTTAGGGTGCTTTCAGACCTGCAGTGGAGTATGGTGTCCTCTGAAGAGCGGTCCATGTTGAATTTGCTTTTCAATGTGGATTTGACTGACAGGCAGTAAAAAGGCATTATATTACCTCACCTCCTGATTTAAATGTTTAATGCCAAACTACCGTGCGGCAACTGCATGCATAGAACTCAGTGAGCATGATTGACAAGCAGTGCACTTTGACAAACTCTGTGCCAAGAGTTAAATATGCTGCGCCTGCGAAGCAAATGAACAGCATGTGAACAGCCTGTCTAGCTATTATTTTACAGTTTGTGGGCAGCCAAGAGGTGGTAAAACATTAGCTCTGCTGCCTGCTTTTAGTTATACTTTAATGTATCTTTCTACATAACATCGGTTATCATTATCATTTCTCATATTATCATACTCTGATATTAGATAATATTTAGTTCCATTTTGTGTATTATTGATCTATAATCTGACAGACGCACTACAATCCATTAATACATAAATAACGTTTTCTGCTCCGATGACCCAAATGCTGTCAGTTTACTAACAAGAAAGAGCAAAAACAATAACCCATAACCAGCCGACACAAAATCAATAACTGCGCCTGAAAATTCAATTAAGCCAGAAAACCTTTCCCAAGCCATAACCTGCCCGTAATGACTAGAAAATTCAATTATAACTCCACCACTCATTAGGCTTTTGATTGATCGGAAACTGGCAAAGTTCAGGGTGCCGTACAAAGTGGGGGGCAGTGAGTATTTTTAATGTTACAAAATGCATTAAGCAGTCAGTGCATAACAGGGAAATTGCAGTGTTAAAATCAGTAAAACACAGTTGTAAAGTATTATAGAACAACAGTACTAGCACCACAAAGCAAACACTGGAAGATAAAATCAGCAGCAATGAGATTTCAATTATATCTTGTACAGCCTTTTTATAAAAAAAAAAAAACATGTTATACTTGCCTGCTCTGTACACTGGTTTTGCACAGAGCAGCCCAGATCCTCCTCTTCTCGGGTCCCTCTTCGATGCTCCTGGCCCTCACTCTTGTTGAGTGCCCCCACTGCAAGCAGCTTGCTATGAGGGGCACCCGGGATATTCAGACACGGAGCCGTGGCTTGACCCCAACCCCTTTCTCTCCTCATTGGCTGACTGACTTTGATTGACAGCAGTGGGAGCCAATGGTACCGCGCTGCTGTCTCAGCCAGTGAGAAGGCGAGTCCTGGGCAGCTGAGACCCTCCTTCAACTTTGCTGGATCTAGAGGGACCTCGGGAAAGTATTAACGGGGCTGCAGGGGCTGTTGCATACGGAAGGCTTTTTGTCTTAATACATAAAATGCATTAGGATAAAAAACAACCTTCTGACTTTACAACCACTTTAAGGCCTCATGCACACAGGAAGATTTTATGGTAAAAACACGCCTAAAAATGAAATTAGGCACATTTAGGCATGTCAAGCACTTGAGCATTCATTAATTCCATTTGCCAGAATATTCATTTATTCTGGTCTTTGGAATGAATGAACGCTCAAGTGCTAAATGCGCCTAACGATTAAGCGCATCAGGCTTTTTCGTGGCAAAATACTCCTCTTCTGAGGCTCTTGCCTTTAAAAGGCCTGTAAACATAGGGGTTGATTTATTAAAACTAGAGTGTAAAATCTAGTGCAGCTCTGCATAGAAAGCAATCAGCTTCCAGGTGTTTTTTGTCAAAGCTTAATTGAACAAGTTTCAGCCCAGGTTCACACTGGGTACGATTTAGTTCGATTTGAAATGTGAAATCGCATCTTAAATCGGCGGCAATTGCCGGCAATGAGACCATCCTAATCGGTGCGACGCCGCATCTGCGGCGCTGCACCGATTTCAAAAAGTAGTTCCTGTACTACTTTTTGTGATTTCAGGACGCGATTTACATTGACATCTGCACAGATGTCTCTTAAATCGCAGCCAAAATCGGGACTGCCAGCGGGAGTGAAATCGTGAGAGTTCAGCTGAACTCGCACGATTTTACTCCCGCAGCCCAGTGTGAACCAGGACTAATGGCCCGTACACACGATCCGAATATCGGACGAAAACGATCGTACGATGATGGATCATAAGATTTTCGGATCGTGTGTACACTACTTTCGAGAGCCGATCACGACCGTTCATCCGAATTTTTTCGATCAGACAAGCGCAAAAAATGTTCTCGTACGATGTCAGATCGTACGATTTTCGTTTAGTCAGTACAGCCGTCGTCCGACAATACAATACAAATACATTACAACACGTGACATCGCTTCCGATCTTTTTTTTCTGTCGTACGAGAATTTTCGTGAGTAACCTATTTTATTTTACTTGCGATTATTAAGCGAAAAAAGTCGTACGATCCATCGGCCGATATTCGGATCGTGTGTACTGGCCATAAGGCTGGGTCACAGCAGTACAACTTTCATCCTACTATGCTCTGTGACATCTGTCCTACATTGGTCCTACATTGATCCTACATCGGTCCTACATCCATCCGACTTTCATGAACAAGATACTACTTTGATCCGACTTTGTGATAGTCTGACTTGTTCTTTGACCAATCAAAACAATCCCAGAGTGAGATAAATTCCTTTTACTGCTGCTGTAATCACATGTCGGATGTCTGATAAGGACAAGGTTCCTACTTTGGTCCGACTTCAATGATATTCAATGGGCTGAAGTAGGGTCAAAGTCGGACCAAAGTAGTACAGGGAGCATTTTCAAAATCGGACAGACTTGTGTCCGATCAGTTAAGACGGCTCTCATAGGGAAACATTGATTTTCACACGTCATGCGACATGAGCTCCTAATGTCGGAGCGTTTGTCGGACAAGTGTGAACCCAGCCTGAAGCTGATTGGCTACCATGCACAGTTGAAGCAGATTCTGAGCACTCCAGTTTTAGTAAACCAACTCCATAAACTAATATAGAGCAGCGTTTAGAGGCAGAATAAAATAAAATAAATCAAGCGCCAGCTTTTGATACTTTCCAAGCTGGCCCAAACAAATGATGTCTCTCACTGACATGTGAGGCTGTTGGATGTGCGTTTAAAACTGTATGTAGCTGAGGCTACATATGGCATACCGCACTGTGATTTGGGTTTGAGCCGAAACTGACAGTCTCATTCGTTTTTCTTTGTTTGTTTTTTAATTGTAGCGGGGAGCTGTTTTCCTCTGCTGGCCCTGCTTTAAATTTTAGTTACCTCTGACCTATTTGTTTTCAAATTTGGGCCTCTGTCCCAGTCATGGCTGTACTGCAGGTGACCACTTATGTTGTCTAGGGTGTCGATTCCACCCCAGGCCAAGGGTGGCAGCAGTCAGATCAAGGTGTGTTGGATATTCTTTTTCAGCGGCCAATCAGTGGGGGTTGATCGCCTTGTTGTGCATGCTGGGGCAGAGTATTTAAGGGACAGACGTCACAGGTTCTGGTCGTCGTCGTCCACCCTGGGCAGTCATCCCACCACCCCCTGTGTGTGGCCCTCATGGCTGGGGGTGCGTGTTCAGAGTTCCTGGCTCCGGGACCACATTGGTCTGGAGTTGCGATTTGCTGGGTAGGCCCAGTAGTCAGGCTGGGTCTGCATTAGGAAAGTGGTCCTGTGCTGTCCGTCCCAGAGAGAGAAAGCCACCGAATGAAGTATCTGTTCTGGAGAGCACCAAGCAGGAGGCTGGTACACTCAGGGAGGCCTGAACTTCATTGAAGGACGCACTGATACTGAAAGGCTTAGCAATGATCGCCCGTCAGTTTCCTGAATTCACAAGTAATTACTTTAAGAAGAGATCCGGGTGCTTAATCCTAAAGTGAGAGGATTCTGGACCAAACGTATCTCTACCTTTGGGAAGGTCAGTAGCAGAGACTGTACCAAAGTTCCGAGTGACACCCTGGCTGCTAGGACTAGTGAGAGAGGTCTATACAGGGGCACACTACCCACTCTGGCTAGAGTGGCGACGAGAGTTTATGTCTGGAAGCAGGAGTGCTTCTGATCAAGTTCTACACCTAAACCCATTACCTATACCCTATTTCACCTCTTCAATCTATTGTTCGTTCTTTTACCATGTTCGGTAAATAAAGCAGAGAAAAAGGAACGCAACGTGTGGACATTGACTTTGTTTCAGCTCTCATCCAGTACCCTAGACGGCGGAGAAATAGAGGTAACATGACACAGGCACAGACAATAAAATTACTAAGGGGTATATAGTCTTTGTTAGTCACAAAAAAAAAAAAAAGACAAAGGGAATAAACACTTGTATTTAAGAAAAAAAATGTAAAATAAATCCAACATCGGTCACATTGTCCAGCGATGTAGATCCATCATCAATGTTACAATTGTCACCACAACAAGATATATGGGGACTCCTGTTCTGGTGGCAACTGTCTAAGAGGGGGGACAGGAAGTAAATAAAAAATGACAGCTATTTTAATTCTGCCTTAACCCATCCAGAAGCACGAAAAAATGTGCATGTGCCTTCCTTGTTCTAAGCCAGGGGTCTCAAAATGGCGGCCTTCCAGCTGTTGCGAAACTACATGAGGCATTGCAAGGCTGGCAATTAGAAGCATGACTCCCTCAGGCAGATGCATGATGATATTTGTAGTTCTGCAACAGCTGGAGGGCCACCAATTTGAGACCCCTGCTCAGAAGTAATTGGACTCTTGTAGTCTGTGATTACAAATACCTGACCAATTGCTGCTTACTGGATATTTATCCAGCTCCTTCTCTGTGTAATCCTTACAGCTAATGTTTCTACCCTCCATCTCTCAGGCGAATGTGATGATGGCATGCTGGTTGCATAAATGTAATTACTTTAGCATTTTATTTCAGTAAGTCCATATTATTTCATACAGCTGCTGTCATCTTGTTCAACTCATAAATTCAATTGTTTACAACTGCCTTATATTTAGCATATGGAAAGGTGTTACAATAAATCATGTCATTGTATTCAGCCTTCAGAAACATTTCCCTATGAAAGGGCCAGTAGAATGCGTTTTCCTCACTTGTGCTGCAATATGTATATGCTCTTCTGCACATTATATTCAGTGCCTTGAAAAAGTATTCATACCCCTTGAAATGTTTCACATTTTGTCATGTTACAACTAAAAACGGAAATTTATTTTATTAGGATTTTACAGAATACATACAGAATGTTTTATTAATCCCAATGGAAAATTGGGAAATTGTTATGACACAGACACACATAACAAAGACCACAGGAGATCACAAAAATAAACTGAACAAGATGCAAAAACACAACAAAATTACCAATAACACCAAATAACAAAATTAAAACTACACTACAAATAAAACATCCATACAATTAAAATACAACATAGAATAAATAACACAGATTAAAATAACAGGCAAACTACCAAATACAAGTAATACACCACCCCAAATAATAACCAAAACAATCCCAACATACTATAAAACAACACAAAATCCTGATCATTAACCAGAAATAAATCTTCACCTCCAGCCCTCACAGAAAATAATTATATATCTTGATCGCCACAGGCAAAAAATGATTTTCTGTGTCATTCTGTGGTGCATTGTGGGTGTACCAATCTGTCACTGATGGTACTCCGCAGACCAGCGTATTGTGGGGCAGGTGGGAGGAGTTGTCCAAGTTTGAACATAACTGGAACAACATTCTTCTCTCCAACACTGTTGAAAAAGACTCCAATTCCAATCTAACAACATCACTGGCCTTGCGAATCAGTTTGTTGAGTCAGTTCGAGTCGGACACCCTAAGGCCGCGTACACACGATCGGTTAAACCGATAAGAATGGTCCGATGGACTGTTTTCATTGGTCAAAACCGATCGTGTGTGGGCGCCATCGGTTATTTAACCATCCGTTAAAAAAAAGCCAACTTGCTTTAAATTTAACCGATGGATTCCTAATCGATAGGTCAAAACCGATCGTTGGTAGGCACGAACCATCGGTTAAAAATCCACACATGCTCAGAATCAAGTCCATGCATTAAGCCAGGATGCCACGGCACACAGGAGAGCGCTGGCCACCACAGACTCATAAAACATCTTCAATATCGTCTGGCAGATGTTACAGGACCTCAGTCTCCTTAAAGGGGTGTTCCAGCCAAAATTGTGTTTATTAAAAGTCAGCAGCTACAAAAATTGTAGCTGCTGGCTTTTAATAAACACTCACTTACCTGCTCCTGCGTTCCAGCGATGCGCCAACCGGGGCTCCGCTCCTCTCCCCCCCTCCCCGGCCGGCGTCTCCATCTCGACTGTGGGCACCCACTGCGCATGCGCGAGCCGCACTGCGCATGCGCGCGTGGCACGGCTCGCCGCTGATTGGAGAGGCGATCGCATGGGACCTGACAGTGTCCCATGTTATCGCCTACAGGGAGGGGCTGTTGTAGGAGATTAAGGCTTAATCGCCTAACCAGCCCCTCGGCGGAAGCAGGAAGTGGGACAGGAAGTCCCACTCCTACTGAAGCCCCCACTCCCCCCCCAAAAAAATTACATGCCAAATGTGGCATGTAAGGGGGTGAGGAGTGGATTAAAAAAAAGTCATTTTTAAGGGTGGAACTCCTCTTTAAGAAGTAGAGACTGTTCTGGCCCTTCCTATAGAGCAACCCACTGTTCTTATTATTTATGCGCACCCCCAGATACTTGTAACTCTCCAATCTGTTTTTTGTGATAGACCAACACAAAGTGGCACAAAATTGTGAAGTGGAAGGAAAATAATGTTTTTTAATTTTTTTTTGTACAAATAAATATATGAAAAGTGTGGCGTGCATTTGTATTCAGCCCAGTCAATACTTTGTAGAACCAACTTTCACTGCAATTACAGCTGCAAGTCTTTTTGGGGATGTCTCTACCAGCTTTGCACATCTAGAGAGTGACATTTGTGCTCATTCTTCTTTGCAAAATAGGTCAAGCTCACAGGTTCCCAATTGGATTTAGGTCTGGACTGGGCCAATCTAACACATGAATATGCTTTGATCTCAACAATTCCATTGTAGCTCTGGCTGTATGTTTAGGGTTGTTGTCCTACTTGAAGGTGAACCTCCGTCCCAGTCTCAAGTCTTTTGTAGCCTTTAAGGCCTCGTACACACGAGTCAATCTATCTGTTCAAATCTGTCTGCTGGCATTTTGGTTTGCTCGCGTGTACACACGAGCAAACCAAAATCCCCGCCAGCAGACGTGTCGGTGACGTGGCGGTGACGTTGACGCCGCCACGTCACCTCACCAGGAAGTAAAACACTTCCGCGAATGCGTCAAAATCATTTGGCGCGTGTGCGAGAAGACATGTCTGCTGGTTAGCGTACTAACCATCAGACATGTCGGGCGGACGGGTTCCCAGCCGACAGATTTCAAAGCATGCTTTGAAATCTGTCGGGTGGCCAAATCCGTCTGTTTGCCCGTACACACGATCGAATCTGTCTGCTGAAACAGTCTAGCAGACCGTTTCCAGCAGACAGATTTGATCGTGTGTAAGAGGCCTAACAGTTTTTTTCTAAAGCCCTGTAGACACGATCGGATCTTTGTCCGACCAAAATCACATGGAATTCATCGGAATTCCGGATGGGACATACACACGATCGGAATTTCCAATAGAAAAAGTCTGTCTGACTTTTTCCATCGGAAATTCTGATCGTGTGTACGGGGCTTTAGATTGCCCTGTGTTTGGCTCCATATATCTTCCCACCAACTCTGACCAGCTTCCCTGTGCCTGCTGAAGAAAACCATCCCCACAACATGATGCTGCCACCACCATGTTTTAGGCAAAAAAGTAACATTTTGGTCTCATCTGACCATAGAATACAGAGGTCTTCTTAGTGAAGCAGATCACATCCTGACCGCTGCACATCTAAGACTGGATCCTGTGTAGTTGGATTGGTGTCCCAAATGATTTGAGGTGTTTCAGCTGGGATATGCATGTATGGAGGCTGTCACGCCAATCCAACTACACAGGATCCAGTCTTAGATGTGCAGCTGTCAGAACGTGATCAACTTTTCTAAGGAGACCTCTGTGTTCTAAGCCTATCATGATCTCCTATAATTTAGAGATAATGACCAGTATATCTGGTAAGAGGCTATTGTTTATTTTAGCGCGTGAGGAGCATTGGAGAACTTTATTGTGTATCATTCCACATCTGAAGAATTGCATCTTTTGTTTTGGAACATTTTATGGACTTTTGTTATATATATGTTTCACTTGTCACTTTGTGTCTAAACACATTGTGGTATCAGTTTTGCAGAGAATGATACATTTGTAATGTTTGTTCTCTTAATTTGTTTGATCCACTTTAGGGTTCTTTCACACGGGGTGGATCAGTAATGATGCGCCCCGTGCACCTTCCCTTGCTCAGCAGGGATCGCTCTGTTGATCCCCGCTGAGCCGGCAGATGACAGGGCGGTCCCCGCACACTGTGCAGGGACCGCCCTGTCAGCTTTTCGATATCCCCTATGGTCCGTGTTCATCCGATCCGATCCGCCAGACGGATGGAAAAGTAGGTTTTTCCTCCGTCACACTTTGGCAGATCGGAGCAGGTCGGATGTCAGCGGGCATGTCACCGCTGACATCCGCGGCTCCATAGAGGAGCGCAGAGTGCCCGTTCAGGTCCGCAAAAAAAACTGGCATGCGAACCTGAACAGGCTTCCCGTGTGAAAGAGCCCTTAGGGCTCTTTCACACGTGCGGTCCGTTTTTTAGATCAGTTTTTTATCATCAGTTGATATGTTTTTCATCCGTTTGTCATCCGTTTTTCAATTGTTTTTCATCCGTTTTTTTATTAGTTTTTCATCTGTTTTTTTTTTGTTAGAACGTTATTTTAATTACATATTTTGATGAAAAACAGATTTTAGCGGATCGGATGTTAACGGATCGTCCGCTAACATCCGTTTTTTGTCCGTTCCGTTTTTTTGACGGAAGAAAAATAGGGTTTTCTTCCGTTCAAAAAAACGGAGCTTAACGGAGACGGATGTTAACGGACGTTAGCGGATGCTCATCGGCTAACGTACGCTATCCCATTGGAAAGCATTGCAGTCCGTATGTCCATTTTTCATCCATCCGTTGTCGGATCAAAAACGGACATACATGTATCCCTATGGGATACCAAAGTATGCCGGAGGAAAAACCTACTTTTCCTTCCGTCTGGCGGATCGGATCGGATGAACACGGACAGACGGTCCATGTTCATCTGATTCCCCATAGGGAAGAGCAGAGAAAAGACAGGGCGGTCCCTGCACAGTGTGAGGGGACCGCCCTGTCATCCGGCAGCTGAGAAAACAGAAATGCACGGGGCGGATCAGTACTAATCCGCCCCGTGTGAAAGAGCCCTTACTGTTGTTCTTATTTAGCAGACAGCGCAGTCTTTTTTATCTTTTGTCTCACATACTTCTGACTGCTGTTCTCTGTATGCTGTTCTGCACATTACATACTACTACTGCTGTTCTCTGTATGCTGTTCTGCACATTACATGCTCCTGACTGCTGTTCTCTGTATGCTGTTCTGCACCTTATATACTCCTGACTCTTGTTCTATATATGATGTTCTGCACATTACAAACTTGTGTTCGCTGTATACTGTTCTGCATTTTACATACTGCTGACTGCTGTTCTCTGTATGTTCTCCTGCACATTATACACTTAAAACTGCTTATCTCTGTATGCTATTCTGCACATTACATACTCCTGACTGCTGTTCTTGTGATGGAGTTGATTAAAAGGATTATTTTGTGTTTATGTTATTTTTCTCCTAACCACTCAAATATTGCTTTCCTTTCTTATATTGTTGTATTTCTTTTATTTCTTGATATACATATATATATATATATATAAAATTCCACAGTCGCACACAGCATCTGGTTCGCACACAGTGACTTATCCGCACACAGCGTTTGATTCGCACACAGTGACTTGTTCGCAGACAGCGACTTATCCGCACACAGCGTTTGAGCTTACTGGTCGCACACAGTGTTTGATCTTCTTGAAGCACGCAAGCTCCCCCAACAGTAATGACCTCTGCCTCCTGCAGAGAGACGCATCCACTCTCTGTCTTCTCTCACAGAGGTTTGGGAGTTACCTGACTCCTAGCACAGACCTCCTGTCCGTGGGGTGGGGCCCTGAATGCTGTTCAGGTCAGAACTATATACCTGGACACACAGCTGTCCAATTAGTGCGTCTTTCTCTCCTGAATCTGGTGTAAACGAGCCATTTCTCACACAGCACATGGTCCCATCCTCACATAATATATATATTGTGACGGTATGCGAGGTGAGATATTTGACCATAGGTATATTTCACCGCGCATACGTTCTATTTTGAGAAGCTGAACCGGAATCCGGGGCGGGTTTTACGGCCTCTGGTGTTCCGGTCCGGATATTTGGGTCCACTGGAGTTCAATGTCAGGTGGACCTTAAAAACAACCAGGAAGAGATCAGAAGGGAGCTCTCTGGTTTTGGGACACTGAGGAGGGAACCTGAGTGTGAGGAGCTCTAAAGACATTGCAAGAAAAAGGTTTGCGTTGTTGTTTATGTTATGGGTGGTGGGGACCAGCCCCACACTGTATAGATAGGAGACCCTGATGTTTAGTTAGCGCCGGACGGCAAGGATTTAAGTTTACTGTTTTGTTTGTTTTAACCTGCAAACCTCTTGTGAAATAAACCTGGCAGCTGCCAGACTTAAAAAGAAAGTGCCTGTTTACAGACTGTGTTTCAGAAAAGTGATCCCCACGAGCTAATCTCCCACACGTGGTGGATTCAGCGGGCAACTTTTCTGAAGATGGAGGAAATGTTAAAAGCCCTGCTACAGGCCAATGCAGCCCAGCGGGAAACCAACCGCCAAGTCGCAGAAGCTGCTGCAGCGCAACAGGCTGCCCTGCTACAGGCCAATGCAGTCCAGCAGGAAACCAACCGCCAAATCGCAGAGGCCGCTGCAGCACAACAGGAGATACACCGCCAAGTCGCAGAGGCCGCTGCAGCACAGCAAGCTGCGCAACAGGAGATGAACCGACAGTTTGCCGAAGCTCTGGTGGAACTGAAAAAGGGGTCCGCACCTCCTGTGGCAGCAGAACCAAAGATACTACGGGCCTCCTACCACCTGCAAAAGATGACACCAGCGGATGATGTTGAGGCATACATGGCGACTTTCGAGAGAGTCGCTGTCCGCGAAGGATGGCCAAAAGAGCAGTGGGCGGGACTATTGGCCCCATTCCTAACTGGAGAACCCCAAAAGGCCTATTTTGACCTAGAATCAGATAAGGCACAGGACTATGAGACTCTCAAATCAGAGATACTCGCTCGCTTGGGTGCCACCATGGCAGTTCGGGCCCAGCGCGTGCATCAGTGGTCCTACTCCAGCAACAAGCCACCCCGATCACAAATGTTTGATCTGGTCCACCTCACCAGGAAGTGGTTGCAGCCAGAGACCCTGACCAGCCCGCAGATTGTGGAGCGTGTGGTAATGGACCGGTACCTACGTGCGCTTCCTGCTGCCCTGAGGAGGTGGGTCGGACAGGGAGACCCCAACACTGCAGCCCAAATGGTGGACCTAGTGGAGAAGTACAGTGCTACCGAGGACTTGGTAAACCCACCTACGCCCCACTTCGGTGTGTCTAGAGGTGCAAGATCTCCCAGCGGTTCGGGTAAGACTGTTCCGGGGTTCAAGAGCTTGGGGAGAGTGGATAAGACTGTTGTTACAGCAGATGAGACTGTGGGTCCTAGACCTGGAGACTGGCCACAGAAGCCAGGAAGGTCTTTGGGACCGTTAAGAGGACTGGGGGTGGGGCAAATACGGTGTTTTCGTTGCCATGCATTGGGCCATATTGCTGCACACTGCCCTCTAAATGATGAACCTATGCAATGTGATTATGCTGATAGGAAAAGACACATTTCTCTGTTTGCACAAGTCGTATGTGTTGCGCTAGATCAGAGTCACCTTGAAAAACAGATGTGCGTTATTTTAGTGGATGGCAAGCCTCTCACAGCACTACTAGACTCTGGTAGCGTGGTGACCCTAGTTAGGAGTGCTTGTGTAGACCCCGGAAAACTACACCCCAGTAGTATTGGGGTAATTTGCATCCATGGGGACACTCGGGACTACCAGACAGCAGTGGTTGAGGTTGATACCCCCTGGGGCAGGGTAACACATTCAGTGGGGGTGGTACCCTCACTGCTCCATGAAGCTTTAGTAGGGAGAGACTTTCCCCATTTTTGGAAGTTATGGGAGAATAAAGGGAGGCTCGTAGATAGAGTTCCCCCTGCTGGGGAAACAAGGGAAAGGCAGGCTATTGGTGGGATCGAGGAAGCCAGAGATCCTCTTCCTTTCCCTGCCATGGTCGGGGAACCGGAAGACTTGGAAGCTAGCACCCAGCCTGAGGGTAACGAACAGGAAATCCCGCCTGACCCTGACATCGAGAGTAGCCAAAATGTGGTACCCGACTTGGAGGTCAGGAGGGAGGATTTCTGTACCGAGCAGCTGCGAGAGCCCACCCTCATGAGTGCCAGGGAAAATGTTAAGGTGTTGGATGGGGAACCGGTGGATCCTAATTGGGTGGTGTCCTTCCCCTATATGGCGATTAAAAACAATTTATTATATCGAGTGATAAAACACGGAGAGGAAGAGGTAGAACAGCTGCTGGTTCCCAAACCCTTTCACAGGGTGGTGCTAGACCTGGCTCATGGCCATGTAATGGGGGGACATCTCGGGGTCGAAAAAACCAAGGAAAGAATCACCCAAAGATTTTTCTGGCCCGGGTTGCATGCAGAGATCAAGGAGTATTGTGAATCGTGCCCCGAGTGCCAAATGTCAGCACCGTCGCCCCATTTTCGCAGCCCCCTTGTCCCTCTACCAATAATTGAGGTTCCCTTTGAGAGGGTTGGCATGGACCTGGTCGGGCCGGTGGTGAAATCTGCCCGAGGTCACCAGCATATTCTGGTGATCCTGGACTATGCGACTCGCTATCCTGAGGCCATACCCTTGCGTAACACCTCCGCTAAGGCTATTGCCAAGGAATTGGTCCAGGTGTTTAGTCGAGTCGGGATCCCGAAAGAGATCTTGACCGATCAGGGCACCCCTTTCATGTCTAGGGTTACCAAGGAATTGTGTAGATTGTACAAAATCTCCCATCTCCGTACTTCTGTCTACCACCCCCAGACAGATGGTCTGGTCGAAAGGTTTAATAAAACGTTGAAGAGTATGTTGAAAAAGGTGGTCGACAAGGATGGGAGAAACTGGGATTATTTGCTACCATATCTCATGTTTGCCATAAGAGAGGTTCCACAGGCCTCCACAGGCTATTCCCCCTTTGAGCTCTTGTATGGTAGGCATCCCAGGGGCCTGCTAGATATTGCAAAAGAAACATGGGAAGGAGAGGTCAGCCCATATAGGATCATCATAGAACATGTCTCCTTGATGCAGGACCGAATCGCAGCCGTCCTGCCCCTAGTACGGGAACATATGGAGCGAGCCCAGGAGGCCCAAAGGAGGGTCTATAACCAGGGTGCCAAGGTCCGTACTTTCAGCCCGGGGGACAGAGTGCTGGTACTGGTTCCCACAGTAGAAAGTAAGTTTTTAGCTAAGTGGCAGGGTCCCTTTGAGGTTGTCGAAAGGGTGGGGGAGGTAAACTACAAAGTCTACCAGCCAGGCAAAAGGAAACCCCACCAAATTTACCATGTAAATCTCTTAAAGCCCTGGAAGGACCGAGAGACTTTACTGGCCACGTCCTCACCTTCAACAGACCGGATACCCGTGATACCTGACGTTCCCATCACGGATTCCCTGTCCGTAGCACAACAAAATGACGTTATGGCATTTGTGCAGAAAAATAGAGACTTTTTCTCCCCCTTACCCGGACTGACCAACACGATCCAACATGACATAGTGACGGAACCAGGGGTTCGGGTAAATGTAAAACCCTATAGAATTCCAGAGGCCCGGCGAGAGGCGGTTGCCGAGGAAATAAAACAAATGTTAGAGTTGGATGTGATCGAAGAGTCCCACAGTGAGTGGTCAAGTCCCATAGTGCTGGTCCCAAAACCTGATGGCAGTATCAGGTTTTGTAATGACTTTAGAAAACTTAACAGTGTGTCCAAGTTTGACGCCTACCCGATGCCCCGGGTCGACGAACTTGTGGACAGGTTGGGACAGGCTCGCTACATAACGACCCTGGATCTAACGAAAGGTTATTGGCAAATACCGCTTACTGAATCAGCCAAGGAGAAGACTGCCTTTTCCACTCCTGAGGGCTCGTTTCAGTATAAGCGGATGCCGTTTGGTCTGCATGGAGCCCCTGCATCATTCCAGCGAATGATGGACAAAACTTTGAGACCACATCGCTCGTATGCAGCGGCGTACTTGGACGATGTGGTCATCCACAGCCCAGATTGGGAATCGCACCTGCCCCGCGTACAAGCGGTGGTAGATTCCCTTAGGGAAGCACGTCTCACGGCCAATCCAAAAAAATGTGCCATAGGCCTGGAGGAGGCCAGATACCTTGGGTACATTATTGGCCGGGGAGTGGTCAAGCCGCAGACCAATAAAATTGAGGCAATTCAAAAATGGCCCCAACCAGTCAATAAAAAACAAGTGAGGGCCTTCCTGGGCATTACGGGGTATTACAGACGTTTTATACCCAATTTTGCCACCGTTGCTGCCCCCTTGACCGATTTGACGAAGGGTAGGGGGTCGGTCATGGTCAAGTGGAACCCCGAAGCCGAGGAGGCATTTCAGAAGTTGAAACAGGCTCTTTGTATGGTACCCGTACTAGTAACCCCGGACTTTAGCCAGGAGTTTGTTGTACAGACGAACGCCTCTGAGGTGGGCCTAGGGGCCGTACTCTCACAGAACAGGGATGGTGAGGAGCACCCAGTGGTATACCTGAGCCGGAAGCTGAACAAGCATGAGAAAAATTATGCCATCGTAGAAAAGGAGTGTCTCGCCATTAAGTGGGCTTTAGACTCCCTGAGGTATTACCTACTGGGGAGGTCATTTAAGCTGGTCACAGACCATGCTCCCTTGAAGTGGATGTGTGATAACAGGGAGAAAAATGCTCGGGTGACAAGGTGGTTCCTGGCTTTACAGCCTTTTAAATTTACGGTGGAGTATAGGCCAGGAAAACTCCAAAATAATGCAGATGCTCTCTCCCGGGTGCACTGTATGGTTGGGGCAAGTGCTCAGCCGCAGGGGCTTGAGCAGAGGGGGAGGATATGTGATGGTATGCGAGGTGAGATATTTGACCATAGGTATATTTCACCGCGCATACGTTCTATTTTGAGAAGCTGAACCGGAATCCGGGCCGGGTTTTACGGCCTCTGGTGTTCCGGTCCGGATATTTGGGTCCACTGGAGTTCAATGTCAGGTGGACCTTAAAAACAACCAGGAAGAGATCAGAAGGGAGCTCTCTGGTTTTGGGACACTGAGGAGGGAACCTGAGTGTGAGGAGCTCTAAAGACATTGCAAGAAAAAGGTTTGCGTTGTTGTTTATGTTATGGGTGGTGGGGACCAGCCCCACACTGTATAGATAGGAGACCCTGATGTTTAGTTAGCGCCGGACGGCAAGGATTTAAGTTTACTGTTTTGTTTGTTTTAACCTGCAAACCTCTTGTGAAATAAACCTGGCAGCTGCCAGACTTAAAAAGAAAGTGCCTGTTTACAGACTGTGTTTCAGAAAAGTGATCCCCACGAGCTAATCTCCCACAATATATATATATATATATATATATATATATATATATATATATATATATATATATATATATATATATATATATGTGTATTACAATAGTGTTATTTTCCTTGAATGAAAGTTATGACAGAGTAAAGTCATTATAGAGTTAAAATCCTTCAGGAGTAATTAAGGCTGTGTACACACGACAGAGAAACTCGACGGACGAAACACATCGTTTTCCCCGTCGAGTTCCTTGTTCGGCTGTCAAAAAAATTGTCGAGCCAAATTTTCCCATTGCCCGTCGAGGAAATAGAGAACATGCTCTCTTTTTGGCTCGACTAGTTCCTTGACAGTTTTCTCGGCGAAAAGTGTACACACGACCAGTTTTCTCGGCAGAATACGTCTCCCATCGAGTTTCTTGCTGAATTTTGCTGAGGAAACCGGTCGTGTGTATGCGGCCTAAGTGAAAACAGATGTCTCCAAACCCCTCCTGCCTCTTCCATCGACCAAAGAAAGATGGCCCCCATGAGTTTGGCATGTAAGCCATGTGGTGAAGAAACAGACGTCACAAGAGAAGACCATATGTGGATTAGCGAATCAGATGTACCCATATGAATGATTGCTTATGTCTATAAAGCTACGATACCAATAAAGGTTCGGCCTCTTTGTGGGTCGGAAGGCATGGAGGTCTGTGGTCTGAAATTTTGTCTATAGACTACAGGCTTACTTTTGTCATGACATTTGGCTCAGAGGCAGAATGGGTTATGCCCTGGAGTTGTGCCAGGGGGTATCTTTATCCTTATCTGTATGCTTTTCTGCACATTATATGGTCCAGACTGCTGTTCTCTGTATGCTGTTCTGCATATTACATGCTCCAGACTGCTGTTCTGCAAATTACATTCTCCTGACTGCTGTTCTCTGCATGCTGTTCTACACAAAACATACTCATAGCTCCCAGCTGTCCCTGATTTCGAGGGACTGTCCCTGATTTTGAGCAATGTCCGTCTGTCCCTCTTTCACCCTCATTTTGGTCTGATCTATATAGCTGTATATAGGCACTTTTCATCTGTCAAAAAGTGTTTCCCAGAGCTAAATCTTGTATCCAAATTCTAAATTGCTGCATTTGTAAATTTTAAAAGCCAATATAAAGAAATAGTAATGGTAAAAAAAGCCCTTGTGGATTTAATTAGCCTTTTTTTGATTAATTCTCCTTTAAGGAGGTGTGACAGGGGGCATGTCCTATGCTTACATACATTTGCTAGTAGGTGTCCCTCATTCCCATCTCAAAATGTTGGGGGTATGCATACTGAAAGTCGTTCTCTGTATGCTGTCCTGCACATAACATTGCCATTATCTGTATGGTATTCTGCACATTACATACTCTTGACTGTTGCTCTTTGACTGCTGTTGTGCACATTACATACTCCTAACTGCTTATGTCTGTATGTTGTTCAGTACATTATACACTCCTGACTGCTGTTCTCTGTATGTTATTCTGCACATTACATACTCCTGGCTTCCGATCTCTCTATTCTGATCTGCACATTACAAACACCTGACTGTTGCTGCTTTACATATGCTGTTCTGCACATCACATACTCCTGACTGCTTATCTCTGTTTGATGTTCTGGACATTACATAGTCCAGACTTCTGTTCACTGTATGCTGTGTTGCACATTACATACTCCTGAATTCTACTCTCTGTATGCTGTTGTGCACATTACACACTCCTGTTTTACCTATCAGTAAAATTGTAATTGTGTATAGTCAGTCTTGTCATACTCTCCCTTTTGCTATCCAGTAAAATCACTCTGTTCCTTTCTGGATTTTCATTATTACTTCCGGAGGAATTGGACAAAGGTGATGAAGCTCAATCACTGATGAAGATGCTGGGAGTGGTGGAGTCACAGGATAACGGATGTTGAAGGAACTTTCCATTTTTACATGTCTCTGCAGCATGGAAAATGTGTGTAAATCATAAAATCAGCTGTACAGAACTACATTTCATTTGCAGGTAAACAAGTAATTTTTTTATGTATTTCAGCAGTGTATGGATGTCTGAAATAAACATATTCAAACTATTTGAACACAAAGAAACAAAAAAACAACACCTGTTTTTAAGATATGGTTTATTTGGCTTTAAAGTATAACTAAAGGCAAAACTGATACTTTTCGTTTTGGATATAGTGGAGAGGGATTAGAACATCTGTAAATGATTATTGCTGTCTGTGCCCCTGTTAAGGAGATTCATCATCTCTATTTTTCCTATTTACAATTATCATTTAAAGTAAAAGAAAATACCCAAATTTTGGTTGTTCACAGAAAAGTAGAGGGGAAGTCTTCCTATGTGGACACTAGTTCTGCTGACCTGGGGGTCCCCAAGGAATACCTTTAATTTGCAGGGATTTCCCCTCACTTCCTGTTTGGCTAAGGTACAGGAAGTGAAGGAAAACATCCGCAATGAGACACAGATGGTGAAAAAAATCTGACAGGGGTTATAACCCTCCATTGCTCTACCAAAAAAAAAAAAAAAAAGGTTTTGCCCATGGTTCTACTTGAATTTAAAACAACAATCAAAAATCTGATATGTAACAATTAAAAGTTTTCTGTAATATCAGGACTTTCAAATTCAGTAGAGCTAATTCTCCATCTTAAATATATAAACATTATTGTCAAAAAGGAACCATAGTAGAATTTCAATATACAGTGCCTTGCAAAAGTATTCGGCCCCCTTGAACTTTGAGACCTTTTGCCACATTTCAGGCTTCAAACATAATTTTTTTGTGAAGAATCAACAAGTGGGACACAATCATGAAGTGGAACAATTTTTTTTGGATATTTCAAACTTTTTTAACAAATAAAAAACTGAAAAATTAGGCGTGCAAAATTATTCAGCCCCCTTAAGTTAATACTTTGTATCGCCACCTTTTGCTGCGATTACAGCTGTAAGTCGCTTGGGGTATGTCTCTATCAGTTTTGCACATCAAGAGACTGAAATTTTTTCCCATTCCTTCTTGCAAAACAGCTCGAGCTCAGTGAGGTTGGATGGAGAGCGTTTGGGAACAGCAGTTTTCAGTTCTTTCCAAAGATTCTCGATTGTATTCAGGTCTGGATTTTGACTTGGCCATTCTAACACCTGGATATGTTTATTTGTGAACCATTCCATTGAAGATTTTGCTTTATGTTTTGGATCATTGTCTTGTTGGAAGACAAATCTCCGTCCCAGTCTCAGGTCTTTTGCAGACTCCATTAGGTTTTCTTCCAGAATGGTCCTGTATTTGGCTCCATCCATCTTCCCATCAATTTTAACCATATTCCCTGTCCCTGCTGAAGAAAAGCAGTCCCAAACCATGATGCTGCCACCACCATGTTTCACAGTGGTAATGGTGTGTTCAGGGTGATGAGCTGTGTTGCTTTTACGCCAAACATAACGTTTGGCATTGTTGCCAAAAAGTTTGATTTTGGTTTCATCTGACCAGAGCACCTTCTTCCACATGTTTGGTATGTCTCCCAGGTGGCTTGTGGCAAACTTTAAATGACACTTTTTATGGATATCTTTAAGAAATGTCTTTTTTCCTTGCCACTCTTCCATAAAGGCCAGATTTGTGCAGTATACGACTGATTGTTGTCCTGTGGACAGAGTCTCCTACCTCAGCTGTAGATCTCTGCAGTTCATCCAGAGTGATCATGGGCCTCTTGGCTGCATCTCTGATCAGTCTTCTCCTTGTATGAGCTGAAAGTTTAGGGGGACAACCAGGTGTTCGTAGATTTGCAGTGGTCTGATTCTCCTTCCATTTCAATATTATCACTTGCACAGTCCTTGGGATGTTTAAAGCTTGGGAAAACTTTTTGTATCCAAATCCGGCTTTAAAATTCTCCACAACAGTATCTCGGACCTGCCTGGTGTGTTCCTTGTTCTTCATGATGCTCTCTGCGCTTTAAACGGACCTTTGAGACTATCACAGCGCAGGTGCATTTATATGGAGACTTGATTACACACAGGTGGATTCTATTTATCATCATTAGTCATTTAGGTCAACATTGGATCATTCAGAGATCCTCACTGAACTTCTGGAGAGAGTTTGCTGCACTGAAAGTAAAGGGGCTGAATAATTTTGCACGGACAATTTTTCAGTTTTTTATTTGTTAAAAAAGTTTGAAATATCCAATAAATTTCGTTCCACTTCATGATTGTGTCCCACTTGTTGATTCTTCACAAAAAGTCTTGAATGTTAAAATGATTTTGTTCTTTTAATCAACAGATATTTGTGTTCATGAGTCTTTTTAAAATCACAGTTCAGTTGTACTTATTGTCCTATACTTTGATCACATTTAAACCTCCAAAAAAAAAAAAAAAAATTATACAAAAGACCTTCTGTCAAGTGTTTATCGTTTTCAGTGTCCCTCTTCAAGGACTACACTTCAGTTCCTGTTTGATCGATAGTTATCTCTGAAATAAGAAGTAAAGGAAATTCCCCTTATTGATTGCTGTCACCGAATCTTGTGTTGACTGAGAAAGGAATTCCCCTCACTTTATCTAAATGTAGTCTGACTTCCTAAGCTGACCATAGATGGGTATGGGTTGAACAAAAAAAAAGGTCCCAATTTCACACATTCAAGGTAGATGGGGGTATCCTCCCAAAATTGTCATTGTATTCTGACAGTGGGAAGGTTTCTCCACCATCAGAAGACACAGAGCAGCACTGCAGTGTATTGCCTGTGGCACTGATAGAGTAACAATACATCGGTTGATTAATTTCTGTTCAACCAGAGTGCCCACATATCAAAATTCCTTGCTGAACCATCTGATTTTTCGATCTATGTAGGGCCAGCTGTTCTGGACCAACTACAAGGCGATAAAGTTTATCTCCACCTTCACTGTAGTGCTTACAGGATCTGGTGTTTCTATTTATCCCAGGCAGTTTTCCTCAATGACTAACTCACTCTTAGGAAGACAGACAATGAATCCTTTTGAATGTCCCGTTTAATGATGGATATTCATAGGTAGAAAAATGTTGCAGTTGTAAGCCACATGGAAAGATGTTTCACCATTGAGGTAAACAGGACTAATGAGAGAGAGACAGGAAGTGGTGGGGAAATATAAAGAACTACGGTGAGAGACAGAGTTCAGCTAGACATAAAGGAACAAAGCTTAAAGACACAGGTGTTTTATAGCCAACATGTTATCTTCATTAGGTAGAACTGGGTATGCATTTTACAATTTTCAAGTAATATTAAAGGCATTTTTTTTTAAATTACAATCATGTTATACTTACCTGCTCTGTGCTGCAGTTTTGTACAGAGTAGCCCCCAGATCCACCTCTTCTCAGGTTAACCACTGGTGCTCCTGGCCCCTCCCTTCTGCCAAGTGCCCCCAGAGCAAGCAGCTTGCAATAGGGGCACCCGAGCAGGATCACTTCCGCTTCTTAGGAATGATGTTTTGTTTGTTACAGCGGAGTTCCACCCTGAAGTGGAAGCTCCGCCTATCTGCCTCCGGCCCCCTTCCGGTGCCACACTTGGTACCTTTCGGGGGCGGGGGGAGCAGGTACCTGTTTTAGACAGGTACCCATCACCCACTTCCAGGAGACTGCGCTGCCGTGACCTTGGCCTCCCTCCTCCTTCCTCCGCTGCCAGCTAGTTAGAAAGTGCAGTGTGTCTGATGTGAGCTTTCGAACGGAAATTCCGATCATGTATATGCTCCATCGGACTTTTGCTGTCGGAATTTCTGCCAACAAAAGATTAAGAGCTGATTCTCAAATTTTCCAATAGAAAAAAATTCCTTACGGAAAATTCGATCGTCTGTAGCAATTCGGACGCGCAAAATTCCGACGCATGCTCAAAAACAATTTGCCGCATGCTCGGAAGCATTGAACTTCATTTTCTCAGCTTGTCGTAGTGTTGTACGTCACCGCGTTCTTGACGGTCGAAAGTTCAGAGAACTTTTGTGTGACTGTGTGGGTGCAAGCCAAGCTTGAGCGGAATTCCGTCGGAAAAACCATCCAAGGTTTTTCCGACGGAAAATCCAATCATGTGTATGTGGCATAATGCTTTACTGTTATTCATTTGTAGGGGTTGTCTCTGTCTTAATAAACCCCAGTAACATTGTAATAGTGTGTGACTGTTGCGTTCAATTACAGAGCTGATCACAGTAGTGTATTTAGGTTTTGTGCTGCCCTAGGCATGACTAAACTTGTGCACCCCCTAATTTAAATTTGACCCACCCCTTTCTGTCAAGGCCACACCCCCTTCTGTTTAATATCCGCCCTGAAATTTTCGAATGGGGACACTAGTTCTGAGGGCCTGGAGGGGGCATATATTTCCTCTCACTTCCTGATTGGCTATGGGGCAAGAAGTGAAGGGAAATCTCTGCAATGGGACAGGGATGGTAAAAAATAAACTGACAGGGGCTATTACCCTTCCTCTACTCTATCCAATATGTTGCCTATAGTTCTACTTTAAGCACAAATTTCAGAAGATATAACCATACTAATGGTGCAGCAGAAAACATATAGCACAGTGAGGAAGGTTTGTGGTCTAGGATAATAGGACAGTCAAAATTAGAAGCAGTGCCCCCACCCCCCACAGTTGCAGAATGCCGATCTCCCGCATACCGGAAACAGTCCGGCCGCTTTATGGGGGCGCTAGACTAATTAGCCTCTCGGCCCAGTCCACCCCATCAGACTGGCACTACACTGACAGTGTAGCGCAAGGCGGCAGGAACTCTTTCTGTGCTGCCCCCCTGCAAAGTGCTGCCCTAGGCCTGGGCCTTGTTGGCCTAGGCCAGGATATGGCGTTGGCTGATCATCATCATCATTGGAAATAGTAGGGGAGCCCAACGTTTCCAGCAATTACCGTGGAAGTATTGCTACAGATATATAGAGGGACTTTCTTACAAACCTTTGGACTCTAACTGTCCCTTATTGCCTGCATTTACATCTTTCTATTTACAAGGTAAATACTCCACTTATATTGTTACCGGTGCTGTTTACCCCTTAGTTAGGCTTCCTGTATATCTGGATGTAGAAACAACTTTGGAAGCCCCATAGACTGTGCCCTGCGCAACAAAGAAAAAAAAAAAAACATTGACTGCCCTCTCTGTTCAACTGGGAAGCTGTAATTTTCTACTTTCTCAAATATTTAGGTTACACCACCATTGGTCTTTAGCTACTTGAAATGGATAGAGTAGCCAGGGGGCCTCTGTGCAGGACCCTTGGTGCCTTAGTAAGTTCTGTTTTGTTGCTGCATCAGTGCCATTCCTTGCTCGCCTTCCAGCACCCATTAAACATTGACCTCTAAGACCTGGAGGTGCACAGTTTGCAAATATAGTATGTCCGTCCCTAACCTGAGACCTTATTTAGTAAACAGTTGTTATTCTTAAACTAGATATAAATGTGAACATGTTAATGTAATTTCAAAAGTTTGTTTCTATCTCTTTAACACAGTGGCGGCTGGTGCTCCAAATTTTTTTTTGGGGGGGGGGGGGCGCAAACGAAAAAAAAAATTGCAGCCTCACTGTGCCCATCAAACGCAGTCACTGTGCCATCAATTGTCACCACTGTGTCATGCCATTAAAAACAGCAACTGTGCCTTCAATTTTCACCACTGTGCCATGCCATCAAATGCAGTCACTGTGCCATCATTTGTCACCACTGTGCCATGCCATCAAACACAGCAACTGTGCCATCAATTGTCACCACTGTGCCATGCCATCAAACACAGCAACTGTGCCATCAATTGTCACCACTGTGCCATGCAACACAGTCACTGTGCCATCAATTGTCACCACTGTGCCATGCCATCAAACGCAGCCACTGTGCCATGCCATCAAACGCAGCCACTGTGCCATTAATTGTCACCACTGTGCCATGCCATCAAACGCAGTCACTGTGCCATGCCATCAAACGCAGCCACTGTGCCATCAAACGCAGCCACTGTGCCATCAAACGCAGCCACTGTGCCATCAATTGTCACCACTGTGCCATGCCATCAAACGCAGTCACTGTGCCATCAATTGTCACCACTGTGCCATGCCATCAAACGCAGCCACTGTGCCATTAATTGTCACCACTGTGCCATGCCATCAAATGCAGCTACTGTGCCATCAATTGTCACCACTGTGCCATGTAACACAGTCACTGTGCCATCAATTGTCACCACTGTGCCATGCCATCAAACGCAGCCACTGTGCCATCAAACGCAGCCACTGTGCCATCAAACGTCACCACTGTGCCATGCCATCAAACGCAGCCACTGTGCCATCAATTGTCACCACTGTGCCATGCCATCAAACGCAGTCACTGTGCCATCAATTGTCACCACTGTGCCATGCCATCAAACGCAGCCACTGTGCCATTAATTGTCACCACTGTGCCATGCCATCAAATGCAGCTACTGTGCCATCAATTGTCACCACTGTGCCATGTAACACAGTCACTGTGCCATCAATTGTCACCACTGTGCCATGCCATCAAACGCAGCCACTGTGCCATCAAACGCAGCCACTGTGCCATCAAACGTCACCACTGTGCCATGCCATCAAACGCAGCCACTGTGCCATCAATTGTCACCACTGTGCCATGCCATCAAACACAGCCACTGTGCCATCAATTGTCACCACTGTGCAATGCCATCAAATGCAGCTACTGTGCCATCAATTGTCACCACTGTGCCATGCCATCAAACACAGCAACTGTGCCATCAATTGTCACCACTGTGCCATGCCATCAAATGCAGCTACTGTGCCATCAATTGTCACCACTGTGCCATGCCATCAGACACAGCAACTGTGCCATCAATTGTCACCACTGTGCCATGTAACACAGTCACTGTGCCATCAATTGTCACCACTGTGCCATGCCATCAAACGCGGCCACTGTGCCATCAAACGCAGCCACTGTGCCATCAATTGTCACCACTGTGCCATGCCATCAAACGCAGCCACTGTGCCATCAAACGCAGCCACTGTGCCATCAATTGTCACCACTGTGCCATCAATTGTCACCACTGTGCCATGCCATCAAATGCAGCTACTATGCCATCAAACACAGCCACTGTGATACCGCACATTACATATAAAGAATAACAATTCACTTTGAATGTGGTGGGGGGTTGCCTTCCGCTATTCTCGGAGCACAATACCTAAAAAAAACATTAACTGTGGCGCGATGGAGAGCGATGGAGAGCGCCACAAAGTCATTTTTTGGCTGCCAATGTAGCGCCTCGTCTGCAATCTTGTGATTGCACAGACGTGGCGCTACCCATACTGCACTGTGCCCGGCGCCGGGCACAGTGCACATAAGGACCTTTTTTGGATTTTTATAATTTCTTAAAGGGACATGTTGAAATAAAAAAAAATGTTTTTTTTTTATTTACTGACTGGGGAGGGGGGGTGGCGCCCGGGCGCCCCCTATGGACAGGCCGCCACTGCTTTAACAGCAGCTTTCGTGAAAAGCTGATAATAAAATA
Organism: Rana kukunoris; assembly: GCA_029574335.1. Lineage (NCBI taxonomy): Eukaryota > Metazoa > Chordata > Amphibia > Anura > Ranidae > Rana > Rana kukunoris. The sequence goes on along the minus strand of CM056051.1, from coordinate 423,034,347 downwards.
TATGATAATAATAGTGTGTGATTGGGGGGAGACACTAGTGTGTAAGTTCCTCTGCTGCAGAGACTCATATGACTGGCTCTGTGTTCTCTGTGTAGCATTATGGTATATGTCAGAGCTGCATAAATGTATAATAATAATAATAATGCTTGACTGTTTTACTGTTAATTGCCTTTAATATTACTTTAAAATTGTAAAATTGTACCTAGCTCTATGGAGTGTGATCTTCTTTGGTGCAGAGACTGATGAGAATGTTTCGATGTTCTCTGTACAGTACTGTGGAATATGTCAGAGCTACAGTATATAAATGTATAACAAAGATAGTGACTGTGGTGGGGATATTAGTGTAAGCTCCTCTGGTGTAAAGACTGATGTTTATGACTTAGGGCACAATTCACGTAGAATCCGCGGCGGCGTATCGTATGCCATTTACACTACGCCGCCGCAACTTACTGGAGCAAGTGCCGTATTCTCCAAGCACTTGCTCCGTAATTTGCGGCGGCGTAGTGTAAATCGTCCGGCGTAAGGGCGCGTAATTCAAAGGGGACGGCTTGTATTTAAATTAGGCGCGCCCCCGCGCCGATCGAACTGCGCATGCGCCGGCCGTACAAATAGCCCAGTGCGCATGCTCCAGCTCACGACGGAAAACGTCAAAAAAGCCGACATGAGCGTCATTGACGTAAAGCCCTATTCGCAAACGACTTAGTAAAACGACGTAAACGATGGAAAAAGACGACGCTGTCCCGACGCCATACTTAACATGGCATACGACGGACCTTCGGAAACTTACCCCTCATATAGCAGGGGTAGGTTTACGCTTACGGAAACAACGTAAACGACGACGAGCCCGCGTAAAAACATTCGGGAATCAGCGTTTTCTTGAGATACACCGTCAGATCTCTTTTGAGAATCTGGCCCTTAGTGTTCTCTGTACAGCATTGCAAAATATATTAGGTCTATAAAAATAAATTATAGGAGTCTACACTGTGGGCTTTCCCCCTCCCCATTGTGCCATGTCCATTATCCAGTCACGGTGTGAAGTCTCTCCATCCCATGCTGTATTAAAGATCACAGACACGCTAAAATGTTCTGATTGACCAATCTCACTTGGATATTCCTCTTCTCACATCTCATCTAATCAGTGGTTTCTGGACTAGAGTTGTCGTATGTCAGTTTTCACCTTGAGATGTCATTGTTCGGCGAAGAGAGGGACCGCCAAGCGCTTCCAGCTTAATCCCTAGACTGCTGCCGCGTTCCTTTCAACATTTCAAAGTCTTTAAATAATAAAAGGTAACCGTGAGATGTTAGAGAGACGTCTGCAATGAGAGGACAGGCGGGGGCAGAATAATTGTACGGCTGCAATAATTGATGATGTGCCGTCCTCAGCGGACATGATTATAAACCGCTACGATATTCAGGACGCAATATCAACATCTGTTTCTCCAAACCTTCAGCTGCAGATGCCGGCAGCGCTGAATATTTATATCCAAACATGAAAAGTTTGTAAAGCCCAACACAGGTCAAAGATGTCAGAGTTTGAGCTCAGTTTGTCTCTTCATTTTTTGGTCGCTTGAGTTGAAGGAGTCGCAGGCACAGAAAGCCAAAAGATCCCACTGGCATTTCTCAGAATTAAATCATCAAAAATCAGCAACAAAAAAAAAGCGACAATTTTGAAAGATAAGCAATATTTTTTACTATAATATATATCCCCCAAAAATATATAAAAAAAACACATTTTTTCCTAAGTTTAAGCAGATGTGTACAGTATTCTACATATGTTTGGTAAAAAAAATCACAATAAGGGTATATTGATTGGTTTGCGCAAAAGTTATAGCATCTACAAAATAGGGTATAGATTTGTGGCATTTTTATTATTCACTAATACGTTTGCATTCTTTCAAGTGCTGATTATAATTAGCCTGCCTATGTTACGCCCCTTGTTACCATAAAAGTACAATTGTAATATTATGTGATACCTACATAATCATGTGTATAAAAATATTCAATTGCGTTGAATAAACAGAACGGTTATTTGGAAAGATGCTGAGTGTTTATTTTGTTTCCGTTACCTACTGCAGTAGTTATTATTTAATTGGGAAACTAATTAATATGAGGATAAGGCCTTGTACACACAACCGAGAATCTCGTCAGGAAAAACCCGTCGTTTTCCCTGACGAGATTCTTGGCAAGAAACTCTTGCCGTCTGAGTGTACTGACTTTCATTTCAAAAGAATTGCGGTTCTCTCGAAAGGAAAGAACGCGGTGATGTCATTGCGTATGACGAGCATGCGCTCGTCACATTCGATGCCGTCTCCGCCATCTTGCTTCACCCTACCTATGCCGAGGAAGCTACCACGCATGCGTCAAAGTCAATTTGAGCATGCGCTGGTTTCCACGGCGACAGGAAAGTATACACACTCTCGGGTTTCTCGTCTGGAAACAGGCAAACGAGAATCTCGGCGAGAAAAAACAGAGCAGGTTCAGGTTCTTTTTTTCTCGTCGAGATTCTGGCCAGATTTCTAGATGAGAAACCTGATTGCCTCGTACACACGAAAGGGAATCTCGGCAAGAAGCAGTTTTCTTGCTTTTTTTTGCTGAGAAACCCGATTGTGTGTACGAGGCCTTATGCCGCGTACACACGGTCGTTTTTGCGATGAAAAAAAACGACGTTTTCTGTGAAGTAAAAAACGACGTTTTTGAAACGTCACTTTTCAAAGACAATTTTGCATACACACCATCGTTTTTTCACAAAAAGCGAGGTTACGTTCACCACTCTTTTCCATTGAAGCTCGCTTCATAACTAGCTTCTGGGCATGCGCGGGTTGAAAAATGTCGTTTTGAACGACGTTTTTGCTACACACGGTGACTTTGTGAAACAAAAAACAACGTTTTGAAAAACGACACAAAAAATTCAAGCATGTTGGAATTTTTTTTTGGTCGTTTTTTTGAAGACAAAAAACGACGTTTTGCCCACACACGATCAATTTAAATGACGTTTTAAAAAACAACGTTTTTTTTCATCGCAAAAAACGACCGTGTGTACGCGGCATTAGAGTTTCCTATCTATACAATTTCCAAAACAGTATGTGACAGGTGATTCAAATTCTAATAGTAAATTTCTTAGATTATGGAGAAACAATAGCAATCTTATTTATTTCCAAAGACAATTTGAAAAGTAATCACCTAAGGCTATGATATACAGATACAGGCAGTATATCAAAGAGCCACAGGTCAAAAAGAGAACAAATTGATCTGTATAATCAAAACCTAAATCCAAAGAAATTATGGCTTTGTTCTCTCATTTTGGTACTTCCAGTGGCTCAAAGGATCAAACATAAGTACAAGAACATAGTAGAATGTTAAAAAAATATATAGATTTTAGAATTATCATTTTTTTGTAGATGTAAAATGATTATATGATGATATGGAGGTTTGGAGCTGGTCTCTAATTCAGGTTGGGGTCACAATGGAAATATTTTGATCCTGATCTTGCTGGAATGCTCAGATGAGTACTTTAGAGCTGAATTTCAGCCAAGCATTGATACACAAATAAAATTCATATAAAAAAGCTTTTTTACCTGTCAAAGGCTTTGTATTTGTGTTCATCCGATTCTAAGATTTACTTAGCTTTACTTAGCTTTAGCTTTACTTAGCTTTACTTAGCTCTGCCACACATCACAACCAGGTGGATTACAGTTCAGGAATAGGGATGAGCTTCGAGTTCGATACGAACGTATGTTCGACTCGAACATTGTCTGTTCGTACGTTCGACGAAATTCGAACAAAAGCGGTCGTTCGCACCAAATTCGAGTGACGCAAAACGGCCCATAATTCACTGCGGCATTGCGCGCTGATGATTGGCCAACCATGCTGTATGTCCTGCATGCTTGGCCAATCACAGTACGCAAAAAAACGAAGAGCCATAACGAAGAGCCATAATTGGCCAAAGCCTGGGTGGCTTTGGCCAATTATGGCTCAGGACTTTAGCACATGCCCCACACTATAAAAGGCCACCTGCTGGGTGGCCTTGTGTAGTGTGTTTCGGCTTGTTAATGAGAGCAGTCAGAGAGACAGAGAGATTGTCTTTTTATATAGCTAGAGCAGGCAGGCAGGCTAGTCAGTTTAGCTTAATTTACAGTGTGTAGAGAATATATATACATCCCTAGGAGTTGTACATATATTTATACATTGTATAGCTTAGATAGATCAGTTCTTCCTAATCTACTGGCAGGCAGGTGATTGTGCTATTTAAAGACGTTATCACAGGTATAGACACCCAGCAGGTACAATATTTAAAGGAATTTTATTTTAATTTTTTTAATTTAAGCATCATTAAAATCACTGCTCCTGGAGCAGTGATTTTAATAATGTTTAAATAAAAAAAAAAAGAAAGATTCTTTTAAATATTGTACCTGCTGGGTGTCTATAGTTTGCCTGTGAAAACGTCTTTGAGAACCCGGGTCTTGCCCGAGGAAACATGTATCAATGGAAAAAAAGTCCTGAAAAAATTACCGTTTTTAAAAACCTTTTTCCATTGATACATGTTCCCTCGGGCAAGACCCGGGTTCTTAAAGACGTTTTCACAGGCAAACTATAGACACCCAGCACTGCAGGTACAATATTTAAAGAAGTTTTTAATTTTTTTATTTTATAAAATCACTGCTCCTGGAATGATGCCTAAATTAAAAAAAAAAAAAAAAAAATCCTTTAAATATTGTACCTGCTGGGTGTCTATAGCTTGCCTGTGAAAATGTCTTTGAGAACCCAGGTCTTGCCCGAGGGAACATGTATCAATGGAAAAAAGTTTTAAAAACGGTAATTTTTTCAGGACTCCTGAAAAAACAACCGTTTTTAAAACTTTTTTTCCATTGATACATGTTCCCTCGGGCAAGACCCGGGTTCTCAAAGACGTTTTCACAGGCAAACTATAGACACCCAGCAGGTACAATATTTAAAGGAATCTTTCATTTTTTTTTTATTCAAACATTATTAAAATCACTGCTCCAGGAGCAGTGATTTTAATGATGCTTAAATTAAAAAAATTAAAATAAAATTCCTTTAAATATTGTACCTGCTGGGTGTCTATACCTGTGATAACGTCTTTAAATCGCACAATCACCTGCCTGCCAGTAAATTAGGAAGAACTGATCTATCTAAGCTATACAGTGTATAAATATATGTACAACTCCTAGGGATGTATATATATTCTCTACACACTGTAAATTAAGCTAAACGGTCACTTTTTCAGGAGTCCATCTCCTGGAAAAAACGACTTGAATATTGGTCTTTAAAATGAGCTCTTTTGAATTTGAACGTTCGAGTCCCATAGACTTCAATGGGGTTCTAAATGTTCGCGCGAACGGTCGGTTCTGGTGCAAACCGAACGCGGGTATGTTCGGCTCTTCCCTATTCAGGAATACAGTGGTGTCCTTTCAGGGACATATCCACGGAAAATATCACCTATGGCAAGCACTGAGCTCCAAAACTTACACCCATATTTTAGATAACTTTATCATAATATCAGCTCAAAAATGTTAAATCTTTTACTTACCAGTATAGTCATAACAGGGTGTGGTTTATACACCAACCCAGGGTGTTGTAAGTGCAGTCTAATCCACTTCTGAACTGTGTGACAGTGCAGTTGCTCCAGGCCCTGGCCAGTTGGCCAGTTCCTCGCATTCAATTTGCATGACAGGCATGTGTGACCGCCTCTCAAAAGGATTCGGTGTGTGCTTGGGTCTGGTTCAGGTGCGAATTCAGGCAAAAATGCGGACCTGGAGCACACCTAAACCAGTGAACGGACACGCTGTGGGCTTGGGGGGGGGGGGGGGGTGAACTTCTTCTTAGATTGGAGGAAGAGGGGAAGAAACAGAAAAGTGGAATTTCTCCTTTTAGGTGAAGTTGCGAGTTAAGCTGGGTATTCCCTAGCAGAATTTCATTTGGCAATTTTCGTTGTAAGAATTTTTTTTTCTGTAATTATTATTGGGACCAAATCGACATTCATTTTTGACCGCAATGACAAGAAAATTTGAGGGAAGAGGATGGAAAATGTGCACATTTCTAACAGTTTATGTGGTATTCATTCGGCAAAATTCCTTCATTCTAAAATCTAAATTTAAAAGCAAATCTTGAACTACTTTTGAATGACTTTTGAATGTACTGGGAATTTTCTAAGAAGTTTTGTACAAATGTTCGTTCAGAATTTTACCATTTATAATTTAGCAATGTATACCCAGCTTTAGACGTAATTATTATTTATAGATGTTTGCTTTAACAAAGCAAATTTCATTTTTTTAACACCCCACTTGAACTAAATGATAAATCTATTCTAGGTGATAGATTCCTTTTTCTACATTGTAAACGTGAAGTGTGAACATTTGTTAATAGAAGTCTTTGAAAGAATTGGTGTCTGTCAGTAAATGTGTAAATTGCTGTGAGGCAAGCGGCACTGCACTATTCAGATATGATAAATACCATGTCACACTGACAGTCCTATTACTGGCAACAATTCGCCAACAAAAGGATGGCTACAGGGAAGAGAAACCAATCTCTGGTTTTCAGGTCATCGCTCCTTCACTTCAAAATCACTGCAAAATCTCCCTCGTTGTAATGGCTGCCGAAGGAGCGACAAGTTGGAACTATTTAGTATTTTTTCTGTGATTGCCAGTGTGCCCTGGGCGTAGGGGTTTAACTGACTCCACTATTTTAGGGTTCAATTAAGAATTAAAGTATAACTGAGGGTACGTTCAAATTAGAGGTGGGTTGGAAATCGTGCCAGTTCAACTGAATTTGCAGGATTTGAAACATTTCATTGCGAGTTCGGGGGCGATTTGAAAGACATGTATGCAGGTTTTGGAAATCGGTGTGGTGCTGCAAAGTTGGCATCGTATCGATTCGGACTCTCCAATATGCGACAATACGCTCCATTTTGACATGCGATTTGACCTGTCAAATCGCGCCGATGTGAACAGGGGCTAAAGGCCAAAAGTTTTTTCCATTTTGGATTAACTGGAGAGGGATTAGAACACCTGTCAGGTTTTTATTGCTCTCTGTGCCCCCATTAGAGTGATTCACCCTTTCAATTTGTCCTGTTTACCATTATCAGCAAAAGTGAAAGGAAATTCTCTATCGGTTGTCCCCAGAACAGTAACAGCAGGGAAATCTTCCAATAGGGACACTAATTCTAGTGACCCTGGTTACATGCAGACATTTTGCTCACTTTGGAGGCCTTCTCTCTTACTTTCTGTTGTGGCTATGGAATAGGAAGTGAAGAAGAATCTCCCCGATTGGACACAGATGGCAAAAAAGGACTTGAAAGGGGTTATAACTCTATTCAATATTAAAAAAAAAAATGTTACTATCCAAAGTTAAAACAACAAGGGCAGAAGATTTAACAGATGGAAAGATGAAAAAAATGACTAAAGTTCCACTTTAAATTCTTAAAGTGACAAGCTGAATCTGGTATTTTTTGGTGGCAGGCTACAGTGTCATTCAACATCTGGTGGATAGTGGGAAGCTGCATCTGGTGGAAGGCGATGGTGGCAAGTGACAAGCTGTTTTAGTGCTATTATCTTTGTAACGCACCCACCTATAAATGCATAGTATTTTCAGTATGTTAAGACCTGCAGTGGGTATGGTACTGCGGCCTTCTTTCCATCTCCCAATCGCCGAGCATAATGGATTATCGCTACCATAGAAGGTAGAGGGATAGTGGAGATGTATGCAGTTTCCAATATGATTCTTCCGAAAAGGTTAGAATATTCCCCGCCCACCTTCCCCAAGCATGAGCCAAGACTTCAAGAAGGGGTGTCCAGGTTGGGGGGACCAACATATCCAAATTTCACCCGGACTGTTGCACACTCTGGGGACCAGGCTACCTGCTTGGGTAGGGACTTCTTGGTCAGGTCGGTGAGGGGTTTGCTAGGGTGCTATACTCCAGGACGAACTTTCTATAATACCCTGCGGTGCCTAGGAATGCCAATACCTGTGTCTTGGTGCGGGACTGGGGCCAATTGGCTATGGCCTCTACTTTCGCGGGTTCGGGGCGCTGTTTCCCAGACCCTACTCTATGCCCTAGGTATTGAACCTCTGCCATGCCCACATGGCATTTCTCGGGTTTCAGGGTGAGGCCGGCTTCTTGTAACCTCCCCCCTCTTCCACACAAGGTATACCTGCCATTACATATCCCCTGATAGCCCCGATCTGGGGGACCAACATATCCAAATTTCGCCCAGATTGGTCCAGGGGTTCTTAAAAGACAAACAGAGTCTATGAGAAAATCCAGAATAAAGTCTATTTTCTTCACACAGTATATACCTTTTTGTTTCAAATAAGTGTTTCAAAAGGATTTATGCATCAGGCCATGCACCTTCCTTATCTCTTTTTTGTATAGTACTTTGGACTTCCCCCAGTCGGACAAGGCAGTGGGGCATGCATGATCTAACACACTAACAACAGCACGAAAATACCACCATTTCCATCTAAGGACCCCCGCACTAGTGCAGAAAAATATATTTTCTGTTTATATGTTGACAGGCGACAGTGGCACGAGACAAGCTGTATCTGGTGGCAAATGACACATTGCATCTTGTGACAGGCAACGGTGGCAAATGACACATTGCATCAGGTGATGGTGGCAAATGACACACTGCATCTGGTGACAGGCGACGGTGGCAAATGACACACTGCATCTGGTGGCAGGCGACGGTGGCAAATGACACAGTGCATCTGGTGACAGGCGACGGTGGCAAATGACACACTGCATCTGGTGACAGGTGACGGTGGCAAATGACACATTGCATCTGGTGGCAGGTGATGGTGGAAAATGACACTCTGCATCTGGTGCCAGGTGACGGGGGGAAATGACACATTGCATCTGGTGGCAGGTGACGTGGCTAATGACACATTGCATCTGGTGGCAGGTGACGGTGGCAAATGACACATAGCATCTGGTGGCAGGTGATGGTGGCAAATGACACATTGCATCTGGTGGCAGGCGACTGTGGCAAATGGCACCCTCAGGGCTCCCACTGATTCTGCATTATGGTGAATTGAGCGATTGAATTTTATATTACAATGTAATAATAGAAATAATGCGCTTCAATCATTCTGACACCATATAAACCATGGTGTGGTGATAAATGAAGCGCTAACACCAGCCATTGCCCCAACAAATCACCTGCTCTAACAGCAACAACCCCATCCAACCCTCCTGGTTCTTGGCACAATTTTCTTCCACTAAAATGGTCTCAAGTGCCAAAAAGGTTGGCGACCGCTGCTTCAGAATTAAAACACTTTAAGATACAAATATTTATACAATGCATAATACATATATATATACATGTAGCGCCCATGTACTTCAAAGTACGGTAAATTTTGGGAAAAGATCAGAGTGTGACTTACTCTGATCTCAATTCTGATTATGTTAAGGCTCTCTGTTTCAGTTTGGCTGCGCTGTGGGCTCATTCTGCTGTACCTGGGGTGTAGTCTCACCCCGGGGTAGCAGGTGGCAGCAGTGGAAGCTGAGGTTCGGGTGCTCTTTTCCAGCGGCCAATCGGGAGGCCTGGGCATGCTGGGAGAGGGTACTTATGAGGCAGATGCCATTTTGTGGGGTCTTCGGTTTTACCTCATGGAGTGTGGCACACACCTTCAGGGTGACCACATCACCGCGCCCCATGCGTTATGTCCTACCTGGCTAGGGTGTGGGTGCTACCCAAGTTTCCTGGTTCCGGAGCCCAGATGGTCCGGAACCACTCTGAGTGGAACAGGGATCCAGTGATCGACTGGATCTCCAAAGATCCCAAGCGAGTTTAGCTGTTCGGTGGGGAGTCCAGTTGAGGAGCACCAAAGAGAGGCTGGTGGTCCAACAGCACTGGAGCGAACCATCGGGGATCGAGGTACTGGACACTGAGGGATTGACTCCTCTCTCAGTCAGTACCCTGGCGACATTAAAGAAAAGGTACAGGCAAACGTTATTCAGGAGGAGTTCCTCCATAGTTACACTCAGACAAGGCCTGTGGCAGAGGCGCTTGTCTGACGGTCATTGAGAAGAGTCTGTGGCAGAGACACCCTTCTCCGGTTCGAGTGATACTCTGGCTGCCAGATCTGTGAGAGGGACTGTCCAGGTACACTATACCCACTCAGGCTGGAGTGGCGCAGAAACATTGTCTATTGTCGGAAGCAGGACTGCTTCAAGTATCCAAGGCCTGAGTCTGCTATCTTCTTTAAAACCTTTCTTCTATCCTTCCCTCACCTGTTGATTGTTTTACCCGGCTGGGTAATAAAGAGCACTTATAAAAGAGACTTCGGTGGGGTCTTCGGTTTTACCTCATGGAGTGTGGCACCCACCTTCAGGGTGACCACATCAACGCGCCCCGTGCGTTATGGCCTACCTGGCTAGGGCATGGGTGCTACCCAAGATTCCTGGTTCCGGAGCCCAGATGGTCCGGAACCACTCTGAGTGGAACGGGGATCCAGTGATCGACTGGATCTCCAAAGATCCCAAGCGAGTTTAGCTGTTCGGTGGGGAATCCAGTTGAGGAGCACCAAAGAGAGGCTGGTGGTCCAACAGCACTGGAGCGAACCATCGGGGATCGAGGTACTGGACACTGAGGGATTGACTCCTCTCTCAGTCAGTACCCTGGCGACATTAAAGAAAAGGTACAGGCAAACTTTATTCAGGAGGAGTTCCTTCATAGTTACACTCAGACAAGGCCTGTGGCAGAGGCGCTTGTCTGACGGTCATTGAGAAGAGTCTGTGGCAGAGACACCCTTCTCCGGTTCGAGTGATACACTGGCTGCCAGATCTGTGAGAGGGACTGCTCAGATACACTGAGTCTGCTATCTTCTTCAAAACCTTTCTTCTATCCTTCCCTCACCTGTTGATTGTTTTACCCGGCTGGGTAATAAAGAGCACTTATAAAAGAGACTTCCTATTTGCGGACATTCCTTCATTGCTACTTTTTCAACGTTCACCCTAGACACATCACCAGAGCCATGAGGTAACATGCCATCTCTTTCTAACCAGCGGCTCCTTCGGGGGTGAGCGCTACATACAAAAATACGATAATTGTATATTTAATGCAAAAGAGTGGTTGGTTGGATGTTTTTATCCTTTTCTTCCATATTAGCAGTAAAGTGAAAGAAATTACAAAAGTCCCAGAAACAGGAAAATGGCAGTTGGTGGATCGCGGATTCTATAAATCTCAGAAGCAGCAGTTATCATGTACCAAGAAGCTGTAATTCTCTTCCAGAAGCACTGCAAAAAGCCTGCTAAATTTGGCTGTATTAAATAAAGCTCAGATAACAGTAAACCTTTTGTTTCCTAGAGTTTTAAGCTGACTTATTGCTTTCACTTGTCAGTTAGAGTTCTGCTTATGCACAAGAAATTAGGAATTCTTCAATGTTCCATTTTTCGGTGAGCTGTTATTGGTGGCTTTGGGTTACTGCCCTCTGCGGTCCTTTTTACCACTCAACGCCCATCGCTTGGTTACCTGCAAACTGAACAATTTCCTCCCGTCGGTTTCCATCTTCTCCCGAGAGAATTCTGGACTTTAGGCAAATAATGTGAAGAAGATGATTCAATTATTTTTTGCTTAGCCAAACCTGGGATCACTTTAATTAAATTTCAGAGTATATTAACATTTCATTTACTTCCATCCAGAATTATTCGGAGTACATTAACTGTGTCGTATGAGAATGAAGAATGGAGGTGAGAAGACCTGCCGGGTAATAAAGAACACCCCTTCCCCCACTGCTTATCGCTTTGTGGCGGAGCTGACATGGTGGAACAGGTCAGTCAGATGAAAAGGATCTTCTGTGCTTTAATTAAATTCACCTTGTCAGAGCGACGGTTTCATTATTGTGCTGTACTGCCATTATTAGCTCCTTACATGAGGGTGAAACAAAGAGAACCTGTCTCTGGGGACCCCCCGGAGCTGGGGGCTCCCCACAATGAGCGCTGAAAGAGGGCATAAAATGTGCACCGACCTGGCACTGAATAATGAAGACGTAACCCCAAACTGGGTGACAGCTAGTTTTCTTTGTGCCCTATGTATCATAAACAATTGCCAATGTTTGTTCTGTAAACCCTTGTTTTACTTTTTTTTTCTTTTTTTCTTTTAATTCCTCCTTTGTTCCATCTCAGTGGTGCTGATCTCCTGCGACCTTTCTGCAGTCACTTCCTTTCATTTCAATGATGGCTGCATGGCATTTCTCAGATTGGGTTTCCTGATGGTGACAAGAGTGGACCATGTATGTATACTGTGAGTTGTCAATGGCCACCTGTAGCCTCCAATCGAATCATGTGACAACACAGGAGCACAATCGGCAGACCAGAAACAGAGTACTGTCACCCTGAAATGGTAGGAAACTGAACAAAGGCCGTCATGGCAGGATCACCAAGGGCTACTTAAAGTGGATGTAAACCCTCCATACACCCAGTGAAGTGAACAGTCTCAGATGATACACAGAAATGAAAAAAATCTCCCTACATGGGTTTTAGATTTATATCTGCTGTACATTTATATACTGTTTAGAAAGTTGAGATCATGTTACGAAATGTTCTTCTCCTGTTTAACACAGAGCGTGATGTCTGGGCATACAGCCAAGATAGATAACATTGGATTGGAGGAAAAGCACACACCCCCACATAGGCAGAGACTCTCAGGCCTCGTACACACGATGAGATATGTCCGCTCAAACTTGTCCGACGGACAGTTTAGAGCGGACATGTCTCATCGGATTTCGGTCCGATGGCGTGTACACACCATCGGATCAAAATCCCCGCCGGCAGACAGCGTGGTGACGCGGCGGTGACGTTGACGCCGCCACGTCACCGCTACGTCACCGCACCAGGAAGTAAACACTTCCGCGAGCATGTGTCGGATCCATTCACAGGATACGACGCATGTGCGGGAAGATATGTCCGCTGGTTTGCCGTACTAACCAGCGGACATATCCGACGGACAGGTTTGTAGCTGACAAATTTCAAAACATGCTTTGAAATTTGTCCGATGGACAAACCTGTCCGCTATCCCGTACACACGATCGGTTTTGTCTGCTGAAACGGTCCATCGGACCGTTTTCAGCGGACAAATTTGATCGTGTGTACGTGGCCTCAGAGGTGTTTTGTAATAGGATCTGCTCTCTGCTAATCTATATTAGAAACCTCCCGCAACAGAAGATTCAGGCTGCTTTTGTCTAAAAAGTCTCAGAATTTGTCAGGAGTTATCAGGCTGATAACAGAGGAACAGTTTGGGAGGGAACTAAGGGACTTAGCTCATTGAAGAGAGATAACAAAATACTGCAGCCTTCCCTGGTTCCTCCCTACGCTCCATCAACACGCTAGAAAATTTAATAAATAAAACCTTTCTGTTCAAGTTCCTATGAGCAGGGGCCTCCTTCCCTCTTTGTCATGAATTGTATTGCAACTGTACTGTCTTCCTTTACACTGCGGGACTCCATTCTGTTACCGGGAGTGAGGTAACAGAGGTACGCCGGATAAGCGGAGTGGGTGCAGGCTCTGTACATTCTTCCTAATGCAAACATCTCAGTTACAATTGTGTAGTGACATGAAACAGAACACACAAGTGGCTTCTCTTTGAGTCATGGACTTTCCTAATGTTTGACTCTTCACATGACCGCAGCCTCCGCCTGGGCATTGGTGAGCATGCCTTCAGGCAAGCTGTTACCCCACGTGCACGGTCGCAGACAGACTCCGCCCACAAGATGGTGCATTCATCCCAATGGACTGGTATATCTGTAAACAGACTTGTTAAAGTTTACACCCAGCTACCTCCATTCCAGTCCACTAAAAACAAATGGAAGAGGATCTGTTTTTCTCTGTCTAAGACAGGGGAGCTCAACTTGTGGCCCGTTGGCCACATGTAGCCCTCTGATGTGGCCCTTAACCTCAAACCAGGGAAGAGCGTGCCCAAGGTCAGCAACTGGTTTATCGTAATCTGGGCTTGCCAACCCACCATCCCAGGGCATCAGAGTGCAGCGGATGAAGCAAGTGGCAACAGAGGGAGCAGGAGACGCAAAAGCTGATGCTTCCTCTGTAGTGCCGGTTCCCATCCCAGGCAGAGTGATACCAACTGCACTTCACCTACGACCTTTCTAGCAGCCTGGAGATTGAGAAGGATGCCAGCATAAGCTGGAAGAGGAAAAGAAGTTCAGTGTAATAAATACATATAACACATACGCTGTGCTTTTGCAATGGCCGTATTAACACCCATCCTGCATTCAGGAGTTTTTGTGCACTTTCATGCACTTTCAGTGCACTTGCACTGCAGCGCATTAATGTTAAAGCAGCCTTATAGGGGGCTTAGGACGGTAAGGTCTTATTTATATTTGTGGTTTGGGGGCAATAAAACCCCATAGTTGAGATATGGTTTTACCACACCCTCCAACCAGTGGTGTAGCATCCAGCCCCATGCTCCAGGGGGCAGTGTAACATGCCTGTCACAAGACCCAATCCCCCTCCATTTTTCATCTGCAACTGCTGAAAGTCAGTTTCTCCTTCTCTCCCCACGCCAGCGTTTACTGGATGCAGGAAGAAAATGTTTATTATGCTATTCAAAATAAAATAAAATAAATCTAAATTCTGAACCATTTAATTTCCTTGTGGCCCGCAACTGGTTACCAAATCACTTAAGTGGCCCTTGCTCTTCAAAAGATTGATTGGTCTAAGCAGATCGGAGGAAGTTCGACGTAAACGGAGAGCAAAGTATGTTTACACCTGGCTGCAAATGTGTTTGAAAGAGTGTCTGTCATGTCACTTTGATTGTTTAGAGGAATAGACACAATTACACAATCTGGTCTAAGAGCTCCATGTACAAAATCCTCCCAAACTGGCAGGTGATGTGTAAAGTGGCTCTGTCCTCATCAAACTCAGCGTTGTCACCACCCTAAGAAATGGGCAGCCGTCCAATGACAAATTTTGTGAAATATTTTTGGTATCCAGAAAAGAAGATTTCTATGAGTGCTTCATGCTTCCTGTACATCCTGGGTGTGGGGATTTTCTGCCTGAAATCTGAGTAATATCTGCAAATGGTCCAGCTGTGCCAACCACCATCGATCAATCCATGTAAATTGCAGTGGCTGGAACGTGGTACTCCGTTTATCGCCACTTTACAAAGTTGTTTTATGACGCCGGCCAGAAGCCATCTTCTCCCCATGTACGAGATCCGGAGAGACAACAATTATCAGGATGGCCGCCATCTTCCCATAAATCACACCCGGACGTCTCCAGCATAGCAATCAGTACTCAGTGTGAGTCATTGATTTTTCACAGGCGAGGGCGATGTTTCCCATGACTTCTCCTTTATCAGGTCATCTGTAATCTTTGCCTGTCATCTGTCAGAATGGGGAGGAGAGAACTGCTACAAGAATGGTGACAAAGACACATCAATCACCAGCAACCAATCACCTTCCAGATGTCACTTCTCTGCTATAGTGTGTATCATGAAAGGTACATCTTAAAGTGGGGTTCCAACCACAATTAGCATTTTTTAAATGTATGTCCTTTCATCATGCGTTTTTATAATATAAATCCGGTCACTTACTATTTTACAATCCGCCATGGCTCCGCATAGTTATTCAAAAAAGATAGTTTATAAAATGTCCACACAGTTGTCATTTTGCTTGTGGGCATTGTGAAGCCTACAAGCACTTACCGGTACTTCCTGGAAGTCTTAGATGGGGGGTGATAATTGGGTAGCGCACTGCATCCTGGGAAGTGATGACACACATTTCCCAGGAGCATTAGAGGGAGATGATGTCAGAATCCTAGGTGATTCCTTAGGCAGATTTTGTGGGACCGCATAGCAACAGGCATTTCCAGATGAGTAAAAAATTATTATTTTTTTAGTTTTTTTCTTTTTTGGGTCTAATGAGCACAATAATGAAAACAAATTCTTGGGATGGAAACTCCACTTTAAGATGATTATACACTAGTAGATTTTCGAACGAACGTTCATATAAATGTAGCAAGGTCTCTGGCCTTGTCCAGTCTAATGAGAACTTTCCAGACCAAAGATAGCTGACATCCTTCTGTATGTGGTGGGTTGTGAGGCGTGGTGGGTGCAAGATGGACAAAGTTAATGAGCACCAGACACTTCTTGGATGTAAAAGAAGTTTTTATTTCTCTTAACGGTCCTTTTTGTATTTTTAGGGGGGAAGAGGGTTAGGGCGAGGACATCCCCAGATAGTTGCAAATTCAATTGGCAGACTCAGAGACTTCAATGAGAGAACAGCCGTGCAGGGAAAGGCCCCAGCAAGAAGCCACATCTGTACTTGCAGGATTGCTGTCTTCTACGACAACAGTCTTTAACAGTTCCTAACTCAAACGTAACAGTCCTTTCAGCTTTACTACAACTGCCTCTTGTAGTTCATCAACACTGAGCTCCCGGTCTCTCACTAGACCCACCGATTCACTGACTCTGAAGCCCTTGAGCTCCTCCAAGCTTTGCAGTTGGATTCCCTCAAGCATCACCCACGCTTCCCTGCTGGGTCCCTAGCTTGGCACTCCAGAGACTTCTCAAGCTTGACTCATAAGGCTGCTCTGCAATCGTCTCCTCCGCGGTACGGGTCCCTCAGTTCATCACCGCCTGAAGGTTCCTGATTCTCCTCCATGTCCTTTCGGTGAGAATATGGTCCCTAGTAAAGGTGGTTAGTCCCTTTGTGGCTGAATAAGGAACCAATGAGCTGTTCCGAAATGCGTCCCGCACTGATGACACACTTCTTGTCCTTTGTGTTCCACGCTGGTTCTCGTCCAGCTTCCGCTGATGTCATTCTCAGGCTCCAGCGATATTGTGTCTCCTAAGCCTACAGCGTACACCAACTGCCTTTTGGACTACACTGGAAGTTTCTTTACATATTGGGACTGCCTGGATATTGGAACCTCTTCCGAAATACACTTAGCACATGCTCCTGTTCATCTGCTTTTCTGTAAGTGTTTTTAATCCCTTTCGGGGATAATAAAAGTTTTTTTCTGCAGCCTTTTTTCTGCACTTAGAGGCGCCTTTGTTTTTGTTTCCTTTGTGGCGACAGCTTCCCACCTACCTCTGACCACTGACAGGTTGTCCGGCTGGCAGAACTGTCACTTTTGGTTGGACTGCAAGCCGCAATCCCAACCCAGCGCTGCCCTCTTACTTCTAGATAGGCCCTCACACAGCCTGGCAGACTGATGCCCCCGGGATAGGCCCAATCTCAGGCCTATGGCATACAGCACACTTCCACCCAGACAGCCATCCAGCTGGCACAGAACATTGATCACCTGACCTCTCCCGAAAATATAGGTTCTCCCAGCAGGCCAATGGATTCAAGAAAACCCCTGCCCATTGGCTGAGATACCCCATATACTCATAACCTGACCTTGAGTTGCCCTTCTTATATCTAGTACCACCAAGTACCCGCCCACCTAGTGGTAGAAGAGAAAAGTGCAACAAGGCCAAACTTAGGGAAAAATCAATACACACAGTAATGCAAGGCTTTCTCCCTGGTGTGGAGTGTCGGGCTCGCCCCCTCCCTTGGACCACAGGAGAGTCAGGATGCTCTCTACATTGCAGATAGAGAAAGGAACTGTGTGTTAGTGGGCGTCCTGACTCTCCTGTAGTCCAAGGGAGGGGGCAAGCACGACACTCCACACCAGGGAGAAAGCCTCGCATTACGGTATGTAGTTACAGACAGAAGAACAGGAAGTGAGGATTTCTCAAAAGAAATAAGAACATTTAAAAGCAAAATCGAAGGATGAGGTAAGTGAAGGAGGACTGCACTGAGGTAAAGGAAGCTATTTAGGAAAATTGTACCTTTACAACCCCTTTAAGTTGGCCATATTTTAAGCAATTTGCTTTCCTTTAACCACGGGTTGAAGGAAAGAAAATCGCTTGATTCCTTCATCAGCACATTTAGTGTAATAGGAATATGGCATGACAGGTCCTCTTTACAGTGAGACATGGGGTCAATAAGACCCCACATCTCACCTTTAGGCTGGGACGCCAGAAATAAAAAAAATTATCCTGGCTTTGATCGTAGCAATGAGTCGGTAGAAGCACCGGAGGGTGACGGGAGGGAGGATACGTCCCCTTTCGCCTCCTGTAAGAATGATAAAGAGGCGGAACAGCCGCCATGATCATTCTTAAGGCCCTGTACACACGATCAGACGGACCGTTTTCATCGGACCAGGCTGAAGTGGTCTGTTGGTCTGATGTGCGTATACACCATCGGACCAAAATCCCCTCGGACCAGAACACGGTGACGTAGAACACAACGACGTGATGAAAAAAGGAAGTTCAATGCTTCCAAGCATGCGTCGACTTGATTCTGAGCATACGCGGCATTTTGGACCCATGATTTCGTGTACTAAGCATCGAACATGTCCGACGGACAGGTTTCTAAGCATGTTTGGAAACTTTTGTCCACTAGAAATCGGTCCGATAGGCCGTACACACGATCGAACATGTCCGCTGAAACTGGCCTTCAGACCAGTTTCAGCGGACATGTTCGATTGTGTTTACGCAGCCTTATGGTGACTGGTCTATACAATAAGGAGCGCTGGAATGGGCACATATACATACAAAAACATAGAATATCCAGGCTCAAACTTACCGACCAGTCAGCAACCAACCAAATTCACCTGTCTAACTGTGTGCGTTAAAAACAGAGGTTTAGTTGCACGCATTTGCAAATGCATGTGTAAGCTGCCAGCCCCGTCAAGGCACTCTGTATACTGCAGTCCTAACTATAACATTGCATTTTATGTCTCCTAAGTAGGAGCACATGACTGCTGACTTTTGTTTGTTGTATTTATGTCATTGTGGTCAGGCAGCACACTGGCACTATGAAAAAGCTGATATCTGAATGATGCCTGTCATCATTCAAATTTCCCTGCACTAAGTCAAGGATGTCATATGACGGCTGGCGGGCGGAAAGTGGTTAAAACAAATTTTTTCCCCAGAGTATTGGCTGGGGTATTTCAAAGTATTGTGCGGGGGTATTGCAGAGTATTGTGCGTGGGTATTGCAGAGTATTGTGCGAGGGTATTGCAGAGTATTGTGCAGGGGTATTGCAGAGTATTGTCCAGGGGTATTGCAGAGTATTGTGCAGGGGTATTGCAGAGTATTGTGCAGGGGTATTGCAGAGTATTGTGGGGGGTATTGCAGTGTATTGCACAGGGATGGCTGGATCTGTGACTGCAATTGTCACAGATCCAGCCCACAGCGCTGCTGACACCTGCTCTTTCCCTCTCACACTGTACCGATCGGTACAGAGAGGGGAGGGTGGAACCGGTGTCATCAAATGCTACCGGTTTGTTTACAAGTAATCGCTCCGTCATTTGCGTCAGATCAGAAGGAAATAAGCTGCAGGTCAGGAATGGATCAGCTGCAGGTCAGAAGGGGGGTCAGCGTCAGATCAGAAGGAAATAAGCTGCAAGTCAGGAATGGATCAGCTACAGGTCAGAGGGAAGTCAGCTACAAGTCAGAAGGAGGTTATCTGCAGGTCCAAGGAAGGTCAGCAGCAGGTCAGAACCAGGTCAGGTGCAGGTCAAAGAGAGGAGAATGAATTATGGATGATTTCACAAATGTCTCAGACAGATGTCGAAAGCAATCTGCATTTAGCCATTGATGTCCCTCCACGCCAGCACTTAGATTGACCAACATTTTTTAATATGAGGACCTAAACCAGGGGTCTCAAACTGGAAGCCCTCCAGCTGTTTCAGAACTACAAGTCCCATCATGCCTCTGCCTGAGGGAGTCATGCTTGTAACTGTCAGGCCTCGCACACACGATAGGTTAACCAGAGGACAACGGTCTGATAGACAGTTTTCATCGGTCAAAACCGATCGTTTGTGTGCCCCATAGGTTATTTAACCTTCGGTTAAAAAAAAGCAACTTGCTTTAAATTTAAATCCACGCATGCTCAGAATCAAGTCGACGCATGCTTGGAAGCAATGAACTTAATTTTTTTCAGCACGTCGTTGTGTTTTACGTCACCGTGTTTTGACACGTTCTTCCTTCAGACCGTTCTCAGACCGTTCTCATTGGATGGACTAATCGTGTGTCTGAGGCTTTAGCCTTGCAGTGCATCGTGGGGCTTGTAGTTTCGCAACATCTGGAGGGCCACCAGTTTGAGACCCCTGACCTAAACTATCCAATCAATATATATTCAATCAGGCAGACCCTAGCATTACATAGTGGTTGGTAACTCTAAAGAAGGTTGTACAATCACATTGTAGTATGTGTGGTCAGCTATGGTAATAGGATATGCCTTTGTGTGACCGTCTTTATAGATGTAGTTTTGTGTATGCCTGTAGATGTTTTTAGAGGTTGGGTACAATCTGCTCTGACCTTGTGTGGGTCTTATAATCTACAGGTTGGTTTAAGGTGCCCATATACAGCCTTATTTCGTGTGATCTGACTACATGCATGTCATATAATCGAGTGCACATGTTTTTACATATATCAGAAGGCAGAGAGGTTTCAGGGAAAAAAAGAAAACGAACAGACAGATTAAAGAGTTCCCCTGATACAAGATGCCGCCACAACTGACTCTGCCTTCTTTCTCTATACCCTGTGGTGGACATTCATAAGACCTGGCATTACTGTATAGTGCAGAAGTCATTGTGTATACACTTCCAACCAATCACTTATGTTTGTGGCGAGCTTTCAACAATCTGATTGGATAAACACAGGCACAATATTTTGATTGGGTCTAACTGCCCTGAAATATCCATTGCTGACCTATGAACTGCATTAGTGTTATCGCTCTGTGTAGCAGCAAGAAGATGGGAAAGATCTCCCTCTTATCGACTCTGCCATAAGAGAAGTGTTTATACTCTTATCTTTCACTTTCACAGAGAGATCAATGTGCCGGAGTCATATATATGTAGACACATACACATAAATGTGTGTTTGAGATTAAAGGTGCACACCCTAACGCAATAGGCTGCGCACACCTATGATGAACTGTATATGTACGCCCAGGCCTGTGAGTGGCCTGATTGTCTAAAAGAAGAGAATATTTCTACAATGACAAGTTTGGGTGGAGTAAGTAACCCACCACTTAAATTTTTCTCACAGACCTGCGGATCTTTCCTTCATCAAAGTCTGCAATTATCACATGTATGGGACCGCACATATCTCCACTTGGTATTTCACACCCAGTCATTGGTCTCCTGGTATGATAAGGATCCCTCTGTACGATTGTATGATTCCTGCATTTCCCCTTTAAAACATGCAATTAACCTATGCTGTGCTGAAAGAGAGCAATTTAACCAAGTATAATCCTCTATATATATTTAAAAAAAAAACCCAGCTTGATTCTGGTTGCTAGTTTACTCTTTTATTATATATTTTTTAAAACTAAAGCAGAGCTCCATACAGATATCAAAGATACACATTAATACACCTCTGTATGCATGAATACGTAATTATATTTATTTTTTAGATACAAGCAGTGTAAGTGCCTACATTTGACTTCTTGGAGTCCCTGTACAAAAGGACTAGAGTGTGAGGGAAAGAAGCAGCATGCAGCGTTAATCAGTTCACGTGCTAACAAGAAATGTGCTAGTAGTAGAGAGCAGAGTGACAGAGAGATGAGCTCATCACTGTGTTGTTTCTCTTTTCACTGTACAATCAAAGTCTGGCGCAGGTCCAGGATGACCTGGGCTCATGGGATGTGGGTTGTAAGATGTTGGCTATCAGACAGAGGACATCTAGTGGCAAGAATAAAAGTACTGCAGGATAAACCTCTGGATTGACGGTGAATATTGCAGCAAAAGTCGTTTTCTTTATTTTATCTTGTTGCTTTTGGACGTGGCTTTGCTGTAAAGTGATATTAAAGGACATTTTGTTCATACATCAGATAGTAATAATATAACTAATGCTGGCCATACACTCCACGAAAAATCGTCCGAACGAACTTTTCGAAAAACGAAAGTTCTTTCGTGAGTACAAACGATAGTGCCATCATGTAATGACCAATAAATCGTTCAGTGGACATGAAAAAAAAAAATGGTTCGTTTTTTTTTACATATACCTAGTGCAGAAAGTTCGGACGGGAAACACATTAACCTTCCGATTTATCGTTCCTTCGGCAGAAAATTTCCAAACTTGTCCTTCTTTTTTCGGCTCAAAAACGTCCAAACAATTTTCGATTTTGTGCCCATTAACTGGCCGAAAAACGAAAGATCTTTCTTAACGACCAATTTTCGGCCAAATTTTCGTATAGTGTATGGCCAGCATTAGATGTATTTGCTTTTTTTATTATTATTAATTGCCTCCTCTGAGATTCCATTTGAAACTGGCTTCTGGCTACGCTGCCACATTCTTGTTTTACAGTATTTGTGCCTCCTATGCCACCTGGACCTAGGGTGAACACGTGTCCCGGATTGCCTGGGACAGTCCCGCATTTTTCCGGTCTGTCCCGGGTACCTTTATTCCAGGACAATACATGTCCCGGAATTAAACTGACAGCCACCCCGGGCCGATCTGATGCCCCCAAAAAGGCCGCCACATCACCACTTTACTCACTGACAGTACTTCTCCTGCCCGGGAATGTCTGGAGGAGCACAATACCGCCCCCTGCTTGCGATTAGAGAAATCATAAATCCTGCTTCTTGTGTCCAATCAATGTGCTAAGATTCGTTACAGCACAAACTGATTTTTGTGAAAGAGGGTGTCCCTGAATGGTAGTTTGGAAATGTGGTCACCCTACCTGGACTTATGGAGTCCTGTAGGAGTTTCCCCTACGTCCACGCTCCTGCTTGGAAATACAACTGTATGTGCAGCCATTCGGAGAACCCTTCACACCCACAGTGTGAGAGGGACACAAAACCGCTCATTTGTGCAAGCCGGGAAAGCGCGTTTAATTGCGCATGTTCTCGAATTGCACAGAAATGCGCTACTCTTTAGCAGATTTGCTGAGGTGGCATTAATTTTATTTATTTTTTTCAAATAACATTTTTTATTAGACACAGGGTAACCCTGTATCAGAAAAAAGAAACAGTACAAAACTACAGCAGAGCAGTTGCAAAAACAGTGTACATCACAGTGTAGTAAGTTGTGAGGTAGTTACGGCATTAATTCTTAATGGCGACTCACGCATTGTCACCTGAAAGCGGCACTTAGGTGCTGCGTTTCCCTGCATTTATGCTGGTAGGGCAACCGCGGAAGCATACATGGGAACCCAATAAGCATGCATACATGTGAAGCAAGCCTAGGTGCGCTCTGAAGGGCTGCACATACAGTTGTAGTTCCAAGCAGGAGCGCATACATGGGAATCTCAGGTTCCAGTGGCATAAGGAGTTCAAAATGTAACGAAATGTAACTGCATGGCTGAGGACAGTTTAAAGCGGACGTTCAGAGAAGGAAATTTTATTTAAAAAAAAGAGCAAATGCATGCAAGTTATGTTATCAGTATCTGATATATGTAAACAATGTTTATTAGGGTCCTTTGAGACGTCCGCCTCCGTTCGTCCATTTTTACAAGTCCATTTACGGACTTGTAATGGTTCCCTATGGGATCGCGTCCGTTAGTGGATGATGCATCTGCTAACGTCCGCAAAGATCCACGTCCATAAAGCTCCGCTTTTTTGGACGGAAGAAAACCCTATTTTTCTTCTGTCCGGCGGATCGGATCAGATGAATACGGACACACGGTTCATATTCATCCGATTCCCCATAGGGGAGAGCGGAGGAGAGACAGGGCGGTCTCTGCACACTGTGTGCGGACCGCCCTGTCCGCCAACAGCTCAGCGGAGATCCCGCTGAGCCGACGGACACACACGGAGCGGATCGAAAAACGTGTGAAAGGACCCTAAAGCAGAACCTCACCAAAAAGAGGAAGTTCCCCTTTTCTGCCTTCTCCCTTCCCTCATACTTCTGGGCACATTTTTTTTGACGGTTGACCCCCCTTAATGCCTGCAGACTTCTGGGACACATAACAGTTTGCAGGACCTTTCACAAAGTGCAGCATGGCTCACGCATGTGCAACGTACGGGACTAGTATTGCCACCACATCCCTTTAAAAAAGAACACATTAATTATATAGGTTCTCTGGCTGATTAAGGTGGTAATTAATCTCATCAACTTATCTGCATTAAATTGGCCTCAGAACCTGTGTAATTCATATGTGTTCAGGAAGAGGTGGCAACCCTAAGAGGGACGCCAGCTGTGAAGCTGCAGGGAGTTACAGCCAGCTTCCCTTAGTAAACATGCCGGAGACGGGAACTAAAAGTCCAGCCTGAATGAGAACAGCTCTGGATCCTTGGACAGGTAAGTGTCATTTTATTAAATGGCAGCAGCTATATTATTTGTGAAAAACAAAAGGAAAAACGAGTGCGAAACCCCATTGTGTAGTATTACCATACAGTGTGTTCTACCGACCACTGGTTTTCAACTTCATGCACCTAGTGTGGGATCCTTACCAAACACCCACGCCAGTTATACCCTACCCTTGATCCATTAATTTGGTTCACAGGTCCTTACTTTTTTAATTTTACACACAGCTTTTTTAGGATAGCCCATATTGTGGCTCCCTCTACTTCCTACCCGTTCTTGAGAGGCTACCTCCCTCCAACTGCGGTTCATAGCTTTCGGTGGTCTCCTTTAAACAGTGCAGACTACCTCTCCTGATGAAGCAACTATTGTTGCGAAACTAGTCGAGATTGAGATTCAATGGGCATGACCACACCCTCTTCACCGCTTCCCCTTACCTAGGGTTGATTTAACACCTCGGTGACCTGGTTTGGCATGCACTGTGTCACATTTTTAATATTGTTTTTGTTTGTTTGTTTTTTATGATCTAATAACGTGTGTCCTACTTGTTCATTATAATAAACAATTGTAATTTTTAACCTCAGTCCATGTTCCCTTGTACCTTCTTGTACGCAGTACCGCTATAGTCCACCCGCCCACCCCCCCTTTTTCCAAATTATTTCTGGGTTACCTTTGGGGTCCCAGTTATATTTGATTTATCCCATTGTGTAGTATATTAGGCAGAAAGCATTTATGCTAATTTAAGGAAGGCTAAGGAAGAAGCTGTCATTATAGACAATTCTATTTTATTATTTGCAATAACTGGAAACGTTGTGACATGGCTATACATTTTCAGAAAATATGGGCAATTTATGGGGGCATTTATTACAGTAAAACCCGACTTCAGGCAAATAATAAAAAAAAAATGTCTCTTGCAGTGGGGCTGTATCTTCACCCTCCAGGAAAACTTCAGTCCTATTCAATCCTCCTCCCCTTCCTCTGTTAAAATAGCTCTGTCGTTTTTCTTTTTTAAAGTGCTTTTTTCTGCCCCCCTCAGGTGCACGTCATTCCCCTAGGCATTGTGTTCCCCTTGCCTCCTAGGGTATGCATGTCACCAGGGCCGTTTGAAGGATTTTGGGGGCCCCAAGCAAAATGGGGCCCCCCCTAAGCACCCCCTGCACACAAAGCCTACGTTAGCGCTACACTCATTTTTTACACCCATGTTTTTCCTCCTCCACCCTCCCTAGTCCCTATGTTTTTCTATTCTTACCTGCCTTCTTCCCTGTAGGCTGCCGCTGTAGCGTGGCCAAGCTCCTCTTCCTACTGTTAGTCTGGTGTTTTATCATTGTGGGTCCCCAGTCCTCTATCGGATAGTCCCCGGGCCATGCTGGGTACTGTGCGGACTGACAAGAAGTGAGCACTCAGTGTGCACTTCCTGTCAGTCCGGCCGGGAACAGGAAACTGAATCTCCTGTACCACACGCGGTACCTGGCCGGACTGACAGGACTCCAGGAGGAAGGAAGGAAGAAGAGCTTGGCCATGCTACAACCTGGGAAGGGGAAGTTGGGGGCCCCAGGCCAGCTTGGGGCTCCAAGCAATTGTTTGTTTTGCCTGTCCTGTTGCAACGGGCCTGCATGTCACATATCCAAGAAGACATTGTCATTCATTCAGTAAAGGAGAAGGGTAGGCCTAGCACCATGTCATCGGTAGGCCTCCTGGCTGTATACAGAAAAGCGAGCGCATACGAATGACATCACAGAAAAAAATGGCAGCATAGGACTGAACAGTGGAAAAACAGAAGAGGATCTCAGGTGGGACAACGCTGGATCCGCTGGGTGGGTGAGTACAGTATCTGAATCGTGCAGAAGATAACCCTGAGTAAGTGTGGTTAAAAAAAATGGGTGGGGTCGGATATTCACTTTAATTGCTTGTTTATGTCTAGGGAACAATAAATGGAAATATACTTGCCCCTCGCCATAGCTAGACCAGTCCGCGCAGCTTCTGAACCTCTGCACCTTAGTGGCCTAATGTCCTGACATCATCAACACCAGAGCAGGGTCCAAATCCCTGATATGGACGTGAGGACACCACAACCGGATTGTACTATAATGTCATCGATGAAGCAGGTGGAGAATCAGGTAATTAAAACAGTTTATGCTCTCCCCTGAAAAAAAGGAGCTATTGTAGTGGCGCTGTGCCTGCTCTGCCAGGGCAAGAGACAACTTTTTTCTGCGAGTTTTGGGTTGGGCTTTGAACTTGAACATAAAATGACCACAAAATGCCTGTCCCCTTAGGTCCCCATCAACCGAGTTCTGTTCTTCAACTGTGAGCTGTGTAATTCCAGTAGCAACCAGCAGGGGTCTCCCTATAGCTCTCACCTCTACACTATATCTGCACCTGACTGTTGGTTGAAATTTAAAGGGGAGTTTCACCCACAATTTCACTTTTTAAATATAAATACCCCTGTAATACACAAGCATAATGTATTCTAGTAAAGTTAGTCTGTAAACTAAGGTCCGTTTTGTTAGGTTGTTGCAGCATTTAGATTAGTTTATAATCTAGAAATAGACCGTGGCCATCTTAAGTGTGGGCATCATGAAGCCAGACTGTATGACTTCCTGGATTTCAGCTTTGCATATCTCGCACATGCTCAGTGCTGCACAAGCAATGTAATAGGTTTCAGTCAGGTTTCAGTCAGGTCTCAGTCAGGTTTGCAAGGACTACTGGGAAACATGATGCCTATCCCAGAAACCCTTGCAAATAGCCTTGTGACTTAATAGCCTAGGCAAGTGATGGCGAACCTTGGCACCCCAGATGTTTTGGAACTACATTTCCCATGATGCTCAACTACACTACAGAGTGCACGAGCATCATGGGAAATGTAGTTCCAAAACATCTGGGGTGCCAAGGTTCGCCATCACTGGCCTAGGCTAATAAGGAGGAGGAAGTAATGAAGGACTACAAAATAAAGGTATTTACAAGCAACACAATAAATAAAAATTGTCCATTCTGAACACTATGAGATTAGGGCATGCAGCACAGACAAACATAAAAAAATGGGTGGAACTCCACTTTAATCTGTCATTAAATGCTCAACCACCGTTCATCACCTCTTCTATTCTGCATTGTCCTGGCAAATCCTGCCATCCCATATCCCCTCCTGCTTTGATCTTTCTCTGCTATATATTTAAAATAATTTGCCTCATAGTTGCCTATTTAATTTAGACTTGTGGGGGACGGTTGAGCTGCATTATCAGTGCCCCCCCACTATTACTCCTGAAGGAGGGTGACCAGACATCCCCAGTTTCAGGAGACAGTCCCCAGATTGAGGACACTGTCCCCAGACCAAGTCTGTCCCCGGATTGGATTTGAACAGAGGTAATTTCAAAGACAGACAGTGCAGAATAAAAAAAAAACACCCCCGCTCTGCCACTCCTACTAGCTAAGGGGGGTGTATTTTTTTCCATTATCTGTGCCCCTTTCTGATGTGCTGGTCGGAGTGGAGGGAATATTTCTTTAGTTTTGGGTGCATGCCCATTAAAGAGGTGGTTCACCCTAAATATAATCTCTCCCATGTGATCCAGCATACTGGCGTCAGCGCCAGTATGCTGTTTTTTTTTTTTTTAAATCCCCCACTTACTGTATTATGTTCAATTTTAATTTCGTTCCTCCGTGGTGGACGGCGCCAGTCCTATGGCTATGGCGCATCACGCCCTCCGAAATAAGACCGAATAGGACTCGGAGAAATATGGCGCCTGCGCAGTCAGCTCCTAGGTCTGTGCGCAGGCGCCGCATTGAGCCGAGAATATCCGAGTCCTTATCGGGTATTTTCGTAAGATGTGACGCGCTATACTAGAGCCGTCCACCGCGGGGGAAAAAAATTAAAATTGAACATAATACAGTAAGTGGAGGATTTAAAAAAAAAAAAAAACAGCATACTGGCAATGACGCCAGTATGCTGGATCACATGAGAGAGACTTTATTTAGGGTGAACCTCCGCTTTAAGCTCCACTCACATGTTCTTCTGCCTTGGCTCAAATCCCAGCCAGCCGTCTGCCTGCTTATCTCCTTGCCTTCCCTGGTGGAGTGATCTTCATCCCCACCCCACCCAGTAGTAGCCAGGGCCGGAGAGTGTGATGTCCTGTGTGTTGTGAGAGACACAAGACTCTGGTCTGGAGCAATAGATGTTTATTCAGTACAGGCTGTACACTGCAACATGCATCTCAGGACAGTACATCTTATCTGCTTCCTACATGAGCACACTCTAAGATGGCCACCGTACCCCTTGACCCTTGTCATCACTGCTGGGTGGAGCCAGCCTTAAAGTGCCAGTACATGTGGAACCCTTCAGGTATAACACCTTCCATCCATCCCTCAAAAAACAAAAACAAAAAAACAAAAAAAACAAAAACACAATAAAACCATAACAGAAACAAAACATTAACTGATAACTGTCCAGTAACAGTCCTCCAAACACAGGAAAATTACAGGACTTCAAGCTTCCAGGGACAGTTGCGGTTAATATGTCATTGAATCACTTCCGTCGGCCCCGTCGAAAGTCTCGTAACCGCTCTTGCAACTGCAACCGGTCAGGAGGGCGACAGTGTCGTTGAGGCCGGGCATCCAGCGATTCGGGACCGGAGGAAACAGGGCTGGCCGGAATGGGTACCGGCGGGGCCAAGAAGGGATCCCCCAACTCTGAGGGTAAACAGACCCCCGGACCAGAGCTGGAGGGCTCTGCTGGAGCTGAGTTCAAAAGCTCAGAGTCCCCACAATCATCAGTCTCTGTGCATCCTGATCCGCTGGGAGCAGAACCTTGAGACACTGGTGGTTCAGCCGGCATGAGGGATTCGGGCAGTTGAGAGCGAGGGCGCAGTTGGTCTGCATGACGTCTGCAAATGGAACCATCTTCCAGGCGGACCTTGTACATCTTGGGTCCCAAAGTCTCTGCAATGACAGCAGGAAGCCAACGGGTGTTGGAAGACCCATAAGATCGGGCCCATACCTTTTGTTGGGCTGTGAATCCAGGAAGCTCATGGTGTTTGACCATCTTGTCTTGGGACTGCAATACATGTTCCTGGACTGTTTGAGGGCGGAGAATATCCAAAACAGTCCATGGCTGCCGACCCAGAAGGAGTTCTGCTGGAGTTTTACCAGTGGTTGCATGTGGTGTATTTCTGTAAGTAGAAAGGAAGGAGTCAAGCTGCTGGGGTGACAGAGACTGTTGTTTACTTGCAGCCACTGTAGCTATGAAATAGCGTTTGAAAGTCTGCACAAACCTCTCTGCTTGACAATTTGTAGCTGGGTGGTAAGGTGCGGTCAACTTGTGCTTGATGTTGTGGGCAGTCAGGAAACGCTGAAACTCCTGACTGGTGAATTGTGCACCGTTGTCCGTGACGATCTCTCTGGGGTATCCAAACGTAGCAGCGAGATGTAACAGTATGGAAACCGTTGCCTTAGTCGTTGGCTGAGTAACAGGAATGACCTCAGGCCACTTTGAATGGGCGTCCACTATGATCAAGAAGGTGTGTCCTCTGATCGGGCCTGCAAAGTCCAAGTGTAGGCGAAACCAAGGAACTGTGGGCCAAGTCCAGGGCTGGACGCACCCTCGAGGAGGGTCTCTTGCCGTTTGTGCACATCCAGCACAAGCATTCACATATGTTGCGATATCTGAGTCTAGGTTTGGCCACCACACATAGCCTCTGGCCTTTTGTTTCATACGAGTGCCCCCGGGATGACCGGTATGTAGCAAGTCCAGAATGTGTCTCTGGAGGGTCTGTGGAATGATCACCCTGTCTCCCCATAAAACACAGTTGCCAGCCACAGTTAATTCCATACGCCTACGGAAATAAGGTTCATACTCCTGTGTGACAGTTGCAGGCCAACCGGACCGTACCCAGGAGAGTATTGTTTTCAGAAAGGTATCCTTGGTTGTATGGGCTGCTATCTCTCCAGAAGACAAGAAGGACAGGCTGGTGTAACGACAACTCTTGACTGGTGGAGAAGAGTCCATGGACCTCCCTGTCAGTCGGGACATTGCGTCCGCATTAGCATTGGCATCATGACCACGATACTGAATTTTGTAGCTGTATGCCCCCAAGAATAGGGCATAGCGTTGGAGGCGGGCCGCAGTAGTCTGGGAGATGCCTTTGTCAGGGCTAAAGATCTGAAGGAGTGGTTTATGGTCCGTCAGTATGGTGAATTCCCTACCATACAGGTAAAGATGAAACTTCTTAATTGCCCATATCAGTGCAAGAGCCTCTTTGTCAATGTGTGAGTAATTGCTTTCTGCTTTTGTCAAAGACCTGGAGGCAAATGCCACTGGTTTTTCTGACCCATCTGGTAAGATGTGGGATAGTACCGCCCCCAGACCATAGGGTGAGGCATCACAAGCCAAGGTGAGAGGCTTCTGGAGGTCATAGTGCACGAGCATGCGTGACGCCAACAGCTTCCGCTTAGAAACTTCAAAAGCACGCTGGCATGCAGCCGACCAGTCCCATCTGGAGTGTTTCTCCAAAAGCTTGTTCAACGGAAACAAGGTGTGTGCCAGATCTGGCAGGAATTTGTGGTAATAGTTCAGCAAGCCAAGGTATGATCGCAGCTGCTGGACGTTGGTTGGGGCTGGAGCTTTGACTAAAGCATCAACTTTGGCTTCTGTGGTGTGTATACCTTCTGCATCCACAAGGTGGCCACAAAACTCCAATTTAGGCACCATGAATTGGCATTTTGCTAAGTTCACTTTCAGACCCTGTTCTTGGAGTCTCGCCAACACAAGCTCCACATTCTGCTTGTGTTCCTGGTCAGTCCGTCCCATGATGAGCATGTCATCTAGCAGGCACTGCGTAAAAGGAATGTCCGCCAAAATCTCGTCCATTTTTCGTTGCCAAATGGCTGGGGCAGAGGCTACCCCAAACACCATCCGATTGTATTCATATAGTCCCTTGTGGGTGTTGATGGTCAGAAACTTGCGGGAAGAAGGATGGACCTCAAACTGTAAATATGCTTGTTTGAGATCAAGCTTGGTGAACTTTTCAGCCCCTGCAAGAGAGGCAAAAATATCATCTACTCTGGGTAGGGGATACTGGTCTATTTCCAGTTGGGAGTTCAGCGATGTCTGGCATACCAAAGTGAGCAATCCAGTCTCTCCCAAAGAGAGGGGGTCCCCCATTTTTCAGGATATATAATGGCAGTCTCTTTGTCTGACCCTTGTACAATACCTTTACTTTTGCGTAACCCAGTGGGTGGAGAATCTGCTTTGAGTATGTCTGCAGTTTAGTGCCCCATGATTAAGCGATTTGTCGCGAAACCGGTCGGGCGGGATAGTGTTTCTCATCGGTTCATCCCCCGCTGTTTACCTCTTCCCATACCTCGTTTGGACGGGTTAAGTATTTGCATGGATCGCTTCCGGCCGGAGTCCCAGCATACCACTGACATGCCTGTTTGCTTTTATTTTATGTAAGTGTGTTTTTGGCTTTTTTTAAAATAAATTTTTAAGACGTTGTTACACTATTGTGGCCTTTTTTGCTTTTCCCTGGCATTTGGTTCCGAGTTTCCAACCTGAAGGGGATCGATAACTCACCTGGTCTACCACCTTCCTCCATTGGGTACATATATGCTTTCTGGGGTCTTCTTTTTGTTAAGAGACCACCGGTGTTCCGGTAAGCAGTTAGTACTTTCTGCACGGTGGAGGATCTACTATCAGCACTTCTTTGAATGTCACCACGTTTATTGTCAACATCACAATTTTCTCACTGGTGTTTTTTTTAAATACATTAATATAATTATTACTGGTCCAAATAGGATCAGTTGGACACTAATCCTCTGTTTTATCACTTATGGACACTATTTTTGTTTAGTAGTTTATGATTACTATCCATGGACACTAAGGTTGTTTGTCTGTTAATAATAAGTTCTAGCGCATCCTGTTTTTTTTGCTATATGTCTGCAGTTTGATTGGTGTTGGGTGGACAGTTCTTCGGGTCTGAAGTTGTCTCCATTGTTTCTGGGTGATAACTGAAACTGCTGCTCCTGTGTCTACATCCATCTTGAGTTTCTTTCCCTCAATGGTTACATCTACAGTCATTGCGGAGGGTGCTGCATGCATATGATGTATGTCTAATCTGTGGAGCACTTCCTCATCCTCTGACTCAGATGATGATGTATATCTTCCCACCATATATGTCTTTGTCTTGGGGTTCAGAGGTTGTTTATCTCGCACATTCAGTCCCATGACAAACTTATCTCTCAGTGCAGTAGGTAGGTAGTCCCCAAAAGAACAGGTAGAGGCTAGTCTGCGAAGGGCGAGCACATAAGTTTTAATCTCTTCACCTGTCTGCTGCTGCCTCTGATAGAAGCGAAGTCTTTCTGCTATTTCTAGTGGTTTGGGCTGGAAGTGATCCTCTAGCAGTGTCAGCAGCTCTGCCAATGTCTTAGCTGAAGGTTTTACAGGGGAAAGCAGATCTCTAAGAGTGTCATACGTTTTGGACCCGACCAATGTAAGAAAAACTGCCACTTGCCTGTTATCTGTGATGTCATTTGCATTAAAATACTGTTCCAGCCTCTCAACCCAGGAACTCCAGGATGTCTGTTCTCCATCAAACTCACTCAATGTCCCGATTAATGACATTTTCCTGCTGGGATCTGTGACTGCTTTTATCCAGGTGACAATCCACAATGCCCTTGTCTCTCTCTATCTCTCAGACTGATAGACACTTTGTAAATCCCATCCTCGTCGCCACTGTGATGTCCTGTGTGTTGTGAGAGACACAAGACTCTGGTCTGGAGCAATGGATGTTTATTCAGTACAGGCTGTACACTGCAACATGCATCTCAGGACAGTACATCTTATCTGCTTCCTACATGAGCACACTCTAAGATGGCCACCGTACCCCTTGACCCTTGTCATCACTGCTGGGTGGAGCCAGCCTTAAAGTGCCAGTACATGTGGAACCCTTCAGGTATAACAGAGAGTAAGGCTGCATTCACACTGAAGCTGATAAAACGCCAGTAGCTTTGCAGGGAGCCTTGCAACGTTTTTTAGCATTTTTGCAATAGCTTTAATCAGCGTTTTTCAGTGTAGTTTTTATCAGCTTTTTTTTGTTACTTTTTTTTTTTAAATGGATAAAAAAATGCTAAAAAACGCTGGCGTTTTAGAGCGTTTTTTCAGCGTTTTATGTTTTTCCCGCCAAAAAACTGCACTTTGAATGCAAATTTCGGGCGTTCAGAAAAAAGCCAATAAATTCCAAAGCTCATTAACACTGAAAAACACCCAGGTGTGCATGGGCACATAGGCTAACATAGAGTTCAGTTTATGGGCTTTATGGGCAGTTTATCAGCTTCAGCTTCAGTAAGCTTGCCCCCATCATCCAAATCATTCTGGTTGGGGGTTAGTCAGCATGGGATGTAGTCCCAAGGGAGGGGGCAAGCACGGTGACTAACCCCCAGCCAGAACAGTTCGAATGATGGGGGCAAGCTTACTGAGGCGGAACAGGAAGTGAGAAATTCAAACAAAGAAAAAAACATTTAGAAGGCAAATTTAAGGAAAAGGTAAGTGAACCAACAATGCACTAGCTTAAAGGAACCTATTTAGAAAATAAAAAACAAACCTTTACAACCCCTTTAACTTCTACCCTCCCAGCCTAGACAACACCAAATTGGCTTAAATCACAATCTGCTTACATGCTTGTCAGTGTTTTTTATATTTCCCCTGTTCTATAAATACCATTTCTGATATCAGTGCTCCCCAATGTGGTACCTGTGCTGCTCACACAGCATGCCAGAAGTGCAATCACGGATACCCAGTATGGAGGCTGCCAGTAGTGCTCCAGGGCCAAGGCTTTGGCAGAAGTGCTGATATCCTGCAATGCTAGTGTATCCAGATATGTGGAGACTAAACAGAAAAAAACAGACTCAACCTTAGTGAAAAAAATTCAATTATAAACACAAGAATAGAAGGGACATAAAACAGAAATGCAGCAACCTATACACAGCCCAGTGAGCACACATTAAAATTTGAGAACTAACTACCGAACTAGCTATGTACAGAAATGAAGGAGAATCAGATTTAGCAGAGTTGGGAGTACAAAGTAAAGCTTGTCTACATTTGTGATTGGGGGGTGTTAGAAACACAGTTTAGCAGCATGTTTTTAGCGCCCCGTCAACCACTCCTCCTTTAGCTGCAGAGGCAGTGGCGGGGAAGTACAGATGCTATAGCTGTAGAAAGAATTATACCCCGTCACGTTCAACAGGCAGTACCATCTGCCAAACACGATCCAGTCAAGTTAATAGGGCTGTGCTGCCACCGCACTGCATTTAGGGGATTGAAAGAGATGTATATTTTTTTTAAATCATACTTACCTAAGTGGATGCGGCCATAGGCGTGCGCACAGGGTGTGCCAGGTGTGCCCAGGCACACCCTAATCCCACTGTACAGCAAACATTCCCCCTACTCCTCTGGCTTCTCCCCTTATCCCTATAGCGCTTCTGGCTTTCCTCCTCTCCTGTCCCACCGGCTGTTGCTGCTGGGATGTTTTAGAATGAGTGGGTGAAGGGGTCAGTAAATATGTAATTTACTGGCCCCTTCCCTTTATGAATGAAGATCGTGAGTAATCGGTAATATGTGTTTGAGCTTTAGGGTGCACACCCTAATGCAATAGGCTGCGCACACCTATGGATGCGGCATTTCGTCCCCTGCTGACTCTAAGGCGCAGACCGTTTTCATCGGATATGTCTCCTGGGATATTTTGGTCTGATGTGTGTACACACCATCAGACCAAAATCCCCGCAGACAGAGAACGCGGTGACGTGGCGGTGACGAATGCGTGGCGAATGCGTGGGATTTCGGTCCGATGGTTAGGCATACTAACCATCGGACATGTCCGACGGACAGGTTTCCAGCGGACAAGTTTCTAAGCATGCTTAGAAACTTTTGTCCGCTGGAAAACTGTCCGCTAGGCCGTACACACGATCGGACATGTCCGCGGAAACTGGTCTGCGGACCAGTTTCAGCGGACATGTCTTCTCGTGTGTACGCGGCCTAAGACTGAGAACTAAATGATCGCTCAGTTCTCCTTGAGCAGAGAGCCGGTAACTGTCAGTCACTGGCTCTCTTCTCTGCCCCCCACCATTCTCATCGAAGTGCTGGGCTGTGGAAGAGGTGGGAGCTGCTGGTTCAGGTTCTTATAAGGTTCGCTTAGAGGCTGAGCTGGGTGGTGGTCCATGTATCTGGGTGGATCCGGCCCATATGCTTGCGATCTTTGCCCAGCCTGGACTGGCAATATAACGTCAGGCACCAGTGAGCTTCATCCCGCTGTCTGCTGAAAACGGGTCACAGGAGTGCAGAGCAGACTGCATTCCTGTGATCCACAGGAGAAGTACAGCCAAATGAGCTTCGGCTATACTTCTCCTTTTAAAACCAGGCAGTAGGGAGGTAACATGTCCCTCCATACCAAATAGGCCTATAATAGCCAACATTTACCTTCAGTGTACAATGAACTCTGACCCCTGATTGGTTGCTTTTTTTGGCTGCGAGTTTAGCGCTCACCCCGATGGAGCCGCTGGATTGTTTTGGGATCGGCAAATTAAGTTACCCCAGCTTGGTCTAGGGATGCACCAGAAGAACTAAGTAGTAAACGGAGGTCCACACAGTCAATAAAGATTTTCTCAATGCTTTAATTCCAGGCCAACATTAGCCAACATCAACTTTGGTGAAGGAAGAACAGGTTGATGAGGGAAGAGAAACTTTCGATGGCAGGCCTGGATACACGCAAGGCAGATCAGCCCTTAGTAGCACAAATTTTCACGTCGCCACTCCTATGAGACTGAGTGGGTAAGGTGCCCCCGGACAGGTGTCCCTTACACAGACCTGGCAGCCGAGGCGCCACCTCGAATCTTACTTGGGAGGAACGGGTCTCTCTCACAGGCCCAGCTCTAGGCCTCTGCCACAGGCCAGTTAATTTGGATAGACTAAATGTGCGAACAGAGCGAATCCTCCCAGTAATTTCTCAGCATAAGTCACCGAGTGACAGTAAAGCGTACCTGCCAGCATCCCGGTCACCGAATCTCCGCCTGGGATTCCCTTAAGCTTCGGGAACCCAGTAAGTCACTGGGGTCCCTTGATTCTTGTCTCCGACTGAGACTCAGGAAGGCCCAGGAACCTGGCCAGGCGGGGTCCATGGGCGCACACCCTGAAGGTGGATGCCACACCCCGAGTCCAGGACCCCGTGCACGTGAAGAAGAAAAACCCCGAAGACCCGACCTAGGTCCCAGATATACCCCTCCCCAGCATGCCCAGAAAGGAAAAACCCTCTCCAATTAGCTGCTGAGGAAGACTCCATCCGCCAAAAATCCTGCTGGCTCCCACTGCCGGCCAAGGATGAAATGACATACCCAGAATGCAGTCCGAGCCAGTGGACCTTTCCAGAATGACATAGGTCAACAACCTAAACAAATCACAACTGGGAGAAACGTAACTCTCCTAGTCCAACTAGTTTTAACGCAGCGCCCATGCAAAAAGCAAGGGGGCACTACACGAGTATCTGTCTTGGTACATTGAGGAGTTTGTTGGATGTCCCAGGTGGGAGAAACAGGTCTCAGACAGTCTCACGTTTCACCTCTTACATTGCTGTGTTTGTTTTCACACTGAGAGTGAAATCTAATCTTCTATTCAGAATAAAGTTTACTATGTGAGATATTGAGTGAAAGTTTCCCAATCACTGCATTCTTCAGTTCCAGCAAGCAGAGGTGCGGCGGGGATGCATTCTGTACACTTTGGCAGATCCCCTTTCTCTAGAACAATGAAAATATTTTGCTAGTGGTTGGAGGTAATTTTATTCACACAACAGACCAAATTGTTCTCCAGAAATCTTTCTTTGGCCTCAGGAACAACCAGCGCACATGTTGTTCTGTGGTGCCATGCAGTCCCATAGGTGAGGAAAACACAAAGACATTTAGAATCAAAATCCTCATGATTTAAAATTTTGGGCAATACAAAAATACAACCCCCACTGGAGAGGTAGCCATAAAGTTCGTGAGTTGAGTAAGTCAGAATCCCGCTGGATCTATGAAATCAAAACATTAGAGCCCAACGGGCTCAACATTGATTTTGATTTAAATTGTTTTATTTCGGACCATTAATGTGCTATGGGTTAATTTTTATAATATTTTTTATATTTTTTAATGATAGGTGGAGTTTATGGTTTATAAAACATTTAAATATTATTACTTTTATCCGATTCAATACTGTGCATATACATAATTAATTGTAATTTATGCTTCAGAATTTGGAT
This sequence comes from Rana kukunoris, assembly GCA_029574335.1. Lineage (NCBI taxonomy): Eukaryota > Metazoa > Chordata > Amphibia > Anura > Ranidae > Rana > Rana kukunoris. Next base: position 422,996,807 of record CM056051.1, on the reverse strand, counting down.
TGTATGCAATTTTGTTCTTCTTATTGTATGGCTTTAGGGTATTGTGCTATCAGCTAGGTCTGTTTGACATATTAGCTGTAATACCATATCTAACCTGAGGTGGAGCAGATCTGTTATGTTTATATATTAAACCCTTTATTTTTGTTATATGCCAATTGAATACACAACAGTATCAAATTGTCAATATGGATGTGATTAAAATTGGTTGGATATATATATATTTTTTCCCAAAGTGACATTTAAAACTGTCACTGTTTGTTTCTTTTAGCCGCATATGATGTAACTTGCTTGTAGAGTCTCAGTTTTTCCTCCTACTTCCGGTGAAAGGAAGTTAAATGACCCGCAATATGCGTTCCACGGTCATATCCCATGATTAAGTCACGTGACGGTGACGCAACACGTGGGGAGGAGCCTAACGTGCGGAGACCAGTGGAGGATTCGTTACGAGTTCTCAGCATACACTGAGCGGCTTTTTTTTAAAGTAACAGGGCTGTGACAGAGCTTACTCATCGCAATATTGAGCGGCCTTCTGATCGTTATGGTCATGTGAGTGTATCTATCACCAGTTTGCATTGAATTAGTGAAACCGCAGTTCTGCACAATGGTATGTTTTTTCTCCCTCTTCTTTTACATAACATCGGAGGAACCTTTGTGAATCCAATCAAAACTTCTGCTGGGCTGGACATTTCCCATGAATGGTTGTTTGGTTCCCTTCCTTGAATACTGGATTGTTTTTCAGCACTACTGTTTAAAGTCACCCTTGGACCCCCCCCCCCCCTTTTTATATTACACATGTAGAGTGGTTATCGATGTATTGATAAAATTTAGTTAATTATTCATTGAATGTGACCACTGAGCACTACTAATACGGCACATTGCACATTGTTTAATGACTCCTTTGGCCGCTTGGAGCCTTAGTGATTCACATATGGTATCATATTTATTTTGATTTTTCACAATATTAGTTGTATCTAGCGCGTATCTTATCAATATCAAAGATACTGTCACACCTCTCCTGATCTACCAGAGGAAAAGTCACACATGCTTTATTAAACTATTTATAGACTTAAGGGGTAGATTTACTAAAGGCAAATTGACTATGCACTTTGGAAAGTGCAGTAGCTCCAGAGCTTAGTAAATGAGCAGAAGCTCTGCTGACTTCCATCATCCAATCATGTGCAAGCATAAATGCTCTTTTTATTTATTTTTTTCCTTTGCACGTGATTGGGTACTCTTTGCAAAGTACATCATTTACTAAGCTCTAAAGCAACTGCACTTGCAGAGGTCAACGGCACTTTGCAAAATGCACAGTCTATTTCCCTTTAGTAAATCCACCCCATAGACTGTTATAAGAGAGAGCTACCCTAGAAAAATAAGAAGCATCATCAGTGTCCAGACAATCCTCTCACTCAGTGCCTCTCCTCACATTTTATCATGTGTGATCACCTCCAATCATTCTTCATAGTTGGGGGTTATGTACGAAAGGCAAATCCACTTTGCACTACAAGTGCAAACTACAAGTGCAAAGTGCACTTGGAAGTGCAGTCGCTGTAAATCTGAGGGGTAGATCTGATCTGTGGATTTTATTATCCAATCATGTGCAAGCTAAAATGCTGTTTTTTATTTTTTATAGTTGTATATAAAATGCACTTTTTATCTTTTAAAAGGTGTTTCCCAGTGCTAAACTTTTCATCCAAATTCTAAATGACTGCATTTGTAAATTTTAAAAGTCAATATAAAGGAATAGTAGTGGTAAAAAAAAAAAGTCCTTGTGGATTTAATTAACCTTTTATTTTGGTTGATTCTCCTTTAAGTGGGTGTGATAGGGGGCATGTCCTATGCCTACATAGGTTTGTTAGTAGGTGTCCCTCATTCCTATCTCAAAATGTTGGGAGGTATGCCCATGTGAATGAACCCCAAGCAGGGCCGTCTTTAAGGCAGGGCAAAGGGGGAAGTTGCCCTGGGCCCTGTCATTGTTGTTGGGCCAAAAGCAGCTGCCTCATACATGCCAGTTTAAATTATCTTGTCCCTTGAAGTGTTAGTCCTGTGCTGTGTCCTGATATCTCAGTCTGAAGTGCTGCTACTTATGCTGCCCAGCTTTGCCCTATTGTTGTGTACAGATGACTCACCTGCAGACCCTGTGTTTACATGTAAATAACAGTCATTCATACTTAAATAACGGGATCATTCATATGTAAATAGTGGCAGCATTCATATGTAAATAACTGAGGTGGACAGCATTTATATGTAAATAAAGGCGGCATTCATACTGTATGTATATCATGCCCCTCTGCAGTGAAGAGATGATGTGCTGTAACCTCTAGCAGCCAATCAGTGAGCAGTATTACTGTACAGTAATCTCTAGCAACCAAACAAGAAGAAATCATGTGCTGTAACCTCTAGCAACTAATCAGTGAGCCATAATGTGTGCTGTAATCTCTAGCAACCAATCAATAAGTGGTAATGATATGCTGTAACCTCTGGCAACCAATTGCAATCACTGATCTGATACAGTAAACTGATTTTAAGTCTAGCTGATATTTATTGTATGTCTCAGATTTTTTTTGCCCAGAGTCCAATCAACATGAAAGACGGCCCTGGCCACAAGACCTCATTCACACACACAGAGCTTTATTTATTAACTCAATACAGTTTTATATTTTCTATTTTGCAAGAATTTTGTAAGTTATGTTGTGTATTTTTAGCAAAAATTCAGATGGGCTGTATGGGGCTCTGTGATTTCTAACAGCAACCCTGGTCATGTGGCTAGCAGTGAAATTCTAGTATGCCCAAAGTAATTGTCCATCGTTGATGCCATTGGACAGTATCCTTATCCCTGGACATAGGGTGACCATGTGTCCCGGATTGCCCGGGGCAGTCCCGCATTTTGCAGTTCTGTCCCGGGCACCTTCATTCCAGGAAAATACAGTGTCCCGGAATGAAAATGACACAGCCCCCCGATGAGCCGACAATGGAAATTGTTTGTTTCCCAGCCTAGGGTGTCCGCCCCGCCAAATGCCCTGCAATGCACCACGCCCAACCAGGGAGCAGTAAAAGCTGGTTGTTAAGGAGCGGGGCTGGGAAGCTGGCATCCTTAACAACTGAGTCATCAGCTGTCAATGGGCTTCCTTGCTGAGAGCTGATAAGAAAAAAAAACGGCGTGGGGTCCCCCTCCCCTAGTCCATTCCAGGCCCTTTGGGTCCTTTGGGGGCTTCCAGATTCTGATAATCCCCCTACCTGCATGCCACCACAACCACCAGCCAGGGTAGGATGGGGACAAGGTGCTTTGGGGTGGGGGGGGGGGGGGGCAGAGCCCGAGGGGTCTGGTATGGACTAGGGGAAGGGGGCACTATGTTTTTTTGGGGTTTTTTTTTCAATAGCTGGATGCATGCAATTGCAACTGTGAGTCAATTTAAATGTAATTTGACTTTTTTTTTCTTTAGAAATTTAATTTTTGCTGCAGCATGTTCTATACATGGTACACATGCACCACTTTACAGGCAGACTAAGGGGACCCCCCAGGCACTAATTTTAGAGGAATTGTTCATTTATTTTTATTGTTGCACTTTAAGCATAATTAGAATCACTGCTCCTAAAAAATAAAAAATAAAAAAAATTGCATTGATACACCCCCCCCCCCCCCAAAGGTGGTACCCGGACCCCCATACCCTTATTAAGGCCAATTACTTGCATATAAACCTTTAAAATTTAAATTTTTTTGTGAAGGAGGGGGGTGTCCCTGAATGGCAGCTTGGAAATGTGGTCACACTACCTGGACATCAGCAGACATTTCTAATCAAGCTGACAGTAGAGAAGCTCGCACTGGCTGCTGAAATGATAAAGGAGAAGTGACTGACATCAAATCAAACTTGAAGTATCTTGTATGTAACGTGTACATAGATTTTAGGAGGGAGTCGACCATAATTCCTTATGGCTGGGGTTGGCGAGCACACTAAGGGGCCATCACATGGAACAACTTGTACCCATCTTAAGTGGCAGAGTGAAGATAATCCCCAGACTCTGATTATCCCCCTCGCTGTGCTCATTTTTTTTTGCATGGTTCTCCAAGATAAGTCAGTCCTGTACACACAGTAATGTCTGTTCTTGTTTTCCAGGACTAGCGGAATCTGCATTTCAAAGAGTCCAGCAAATGAGGGAATCAGCGAGAGATGTGAGGAGTTGGCGAGGTCAGATGGAGCCAGAAATAATCAGAAATGACAAATCAAGGGAGGAAAACAGATGGACGGAGAGGACACAGACGGGAGAGTGAGGGGCTGCAAGACGGATAAAGAGCCAAATCGGATAAAGTGCTGGGAGAGCTGTGCCTGCCCTCAGAAGACCCTCATTCTCACTACACATCGGAATCCCTTCCCGGCTTCCTTCCTATGCAGGCTCATGAAGTTACCTCTGTGCACAAAAGAAAGTAGACACCAAGGAGAAGGGATAAAAAATACACACAGAAAAAGGTTAACATTTCTTGTTGGGGTGCCCTGGATACTTCCAGAGCCTGTAATAGCATGGGGAAGCAAGTCAGGTATTTAAGGATTAAGCCTCCTAAAAATGATGTTTCAGTATTTGGTGAATGCTGGAGAGTAAAACCTCTAGGTCTACTTTTACATGGGACAGACTCTGCCATCGAATCCACCACCCACCCAGGACATGATCTCTCTGCTAATCCCTGCTCAGCAGGTGGATAACAGGTTTGTGTCCGCTCTGCTGATGTAGAGCAGACACGGACACGGCCCACTGTTCTCTATGGGGCTGTTGAATGGAAATATGGAAACGGACCGCCTGTCTGTTTCCATCCGACTGTCATCCGATCTGATCGGCCGGACAGATAGGAAACAGATCGCCATCTGTCTGTTTTTGACAGACAGGATTGGATGTTGGCGGGTGTCAGGGAACACAAGTCTGCTGACATTTGCCGCTCCATAGAGATCAATGAATGGTCCAATCAGGTTCACCTGAAAAAATGGCCCATCAATGTGAAAGGGTTCTAACAGTTTCTTCTATCCCTTGGTTGGTTCCTGGGTCTGCACACCTGCTGTGCCTTTTATAAGGGACTCCCATCATCCCTGTGGCTGTGCTGAGTTTCTGGGTCTGCACATCTCCTGTGCCCATTTTGAGAGCAATCCATCATGTCTGCTCTGAGTTTCTCAATCTGCACATCTGTTGTATCATTGAGGGGCTTCCACCATCTCTGCCCAGTTTCCAGGTCAGAGAGGCCCGGAGCAAAAGAACAAGCCATAGGCGGAGGGCCGGGCATGACGGGGTTAACAGAAAACCTTACAAGCCATGGAAATGGTCATGAGAGGTGCAGTGGGGAGGGGAGGAGAAGCTATAAATTCCTCCCCCCTCCTTTTCCCGGGTAACACAGTCTGGGGAGAAAAGTTCTAAGGTAGTATTGCTGCTGGCCTCTCCTGAGCCAGGCCAGCAACCAGGCCGGGTTATCCGGTGGGGGGGGTACCCACGGGGGGGGCTCCCTCTGGGGGGGCTACAGTCTACCTGGAGCTTCTCCTGAGCCAGGCCAGCAACCAGGCCGGGGCACTCTCGGGGGGGGGGGGAACACACAGGGGGGGCACCCGCGGGGGGCGGGGCACCCGTGGGGGGGGGGAAACCGCGGGGGGGGCGGGGCACCCACGGCCTCCGTAGCGGTACTCCCCGGGGCCATCCACCAGGCAGCTCAGGAGGGAAGGTAGTCCAGCCCGGGCCCCCCAGCAAAAATGGACAGCGGCGGGCCCTGTAGACCCCGCGAGGCGCGGGGGGGGGGGGGTGGCCAGGGGGCTCCAAAGCGGCGGCTAGGCCTGCCCTACGTGTGGAACAGGCTGCTGCGGGCTCTCACCCCGGTTGTGCACCGGTGGTTTATGTGCCTCGGCGAGGGAGATCGATCGCAGCGGTGGCTAGCCCCTTGCCTTCTACGGCTAGCCACCTCCTATCCAGCCCTGAGGAGAGGGGGCGTGGGGGAGCGGGAGACAGCAGCAGAGGTACAGCACCCAGAAAAGCGACAGGGAAATCCGTGCACGGGTCCAGTGTGCGCAGAGTGAGTGATGCCAGCTCTGGGCCCTCGGCTGCCGGGCCCGAGTCGCCTGGTGGGCCATCATCTGAGGAGCCTGAGATTGTTCGGAGTGGGAGCTGTTGGGTTCCGAGGAGGAGTTTGTGCCCGGGACGCAGTTTACAGCGCTGGAGACGAGTGTTTCGGCTGTTGGGATTGCTTCCAGGCAGCCCAGTAAGTCGTTTTCATTAATTTCTACTGTGTTGCAAAATGCTGGTGTGTTGGTAGGGGGACGGGGGGAGGGTCCCCATAGTCGTTTGGTAGTGCCCGCTGTGGCGGGGGTAGTGAGGTAAGGCCTAGTGCCTGGGGGAAAAAGGTTGGAGGGGATGCAGGTTTGCATCGGTTGTTTGGTAGGGTTGGTAGCTTTGGTGAGCCAGGCTGGGGGGACAATCCCGACGTTAGCCCTGCGGCAGCTTGGGTGCCGGCAGGGGGGTATGGCTGGGGCTAGTGACGCTGGGCAATCCAGGGTTAAGGTGTAGGCGTTGGGAGACTCCGCAAAGAAGAGGGATCTAGTCCGGTTGTCGGGCGCAAAAGGGGGAAGGGTATACTTGTTATGAGGCACCCCTGGGTTCACATTTTAAGCAGGAGGTGAGAGAGAAGGGCTGTGAGAGCGAATATGTAGAGATATTTGCGCATTTGCCTCTGGGGAAGTTTAACCTGGTCAGGGTCAAGCCTGAGTCCTAAAAGGAAGATGAAGTAAAAGGAAGGTATAGGTTTATACCCAGGACTTTTGCGATGTGGTCGCAGTCATACTAGATCGGGGTGAGCGTGATCGGTGAGAAAAAACTCTGAACACTGTTCGGCGCTTTTCAGTTAACAGGAGGCGATTAGCAAGGCCTATCGGTGTTACGGAGGCACGGGATGGCCCTGTTGCGACAAACAGTTCAGGCAACGCAGGGCGGTGGGACCGGACATGGAGGTGGAGAGACCGAGGACTTTGGCCTTGGGATGCAGCTCATGTCGGTCCCACGGACATCCACAACGTTTTTGGGGGGGGGGGGGCCTGTGTTTTAACTATTCCCCAGGACAGTCGGCCGGAAATGAAAAAGGGGTCTGCTGGCAGTGTAATGAGGGTAATTGCAAGTTTGGGGGGTCTTGCCGGTTCAAGCACGAGGGCTCCGGCTGCGGTGTAACCATCCCTCTTTCCTGGGTTTTGTGAGCAAGGCAAGGTACGTCCCGGAGCTTTTACGAGTAAGAGCGAGGACTACGGTGATGGTGTAGAGGATGCGACCGTTTCTCGGTAGCACCCCGACAGGGCGGCTGCCCGGTCGTTGGAGGGGGGTTTTCAGAGGGTTTCAGCATTCCTTGCAAGCTGGGGGTGGCCCCCCCATGTCTAACAATTGGCGCTCCGCGCTACGTCACCCTGCGGTGGTTTCGGATACACTGCGGTAGGAAGTAGCTCTAGGCCGAATGGGGTGCCCATTCTCTCCGCCTCCCCCCTTCATATGAGTTGGTAATTTTTCCCCTTTGGGGTGGTGCCAAACAAGGAGCCAAACAAGTTTAGGCTCATTCATCACCTGTCTCTACAGGGGGGGGGGTCAACGAGGCTATTAGCGCGGGGTATTGTACGGTATGTTACGCCTCAGTTGATTGGGTCAGGGGTATGGCCGAGCCTGACATCGAGGCTGCCTTTTCGGCTTCTTCCGGGACACCCGGATAGTTTCCGGCTATTGGTCTGTCACTGAGAGGGGGAGTTCAAGAGGGACAAGTGGGTACCGGTGGGTTGCTTGGAACGCATTGCGGAGCGATTTGGGGTGCCGCTGGCATCCGAGAAAAGGTAGGGGCCGAAGTCGGTCATACAATTTTTTGGCATTGTAATTGGCTCAGAGGCAATGGAGTGCAGATTACCATGGGACACACTGGAAAGCCTCACGGCAAAAAATTGGCGAGATATTGGGTTCAGGAAAGTACAAATCTGAGCGCGGCAGTCGCTCCTGGGAAAACTTATTTTCGTGTGTCTTATTCCTCCTATGGGGTAAGTCGTTTTTACGCGCCGCTCGGCAAGCACGGCGGGGGGTTAAGTCACCCAAACACTTTGTGGGTTTGTGAAGGAACACAAGGAAGACCTGTCGGTTTGTCACTCCGTTTTGGAGTCCTTTAACAGTACGGCTCTGTGGATGTTCAGTCCGGTCAGCAATGTTGACATGGAACTGTTCACGGATGCGGCCGGGGGTTTGGGCTTTGATGCATTCTTGCAGGGACAGTGTAGGGTGGGCCCTTGGCCCCAGCCCTGGTGCCAGCAGGGTTCACTAAGAACTTGGTTCGGCTGGAACTGTTTTCCGGTAGTGCTGGCGGTGGAACTATGGGGGCCCTGCCATCCGGGACCGGAAGGTCTGTTTACATGGTGATAAGCTGGGGGTGGTACAGGTGTTCAACAGGGTGACGGCTCCTCTCCCCCGGTCATTCGTCTCTTGCGGCACCTGGAGCTGCGCTGTTTCCAGAGGTATACCGGGAGTGGACAAGGTTGTGACGGACGCCTTGTCCCGGTTTGCAGTGGGGACAGGTTCTGGGTTTGGTGCGTTAGGCAGAGTAGCAAGTGGTCCCCTGTCCAGCGTGTGTGTGGAGGATTCAGTTTGAATCATCTCACAGAAGGTCGGTAAGGTGAGGAAACATGGGCGGCCTAAGAGAAGGTCTGGTTGGTGTGGCAGATGCTGGTTCGGGGGGCGGAGGTGGAGCTGGCGGGTCCAGAGGTATGGGTCCTGATTCGGTATTGTTTGTCCAGGAACATAGAGGCTGGGATGTCACAGTTGGTAAGAAAAGTCGATAAGAAAAGTTGTTGAGTCTGGTATTCTCGTTTGAGTGGCTAAGGTGCCTGGAATTTTACTATGGTTTTTGGGTGCGACAAGCGCTCAAGGGATATAGCCAGCAGGAACGGCGGAGGGAGGCGCGGCGCCCAGTATCGTTACATCTTAAGAGGTGTTATGGGGAATGTGGGGATATTGTGTTTATCCCGGTATGGGGTTGTGTCGTTTCTGCACAGTGTTTTGGTCTGGCAAATTTTTTGGAGCATTCGGGGTGGGCGAGTTAGTTAGCCCCTCCAAGAAACAGTTCAAGGTGGCATGTTGGCTGCTGACGTGTGGGGGGCACATGAAGGGGCCACACTGCTTCTAAGCAGATCCACAACGGATCAGAGGGAGTGAGGTAAGTTAGTGCAGGTGGTCACTGTTGTTGGTTCAGACCTTTGCCCAGTCGGGCTGGTGGGGAATTCCGGCAGGTACGCCCGAAGGTGGGCGGTTCATTTGGTTACATAAGTAGGGGGCTCCAGGGTCGCGGTATCAGTTCGTGGCAGGGTTTAAGAAAGGTTTGGGGGCTTTGGGCCTAGTGGAGAAGGAATTCTCTGGCGTTCCTTTAGGATTGGGGCAGCGACAGAGGCTGCACGTGATCATCTTGATGAGGAAACAGTCAAGGGGATAGGCAGGTGGGAGTCGAACTTCGACTAGATGTAGGCCACAATGGTTGGTGGGCCTGGCGTAGGGGTAATTTGGTGGTTGCATCAATGGTTGGATAGGTTGCTTACTGTCTTTCAGGTACAGTGCAAGGATTGGTCTGGATTATGGGCCACTCCTTCGGAGATTGGGGGGGCTTGGAGAGTGTACGTGCGAAGGTGGGTCGACAGCTGGGGGTCCCGAGATGGCAGGCTCGTGTACATTGGTTGCGTTTCCCAGGAATGATGTGGAAGTAGAGTGGTATCGGAAGTGCACAGGTTTGCACGTTGGTACCGACCACTGGAGGTACTGGTTCTCCATGTAGGACAAATGATTTAGGGGGTGAGGTCAATGCTGGGGTCGTGAGGTTCCCGCATACGATAGTGGTATGATCGGTCATGGTGGCTGGGACATCATAGAGGATGGCCAGACAGTGGAGGGGGTGAAAAAGAGCTTGGTGGAAGATGGACAGAGGTGGTGGGGGCACTGCGGTCAGTGGTCGTCTCTGAGCCAGCCTGTCGGCTTGAGGCCTATGACCAGGGGTTAGATAACGCAGTGCCAACCAAATGTGGTTTGTAAGTAGAAACGGGGGCCTGGCGGTCAGGCATCTGGGAGTTGGAGGTGTCTACGTGAAGATACCTTAGGAGTGATGGAGTTTACTGCACAGATGTTGGCATCGATATGGTGGGGGTTGGGCCCGTAGGACGGGGTACAGCAAGCATTGAGGGTGTGGAGGTGCGCCCAAAGGCAAGGGGTTACCTTTGGGTGCTGGTGGCGGGTGTTTGGACTTTGCAGGAGAAGAAATTACCCCAAATATGGATGCCATTACCCAGAGGTGGTATGGGTTCTGAAGGGGTGTGGTTTCCAGTCTACCAAGGTGTATCTGGAATGTTGGTTAATTGGGGCACTGCGGTCAGTGGTCGTCTCTGAGCCAGCTTGTCGGCTTGAGGCCTATGACCAGAGGTGAGGTACCGCAGTGCCAATAAAATGTTATAATGTTAAAAGGTTTTACAAGTCAGTGTTAGTGGTGCCTGCAAAGTCCAGCACTAGTATGAGAAGAACTGTTTTTTCTCAGGAATTATATGGTTTATATATGTTATTTATTATTGGATGTTATCTAAAATAAAGGATGCTGCCACGGCCAGTTTTACTCCAAGTTACAGTGGTGGTCTCATTATTATTAAAGGTTTAAGGGGGAGTATAAATCAGTGGGTCTTAGCAGTAAAGGTTATATCTGGGATACCATAGTCAAGAGAGGCCCGGAGCAAAAGAACAAGCCATAGGCGGAGGGCCGGGCATGACGGGGTTAACAGAAAACCTTACAAGCCAGGGGGGAGTGGTCATGAGAGGTGCAGTGGGGAGGGGAGGAGAAGCTATAAATTCCTCCCCCCTCCTTTTCCCGGGTAACACAGTCTGGGGAGAAAAGTTCCCACCCACCCTCCCTTTTTGTTATGGGCTTGCTGATAGTGGTGATAATGGTTGAGAGAATTGTTGTTTTGGGTGCTTTCCTTGTGTTTTGTTTCTCCTTATGCAGGTACGAGGTGCATGCTGTCGTGGCAGTGGCGGGTGTTTGGACTTTGCAGGAGAAGAAATTACCCCAAATATGGATGCCATCACCCAGAGGTGGTATGGGTTCTGAAGGGGTGTGGTTTCCAGTCTACCAAGGTGTAGCTGGAATGTTGGTTAATGGGGGCACTGCGGTCAGTGGTCGTCTCTGAGCCAGCTTGTCGGCTTGAGGCCTATGACCAGAGGTGAGGTACCGCAGTGCCAATAAAATGTTATAATGTTAAAAGGTTTTACAAGTCAGTGTTAGTGATGCCTGCAAAGTCCAGCACTAGTATGAGAAGAACTTTTTTTTCTCAGGGATTATATGGTTTATATATGTTATTTATTATTGGATGTTATCTAAAATAAAGGAGGCTGCTACGGCCAGTTTTACTCCAAGTTACAGTGGTGGTCTCATTATTATTAAAGGTTTAAGGGGGAGTATAAATCAGTGGGTCTTAGCAGTAAAGGTTATATCTGGGATACCATAGTCATGCACAACTACTGTGCCCAGTATTAGGGGTTCATATGATCCCTGCACTGAGTTTCTGGGTCTGCACACCTCTTGTGTCTATTATAAGGGGCTCCCACCATCCCTGTGCTGAGTTCCTGGGTCTGCACACCTGCTGTGTCTATTATAAGGGGCTCCCACTATCCCCACACTGAGTTCCTGGGCCTGCACACCTGCTGTGTCTATTATAAGGGGCTCCCACTATCCCCACACTGAGTTCCTGGGCCTGCACACCTGATGTACCCATTATAAGGGGCTCCCACCATCCCTGTGCCGAGTTCCTGGGTGTGCACACCTGCTGTGTCTATTATAAGGGTTCCCACCATCCCCACACTGAGTTCCTGGGCCTGCACACCTGCTGTGCTCATTATGAGAGACTTCATGAACTTAATATGTTTTAAAGAAGTAATAAACCCAAATAGAAACATTTAATATATTGCAGCTTACCAATTCTTAAATCTGGTGGCTGCATTAGTTTTCTTTTTTAGGCTTTCTTGCTTTGATGTTTGATGTTGTGATCCAGGCAGTAAGGGCCAGATGCAGGAAAGAAATAAGACGGCTTATCTCCAGATAAGCCGTCTTATTTCTGCGTCTGAGCCCTCCTATCTATGCGACTGATTCATACAATCAGTTACGCATAGATTTCCATAAGATCCAACTGGCATAAGTCTCTTACGCCGTTGAATCTTATTTTCATATTTTAGGCTGAACGCTAGATGGCATTCCCGTCTAAAATATGCAAATTAGCCTATATGCCGATTCCCAAAAGTGCGCCCGGCGTATCTGCTTACGTCGTTTACGTAAGACTTACGCACGGCCTAAAGTTATCGCTTCTATAGCTGGCGCAGCCAATGTTAAATATGGACGTCGGAACCAACGTAATTTACGTTGTTTGCGTACGTCCATTCACAATTGAGCTAGGCGTCGATTTCATTGACAAGTAGCGACATGATTTGGAGCATGCGCACTGGGAATCAATCACGGCCGGCGCATGCGCAGTTCGTTCGGCGCGGGGACGCGCTTCATTTAAATGATACACCCCCCTACTCGCCGAATTTAAATTCCGCCGGATGATTTACGCTACGCCGCCTCAACTTTACAGGCAAGTGCTTGGTGAATAAAGCACTTGCCTGAAAAAGTTGCGGCGGCCTAACGTAAATTAGATACGTTAGGCCAAATTAAAGATATGCTCTCCTACCTGAATCTAGCCCTAAGTTCACAGAGATGAGACAAACCATTTAACACTGTCAGGGGTGCTTACAATTATTAGATTTTATTTATTTAGGTTAAACCTTTATTCTATTTAAATGGCTATTTGTCTGCCAGTGGGGCAGACTTGATGGAACACCCGTCTTCTTTTCTGCCATCAGTCACTATTCTATCTTATGAGGGGCTCATATCACCTGGCCATGGATTGTGGAACCTGACCTTGGTAAAGACGGGTCTGTACTACGGACTCTTCAGTTCTCCGGTATGACAAAAGATTGACTTTGCTTTCGCTGTGACTTTGGCTGCATTTCGGAGGTCGTATTTCTTGTGAGATTGGCAGCTTATTTAATAGTCGAGGTACAAAGACGCTTTTCTTCCTAATCAGGCGAGCATGCCTCCTTTTCATCTCCTCCACAACATATTAGCTCCATTTTAAACTAAACCTAATTCTTGCCTCTACTGAGAATTCCACACGGCTGATGACTGACTCACAATGTTCAAGGTGGTGAGACGTGTGGCTCCGGAGACATACTGGAAACCTGCTTACATGAAGAAATGTTACCTTCTCCCGTACTCAGGTGTACACCGCAGTCATCTGTCAGCAGTGTGTCAGAATGACATCATCAGATGCATGATGTCATTACTGATGCAGCATACTGCCTGTATGTGAAGGTAGATAATCTTATAATTGTCTGTTCATGTTTTCATGTATTATCAATGTATAATATTTTTCTCTGTGTACAGTGATTATTCTTCTCTCATTGCAAGTCTACAAGTTAGCTCTGACTGGCAGAAAACAATGGACTCTCTATTAGGCTAAAGAGTTTTATCTCAGTAGCCATTAAAAGAGACCAACACAAAGTCATGTGCACTGTGGTTGTTGTGTAGCCATGCTGACTGCACAACCTCATGGTGAGGGAGCACCTGTACTCTTTGACCCATTCCTGCCTGGCATTCTTAGCCCTGACCCCCTGGGCTTACTGAGGTACTATGGTAATGGGCATATATTCCCCGGGTGCTATGCCAGAGGAGGCACCTGGCTTGGCCTGACCAGCATCATCCATTAATATTGTCCTCAAGTCTTACATCAGGAAAAAAATCTCCAGTGAAGCCCGGAGTGACAGAACAAAAAGGAAGATAATGGAGGGCTGGCATGACTGGGGTGGAATCAGGGCAACAGAGGGTTAAGGAATTAGGAGGTGCGTTCAGGGGAATGGCCGTAGGCCTGGTTCTAGGGAAGGGGAGGAGTGCCATATATAGGGGGCGGGGACGGCGCCAAAAAGGCACAGGCAGTGTGAGGAGACACAGGGAGGCAGGTTTTTGCACCCACCCTCCCTTGTTTTGTTCAATGTTGTGTGTTGTGCGTTTGTTTTTCATTTTTTGCAGGTCAGTAGATGGGTTGTCACGACAGTGGAGGCTGTGTCCTTGGTCTTTGATGGTGACAGTTAACTGATGGAATGGAAATGGTTGGGGGGCTCATCGGTGGGATGGGCCTGTTATGGGGTTATTGCAGTGGAACGGTGTCCGCTGTAATACGGTTACGGTACACTGCGGGTTGTCTCCGAGCTGGAGTCGGCTGGAGGCCTGGGTATGGTAATGGTACGCAGTATGGTGGTGAAAAAAAGGTTAACGGGGGGTTACTGTCAAAGACCAATTGGGACTGGTGTTAAAAAAATAGTAATAACGTTTTTGGTAAATACTGTTAATACTGTTTAAAGTTGGAATTGTTGGAAATTCCTAGCATCTATATATATATATTTGGTTAAATATTTAATTTGGTTATAAAAATAAAATGGCTGTTGTGGCCAATTTTACTCCATTCTACTGTGTCGGTCTCGTTTACTGGGTTAGGTGATCATGGGGTGGAAAAAGGGGGTGGTACAAGGGGAATGATAATAGGGGGTGGTGGTATAAGGTATAGTTGCACATTTAAACTACACTAGTCATGTGCTCTGGTGTTTCGCTAAACATGGATAGTGTAGTCCAGTCTTTAATGCCGCGTACACACGATCATTTTTTGTGATGAAAAAAAACGACGTTTTCTGTGAAGTAAAAAACGACGTTTTTGAAACGTCACTTTTCAAAGACGATGTTGCATACACACCATCGTTTTTTTCACAAAAAGCGAGGTTACGTTCACCACTCTTTTCCATTGAAGTTTGCTTCATAACTAGCTTCTGGGCATGCGCGGGTTGAAAAACGTCATTTTAAACGAAGTTTTTGCTACACACGGTGACTTTTTGTGAAACAAAAAACGACGTTTTGAAAAACGACACAAAAAATTCAAGCATGTTGGAATTTTTTTTTGGTCGTTTTTTTGAAGACAAAAAACAACGTTTTGCCCACACACGATCAATTTAAATGACGTTTTAAAAAACAACGTTTTTTTTCATCGCAAAAAACGACCGTGTGTACGCGGCATAAGGCAAGGTCAATAGTCTTACAGCCTTCCTCAGAACAATGGGTGTTCATATGGCTAAAGAGAAAAAGAAAAAAAGGAGGGCGCACCGACCTAGTGCATTACCGTATATAAAAATGTTTACTAATTAAAATAGAATAAAAGCAATGGTCCTACTCACAAAACAAGCATAGGTATATGCTTTTCTGACAAACAAACTGGCTCTCCTAGCCCCTACAGGTGGGACTTGATGACGAGAGGATTGGACGTCCCTCAAATGGCTGACGCGTTTCTGGGGAACACCCCTTTCTTCAGAGCCTATGTGGTCCGTGGTAAGCAACGACCCCCTGCAGTAATCCCGGAAACGAAAGCCTCTTCTGTGCATGTGCCGACTTGAAAGGGCGGGCTGTGTCTGTTCAAGCTGGGGTCATGTCGTGACAGGCGGCTCCCGTGCATGTGTGAGAGAGAGAGTGACGTCACACGATTCCGGCCAGTCACAGAGTCGGAGTTCACGGCCCCGGAAGGAAGAGGGGTGAAGAATGTATGCTCGCTGCCAGCGAGGAAGACGGGGACATCGCAAGATTCTCCTGCAGGTAAGTGTCACATAATGGGCTACTATGCGATGCATAGTAGCCCATTATGCTTTACCTTTGCAGGGAAACAAAGGGGAAGTAAAACCCATCAGGGTTTACTTCCTCTTTAATATCACAAGTATAAACAGTACTATTATCATCAATTCAGAACTCTGCTTTACTTAAATATAGAACCCACTGGATCACTGATGTGGGAGATATAGATGGAGACCAATGGGATATGGCCCTGGAGTCGATTCCAGTGGTGTTGATGTTAGCATCTCATAAACTCTTGCAACTATTCATGCTGCATAGATCTTAGCGCATGCCCGATCAACTATATGACTGGGGCTGCAACAATTCTCCTATATGCCCGAAATATACTGTCCATAGGGGTCACTCTATACACCCGATTTGGCGATGTCCAAAGCTTAGAAGGTATTTTACAGAGGTTACAGATCTCCTTACCCCGTTGGTGTGTCTGCTGGGGGCGATCGATGCTGGCCAATTATGGCTCAGGAGGTTTAGTACACGCCCCACACTATAAAAGGCCACCTGCAGGTCGGCCTTGTGTAGTGTGTTGCGGTGGTTAAAAGAGAGAAGACAGAGAGAGAGTGTCATTTTTAGTAGGTATATAGAGCAGGCAGGCAGGCAGGCTAGTCAGTTAAAGTTACAGTGTGTAGAGGATATATATGCATCCCAGGTGTTGTATAAATATTTATATACTGTATAGTTTAGCTAGATCCGCACTTCCTAATTTACTGGCAGGCAGGTGATTATGCTAGCTGCAGTATTCTCACGTGGTGTACTGCCTGTGTCCTCTGCAGTATGCACCTAAAGCTATGTGATGTGTACTGCCTGTGTCCTCTGCAGTGTGCACCTAAAGCTATGTGGTGTGTACTGCCTGTGTCCTCTGCAGTGTGCATCTAAAGCTACGTGGTGTGTGTACTGCCTGTGTCCTCTGCAGTGTTCACCTAATGCTACGTGGTGTGAACTGCATGTGTCCTCTGCAGTGTGCACCTAAAGCTATGTGGTGTGTACTGCCTGTGTCCTCTGCAGTGTGTATCTAAAGCTACGTGGTGTGTGTACTGCCCGTGTCCTCTGCAGTGTGCACCTAATGCTACGTGGTGTGAACTGCATGTGTCCTCTGCAGTGTGCACCTAAAGCTACGTAGTGTGTACTGCCTGTGTCCTCTGCAGTGTGCACCTAAAGCTACGTGGTGTGTGTACTGCCCGTGTCCTCTGCAGTGTGCACCTAATGCTACGTGGTGTGAACTGCATGTGTCCTCTGCAGTGTGCACCTAAAGCTACGTAGTGTGTACTGCCTGTGTCCTCTGCAGTGTGCACCTAAAGCTACGTGGTGTGTGTACTGCCCGTGTCCTCTGCAGTGTGTACCTAAAGCTACGTAGTGTGTACTGCCTGTGCCCTCTTCAGTGTTTACCTAAAGCTACGTGGTGTGTGTACTGCCCGTGTCCTCTGCAGTGTGCACCTAAAGCTACGTGGTGTGTGTACTGCCCGTGTCCTCTGCAGTGTGCACCTAAAGCTACGTAGTGTGTACTGCCTGTGCCTTCTTCAGTGTTTACCTAAAGCTACGTGGTGTGTGTACTGCCCGTGTCCTCTGCAGTGTGCACCTAAAGCTAAGTGGTGTGTGTACTGCCCGTGTCCTCTGCAGTGTGCACCTAAAGCTACGTGGTGTGTACTACCTGTGTCCTCTGCAGTGTGCACCTAAAGCTACGTGGTGTGTCAACTGCCTGTGTCCTCTGCAGTGTGCACCTAAAGATATGTGCTGTGTACTGCCTGTGTCCTCTGCAGTGTGCACCTAAAGCTACGTGGTGTGTACTGCCTGTGTCCTCTGCAGTGTGCACCTAAAGGTATGTGGTGTGTGTACTGCCTGTGTCCTCTGCAGTGTGCACCTAAGGGCCATTTCACACTGGTGCGTTTTTGCCGCGTTTTTGCCGCGTTTTCGCGCTAAAAATAGCGCTATTAAAACGCCCCCCATGCCCCCCTCCATTGAAATGAATTAAAAACGCGGTAAAAACGTGGTAAAAACACGTTAAAACGCGGTAAAATCTCAGTGTTTTTTCCGCGATTAAAATCGCGGCAAAACACCGCGATTTTACCGCGTTTTTACCGCGTTTTAATTCATTTCAATGGAGGGGTGCATGGGGGGCGTTTTAATAGCGCTATTTTTAGCGCGAAAACGCAGCAAAAACGCGGCAAAAACGCACCAGTGTGAAATGGCCCTTAAGCTACGTGGTGTGTGTACTGTCTGTGTCTGTGCTATGCTTCTCAATGATTTTCATCCATATTGCAGGGACCAGACATTACATTAAAGCCGCAAACAGT
Organism: Rana kukunoris; assembly: GCA_029574335.1. Classification (NCBI taxonomy): domain Eukaryota; kingdom Metazoa; phylum Chordata; class Amphibia; order Anura; family Ranidae; genus Rana; species Rana kukunoris. The sequence continues at coordinate 422,978,750 of CM056051.1, read as the reverse complement.
TTTAAATTACTTTTTTCTTATAGTAATCTAATTTTGTGCAGGGACAGTTCTAAACATGTGCCACTTCACAGGCATACTATAAACACCCAGTAGGTATGATATTTAAAGGAATTTTTCATTTTTTTTTCACTTTAAGCATCATTAAAATCACTGCTCCAGAAAAAACGACAGTTTTTAAAACTTTTTTTCCATTGATACATGTTCCCTGGGGCAAGACCCGGGTTTTCAAAGATGTTTTGAGACAATAACTTGCATATTAGGCTTTAAAATTAGCACTTTTGAATTCGAACTTTCGAGTCCCATTGACATCAATGGGGTTCTAAATGTTCGCGCGAACGGTCGGTCCGTTCGAAGGTTCTGGTGCGAACCAAACAGGGGGGGGGAGTGTTTGGCTCATCCCTACATGTGAACACCTTCTGTTATCATGTGCTCAGTATGAAATAGAACTATTTATTGACTGCAGTTCACATTTTCCAGCAAGAAAAACAATTCCCTTAGAGGTTTGTATTTGCTGTGGAATGATTCATGTGACCCGCTATATTGCCCCGAGGCACCAGGAGCCCCCACATGGGACGTTGTGATCCAGAGAACGGAATGAGAAAACTAATCACAGGATTTCTCAGAAACAAAAGTCGCTGTGACAGTGAGCGTAAGGACGCTGAACGATTGAACTCTCGGTAAATGAATGCTGCTTCATTTTTCCATGAAGCAGAAATGGAAATGTGACATCTAGTGTGAGCTGATATCCAGCATTTCACAAGGCAGACGACAGTCTTTGCCTCCGCATGTCAGTCATCGATCGTGAATCCTGCACAGGCTCGGCACACAGCAGACAAACTGTACAAGCCGTAGCCTCCTCCGCCATGACCTGAAGCATCTGTAGAGCCCCAATCTGTACATTATTCTCATTTTGGGGGTAAATAGCTCAATAAAGGATGTTGGAGGGAATTCACTTAGGCTGCTGCACCACTTTCTTGGCATTATTGCCTCTTGTAAAGCCCCATACACACGATCGGAAATTCCGACAGCAAAAGTCCAATGTCAGCTTTTGAACGGAAATTCCGACCGTGTGTATGCTCCATCGGACTTTTGCTGTCGGAATTTCCGCCAACAAACGAGTGAGAGCTGGTTCTCAAATTTTCAGACGGAAAAAAATCCTATCGCAAAATCTGATCGTCTGTATTCCAATGTGCAAAATTCTGATGCATGCTCGGAAACAATTTGACGCATGCTCGGAAACATTGAACTTCAAATTTAACCAAATTCTGGATTTGCAAATGGGATTCGAATCAAATTACATTTGAATTTATTCTATTCAAAATTCAAGTTTTGGAAGATGGTTATATTCTTTCTATATCTATTCTATTGTATTGTTTTTTTTCTATTTTATTCTATTGTTTTCTAATCTTTTTTTTGTTTAATCTATCTTTATATATATTTTTTTCTTTACATATAACATTTAACATGCCTTGACACTTCCTTTACTATATGGTGGTTTCTCAGATTCCTCCCAAAAAAATAAAAAAATCTATTTGAATTTGGGAAGACTATGGGGCAGATTCACATAGATGTAATCTTCCGCTGCGTAATCGAAATACGCTACGCTGCCGTCTATCACCAGACTCTACGCCGAATTCAGGTAGTTTTTTTGCGCGTACGCTATTGTATCGTATTTTTTTTCCGCCGCGCAATCGAAATACGTGAGTAGGGGGCGTGAAGCATTTAAATTAAGCGCGTCCCCGCGACGATCGAACTGCGCATGCTCTGTTCAGGAATTTCCCGCCGTGCATTGCGCGAAATCACGTCGTGACGTCATTCGTTGTTTGAGTAGCGGCGTTTACGAACATTCCTATTCCCGGACGACTTACGTTAAAAATAATAAAAGAAATCGAAAAACGTTGAAATCGACGCGGGAACGACGGCCATACTTAACATGGGCTGTCTATATTAGACCAGCAAAAAGCTGGTATAGTGAAACGGAAAAAAAAGATGACTAAAGGTGCCGTAAGAGATTGCGTTTGAAGAGCGAAATTTTGTGGATTCCAGGCAAAAGCTCATTAGCATACCATGAAGGTGAAAAACAACAGGAAGTCCGCCCAGTGGCCGCAATTTTCAGGCAGCGTAGATCTGAAGGCGTACTAACACGTAATAAAGTCGAAATTTAGCACGCAGGTGTCTTTTCATGGTTTGAGGATTTCGACTAGCGTAAAAACGCTCGTAAATCGAAATTACTCCTGTCTAACAACATTTACACAGGCGTAATCGCTTTGTGAATCTAGGCCTATATTCCTTTCTATTCTTTTTTTCTATTCTTTTCTATTCTATTCTATATTCTATTCTTTTCTATTCTATTTGAATGTATTATATTTACATTTCAGAAGATGGTTATATTCTTTCTAATTTATTATTTTCTATTCTATTCTATTTGAAATGCAAATTTCAGAAGATGGTTATTATCTTTCTAGTTTATTCAATTTTTTTATTCTCTTCTATCCTTTTATATTCCAATCTAGTATTTTATGTTATTCTCTATTCTATTATTTTCTATTCAAATTCAAATTTATTTTAAAAGAAATTCTATTCTATTGTTTTTTTTCATTCTTTTATTTTCTATTCTAATCTATTATTTTCTTTTCGAATTTTGGGAAATGGTTATATTCTTTCTATTTTATTCTTTTCTATTCAAAATTCGAATTTCAGAAGATGGTTATATTGTTTCTATTTTGTTATATTATTTCTATTTTGTTATATTCTATTGTGATTCTATTTTATTCCAATTCTGATTTATTCTTTTTGAAAATGTTATTCTATTGTTTTTTTCTATTCTATTCTTTTCTATTCTATTCCTTTATTTTCTACTCTATTTCTTTAATTTTTCTATTCTATTTTGTTTTTCTTTACTCTATTCTTTTCTATTATATTCATTCTATTTTCTATTATTTTTATTTTTTCTATTCTGTTCTATCCTATTGTATGCCTCTATTTTCTATTCTATTTTGTTCAGGTCAGAAAATTGAATCAAATTAGAAAACTATTCAAATCAAATTTGAAACTGTTTTGAATTTGATTTTAATTCAATTAGAATTCCGTCCGAAACTTAGTTTCGCTATTTTGGATTCATTTAAAATCTTTACTATTTTAATTCGGAAATTCGGATACATCCGAATTCCGAATAACGAAAAATTAGTCAGAATTTCAATTCGGAACAAAAAAAAACGCACATGTCTAATGACAAGCTGGGTTGGACAAAAGGCCTGAAGTCAGGAAAGAAAGGGGAGCTTTGGAATCATGTGATGTCACTGAATTCCATTACCTTTGTATGGTAACGATTGTCGTATTTTTACTTGCATATGGTAATGATAATTTAATGCTATGGTATCACTGTTTGCTTAGGAGACTACCAGTGCTGGGACAAGGTAATTTGGTGCCCAGGGCAAAGATGGCAAACGGTGCCCCCCCCAATTATCGTCACTGTTCATGGTCACCTTTGTGACTATTTGTGCCTGCCTGGACATTACCGCAGGCATTCCCGCAAGGGAAGGGTGCAGAATCCTTCCCTTTTGCTAAAAGATACTTCTCCCTTATAAAGGGCTTTTGCAAGAATGGAACATTTTCTCTCCTGCTACCCCTGTAATTTACTTGGGGGGGGCTCTTGTTCTTTAAACAAAGTACCCATGAAGCCTGGAAGCCAGTCCCGTGATTTCCATGGGGATTTTCCTTCGACCTTTTTTGAGAATGTCCTTCTTATTCCCCCTTATTATGTCCTCCTTATTCCCCCTGACTTGGACACAAGGCTCCACTCACGCTCATAATAGGAAAAATAATTCAAGTGATACAAAATAACAGTGTGCCCCCCACAGTGCTGCTGACTTCCCTCCTCTGCTCACCCGCTGACTGCTGTTGGGGATATTCAGAATGGAGGCCTGTCATTTACCATCCCCTACCTTTTCTAAAGGAACATAGTGAGTGATCGATACTGATCACTCACTGTGTTCATTCATAATTGACGCACAGTAAACTGTGTTCCCTATGCTTTAGTTTATGAATTAACAGAAGCCTCTGTCTCCTGTCCATTCAACTGCAGTGTAGCTGAGGTTACAGAGAAAAGGAACTGGGGAATGTTTTTCCTCAGTCCCTTTCACTGTCTCAATAGTGAGACTTCAGGGGTCCGTTTAGACCCATGATATCTGACAAAAAAACTCTCACCAAAAAATGTAAAAAAAATAAAAATAAAATAAAAAATGTTTGACTAAAATTTCTAATCAAACTAAAAAACCATGCCCAATATATAGCATAACTTAGCAACACACACTGTTTTTTTTATGTATGACACAGGTCACCATCTACCTAGTAGGGGCCACAGCCCATGATGCTATTATAATGGTACTGTACAATGGCAGAAAACCTGAGAGGGGTGCGGTGTCTATGTTGGGGGGTAGTATGTACATGAGAGGGGTGCGGAGTGTATGGAGGTGGGTGGTATGTAGATGAGAGGGGTGCAGAGTGTATGGTTGGGGGTGGTATGTACATGAGAGGGGTGCGCAGTGTATGGTTGGGGGTGGTATGTACATGAGAGGGGTGCGGAGTGTATGGCGGGGGGTGGTATGTACATGAGAGGGGTGCGGAGTGTATGGCGGGGGGTGGTATGTACATGAGAGGGGTGCGGAGTGTATGGCGGGGGGTGGTATGTACATGAGAGGGTTGCGGAGTGTATGGAGGTGGGTGGTATGTACATGAGAGGGGTGCGGAGTGTATGGGAGGTGGGCAGTATCAAATACACCATTGGTCACTGATGCATTGGTGACCAGTGGCAGTTAAATTAACCCCTCTGTGCTGCATTAGTGACACCAGTGTCAGTGTTTGTGAACCCTTTCATGCTGCACCACATAGGGGAAATAAACACTGACACTGGTGTCACTAATGCAGCACAGAGGGGTTAATTTAACTGCCACTGGTCACCAGTGCATCAGTGGCAGTACATTAACCCCCTCAATGCTGCATATTGAAAATACCATTGTACAGTAAACCCCCCCCCCCAAAGTGTTAATCACCTCAGGGCAGGCAGTTAACATAGCAAAGCCACTGTGACAACAAGTTGACAACACTGCCTTATGTAAGGTTTTCAGCCTCTGCAAACTTACTTGCACTGTTGCATGGGGCTTCACTGGCTCCTCGTAGGTCTTTGCAGCAGCCTCTCCTCGGCTCTCTCATCCCGCCTCCCGGCATGTAAATGACATCACGCGGGGCGGGACTAGGAAGCTCATGTCGGGCGGAGCACACTCCGCCCAACAAGGAAGTGAATGCATCGGTTGGACGGACACTCGCACCGGCGCTCTGCTGCAGATATACTAACACAGACAGTGTATCGGCGGCCAGCCGTGACACCCGCCGGCCCCCGATACACTGTCTGTGTTTGTATATCTGCAGCAGAGCGCCGGTGCGAGTGTCCGTCCAACCGATGCAAGTGGTATTTTTACAAGACCTTCCCTGCCCGTGCCTGACCAAGTCCGCACAAACACAGCCAGCTCCGTGATATACACAGGAGGGGGAGCGCTGCAGCCGCAGGAGGGGGGGGGGGCGCAGAGCCGGCTAGTATGTACTGTGAAGTTACTAAAGCACACTGCCAGCCCGGCACCTTATCTGCGCCCTCTCCCGCCCACAAATTATATCGCCCGGGGCACCCGACCCTTCCGCCCCTGCCTTGTACCGGCCCTGGAGACTACTATACTATAATTTGAACCCCTCCTGGTCTTTGGGTCTGCCCCAAGTTTATGTAGGGCCATGTGCACTACTCTTACGCCCCACAATTTGCCACAGTGTACTACATGCACCGTTGTACCCTCCCAGACAATATCAGGCTCTTGGAGTTCTAAAAGTCTGCATATGTGACATCACTAGGGAGGTGATAATATCACTGTGGATGTGGCCGTCATTGAAAAAGATTAATGTGTCTCAGAGAAACACTCTTGGCTCCTAAATGTACAATATTATGGTAAACTCATTTAAGGCAAGCAAAAGGTTTTGTGAACCAGCCATAGCCTAGCCATCTGCTTCATTTCACGTCTTCATAAATATTTCTGCAGATTAAATGTCGAGAAAATTATTCTTGAAGCACATCTCCCTCCTGCTCCATCATTGTCTCCATTTGGCCTTGGTAAAGGCAAGGCCCCCCGAGAGAGCAGAGAGAGTAGATGAAACAGTGCAAAGTTCACCTCCCATATGATATCTTATATATTGTCCCCAGGGGGGCTGTTATTGTCCACAGAGAATAAATTACACAGGCAGTAGCGAGAACCCAGAAGAGTCACAGCGGAATGGAGTTAAGTGATCACACGCTAGAGAATTTACTAAACCTATAAAAAGTTACTTACAAATTTCTATTTTTGAAATTGAACTGGTGCTGCTGTTCCTGATCTCCATATGTTTATACCTACCATCAACTGCCTCTCTACAGCAGCTGGAGCACACAAAGAGCAAACACATTGTGGAATGGATCATGTGATTCCACTCAGGGCCGTCTTTAATATTGATTGGACCCTGGGCAAAACATTTCTTGGACCCTCCCCCCTCCATGCAGTTTCGCTCTCGATCGATCAATGGCAATGCTGATTTTTTTTACCGACTACCAATATAAAGAGGCGTTTCAACACTGGCCACCAATGTAATAGGGGTTTACACTGACCACTAATGTAATATGGGTTTACACTAACCACTAATGTAATATGGGTTTACACTGACCACTGATGTAATAGAATTTGCGATTTGCGATTTGCTTACCTTTGCAGAACATGCTGATGGTAGGCTTAATGACCACAGTTGTAGGCAGGACTTTTAAGCATGACCCTTTATTTCCCCAGTCGGCAGCATTCAGAATAGGTGATGGTGAATATGACCTCAAGGAAGCATGATATACATATGAATTCCACCCCTTTTTTACATATCAATGCCGGTTTTTACATGTAAACACAGGGTCTGCAGGTGAGTCATCTGTACACAACAATAGGGCAGAGCTGGACAGCAGTAGTAACAGAACTTCACACTGAAATATCAGAACACAGCATGGGACTAAAACATTAAGGGACATAGGGAATTTAAACTGGGATAGATGGCAGGTATGAGGCAGCTGCTTTGGGCCCCACGACAATGACAGGGCCCAGGGCAGCTTCCCCTTTTGCCCTACCTTAAAAACACCCCTGATTCCACTACCAAGGACACCTTTCTAGTAATGTGTCATCTCAGAGCGAACACCATTTATTCTCCCTGTCAGATCACAGCAGTTCTTTAGCCATTCAAGGTGCTAAGGAAAGCTAAGTCCAAGTAAAATCCATTTCAGAGAGGCAACCAAATGAGGAATTTCTGTCCAACATAGGTAATAGCAGTACTGTGGTGGTGGTGGTGTTTAAGTGACTGACTGGTTTGCCGCGTAAACACGATCGGTTCTTCTAAAGAAAATGGTCTGATGGACCGTTTTCATCAGATGAACCGATCATGTGTGGGCCCAATCTGTTTTTTATCCATCGGTGAAAAAACTAGGAACTTGTTTTAAAATTATCTGATGGTTAAAAAAACGATAGAAAAAAACGATCGTCTGTGGGCACGTCCATCGGTTAAAAATCCATGCATGCGCAGAATAAAGTTGACGCATGCTTGGAAGCATTGAACTTCATTTTTCTCAGCACGTCGTTGTGTTTTACGTCACCACGATCGCTTTTTTAACTGATGGTGTGTAGGCAAGACTGATGAAAGTCAGCTTCATCGGATATCTGATGAAAAAATCCATCAGACCGTTTTCATCGGATGAACCGATCGTGTGTACAGGGCAGTTCAGTTTAAAGAAGATCTCCAGGTGCTCCGTGTGTCCCTCCAACAGGTGAGATGGACTTCCCAGGGGTGAGAAGACCAGAAACCAGAGCAAAGAGGTTGAGAAGTCACTTCCTGACACTTCCCAGTCATGGCCCTTATTAGCCCCCACCATAGACGCCCGAGTAGCTGGCAGATAGTTTACATGAGGCACAAAGTCAAAGACAGAGAAGATGGTGGTCTTAAGCCTCGTACACACGATCAGTCCATCCGATGAGAAACGGTCCGTTGTCATAGGTTAACCGATGAAGCTGACTGATGGTCTGATGTGCCTACACACCATCGGTTAAAAAAACGATCGTGTTAGAATGCGGTGACGTAAAACACAACGTTGTGCTGAAAAAAATGAAGTTCAATGCTTCCAAGCATGCGTCGACTTGATTTTGAGCATGCGTGGATTTTTAACCGATGGCCGTGCCTACTAACGATTGGTTTTGACCTATCGGTTAGGCGTCCATCGGTTAAATTTTAAAACAAGTTGGCTTTTTTTTAACCAAAGGTTTAATAACCGATGGGGCCTACACACAATCGGTTTTGACCGATGCAAACGGTCCATCAGACCTATCGTGTGTACGCGGCCTTACACCAGCTGTGATGAGGTTGGACAGAAAAACTGCAGGATTCAGAAGACAGGCTGGAGTCACAACCACTTCAAGAATTGAAAATTGGGAACAGCACAAGCTCCAGGAATGACATCATCATCCTTCGACTTCATGTTCCCGAAAAACTAGGTCAAACCATATCCACGCTCCAAACTTCGAATTTTACACCCGCAGCACAGGCAAGGCAGCACTGATTAACCAAATTCTTCTGTCCACAAAAAAAGTTTAAAACATAGTGAGAAATTATTCACCGACGATGACAGTGAGAATGTGAACATTTCATAATGAAAGGACCCAGAAAGGAACTCCGTCCTTTGTCCAGAAGGAAAAGACTTATAAAAAAGCTTCACTCAGGATTAATAATTATGGCGGTCATGTAAGAAGGAAGAGGGCACTGTGAAAAGCCTCTTCAATCATTATGGCGTAAACGATAATCAGATTGAGCCTCTCCCGCCGAACCTCGCTGTAATCTGGAACATTCTGGAGTGCGGAAGAGATTTACATAATGATTATAAAGAGTCTGGGCAAAAACCATCACTTCTGATTTACTGGGCAAGATACTGAACGACAGCAGCAGAAACCATTTCTGTGCAATGTAAATGGCCATCACTGCTGCTGGGTGGAGACCTGCATAGGAGAACAAATGTTCCTTTGGGTGGAGTACAGGTCATCAATATGTATAAACCTGATGTAATACCGGATCCTGTACACACAAAACTTCCTGTTGCTGCCCATATATACTTACTCTATACAGTACATACATGTGTAGCATGGTGGTTAAATGCTTAACACTATGGCCTTGCAGCAAAGGTGTCTAGGCCTCAGTTGGTTCCTGATCTGTAAAAGGTACTGCAGTGTGTAAGTCCTCCTTATGGTTATGCCTGGCACTCTGCTTTCCTCCCACAATCCAATAAACTGTCAGTTTTCAAAGGGTAGCCAAAGCCACAGATAAGCATGTAGCATCACGGATAAGCATGGACTGTTACTCATGTGCATGGACCATCACAGATGAGCATAGTCCAGGGCCGGGACAAGGCAGGGGCAGGAGGGACGGCTGCCCCCGGCACTGTGGTATCACGTGAGGCGGTAGGGGGAGAACTGCAAGGGGATTTGTGGGGCAGCAGAGGGTTTTCTAGGATGGAAATTTGGGCGAATGTGTTAGAAGTGGGGATTTAGGGGGTTATGTGGTGGGAGGGGGGATCGCGGAGGAGGATTTGTGCTAGAAGTGGGCAATTGGAGGGTTTGTGCTAGAAGAGGTGATATGGTAGGAGGAGTTGTGCTAGTAGATATGATTGAGGGTATTTATGTTAGGAGGGGAAATTTGGGGAGGGGGATTTGTGCTGGAAGGGGGGATTGGGCAGAATTTGCGCTAGGAGGGGGGGTTTGAGGGGTATAGGATTTTTGCTAGGAGGGGGACTTTTTTGGGGGAGGGGCATTTGTGCTGGAGGGGTTCAGGGGATGGGGTAGGGGCAAACGTTTGTTCTGGGAGGGGAATTTCAGCAGGGGGCAGATTTGTACTGGAAAGAGGGTGATTTATGCTTAGGGGGTAAGCATGCGGATTAGTGCTATTTTTTTTTTTGTAGGAGGGATCTTTGCTGACACATAATGCTAATACATCTGGGGGGGGGGGGCACAGTGTGGCATATTCCTCTGGGTTCTGGATGACCTCCTTATCCCAACACTGGCATTGACTGTTGCAAATTAGTATGAACCACTGCTGATGAACATGGACTGTTGCAAATGAGCATGGACTCCCATGGATGAGAATTGACTGTAACAGGTAAGCATCGGCTATCGTGGAAGAGCAGGGACTGTCGTGGGTGAACATAGACTGTTATGGATGAGCATCGACCATTGCAGATGATCATGGACTGTTATGGATGAGCATCGACCATTGCAGATGATCATGGACTGTTATGGATGAGCATCGACCATTGTAGATGATCATGGACTGTTATGAATTAGCATCGACCATTGCAGATGATCATGGACTGTTATGAATTAGCATCGACCATTGCAGATGATCATGAACTGTTATGAATTAGCAAACTGTTGGCGCTATATAAATCCTGTATAATAATAATAATTAGCATCGACCATTGCAGATGATCATGGACAGTCACAGAAAAGCATGTCAGCTGTAGGCACAATGCACTACCCACTGAACAGCAGGCACTTACACATGTAAAAAGTTATTTAAAAAATACATTTAAAAGTTACAAAGCAGAAACTGCTATAAATGTTACTATAATGAATCAAAATATGTCTTGATTGAAAACATAATGCTGTTTCCCTTCAGTAAGGGATTTAACTTCTCTTTAAGCCACCACAAGTACATCCATATGTTATATACAAACAGCAGATGAAGCCAGTCTAGGCCTGCCGACCCAGTTTCTTCAGTCCAATGTATTCATATTATAAACCCTGCGGACCCGGTTCCTCCAGTCCTATGTATTCCCATTACATACATCGAGCACTATGACCATATAATGTATGATTCATATTCTCAGCTCTACACAAAGCACTCATTGACGGCAGAGTATAGAATATGAACACAGGAGGAGCTCACCATCCCAGGATGTGATTCATTACCAGCTTTTATGTATAATGAGACACTCCACTCCACTCCACCACTCCACTGATAGGACACCCGCACACCCATTAACCCCCCACTCCTATAACTACTGCCTTCTTTAGTGGGAAAGATCTGTCAGGCTCAGTCACTTCACCGCTCTCCAGGTTTATTACAGAGGAGTGGCCTCACCCTTGTCTACATATATACGTTATAATATACAGGCGTGACATCACCATCTCCAGATATATTATACAGGAGTGACATTACTGTGGTCTACATATACCTTATATTATACAGAAGTGACATCACCACTCTCCAGATATATTATACAGGAGTGACATTACTGTGGTCTACATATACAGTGCGGAAAATAAGTATTTGAACACCCTGCTATTTTGCAAGTTCTCCCACTTGGAAATCATGGAGGGGTCTGAAATTGTCATCGTAGGTGCATGTCCACTGTGAGAGACATAATCAAAAAAAAAATTCCAGAAATCACAATGTATGATTTTTTAACTATTTATTTGTATGATACAGCTGCAAAGAAGTATTTGAACACCTGTCTATCAGCTAGAATTCTGACCCTCAAAGACCTGTTAGTCTGCCTTTAAAATGTTCACCTCCACTCCATTTATTATCCTAAATTAGATGCACCTGTTTGAGGTCATTAGCTGCATAAAGACACCTGTCCACCCCATACAATCAGTAAGAATCCAACTACTAACATGGCCAAGACCAAAAAGCTGTCCAAAGACACTAGAGACAAAATTGTACACCTCCACAAGGCTGGAAAGGGCTATGGGGAAATTGCCAAGCAGCTTGGTGAAAAAAGGTCCACTGTTGGAGCAATCATTAGAAAATGGAAGAAGCTAAACCTGACTGTCAATCTCCCTCGGACTGGGGCTCCATGCAAAATCTCACCTCGTGGGGTCTCAATGATCCTAAGAAAGGTGAGAAATCAGCCCAGGACTACACAGGAGGAGCTGGTCAATGACCTGAAAAGAGCTGGGACCACCGTTTCCAAGGTTACTGTTGGTAATACACTAAGACGTCATGATTTGAAATCATGCATGGCACGGAAGGTTCCCCTGCTTAAACCAGCACATGTCAAGGCCCGTCTTAAGTTTGCCAATGACCATTTGGATGATCCAGAGGAGTCATGGGAGAAAGTCATGTGGTCAGATGAGACTAAAATAGAACTTTTTGGTCATAATTCCACTAACTGTGTTTGGAGGAAGAAGAATGATGAGTACCATCCCAAGAACACCATCCCTACTGTGAAGCATGGGGGTGGTAGCATCATGCTTTGGGGGTGTTTTTCTGCACATGGGACAGGGCGATTGCACTGTATTAAGGAGAGGATGACCGGGGGGCCATGTATTGCGAGATTTTGGGCAACAACCTCCTTCCCTCAGTTAGAGCTTTGAAGATGGGTCGAGGCTGGGTCTTCCAACATGACAATGACCCGAAGCACACAGCCAGGATAACCAAGGAGTGGCTCTGTAAGAAGCATATCAAGGTTCTGGCGTGGCCTAGCCAGTCTCCAGACCTAAACCCAATAGAGAATCTTTGGAGGGAGCTCAAACTCCGTGTTTCTCAGCAACAGCCCAGAAACCTGACTGATCTAGAGAAGATCTGTGTGGAGGAGTGGGCCAAAATCCCTCCTCCAGTGTGTGCAAACCTGGTGAAAAACTACAAGAAACGTTTGACCTCTGTAATTGCAAACAAAGGCTACTGTACCAAATATTAACATTGATTTTCTCAGGTGTTCAAATACTTATTTGCAGCTGTATCATACAAATAAATAGTTAAAATAATCATACATTGTGATTTCTGGAATTTTTTTTTTTTGATTATGTCTCTCACAGTGGACATGCACCTACGATAACAATTTCAGACCCCTCCATGATTTCCAAGTGGGAGAACTTGCAAAATAGCAGGGTGTTCAAATACTTATTTTCTGCACTGTACCTTATATTATACAGAAGTGACATCACCACTCTCCAGATATATTATACAGGAGTGACATTACTGTGGTCTACATATACCTTATATTATACAGGAGTGACATCACCACTCTCCAGATATATTATACAGGAGTTACATTACTGTGGTCTACATATATGTTATATTATACAGGCGTGACATCACCATCTCCAGATATATTATACAGGAGTGACATCACCACTCTCCAGATATATTATACAGGAGTGACATTACTGTGGTCTACATATACCTTATATTATACAGGAGTGACATCACCACTCTCCAGATATATTATACAGGAGTGACATTACTGTGGTCTACATATATGCAGGGCCGGACTTACCATTGGGCTTGACTGGGCTTAAGCCCATGGGCCCCGCCTAATGGGGGCCCCTCTAAAAAAAAAAGGCCTCCAGGGCCCTGGACAGCAACCGCTCCTTTTTTTAATGTATTTTTTATAAAAAAATATGTTTATATATGTATATATATTATTATTAATATTATTAAAGGGCCCAGAGGTCTCCTGGATGGCAACCCCCCCTTTTTTTATAAAAAAAAAAATATTTTTTTTAAAATATATATATATATATATATATATATATATATTTTTATTAAAGGGCTCAGAGGTCCCCAGGGCCCCATGTTGCAACCCCCCCCCCTTTTTTTTATATAAATGTTTATTTTTTTATTTTTGTTTATATTTGTTTATTTTTTATTAAAAGGCCCAGAGGTTCCCAGGGACCTCTCATTTTTATGTATTTTTTAAAAATGTTTTTTTTTTTAGGGGTCTGGAGGTCCCCAGGGCCCCGGACAGCAACCCCCACTTTTTTTATTTCAACAACTGCAAAACCTCCCCCAGGAGGAACCGGAGCGGTGTGGGGATGTCTGCTGAAGGGAAGAGAGCTGACACATTCCGTGCACAGGTGAGAGTCATCCCCCCGCTCAACAAGTTTAATGCGCACCACCCTGCTCAACAACTTCAATCTGCCACCCCCACCGCTCAAGAACTTTAATGCGCACCCCCCCCCCGCTCAACAACTTTAATGCGCACCCCCCGCTCAACAATGATCCCCCCCTCGCTCCAGGGGGCCCCTTCAACACTCAAGCCCAGGGGCCCCCACCACCATAAGTCCTGCCCTGCATATATGTTATATTATACAGGCGTGACATCACCATCTCCAGATATATTATACAGGAGTGACATCACCACTCTCCAGATATATTATACAGGAGTGACATTACTGTGGTCTACATATATGTTATATCATACAGGCGTGACATCACCACTCTCCAGCTATATTATACAGGAGTGACATTACTGCGATCTACATATACCCATTATACAGGAGTGAAATCACCACTCTCCAGATATATTATACAGGAGTGACATTACTGTGGTCTACATATACCTTATATTATACAGGCGTGACATCACCAATCTACAGATATAGGTTATATTATAGAGGAGTGACATCACCACTCTCCAGATATATTATACAGGAGCGACATTACTGTGGTCTACATATACCTTATATTATACAGGAGTGACATCACCACTCTCCAGATATAGGTTATATTATACAGCAGTGACATCACTTCTCTCCAGGTATATTATACAGGAGTGACATCACTTCTTTCCACATATACATGTTTTTTTTAACCACTTAAGCTCCGGACCAATATGCTGCTAAATGCCCAGAGGCGTTTTTACAATTCGGCACTGCGTCGCTTTAACAGACAATTGCACGGTCGTGCGACGTGGCTCCCAAACAAAATTTGCGTCCTTTTCTTCCCACAAATAGAGCTTTCTTTTGGTGGTATTTGATTGCCTCTGCAAGTTTTGTTTTTTGCCCTATAAACAAAAATAGAGTGTCATTTTTGAAAAAAAATCAATATTTTTTACTTTTTGTTATAAGAAAAATCGGTGATCAAGGGGGTAAAACTTTATTGGGGGGGTACGGGGCTACCCTGGACCTAACAGTAGTGATGTCACCTCTCCAGATTTAAGTTGTATCATACAGGAGTGACATCACTGCTCTCCAGATATATTATATCATCAGGAGTGACATCATCGCTCTCAAGTAATAAGTTCAATTATGTAAAAGTGACATCACTACTCTCCAGATATGTTATATCATACAGACAGACCATCACTGCTCTGCAAATATAAGTTATATTATACAGGCGTGACATCACCACTCTCCAGATATAAGTTATATTATACAAAAATTATATCACCACTCTCCAGATATGTTATAACTCAGAAATTACTTCATCATCCTAAATATATAAGTTATATTTTACAACAGTGACATTGACGTTTTTCAGATTTAGGTTATGTTATACAGGAGTGACATCATCACTCTCCAGATTTGTTATATCACAAAGAAGTGAGATCATCATTCTTCAGATATAAGTTATAATATACAGGAGTGACATCACCTCTCTCCAGATTATACAGGAGTGACACCACCGCTCTCCAGATATAAGTTATATTATACAGGAGTGACATCACCGCTCTCCAGATATAAGTTATATTATGCAGAAGTGACATCATTCCTCTCTAGATATATACTATTATACAGGAGTAACATGACCGCTCTCCAGATATAAGTTATATTATACAGACGTGACATCACTGCTCTCTAGGTATATGTTATATTATGCAGAAGTAACATCACTTCTCTCCATATATATGTTATATTATGCAGAAATGACATTATTCCTCTCTAGATATATTATACTATACAGGAGTTATATCACCGCTCTTCAGATATAAGTTATATTATACAGAAGTGACATCACTGCTCTCCATATATATGTTATGTTATGCAGAAATTACATTATTCCTCTCTAGATATATTATACTATACTGGAGTGATATCACCGCTCTTCAGATATAAGTTATATTATGCAGAAGTGACATCACTGCTCTCTAGATATATTCTATTATACAGGAGTGACATCACGGCTCTCCCAGACAGTATAATGTATGTCTTGTTTATTGGATTGATAAGTGAATTGTATGGCACACTTGCTGATTTCTTGGTCGCTCTTATTATTTTAGTCATGTCGCTTGAAATGTTTTGCATTTCTCAGAGAGGACGGAGATAACACCGGACGTCGTGGAATGATCTAGATGAGCAGAAGATGGAAAAAACTCATTTTAGCTGCACACAGAGCTGTAAACAAAGAGTGAGGAAGCGATAAAGATGCAGAGAGTTAGATAATCCACAAACATGGGATTCCTCTATAACAAGTCCAGACTCGGATTCTGCGGACCTTGCGGCATGCATTTATAATGGGGATGAATACAAAGTATCTAATCCTGCAATGGATATTTTTTTATCTCAGAATGAGATCACAGACATGATTGCAGCCTGATTATTTATTGCATATACTTATATAGTGTTTGTAGATCATATATTGAGTCACGACTGGTATATCTGGAGATTGTAGTTCGAGAGATGATTGTTATGTCTGGGGATCGTAGTTTGAGGCTAGCTTCATATTTGTGCGTTATGGGAACGCTTGTAAAATCCCTTTTGCAGGCACCTAATGAAGCCATTAATTCTTAAAGGCACCCCCATGTACCTTGCTAACGCATGCACTTCATATGCATTAAAATGCATGGTAACAAAGTTGTATATAAAATGCACTTTTTATCTTTCAAAAAGTGTTTCCCAATGCTAAATATTTCATCCAATTTCTAAATCTAAATTTGTACATAAAAAAAAAAACAAGATGATGTCCTAGCGGACGAAACGCGTCAGGGGACTCCGTTGTTGCCACATTTTATACAAAGCTCTTGAATATCATCATGAATGTAAGTGTTCTGACTTCATTAAACTTTTGATATGTAATACAGAGTTACGTTTTTTTCTTCCATTATATGACATATCCCTTCCACATCCATTTGGGATTCCCTGGACCATCACTTCTTATGAGATAACCCACTAGGAAGCCACCCTTCTCTGTGACTCTCTCCATCCTGCTGCCATTTTGTCATCCCTGGCACAGCATCTTGAAGCCCATATGATTGCCCAAAGTACATCGTGGTTCAGGGGCGGACTGACCATTGAGGAACATGGGCACTGCCGATGGCCCCATGCCACTAGGGGGCCCCATCAGGGTTGCCAGGCTCATTAAAACCAGGACCAGTATGTAAAAATCTGTGTTTTTTTTTTACATCTGTCCCTGATATGTCCGAAACCTACATGCTTTTGATGTTAAAGGCCCAAGATTTTAGCTGGCCCGCCTCTGTACTGCCACTTGGCTTGGTGGCCATCTGTAAGCCCGGGGCCCCATAATCTTCTATTGCCCGGGGGGCCCCATGAGTTGTCAGTCCGCCCCTGTCGTGGTTCCACCACGCAAGCCTTTTTGACCCACTGAACGTAGGTTCTCTAGGGTCCATACATTATGGTAAGCCTCTTACCCGTAGGGTGGTTCCCTTCACTTCTTCACTTGCACAGATCTGCATGGTTTGAAGTCGTCACCATATTTTGAACTTTGTCAACACCAAAGTTTGGTCACTTTTAAGGACAGATAGCGCTAGATTCACATAGCCCGCCGTAACTTTGTGTGGGCATAGCGTATCTTGTTTACGCTACGCCGCCGTAAATTAGCGAGGCAAGTGCTGTATTCTCAAAGCTAAATTACGGGGGCGTATGCGTAAATGGGCTGTCGTAAGCCCGGATAATTCAAATGTGGATGAGGTGGGCGTGTTTTATGTAAATGTGTTGTGACCCCACGTTTTTGACGCTTTTTTTGAACTGCGCATGCGCTGTCCGTGGACTTATCCCAGTGCGCATGCTCCAAATTCCGACGCTAAGACGCATTGGTTTTGATGTGAACGTAATTGACGTACAGCCCCATTCACGGACAAGTTACGCAAACAACGTAAAATTTGACGCGGTCCTGACGTCCATACTTAACATTGGCTGCGCCATCTTTTTGGTGGTTTATCTAGCTGCTGGCTTTTAATAAACACTCACTTACCTTCTCCACGTTCCAGCGACGCGCCGACCGGGGCTCTGCTCCTCTCCCCCCCTCCCGGCCGGCGTCTTCATTCCGATTGTGGGCACCCAGCCGTGACAGCCTTCGGCTTCACGGCCGGGCACCCACTGCGCATGCGCGAGTGGCACTGCTCATGCACGAACGGCGCTGCGCCATCCCATTGGACAGGCGATCGCCTGGGACCTGTGACATGTCCCAGGCGATCGCCTACAGGGAGGGGCTGCTGTAGGTGATTAAGCTTAATCGCCTAACCAGCCCCTCGGCGGAAGGAGGAAGTGGGACAGGAAGTCCCACTCCTCCTGAAGCCCCCACTCCCCCCCCCAACAAAAATGACATGCCAAATGTGGCATGTAAGGGGGCGTGGAGTGGATTAAGCGGAAGTTCCATTTTTGGGTGGAACTCCGCATTAAATATACGCTGGCGCATATTTATTTATCCATTTATATATTCAGATTAGCGCTGCACTTGTGGATTTAATTAACCTTTTTTTTGGGTAATTCTCCTTTAAGGGGTGTGGCAGGGGTGTGTCCTATGCCTACATACGTTTGTTAGTAGGTGTCCCTCATTCCCATCTCAAAATTTTAAGAGGTGTGCTTTGGGGAATTTTTGCTAATGTTGTTTTATGGTGAGCATTGCTTCTAAGCATTCGTGTTTGTACTTTGGAGTTTTGTCCAGCGGACTTGTGTATACACGATCAGATAATCCGACAACACACATTTGTTGGCGGACAATTTTAAAGCATCCTATACCACATTTGTCGGCGGAAAATCTGACGACAATTGTCCGGTGGAGCATAGAAACGGTCAGATTTTCCGACAATAGCCTGTCATCACACAATTCCCGTTGGATAATCCGATCGTGTGTATGAGGCTTAAGAAGTTATAATATCGTTTCTGTGTCCAGGTTTACTGCGCAGATCTCTGTAATTGATTAAATATTGATCATTCCTGCACTCTGAGAACACCCAATTCTGCCTATTCAGCCTTGTTAATTCTGCAGCTTTCTTTAAAAGAATCCCTGGTGATCTTGTCATGAAGGTCCTTGTCCAGCCGCTGCCTGTTACAGGGTGATAACACCCCAGATGAGCTCCTGCGTTGTCACCCTGTCGCATGGACTTCCGATGGAGACTACAACTGGCTGTTTCAGCACACATTATATAGTCAGGGTCTGCTGTTGTCACCATCAGGAAACCCCCCCTAAGAAATGCCTTGCAGCCATTGCGGGAGTGCATGTAGTCAGGAAGTGGCTGCAAAATATGTGAAAAATTGTGAAAACTGAATTTTACAAACAGGAATGTATTAACTCCTTAATGTATATGGTAGTATTCAGCACTCCTGTTAGAAATCACGGGGCCATGTACAGCCTGTCTGATGCCCCCCCCGGGGCCAGAGGTGAGGTCATAGATTTATCAGTCCCTCTCTCTGCAGCCTCAGCTGCACAGATGAATGAATAGGAAGTGCTCTGAGGCTTCCTGCTCATTCACAAACTGAAGTATAGTAAACATAGTTTACTATGATTCAGGGATGAATGGACACATGAAAGATTGGTACTGATCGCTCACTGTGTTCATTCAGAAAAGGAAGGGGCCAGTAAATGACATATTTACCAGTGCCTTGCTCTGCTCTTCATCCTGAAACATCCCTCTGTGTGCCCACAGCAGCTGCCGGCATTAAAAGGAGGGAAGCAAGCAGCGCTGCAGGAGAAAGGGGCACACAGGGGGGCCCGAAGAGCAGAAAGAAGGGGCGTATGTGCTAGAACCACTCGCCCTGCAGTGCAGCCAGAGAGGGAAAGGAGGAGAAGCTTAGCAGTGCTGCAAGGGGAGACAGGAGAGGATCAGTGTCTGCAACAAGAAATTAAAGCTTGCCCTCCTGCTCAGCAGTTATCTGGGTTCCCCTTTTGAATTGATGGGGGTGCTGGCTGTATTGCCTTATCATTGGCCCTGGCAGTATGACAGTGGGCTTAATGCCATGCTGTCACATATATAGCCGTGTATACAGGGGCGGACTGACCATTGAGGCATTCGGGCACTGCCCGAGGGCCCCCTGCCACTAGGGGGCCCCATTAGGGTTGCCAGGCTCAATAAAACCAGGGACAGTATGTAAAAATCTGTGTTTTTTTGTTTTTTTACATCTGGCCATGATATGTCCAAAACCGACATGCTTTTGATGTGAAAATCCAGAGATTTTAGCTGCCCCGCCACTGCCCCGCCTCTGCACCGCCTAATAATATTCTATTGCCCGGGGGCCCTATGAGTTGTCAGTCCGCCCCTGTGTGTATAGCTAGTGCAGCATAAGGCCGCGTACACACGAGGGGATATGTCCGCTGAAAACGGTCCGATGGACCGTTTCAGCAGACATCTCCGCTCGTGTGTATGGGCTAGCGGACAGATTTCTCCACCCGACAGATTTCAAAGCATGCTTTGAAATCTATCCGGTGGGAATCTGTCCGCCAGACATGTCTGCTGGTAAGTACACTTACCAGCAGACATGTCGGCCCCCACCGCCGCCGCGCCGCTGCCGAATGGATTCGGCGCATGCGCGGAAGTGTTTTACTTCCTGGTGCGGTGACGTGGCGGTGACGTGGCGGCGTCAACGTCACCGCCACGTCACCGCGCCGTCCGGCGGCGGGGAATTTGATCCGATGGTGTGTACACGCCATCGGATCAAACTCCCGATCGGACATATCCGATGGAAATGGTCCGCGGACCGTTTTCATCGGATATGTCCGATCGTGTGTATGGGGCCTAACTGTTTTGTGCTGGGAGCTTGCTCACTTTGTGACAGTACGGTCAATGACAGCTCCCATTCAGTGTTTAGCCTCAGAATCCGGTAGGATGGGCTCCTGATCATGTGATCACTGTGACACCCAGTTAAAATGATCACATAATTAGGAAGCCTATGTAATGCCTCTGACATTATTAATTATTAAAGGAAAAAGCTCCTGCTCTCTGTAAGCGGTTAAACCTGAATCCCAGGTATGGCTTTGCATAGTCACATGATGGAAAAATGAAAAAATGAAACAGCTGTAGGGCAGAACAGGGGGGCTGCTCAGTGACCCCCAGCAGCCAAAAACAAATCATCTTTCTATACACAGCACACTGCAGAGGCCTCCTCTGTGTCTCTATATTAGACTCTGACAGGAAATCTCTTACATGGAATATACAGTATACAGCATGCCACAAAAGCTGAACTCCAGATAAACACCTCAATATATAAACGAAAACTATTCATAGGGTAAGGTGACCAGATTTTTAAAATGAAATCCGGGGACATATTTTTTCTTTACTAGTAATGGCAACAATCAGCGACTCTCTGCCTGTCGCCGCCCCGCCTCACAGCCTCTCAAGTCTTACTCTCTGGGCCCCGGCTACTACTGGATGGGGAGCGGAGGAAGATCACTCCGCCAGGGAAGGCAAGGAGATAGGCAGGCGGCTGGCCAGGATTTGAGCCAAGGCAGAAGAATATGCGATCGAAGCTGAATGGGCACCAGAAACTGAAGAAATATTCCCTCTGCTCCGACCAGCACATGATCATCAGAAAGGGGCACAGATAATGGGAAAAATACAACCCCCCTAAGCTAGTAGGCACGGCGGAGCAGGGGGTGTAATTCAAATTTTTTTAATTCTGCACTGACTGTCTTTGAAATTGCCCCTGCCCCCTATTAAATCCAATCTGGGGACAACACCAGGGACAGACTTGGTCCGGGGACAGTGTCCTCAATCAGGGGACTGTCCCCTGAAACTGGGGATGTCTGGTCACCCTATCATAGGGGCTGTTTTACCTGTCAAAGGATTTGTATCCCTCCCAGGGCCGATCCTAGGCAGGGTGCACAGGGTGCATTGCACCCAGGCGACTGGAGAGGTGGGGGCGCCGAACATCTAACAGACTCTCTAACAGAAGCCCACTCTGTGTCCATCACAGAGCCCTCCCCCTCCAGGTCCCAATAAAGTACACTTCCTGTAACTTTGTTTATTGTTAAGAGATCACATAAGGATCCCAGGGTAATGAAGACTTTGTGGGGGAGCATCTCTGTGGTTGAGTCATTGCCATAGAAACATTTGTAAATGGGAGGAGTTAGTAAAATGACGATGCCCATGTGGGGGCGCCAGAAATATTTCTGCAGCCAGGCGCCTGTGACCCTAGGATCGGCCCTGATCCCTCCAGTACTTACATTTTCACAGACAGTGATAGGTCAGGAATGGAACAGCCACATGCTGATAAATACATCTCTCTTCTCTCTCCTACTGTCAGAACATCTGCTCAGTTTATAGAACCATCCCCTCTTCCCAGTGCCAATCCTGACCTCCCTGGGGCCCTAAGCAAAATGACATGGCACATTAACCTGTTGAGATCCACGCTATAGCCAAATGACGGCTTCAGCGCGGATCGGAATTGCCAACAAGCCGTCAATTGACGGCCTGTCACTAGCACGTTCCCGGCGCGCGCTCCAGAGCGCGCCGCGGGGAAATTCTGTGTTGGCCGTGTCCCTTGGACACAGCCAATCACAGATCGCCGCGAATGGCCAATCAGAGTGGCAGTTTGCGAATCTGTGCGGCGAATGAGAGATGATCTCATATGTAAACATATGAGATCATCTCTCATTGCCATTTTACTGTCTCTGGAGAGGAGGAGACCGATCTGTGTCCCTTGTACATAGGGACACAGATCGGTCACCCCCCCAGTCACCCCCTCCCCCCACAGTTAGAACACTATGTAGGGAATACATTTAACCCCTTCCTCACCCCCTAGTGTTAACCCCTTCAATGCCAGTCACATTTATACAGTAATTAGTGCATATTTATAGCACTGATCGCAGTATAAATGTGAATGGCGCCAAAAATGTGTCAAAAGTGTCCGATGTGTCCGCCATAACGTCGCAGTACCAATAAAAATCGCAAATCGCCGCCATTTCTAGTAAAAAAAAAACTAATAATGAAAAAAATAAATTCTTTCCCCTATTTTGTAGGCGCTATAACTTTTGCACAAACCAGTCGCTTATTGCGATTTTTTTTTTACCAAAAATATGTAGAAGTGTACGTATCGCCCTAAACTGAGAAAAAAAAATGTTTTTTTTTTTTAAATTGGGATATTTATTATAGCAACAAGTAAAAAATATTGTATTTTTTTTTTCAAAATTGTTGCACTTTTTTGTTTATAGCGCAAAAAATAAAAAACGCACAGGCGATCAAATACCACCAAAAGAAAGCTCTACTTGTGGGGAAAAAAGGACGTCAATTTTGTTTGGGAGCCAGGTCGCACGACCGCGCAATTGTCAGTTAAAGCAACGCAGTGCCGGAAGCTGAAATTTCACCTGGCCAGGAGGGGGGTATATGTGCCCAGTAAGCAAGTGGTTAAAAATGAGAAGCGGGGGCGCTGACGACAGTGACATGTCACATTAAAGAAAGTTGAGAAGCAGGGGGAGGGGGTGTTCTGCTGTCGGCAATGACATCTTACATTAAATTGAGAAGCAGGGGGTGCTGACTTCTTACCTCTTCTCCCATGCAGCCAGCGAGTTGAGAAGCGGGGTGAGGGGGCGAAAATGACTTCTCACCAGGCAGGGTCTCTAGTAATTTGGGGGGCCCTTCGCAGCTTTGCGGGGGCCCTAAGCGGCTTGCATAGTGAGCCTATAGGGCGGATCGCCCCTGCCTCTTCCAGTCAAGCTGTACAGGGCATAACAGGAGGCTAATACAGGGAGAAAGTCAGCTGCTTATACACGCTCACCTAGAATACATTTCAGGACATTCTTTACATCAGCATGGAGTTTGGCTTTCAATTGGTATTAATCCCAAAACAAAAAACATAACATATCGGGCAGCACAGTGGCTAAGTGGTTAGCACTTCTCCCAAGCAGCACTACGGTTGTTGGTTTGAATCTCAACCACGGCACTACCTGTCTGACTTTTGCATGTCCTCCCTGTGACTGCGTGGGTTTCTTCCCACACTCCAAATATATGTATGAATGTGAGTTAAAGTGATTTTAAAGGTTTGTTTAAAAAAAACAAAAAAACAAGGGTTTTGCACAGAGCAGCCTCCATCCTCTTCTTCTGGGGTTCCCCCGGCGGCGCTCCTGGATCCTTCTTTTCATTTAGTGCCACCATGGAAAGCTACCTTCCCTGGGGGCACCCGTGCGTGCACACTCATGAGTCCCGCTGCTGCATAGTCCATTGACACAGACAACAGGACTTGGCCCCTGCCACCCCGCTCCTGTGTCACTGGATTTGATTGACAGCAGCGGGAGCCAATGGCTCCTGCTACTATGAATATATCCAATGTGGACGGAGACAGCGGCTGGAGTCCCTGGGTCATGAGTCAACAGTGCTGCCCATCATTGTCACCTACCAGTGCCCATCAGTGCCACCTATTAGTGCCATCTATCTGTGCCCATCAGTACCGCCTTATCTGTCTCCATCAGTGCTGCCTTATCTGTGCCTATCAGTGCCCAGCAGTGCAGCCTATCAGTTCCGCCTCAGCAGCGCATATCAATGAAGGAGAAAAATGACCTGTTTGCTAAATTTTATAACAAAATATAAAACATGTTTTTTTTCCCATTTTTTTTTGTTTGTTTAGCAAAAAAACAAAACCGCAGAGGTGATCAAATTCCACCAAAAGAAAGCTCTATTTGTGTGAAAATGATAAAAATGTCCTTCGGGTACAGCGTTGTATGACTGCGCAATTGTCATTCATTTTTTTCTAATTTTTTATTTATTCGAAGTACATCAGCGCTGAAAGCTGAAAATTGGCCTGGGCAGGAGGGGGTTTAAATGCTCAGTAAGCAAGTGGTTAAACAGTATGGTCAATTCATGTAACACAAGCCATAACACCTTCTTATTTCTTCCGTCATGATTTGATTGGTAGGGGGATCTCACCTTTTGTCCTGGAGGGGGCAGAGGACACAGACAGTAATAATATCCAACAAGGGATCTCACCTTCCTCCATCCACTTAGAAATGTCCCCAATGAACCATCACTTCTGGTCCTGACAGGAAGTAAGGGAAATCTCCATAATGGGGGCACAGGTGATAATAAACAGATTCCCTCCCCACTCTGTCTCTCCAAACTACAAATAAAGTTGTAACCTGAGTTCTTCTTTCCCACCCACTGTCTGTTCCCTACTGTCTGCTGGACACAGCTTAGCAGAGAAAGGTAGAGTTCCCCTTCAGCCTCTGGGCGGGGCTGACGCTCCTGTCACGCCCTCCATGGGATGATCCCTCCACCTATTGCCAAGGTGGAGACTGCGGAGCGTAGAGGGAAGTGCGGATCACGTGACCCATGTCCAGCCTGTCTGTTCACTCAGGTGTTGATGGGCGGGGTTCCTTTTTTCTGACTCTGGCAGTGGGCGGGTATTGCACCTCTAGGGGTGGGCGGGATCTGGGTCCTGCGCGCTTCCGCTTGGCGGCGGCGGCGGTGGTGATTGGAGAGCGGAGACGCGCAGTGCCGGGGTCGCGCGCTCCCGGGTGACAGACATGGCGGCGGATGGCAGCCCGGACTGGGTCAGCTCTCTGCCCTGGGCGTGGGGCTACGGCATCACCGAAGAAGGACGGGTCTTCTTCATCAAGTAATTCTCCGTTATTACCGTCCGTTCTTCTCACTGCTGTCCCCGTCTGTCCCTCTCAGAGCGAGACACTGCACTGCGGGGCTTCCCGGCTGGGTCCCTCAGAGATCCCCCCCCCCCCCACCGCACACTGCATCCGGCCTGTCACTGCATGTCCCCCCCCCCCCCTCATACACTGCACACCTCTTTCCAACACACAGCCTACTGTCACCTGTGTCTATCAGCCTGCACACTGTCACCTGTCGCCGTCCCCCCCCCCCCCCATGCACTGCATATGCTCACCTGTCTGCCCCCCCCCCCCCCCCCCATACACTGTCACCTCTGCCTGCCCAACACAGCCTACGGTCACCTGGGTCCATAAGCAACACACTGTCACCTGGCGCCCCCCCCCAAGCACTATCACTCAACCAACCCCCCCCCCCCCCACACACACACACACTGTTGTCACTACCCCCGCACACTGTCACCCCTGCCCCCCTACACGGCACACTGTCACCTATGTCCTTCTCCCATCAGTCTGCGCACTGTCACCTGTGCTCCTCCCCCAATGCACTGCAAACTGTCACCTGTGTGTTGCCCCCCCCAATTTATTGTCACCTGTGTGTTGCCCCCCCAATTTATTGTCACCTGTGTGTTGCCCCCCCAATTTATTGTCACCTGTGTGTTGCCCCCCCAATTTATTGTCACCTGTGTGTTGCCCCCCAATTTATTGTCACCTGTGTGTTGCCCCCCAATTTATTGTCACCTGTGTGTCTTCCCCCAATTTACTGTTACCTGTGTCTTCCCCCAATTTACTGTCACCTGTGTGTTCCCCCCCCCCCCAATTGTCACCTGTGTGTTGCCCCCCAATTTACTGTCACCTGTGTCTTCCCCAATTTACTGTCACCTGTGTGTTGCCCCCCCCAATTTATTGTCACCTGTGTTGCCCCCCAATTTACTGTCACCTGTGTGTCCCCCCCCCAATTTACTGTCACCTGTGTCCCCCCCCCAATTTACTGTCACCTGTGTGTCCCCCCCCCCAATTTACTGTCACCTGTGTGTGTCCCCCCCAATTTACTGTCACCTGTGTGTGTCCCCCCCAATTTACTGTCACCTGTGTGTGTCCCCCCCAATTTACTGTCACCTGTGTGTCCCCCCCCCCCAATTTACTGTCACCTGTGTGTCCCCCCCCCCAATTTACTGTCACCTGTGTGTCCCCCCCCCCCAATTTACTGTCACCTGTGTGCCCCCCCCCCAATTTACTGTCACCTGTGTGTTCCTTCCCCCCCCCCAATTTACTGTCACCTGTGTGTTCCTTCCCCCCCCCCCCAATTTACTGTCACCTGTGTGTTCCCCCCCCCCCCAATTTACTGTCACCTGTGCACTCCTTCCCCCCCAAAAAAAATACTGTCACCTGTGCGCTCCTCCCCCCAATACACTGTCACCTGGGCTCTCCCCCCGAATACACTGTCACCTGTGTCCATCTCCCATAAGCTGCACACTGTCACCTGCCCCCCCGCCATACGCTGTCACTAATGCTCCTGCCCCCCCCGCCATACGCTGTCACCTGTGCTCCTGCCCCCCCCCCCGCCATACGCTGTCACCTGTGCTCCTGCCCCCCCCCCCGCCATACGCTGTCACCTGTGCTCCTGCCCCCCCCCCCGCCATACGCTGTCACCTGTGCTCCTGCCCCCCCCGCCATACGCTGTCACCTGTGCTCCTGCCCCCCCCCCCGCCATACGCTGTCACCTGTGCTCCTGCCCCCCCCCCCCGCCATACGCTGTCACCTGTGCTCCTGCCCCCCCCCCCCCCGCCATACGCTGTCACCTGTGCTCCTGCCCCCCCCGCCATACGCTGTCGCCTGTGCTCCTGCCCCCCCCCCCCCCGCCGCCAATACGCTGTCGCCTGTGCTCCTGCCCCCCGCCGCCAATACGCTGTCGCCTGTGCTCCTGCCCCCCGCCGCCAATACGCTGTCGCCTGTGCTCCTGCCCCCCGCTGCCAATACGCTGTCGCCTGTGCTCCTGCCCCCCGCCGCCAATACGCTGTCGCCTGTGCTCCTGCCCCCCGCCGCCAATACGCTGTCGCCTGTGCTCCTGCCCCCCCCCCCATACGATGTCACCTGTGCTCCTGCCCCCCCCCCCCCCCATACGATGTCACCTGTGCTCCTTCCCATTCATAAGCTGAAGCAGAAGGAGCCGGAGAGCACGCAGGGGGACAGAACGGATTGGGACCCGGAGGACACTGAGAGCCAGGGAGGATGCAGGGAAACCCAGAGGAGGAGAAGGGGGCAGCCAGGGGTGATGGGTGCAGTGGTGGGGGGCAGTTACAAGCACTGATCTCTTTGACAGCTGCGGCAGGGAGAGGAGGATAAGCGGCTGTCAGAAAAGCTATACAGGGAGATCGGTGCTTGTAACTCGCCGCACCGATCATCTCTGAGGTTGCCCAAGTATCGGGCCAAGCATCGGCACGTTTGCACGAGAGCAAATGCTCGGTACTGATACTAGTATCAGTGCATCCCTATTGTCACCTATGCCCCCCCCCCAAAATCACCCTGTGCATTGCAAATTCTCCCCCAAACTCCACCCAATATACCATAAGCTGTATATCTGTCCACCCCATACAGTCCACACTGTCTCCTTTGTCCACCCCATAGACCACACACGGTCACCTCTGTCCCATTCATTATACTATCTCCTGTGCCCCCCTCCCCCAATACACTGCACATTGTCATCTACACTGTGCACGGTCACCTGCCCTGCCCCCTTTCCCGTACTGTACACTAACACTTGTGTCCCTCTCCCATCACCCTGTCCCCCTAATACTCCACACACGGTCACCTGTGTCACCCCCCCCCCCTGGTTTCTTCTTTCTTATTGACATTTCACGCTGTCATTTGTGTGTCTTTCTACCACCACTCACACTTTGTCACATATGTCACCCAGTCACCCAGTTCCCTGTCTTTCACATGTCATCTGTATGTGTTTTTTCTCACATCTTCTTTCTCTCATCTGCAGTGAGGAGGCCCAGAGCACTACCTGGCTGCACCCTGTCACTGGAGAGACCGTCCTGACTGGACACCGCCGCACCCCAGGTGAGTCTCTATACTGTGTGTGGTGTCATACATACTGTCTGTATATATCCTGCACTGTGTATATGGCCCTCATCCATTGGTCACAGGTCGTGTGTCCTCAAGAGATGAGGCTCACGTGGACTGTTAAGAACTGAATAGTTATTCTTTCCATTGCATGAGAATCATTCGGCTGGAGTTCTTGGGGGTGCACTGTGGACTGTCAGGATTGCACATTAAAATTTCCTGGAAATGTGCTGTCATTTGTTCACAATGGAACCAGAAAGTGGCAGCTTGTCATGGGACTCCAGGGACTGGAACATAATTACCTCTAGACTGACGAAATAAATGTAACTGCAATCTGGGGACTGGAGAAATACAGCACACCTACCTCTGGATTGGCACAATCATTTTACTGGACTGGAGGAGCTTGGAAAGACAACATGCCTACCTCTGGACTCCAGGGACTGCAGAAATACAGCACACCTACCTCTTGGATTTATAGCATAATTCCACTGGACAATTCTTTTACCTGGATTCCAGTCATTGGGAATATACAGCACACCTATTTTTGGACTGACAAAATTAGTGTAACAACTTCAGGGACTGGGGAAGTACGTGTCTACCTCCTGGATTGGCAGAATGAATTAACTGGACTCCAGGGGTTTGGACCTACCTGGGAACTGGCAAAATAAATTTTAACTGGGATCCAAGGACTTGGAATCACAATGTACTGAACTGGCAATGTTGTTTTTGGACTCCAGGACATGACCCTACACTGCAGTTAGGAGTACCTGGTTGGAAACCAGACAGATACGAGATACAGATACCAGGCAATGCATTTTCAACAAGTGCTAGTTGGCAACTTGACAGCTTAATTTCTACTAAATACAAGCGACAGAGCACTGTACACCATCCCCCACAGTGCACCAGGGGCTGCGTATTGTTGCCCGCCCACTGGAAGCCAGCAACCAGGCAGTGTACCCTCCAGGGGGCATCAGGGGCTGTGTAGCATGCCTTCCACTGGTAATCGGGGACAAGGCAGTGTACCCATTTCTGGGCACCAGAAAGCAGGCGGCATATTATTCATGGGGGGGGTTACCACAGACTAGTCGGCATACCCTCCACTGGGCACAGAGGGCTGAACAGTGTACCCTCTATAGGGCACTGGGGACCGAGCTGCGTACTCTCCACAAAATACCAGGGACCAGACAGCATAGCCTCCTTGGGGCACTAGTGATAGACAGCAACAAGGACCAGGTAGTACACCTTGATCATTGTTGGGAATGCTGGGTTGGAGTACTTTGGGTAGATCATGGGGTGTGATCATTGTTGGGAATGATGGGGTTGGAGTACTCGGGGTAGGTCATGGTGTTTGATTGTTGGGAACGCTGGGGTTGGAGTACTCGGGGTAGGTCATGGGGTGTGATCATTGTTGGGAATGATGGGGTTGGAGTACATGGGGTAGGTCATGGTGTGTGATCATTGTTGGGAATGATGGGGTTGGAGTACATGGGGTAGGTTATGGTGTGTGATCATTGTTGGGAATGATGGGGTAGGTTATGGGGTGTGATCATTGTTGGGAATACAGGGGTTGAAGTACTCTGGGTAGGTCATGGTGTGTGATCATTGTTGGGAATGATGGGGTAGGTCATGGGGTGTGATCATTGTTGGGAATGATGGGGTTGGAGTACATGGGGTAGGTTATGGTGTGTGATCATTGTTGGGAATGATGGGGTAGGTTATGGGGTGTGATCATTGTTGGGAATACAGGGGTTGAAGTACTCGGGGTAGGTCATGGTGTGTGATCATTGTCATTGTTGGGAATGATGGGGTAGGTCATGGGGTGTGATCATTGTTGGGAATGATGGGGTTGGAGTACATTGGGTAGGTCATGGGGTGTGATCATTGTTGGGAATGATGGGGTTGGAGTACTCGGGTAGGTCATGGTGTGTGATCATTGTTGGGAATGATGGGGTAGGTCATGGGGTGTGATCATTGTTGGGAATGATGGGGTTGGAGTACTCGGGGGTAGGTTATGGGGTGTGATCATTGTTGGGAATGATGGGGTTGGAGTACTCGGGGGTAGGTTATGGTGTGTGATCATTGTTGGGAATGATGGGGTAGGTTATGGTGTGTGATCATTGTTGGGAATGATGGGGTTGGAGTACTCGGGTAGGTCATGGGGTGTGATCATTGTTGGGAATGATGGGGTTGGAGTACTCTGGGTAGGTCATGGTGTGTGATCATTGTTGGGAATGATGGGGTTGGAGTACCCCGGGGTAGGTTATGGGGTGTGATCATTGTTGGGAATGATGGGGTTGGAGTACTCGGGTAGGTCATGGTGTGTGATCATTGTTGGGAATGATGGGGTTGGAGTACATGGGGTAGGTTATGGTGTGTGATCATTGTTGGGAATGATGGGGTTGGAGTACTCGGGGGTAGGTTATGGTGTGTGATCATTGTTGGGAATGATGGGGTTGGAGTACTCCGGTAGGTCATGGTGTGTGATCATTGTTGGGAATGATGGGGTTGGAGTACTCGGGGGTAGGTTATGGGGTGTGATCATTGTTGGGAATGATGGGGTTGGAGTACTCGGGGGTAGGTTATGGTGTGTGATCATTGTTGGGAATGATGGGGTTGGAGTACATGGGGTAGGTTATGGTGTGTGATCATTGTTGGGAATGATGGGGTTGGAGTACATGGGGTAGGTTATGGTGTGTGATCATTGTTGGGAATGATGGGGTTGGAGTACATGGGGTAGGTTATGGTGTGTGATCATTGTTGGGAATGATGGGGTTGGAGTACTCTGGGTAGGTTATGGTGTGTGATCATTGTTGGGAATGATGGGGTTGGAGTACTCTGGGTAGGTTATGGTGTGTGATCATTGTTGGGAATGATGGGGTTGGAGTACTCTGGGTAGGTTATGGTGTGTGATCATTGTTGGGAATGATGGGGTTGGAGTACTCTGGGTAGGTTATGGTGTGTGATCATTGTTGGGAATGATGGGGTTGGAGTACATGGTGTAGGTTATGGTGTGTGTGATCATTGTTGGGAATGATGAGGTTGGAGTACATGGTGTAGGTTATGGTGTGTGATCATTGTTGGGAATGATGGGGTTGGAGTACATGGTGTAGGTTATGGTGTGTGATCATTGTTGGGAATGATGGGGTTGGAGTACTCGGGGGGCAGGTTATGGTGTGTGATCATTGTTGGGAATGATGGGGTTGGAGTACTCGGGGGGGTAGGTTATGGGGTGTGATCATTGTTGGGAATGATGGGGTTGGAGTACTCGGGGGTAGGTCATGGTGTGTGATCATTGTTGGGAATGATGGGGTTGGAGTACTCGGGGGTAGGTCATGGTGTGTGATCATTGTTGGGAATGATGGGGTTGGAGTACTCGGGGGTAGGTTATGGTGTGTGATCATTGTTGGGAATGATGGGGTTGGAGTACATGGTGTAGGTTATGGTGTGTGATCATTGTTGGGAATGATGGGGTTGGAGTACATGGTGTAGGTTATGGTGTGTGATCATTGTTGGGAATGATGGGGTTGGAGTACTCGGGGGGGGGGGGGGGGTAGGTTATGG
Organism: Rana kukunoris; assembly: GCA_029574335.1. Taxonomy (NCBI): domain Eukaryota; kingdom Metazoa; phylum Chordata; class Amphibia; order Anura; family Ranidae; genus Rana; species Rana kukunoris. The sequence continues at coordinate 422,946,527 of CM056051.1, read as the reverse complement.
GGTGTGATCATTGTTGGGAATGATGGGGTTGGAGTACTCTGGGTAGGTTATGGGGTGTGATCATTGTTGGGAATGATGGGGTTGGAGTACTCTGGGCAGGTCATGGGGTGTGCTTAGTGTAGGGGTGCTGGGGTTTGAATACACAGTGTAGATCATATTGTGTTCCTAATGTAGGGGTGCCATGGTTGCAGTATGCAGGGTAGGTCATGATTTGTGCTCAGTGAGGGGGGTCAGATTACAGTGTAGGTCATGGTGGGTGGTCCGTACACAGGGTAGATCTTTTATTTTTGGTGGTGGATACACTTTTTAAAAGCTACGCTTGTTGTCTGGCATTTTTCTCCTGAGTTTCAGAATATTGATATATTGACTGTAGGATGTAGGGACCTGCAGAGATCCACACAGATGTCGTATGAATACTCGGCGTGTGTCAGCAGGTAGAGGAATGTTGGAGAAATGGAAAGGAGGTTTTCCTCCCCGAACTGGAGATTATAAAGAATACTCTGAGATAATTCGGGAGAATTAGTGTCATTTGATGTACTGCAGTGACCGAGCTTCGCCCCAGCAAACACAGATAATAGTGTAAATATTTACAGTGCGTTCAGGGAGCTGTGCCTTTAATGTGGACCATGTATGGAAGCGCAGGCGGTGTGAGGTGCTTGGCGCTGGCGGGTGGCCAACCACTGATTGATGAGCTTTTAGGAGGTGACACACTGCCCTCACATTATAGTGTCACCGTGATCAGATGTCCTGCCAGTCTCAGAATCTCAGTGTATCCAAACTGTCTGCAGCGAGTCGTATTTGGCCCCCATTCCGCTCCCTAATAACTCTTTGGACAGCGCTCAGTGTAGACGCAGATGGCTCGTCTGATGTGTGCCGCCTGTGTTTACTGCTTATCTTCCCTGTAAATATGGCGGCATAGGGCAGTCCGCGTGATGTGCGCGCTCTTGTGAATTGCCATATATATTGGCTGCATTACCTTTTTTATATACATAATGTTTCGCTAAGGTTTGTAATTCAACAGTTTTACACTTTGCTGTGTTTTTGCTTTGCTGCCTTTTTTAGATTTCCGGTTGCTGTAGGTGTGCAGGCACATAAATCTTATATGTCCACATCAGACTGATTGGAGTAGCCAAACATGTACATTAGGAGCACAGTGCAGCTCACAGGGACCTCAGGAGGGGGCAGTATATACATGGAAGCCCGGCCCCTGTCTTCCTGTCAGGTGAATCAAGAAAAGTTGTAAAAACAGAGCAAGTGTGTTCTGTAAAATGTGAAGAAATTAGATATGAAAGAGGACATGTCCCGTGTGTCACATGGGATGCAGCCAGGCCTGTGTAGTGGTGACCATATATTTTACACTGTAGGAGATTTTAAGGTATAATTATTGCTTGAGATGATGAAAGGCTGCTGTGTTGATTGCAGTAATTTCCCAACATGCTGGGCAGTGTCTGCAGTCATTTACGGATTGAAGTCCTTAATAGGGAGTGGGAGCAATTCTCATATCCACTGTATGACCCCCCTACAAAGTGCCTTTCCTAGACTGGGGGGGTTCCTGCTCTTTGTTGGCTGTTATGTCTGTGTGCCCCTTCTTTATATAAACTTTTGATTTGTCTTCTCTTGCAGATTTGCCCACAGGATGGGAGGAGGCTTACACCTTCGAAGGGGCCCGATACTACATCAAGTAAGTGATAATGGCTGCTGCAATATTTCTGTAAAGGGTCCCTGTCCTCAGTCTTCTGTACTGGCGGAACAAGTTATTGTCGCATATATGAAGAAAGTTCACTGCTGCCAGACAGGTTTTTTGTGTTTGTGGTACAAATAGTAAATTGTGCCGGGCTGGAAGGTCCTGTCTTCATTATGGGCAGGGCAGGGCTTGTGTTTGCAGTTTTAGGATGGCTTTGCTCATTCAGATGCTTTGATGTCCCCAATCTGTGATGTCCCTATGGAGGTTATTTACGAAAGACAAATCCACTTTGTTCTACAAGTGCAAAGTGCACTTTGAAGTGCAGTCGCTTTAGATCTGAGAGGGACATGCAAGGAAAATAATAAACGGCATTTTAGCTTGCACATGATTGGATGATAAAATCAGCAGAGCTTCCCCCTCATTTCAGATCTACCCCTCAGATTTACAGCGTCTGCACTTCCAAGTGCACCTGTAGTGCAAAGTGGATTTGCCTTTCGTAAATAACCCCCAATGTGTAGACATATAAATCACAGAAACGTCCCTCTGCTCCACATATGAGCCAGTCTGATCCTTTTTGTTCCACCCTTACTGGGAAATAATGTGGGATCTGGAAGTCGTGGGCATCAGACCATACCCTTTTCAGCATATCATATTAGTGAGGCGTTGCAGAGAATTGTGATGCTATTGCAGTTGTGGCAACCAAAAGGAGCAGATCAGTCTAAAGTAAGATGTAATTGGTTGCTGTGTGCTACTTTACTTGTGTATCTTTCTTATATTTATGGTGCGTAACCCCGCGCTGCTAATAACAATATTTTAAAGCAGCTGACACGGCTGTTTGATAGAAGCAGAAGTGAACAAAGTGTAAAAAGAAAGTGTCGCGCTAAACAAACATGTACAATGCAATTATACTGACATGCAATTACAACACATAATAAGCAATACAAAAAATAATGAATTATACAGAAAATTCATGCACCAAGTGTAAAAAGTCCACATCAAAAATGAAAAAGACAAATAAGTCCACTGGAATTTAACTGTATAAAGGTAGAGTTCCAGAAGAAAGTGATATCGATATGGATACCCACTATAAAGGTGTATGACCAAGTCTCGACAGTATTTGCAGTCACAATACCAGAGAAGAAAAAAGAAGGAGCAACATAGTGTGATACTGTAACTGTGTTGAAAAACGGACGCAAAAAAACGGACGCACTTCCTGGTTGAAACAACATGTTGTTTCAACCAGGAAGTGGACACCAATTAACAGGCTGCGTCCGTTTTTCAACACAGTTACAGTATCGCACTATGTTGCTCCTTCTTTTTTCTTCTCTGGTATTGTGACTGCAAATACTGTCGAGACTTGGTCATACACCTTTATAGTGGGTATCCATATCGGTCTGGACAAGAGTGGTTATCCTGCGTCTGGAGAGACTCCTAGGACACCTGTTCATTACAAGCTTGTCTGACTCACAAAACGTATGTTTTTCTGAGTCCGACATTTCTGGTAAGCCTACATCTTCATTGGTGGAGGGTTCCTCACATTGGAGTCACATTGGAATTGATTCGTCACATATATCACTTTCTTCTGGAACTCTACCTTTATACAGTTAAATTCCAGTGGACTTATTTGTCTTTTTCATTTTTGATGTGGACTTTTTACACTTGGTGCATGAATTTTCTGTATAATTCATTATTTTTTGTATTGCTTATTATGTGTTGTAATTGCATGTCAGTATAATTGCATTGTACATGTTTGTTTAGCGCGACACTTTCTTTTTACACTATCTTTCTTATATTTACATATTTATTGTATTGTCTGTCCATGCAGATGTTGGCCTAGTGTCCGTTTTTATTTGGTGTTAATCATTGGCATAATGGTGTTGAGGTTAAAGGGGTTGTGAAGGTTCCCCCCCCCCCCCAACCTTTCAGCTAGTGATTGTTGGTTCACTTACCTTTTCCTTTGATTACTCTTCTAAATGTTTTTTTTCTTTGTCTGAATTTCTCACTTCCTGTTCCTCCTCTGTAAGCTTGCCCCATCATCTGAGCCATTCTGGCTGGGGGTTAGTCAGCGTGCTTGCCCCCTCCCTTGGGACTACATCCCTGCGGGGAGACGCTGCAAACACAATGTCTCCCCGCAGGAATGTAGTCTCAAGGGAGGGGGCAAGCACGCTGACTAACCCCCAGCCAGAACGGCTCGGATGATGGTGGAAAGCTTACTGAGGAGTAACAGGAAGTGAGAAATTCGGACAAAGAAAAAAAACATTTAGAAGGGAAATCAAAGGAAAAGGTAAGTGAACCAACAATGCACTAGCTTAAAGGAACCTCTTTAGAAAATAAAAAATAAACCTTTAAAACAACCTTTAAAGTGCCAGTCCACCCGAAAGTGGTATCTGTTATATAGTCATCCCCCCACATTTTTCATACCTCTCGGAGACTCCAGCTACAATATCTTTCTGTTCATGGGTTTGTTCCTGTCCACCTCGGAGCATTCTTACTTCTTTCTGCATTCTTCATAATTTTTAAAGTAAATGAAATGCTAATAGGGGATGCTTGTACTGGCCACGACATGTAAGCACACCTGAGAACCGAATCTGAGGCTTCATCAGAGTCCCAAAGATATATAAGAAACTGATGGGTAGAGCATCCACCATCCTCTCAAATATCCGTTTGGGCAGAGGGACCCTTGACAAGTTTGTCAGTGCTTACCTTTCCAGTGGTATTGCTTCTTATATACAGGGCTCCCTAGTATTGATGAGATTGTGTGATTGGCATGGTCTGCGGCTTTCGCTGCACTTAAAGTGGTATGTATGTTGAGAGGAGCATTTTTTTATTTATTTTTTTGCAACTCTTGATTATTCAGAACAGGAAGTAGCAGGATTTTATCCTCAGCCCGCCATACCATCTTCAATAAGTCATTTTCTTTGTCAATGCATAATTGGTGTTAGACCGGAGGGTGGATTGTATAAGGTCCAGAACTGCAGTGATTTGTCACCAATCTTCAGTCATGTACAAGTGGATTGGGATTGACTGCTGTTCATATGATACATGCATTAAATGATGGAATTGCCAACCTGTGTTTTTGTTATTTGAACATCGGTTGATGACCTGAATTCCAGGTACTGTATGTATATTTTTGTATAGTAACATTGGTCTGGCTTAGACCTATAAGTATGCATATTCCATATCTGGCTGCCACTACTACAGTAATCTATCCTATTTGTTCTGTGCTGTAAACACAGGGGGTGCTCATACAGGCACCATTCTGAGAACTCCTTGTATTTTCTGAATGAATCAGAGAGCACTTTGCATTGATTGAGGAATGGGACCCAGAAGATTAGGAGGATCCACTGTATGGGTATCCATGGGAATAATGCAACCATTCAAAAATATCCTTACCTGGAATTTGGCTTTAAAAGTTGGTGGTATTTCATCCACTTAATGATTGCGAGTGTAAGGCATGCTCGCCGATTGGTGGTATGCGATATACCCAATGGTTAGGGGTTATATAACATGCTTGCTGATGGTACTTGATGCAATCCTTAAATTCCATTGGATCTGTAGGTGTACAAATGTTTTCCTCCATTTCGATAAGGTTGAATGTGATGTCTATGAAGTGGCCCCTTATTTTGACATTGTATTCTGTATTGTCTGTCGCACTCCTTGTGGGAATCTGCTCTTTGCACTGTACCAACATCCCTGGTTTCCATTTCATGTTATAAACACGGAAACTGCTTGAAGTGCAGAAATTGTCTGACTTTTCCACTCAAACTAGTTCCCCAGTATATCTGTGAATAATTTCTGATGAGTTGTCTGTATGATTATATTGCCTGGAAAAATGAATACAGTATTCATTGTTTGGGTGCTCCAATATATGCATTTTGGCTTTGTATTTGGAGAGAAAGAGGTGTTGGGGTACTGTGATTAATTACTTACTTGAAGGAATCATATCTGTATATACAGGCACCTTACATGAGGGAAAACGCCATTCTTTGCAGACAAATCTGTACATGGCGACACAACGGGCTTATTGTGACCATAGCAGACACTAAAGGACACTTTCCTAGTCTAGATACACATCGGGGATTACCTTTTTTAAAGATCCTGGTTTTGCTAGACTCTTACCCGCTGAGCTTTCATTGTCTCACACCGCGCCTTTGGGCCTGGACGCCACTGTTCACTATCTCAACCATAGTATTCAGTTTTTGAAACTTTTATAATCGGTTGGACTGATGCTCAGATGCAACTCCGCTTTCATATTTTATACTCATGAGATTTTGTATATGAGACCACTTGAATTGAGCTTAAAAGAACGGTGACCACACTGCTCCCTATCTGTGACCCCCCTGATGAAGGCTAAACACCAGAAATGCGCCGGGTACTAGGGAAACTCCTTTTTAGGAGAGTCTTCATTGTCATTGTTTTATATGTGTTGTATTGTATATTTGTCATACACATGCACACTTTGTTTTTGATGCATGTTTTTTACATTTGTAATCGTGTACTATTTTTTCATTAAAACATCTTTTACATACATCATTGTTTGGCCTATTAAAATCCCACACCAGGGGGGGTAACTTTTTTTGGTCATTATTTTAGGAATGCGGTCAATACATTGATTTCATTGAGATGGTTACCACCTCCTCTCTTTCCTGTATATGGAGAAATGTCAGGGATATTGGAATGAATGAGGGTTCTGTATCTGAAGAGGCAGAGGTGTTACAGGTACTGAAATGATTGAGGGATTTGTAGTTGGAAAAGGAGAGGTTTCACAGGTCATGGAATCGAGAAGGAATTTGTATTTTTGAAAAGGAAGAGGTGTCATGGGTCTTGGAATGAATGAGGGATTTGTTTCTAGAGAGGAAGAGGTCTCGCAGGTACTTGAATGAATGATGGATCTGTATCTGGAAAGTAATAGGTGTCGCAAGTACTGGAATAAATGAATGAATGCGGTATCTGTATCTGAAGAATGATTTGTATTGGTAAAGGAAGAGGTGTTGCAGGTACTGGAATGAAGGAATGGATTTGTATCTGACGTGGGAGAGGTCTCATGGGTACTGGAATGAATGATGGAATTTAACTATTAATTCATCGATCGATCTTAAATTTTTTTGATCGATCAAAATTCTTTTGATTGGTACTCACCTCTCTGCCGGCTTCCGGGCCTTCAGGGAGTTCCGTCGGAGATCCAGTGACGTCACGGACACCCGCGGGGCTGGCCATGTCCATCTGAAGAGCTCCTTTGCTGTGCCTTCATATCTGCATGCCAGCGGGACCTTACTATCTGCCACACGCAAGGGCTGTTGCACTTCCCTCTATCAACCTGGGATTCTACAGCCATCCACTGGGAGTTGTGATAGTTCCCTTCACGGGACTAATGTTAACCCCTCCTCATCTGGATTCAGCAGTGTCATCGTTGTACACATTTTCATACCAGTATCTTACTTAGCTACATGGGTTTTTGACTGCTTTTGCTACCGTTTGGTATTACTCACACCATTTTTACAGTTTATGTAGCTACATCGATCTTATCTCCAGTGCAATATTTATTTTGTTACCTACTTGAAGACTATAAAAGTTTTAATGCTATTCCCATTGAGCGCTGCCTTTGTGTGTTTTTTGTATCCTGCTATCCATTTTTCCAGTTGTCGGGAGCTGCACTGGGAATCGGCCTGCAAGGAGATCAGCTAAAAGTAGTTGGATCTGTATGTGCGTTATAATTGAAATTTAGTCAATCGATAAAAAAAAATAAAACGATTAACCACTTAAGACCGGGACCAAAATGCAGGTAAAGGACCTTGCCCCTTTTTGCGATTCGGCACTGTGTTGTTTTAACTGACAATTGCGCGGTCGTGTGACGTGGCTCCCAAACAAAATTGGCATCCTTTTTTCCCCACAAATACAGCTTTCTTTTGGTGGTATTTGATCACCTCTGCAGTTTTTATTTTTTGCGCTATAAACAAAAATAGAGCGACAATTTTGAAAAAAATGCAATATTTTTTACTTTTTGCTATAATAAATATCCCCCAAAAATATATAAAAAAAAACTTTTTTTTTTCCTCAGTTTAGGCCGATACGTATTCTTCTACCTATTTTTGGTAAAAAAAAAATCGCAATAAGTGTTTATCGGTTGGTTTTCGCAAAATTTATAGCGTTTACAAAATAAGGGATAGTTTTATTGCATTTTTTTTTTTTTTTTTTATTTTTTTTTTACTACTAATAGCGGCGATCAGCGTTTTTTTTTTGACAGTTACAGTTTGGGAGTTAACCACAAGGGGGCGCTGTAGGATTTGAGTGTTCCCTGTTTGTGTTTACAACTGTAGGGGGGTGTGGCTGTAGGTGTGACGTCATCGATCGCGTTCCCCTATAACAGGGATGACGCGATCGATGTTGCGGCCACAGTGAAGCACGGGGAAGCCGTGTTTACACACGGCTCTCCCCGTTCTTCAGCTCCGGGGACCGATAGCCGAACTGCAGCGCGATCAGGTCCGCGAGTCCCACGGTCCCGGAGCTTCGGACCGGGTCACGGGAGCGCGTCGCGGGCGCGCGCCTGTGACCCACGGCTGGGTACTAGAACCAACGTATATATACGTTGATGTGCCCAGCTGTGCCATTCTGCCGACGTAAATGTGCAGTAGGCGGTCCTTAAGCAGTTAATCGAACACAAAAATGTTGATCAATAACAGCCCTAATGGCTTTGCATCTTGAAAGGAAGAGTTGCTGTGGTACTGGAATGAGTAAGGGATTGTACCTGGAGAGTGAGGGAAGCTGGGGGTGGAATGAATGAGGAGTTCTCATTTTAAGGGGTAGCGGTGTTTGAGGGACTGGAGTTATTTAGGAATGCCTAGCTGGGGAGGTATGAGGGATGATTATTGAACATGTATCACTAATGATCCCCCCCCCCCCCCCCCTCAGGTGTGTTGATAGAGCTCCATTCAGCTGGTTTGTCTGGTTTCTCCTGCCTTGCAGCACACAGCGGCATCCCCGAGGTCAGTGGGTGAATTCATAGATCCTGGGAAGGAAATGCATGACTCATGAAATGTATTTTTATTGAGAAATCTTCTCAGGTCTCCACATGTTTTGAGAAAGTATGACACTGGTAGACTTGCAGAGAGAATGTGCCATGGAGGGGAGCATTGATCCCCTGAAAAAGGCTGATCCAGGTGAGAGCGCTGCCATCCTTGGCTGTGCCCTCACTCTAACATAATAGAATCTATATTGTGTTTTGTCTCGGTCCTATGTCTGTCACGTTTTATCATGTGCCCCCAGGGAGATGGGCATTGTATATCTCTATCCCACGTCCACTCATGTCCTGTCATCTCCCCTGGGAGATGCTCACATGGCTCTGATCAGTTTATACATCTTTTATAGCTGAACATCCGGCCCCCCCTCAGTTCCCACCGTCCAGCACATTGCATGCCAAGAGCTGACATCCCCCAGGATCACTGCTGGCTGTAATGTGCAGTGTATGAAGTGCATAGTTTGTGTAGTGTGTATTTTTTGTGGAATATATGTGTAGCGTGTATTTTTTTTGTGGCACATATGTGTAGTGTGTGTGTTTTTGCGTGCGTTGTACAGCACTGTGCAAAACTAAGGCAGGTGTGAACAAAATGCTGTAAATGTAACTAAGTGTTCATAGTTTATTTTTATTAATGGTCAAATTGGAAATGAAATTTCGATCAAATCAATATTTGATGTGACCAACCTTTGCTTTCAAAACAGCATCAGTTCTTCTAGGTACACTTGCACGCAGTTTTTGAAGGAACTCGGCAAGTAGGTTGTTCCAAATGTCTTCTGTAGATGTAAGCTTTCTCAAATCCTTCTGCCTCATCATGTAGTCCCAGACAGACACAGACCAGAGCTCTGTGGGGGCCAAACTATCACTTCCAGGACTTGTTCTTCTTTAGTACCTAATGACATTGGATGTATGTTTGGGGTTGTTGTCGTGCTGCAGAATTAATTTGGGACCAATCGCGCGCCTCCTTGATAGTATGGCCTGATGGATAAGTATCTGCCTGTATTTCTCAGCATTGAGGGACACCATTGATCCTGACCAAATCTCCAATTCCATGCGCAGAAATGCAGCTCCAAACTTGCAAGGAACCTCCACCATGCTTCACTGTTGCCTGCAGACACTCATTGCACCTCTCTCCAGCCCTTTGGCAAAAAAACTGCTTCCTGCTACAGCCAAATATTTCAAAGTTCTGCACCCCAGTTCCTATGTTTTCATGCATAGTTGAGTGACTTAGCCTTGTTTCCATGTTGGAGGTATGGCTTATTGGCTGCAATTCTTCGATGAAGTCCACTTCAGGCCTGACTTCTCCGGACAGTAGATGGGTGTACCTGGTTTCCACGCATTCTGTGCTGAGTTCAGACACTCCCACCGCATGCGTACGGAAGTCGTGGTTGCGGCACACGGCTCTGAAAGCATGATGTCATTGGCTGCTGTTCACTAGTTTATCTCCTAAACGACGGTGCATGTTTTAGGTGATCTTCATTTTACCTGTAGGTAAAAATAAGAGTTTACTGCCACTTTAATTACAATATGATTGGTTTGTCTGTGTTTTACCCTTTCCTGGTCATAGAATAAGGCCAGTTAAAGGGTTAATAAAGGAAAACATTATTATTTTTTTTGTTTAAAATAACAAACATGTTATACTTGCCTCCACTGTGCAGTTAGTTTTGCACAGAGTGGCCCCGATCCATGTCTTCTGGGGTCCCTCGGCGGCTGTCTCTGGTCCTCCCTGTACAAACTACACATGTTCATGCGAGAGAGCTTGCATTGTGTGTAATCCTTGCGGGCGCGCTCCCGTGATACAGAGCGGCCATCGCTGCTCACTGTATCACTCGGCGCACCACGTCACTGGATGTGATTTACATCAGCACCAGCCAATGGCTGGGCTGCTTTTAATCAATCCACTCTAGCCAATCAGTGGTCAGGCTGAGCGGTGAAGAGGATCTCGGGACCGAGTGCGGGACTTTCGAGGGGTCATGTAAGTATAACGGGGGGCCTTTAAATGGGGGCAGGGTTTTTTTTTTTTCTGGTATTCAGGGATTTGGAGGGGGTGAACATCATGCTAACATAAAGTGAAGTGTATGTAGAATTCAGGCGATGGGCAGTCCCATTCACTTATTTTGACCTGGAGAAGTTTGGTTGGCAGACACGTCCTGGCTTGGATAAGTTGGGTGATGTCAGTTGGCTCTCCCTGTACCCATATTGTGCTTCCCACAGTTTTTTTCTCCCTATATATGATAATTACTGGATGTTATGTGTATGGGAAAACTAACCTTACCGATCCTGCACAGAAAAGTCACAGGCTCTTCTTACAGCTTATCTGCCTCTTTTCTAATCATCATCTTGCCGCTTGCAGCATCACCGGTTGCTATGGAGACCAGCATTGCTCATACTTCTTACAAATGATCCTCCTATCGGTGGGGAGCAACACTGTGATGAGGGACCCAGCAACATATACTTGTGTGCTATGAGCACTGCGATATGTATTTTTCTTAAAACAGGAGAGCGCAACTCGCTGCATTGGGGTTGTCTGAAAACTATAATATTAGCCATGCAGTATATCTATATATAATTTTCATCTGTATAATCTGTATAATTCGTCTTTCCTGCTGAGGCCAGTATTGGGCCTTCTCTGTATTTTTTTCAATCATCGGGCATGGGGAATTGACTTAATTTAGGTTCGTATTTTGTGATAAAATTAAAAATGTCTGCAATGTTTATCAGTGTTTTGTGTACCATCCATTATTCTGACATTTGTTTATGACAATGGGACGGTCCAGGCGGATGTCAGCTGTGCTTCATGTGATTGTTAGTGGAGATTTCACTGTGCACATACTGCGAACGACTGTTTGGGGATTAAAGATTTCAGAGAACAGGCAGCTGTTTGAGTTGATCTAACACCCCCCAACTAACATCTTATGTAGGGAATGGAGGACTTTGGGGTCCGTTCACTAATGATTATTGCGTGCCATGAGATATTTTGTGTTTGTATAAAAAAAAATCTCATGCGATATGCAAACTGTCAATTCACTACTTTAAATACCTGTGGTAAATCTCCTTAAAAATGCAATGTTACATTGAAGCCAATTCACACAAAAAATTAAAATAATAATGTAATTATCTCATGGTCTTCTAGCCATTTGCTGTTAAATTTATTAATTAAAAGTTGAAATGTTTAGCAGCAGTATTGCTAAATGTGACCGTTGCAGGGATGCTGATTGGCAAGGATTTGGCAGCTGCCAGCTGAATCAACCAAGTGATTCATCCCTGCCCTCCTCTTTCAGCTGTCAGTCAGGGATTCACAGCATACAGGTGAATGTAAACAAATTAGCAAGAACAGTGTTGGGGGATTGGGGGGGAACAATTGTATAGGGGTTCCTCCACAATCTCTATACCAGGCCCATCGGGTCTGGTATTAATTTTAAGGGGGGACAAAAAGTATGCGCCGTTCTGCCTTAACCATTCCAAGCCACATGCTCTCAACATAGCAGGGGAACCCTGCCAGGGCTCCCTGCCCCAGCAAAGCACCTTGTTCACATGTTGATGAAGGCAAGGTCCTTTTCCTCACAACCCTGGCCGAATGATTGTGAGGGCCTGTGGGTGTGGGGGGGGGGGGGTTAATCGCAATAAGATGTTCCCTAGATACCTGCTTATCTGATACTCTGATAGATACCTGAAGAGGCCCTTGTCCTCATTAACATAAGGACAAGGTTCTTCACCCCCCCCCCCCCCTCTCCCCATGTTGAAGGCATGTAGCCTGGTATGGTTCAGGAGTTCGGGCTTTTAATGGTTTAGAAAATGGCACACACACTGCAAACTGTGTGTGTGCCGCTCAGGCTTGGTGGTTAAAGGGGTATGTAAAGCTTCTGCAGCCTCTGCTAGAGTGCTGACAGGGGATGCAACCCATCCTGGTTTCTATCGGGCTTCATGAACAGACGAGGCTCTGGTATGAAGGGAATCTGGAGGGTGTGTGTGTGTGTGTGTGTGTGTGTGTATATATATATATATATATATATATATATATATATATATATATATATATATATATATATATATATATATATATATATATATGTGTATGTGTGTTTATATATAGTGTATGTGTGTTTATATATAATGTGTATGTGTGTTTATATATAATGTGTATGTGTGTTTATATATATATATATATATATATATATATATATATATGTATATATATATAATGTGTATGTGTGTGTGTTATATATATATATATAACAGCTGGAAATTCCTGTCTGACAACTGAAAGCGCCACTGGTTGTTAAGGAGCTGGCAACTGCTGACATCCTAACAGCCTGCATCTACAATGCCTTGAAAAGGTATTCCTACCCCTTGAAATGTTTCACATTTTGTCCTGTTGCATCCAAAAACATAAATGTATTTTATTGGGATTTTGTGTGATAGACCAACACAAAGTGGCACATAATTGTAAAGTGAAAGGAAAATTATAAATGTTTTTCAATTTTATTTACAAATAAATATGTGAAAAGTGTGCCGTGCATTTGTATTCACCCCCCCTTTACTCTGATACCCCCAACTAAAATCCAGTGGAAACAATTGCCTTCAGAAGTCACCTAATTAGTAAATACCACCTGTGTGTACTTTAATCTCAGTATAAATACGGCTGTTCTGTGAACTCCTCAGAGGTTTGTTTGAGAACCTTAGTGAACAAACGGCATCATGAAGGCCAAGGAACCCTCCAGACAATTTAGGCCTCTTTCACACAGAGCGGTCCGTTTTTCGGTCCGCTCCGTATGTGTCCGTCAGCTCAGCGGGGGGTTCCGCTCAGCTGTCGGCGGACAGGGCGGTCCCCGCACACTGTGCAGGGACCGCCCTGTCTCTCCTCCGCTATGCCCTATGGGGAGTCGGATGGAAACGGACCGTCTGTCCGTTTGCATCCGATCCCTCGGGGCTTTCACACTAGAGAGACAGCAGCAGCAGCAGCTGTTTAGGTTGGTTTGCCGGCGCTATTTTTACCGCAATAGCGCCTGCAAACCACTCCAGTGTGAAAGGGGTCTAGGGAGCTTTCAGCCTATTATTCTTTGGGACGGTGAAGGAGCGGTGCATACACCAATTGAAATTAATAGGCCCCGGTACCGAAGCGTCGATACATGGAAACGTTTAACCCTTTATTTGGCCAGGGGTTAAAAGCTAAAACGACGGTAAAGTGATGTTAAAACTAACAGCGTTTTTCCGTCAATGCCCATTTGCTACTATATATAGTGTGACCTGATGTGCCAGTTATTGCCTGGATCACAGGCTGTCTGTGCCAGACTCAGATAGGCCATGTCAGATTTTTTGGGCTATACAGAAAAGCCATTCTAGGCAAAGTCTGTCCACTTTTCCTACCTTCAATGTGTGAACCTGGCACAAACATTTTTTTTTTTCCCATCCTTTTGATATACAGTGAAAATCTCTTTAGCGGCTGGATCTTTCATGTATGACAGACTCCCATCAATCCTTATGTGAGCTTAGACCAGACCAAAAGTAAAAACTTGGTTTGAGAGTTTTGTAAGACAAGCACATTTTTTTAATACATTTTGACCCGATAGACAAGTAGCGTCATGTCACAACTGAGTATAAAAGAAGAAAAGCGCCTCCTAAGTGTAGCGATATGGTTCGATTTTCAGTGTTTCTCAACTCCAGTCCTCAAGCCCCCCCCCCCCCCCCAACAGGTCATGTTTTCAGGATTTCCCTCAGATGAAAAGGCTGTGGGAATTACTAAGGCAGTGAAACTGATCAAATCACCTGTGCAAAATAATGGAAATCCTAAAAAACCTGACCTGTTGGGGGGCCTCGAGGACTGGAGTTGAGAAACACTGGATTAAATGAAGGTTCAACTTGCATGGTTGATGATTAAAAGAGGCACATCTAAGTATGCAGGCATCCAGGGTAAAGCGGTTTATATAAATCATCCTCTGCACCGCCCTCAAAATCATCCCTTTCACTCTGCGCTCCACGAGCGGTTCAAGCTTCGCTTTCAGATCACTCTACTGCAGGGTAGTCTTCTCGGTCACGATTGCAGAATGACAGCAGTGAGAGCCAGTGGTGCGGAGGACGGTCTATTTAGATAGCGTTATCCTGCATGCCTACATACTTGAATGTGCCAGATTTAATCATCAACCATGTGAGTTGATGTTGTACCTTTTTATTAAATGTAACCATATTGCTACACTTAGAGGTGCCTCTCTTTTCTCTTTTATACTCTGTAGTTTCTGCTGGGGGGGTGGTAATTGTGTATGAAGTGCAAGGGAGGATGCTGGGTGTGTGATGTGTATATTCCGGCTGCACCCTCTGTGTGTGGAGGGAGGGGGGCTGATAATTTTAATAATCCGGGGACGTTTGATGTCCCTTTTTTTTTCAAAAAGGTTTATGAGCTTCCAGCCACCGACGAGTGCTAAAAATGACATCCCAACACCTCATTCATAATTATCCGATGGATGTGATGGGTGCAGCTTGCAGACTGAACACCAGCAATAGTGGAGCTGCAATATAGTAGGGCTTCAACTATAACTGAGTGTGTAGATGTGACCTGAGCATAGTAAAGGACGACTAAACATGTGTGAAAACTGCTTCCCATCTGACTGCTGCATATACTGTATACAAGATCATAATAACACTAGAAGGAATATTTCAAATCACTTCCAACCAATACACACATATACAGGGAGTGCAGAATTATTAGGCAAGTTGTATTTTTGAGGATTCATTTTATTATTGAACAACAACCATGTTCTCAATGAACCCAAAAAACTCATTAATATCAAAGCTGAATATTTTTGGAAGTAGTTTTTAGTTTGTTTTTAGTTTTAGCTATTTTAGGGGGATTTCTGTGTGTGCAGGTGACTATTACTGTGCATAATTATTAGGCAACTTCCTTTCCTTTGGCAAAATGAGTCAAAAGAAGGACTTGACAGGCTCAGAAAAGTCAAAAATAGTGAGATATCTTGCAGAGGGATGCAGCACTCTTAAAATTGCAAAGCTTCTAAAGCGTGATCATCGAACAATCAAGCGTTTCATTCAAAATTGTCAACAGGGTCGCAAGAAGCGTGTGGAAAAACCAAGGCGCAAAATAACTGGCCATGAACTGAGAAAAGTCAAGCGTGCAGCTGCCAAGATGCCACTTGCCACCAGTTTGGCCATATTTCAGAGATGCAACATCACTGGAGTGCCCAAAAGCACAAGGTATGCAATACTCAGAGACATGGCCAAGGTAAGAAAGGCTGAAAGACGACCACCACTGAACAAGACACACAAGCTGAAACGTCAAGACTGGGCCAAGAAATATCTCAAGAATGATTTTTCTAAGGTTTTATGGACTGATGAAATGAGAGTGAGTCTTGATGGGCCAGATGGATGGGCCCGTGGCTGGATTGGCAAAGGGCAGAGAGCTCCACCTGCACACACAGATATCCCCCTAAAATAGCTAAAACTAAAAACAAACTAAAAACTACTTCCAAAAATATTCAGCTTTGATATTAATGAGTTTTTTGGGTTCATTGAGAACATGGTTGTTGTTCAATAATAAAATTAATCCTCAAAAATACAACTTGCCTAATAATTCTGCACTCCCTGTAGTGCAGCACAATTAAATCATGATAATTACGTATAAAAAAATCCAAGAATACAGTCCCATAATATTTAAAAAGTTCATACGGTGCCTTAAGTATTATACCCCACTTTGTGTCACGTTGTGTTGATCTATCACATAAAATCCCAATAAAATACATTTATCTTTTTGGTTGTGACATGACAAAATGTGGAAAATTTCCAGGGTTATGAATCCTTTTTCAAGGCACTCCTTTCATAAGCAGTGAAATGAAATGATGTCCCTCATTCACCTTGTGTGACAGCCTCCACCTCCGACTGTAAAATTGTCTTTGTCCACTTGTTACCTTGAGGGGTGACGTGACGTATGCAATGTCGGAAGTGTGCGCTTTCTCGGTATGTTTTTTTTTTGGTTTCCATGACATTGGATGGCTTGATCTCTCACTGGGTGACTCGCTAACTCTGACGAAGTCCCGTTGGACGTAACGTGTATGGGAGGTGGAGGCACGCATGTGACGTCACCTGCTGCTATACTGGTTCATGCGAGATCGGCATGATCAGTTTGTTACAGGCACATTATTTTAAGTAGATATTTTGTGAGTGTGTTTAACTTTATTTTCAATAAAGGCTATTTTTATTTAATTTTTTCACATCGTTTCATCTCACATACCGGACTCCGCCTCTCGTTATACAGACCCTGTGGTGGGTTCAGTACATTTGACCATCCTGTTAAATCAGAGGTAAGCGGACAATTTTACTGTCGGTGGTGGGGGCTGTCACCCAAGGTGAATGAGAAACATCTTTTCACTGCTTATAAAATTCTATTTACTATATTAGGACTTTTAAATATTACGGGACTCTATATTCTTGGTTTATTTTTATAAGTTCTTATTCTGATTTAATTAATTCTGATTGCACTATAAGATTGTATACTGTATATGGGCCAGGCAAGCTTCATTCTGGGAGGATGTACCCGTAGCCTCAGCAGCAGTGTTCCTGATTGCTGCCACACAAGTTCCCACTGTCACCAGACCAGTGCAGCCAACATCTGTGTTCCTGATCCGCGACACACCAGTGCAGCCACCTTTAATAACTGTTTATTGACCACGTTTCTGCCTGCTGCCTGGACAGATACTTTGACTGTTTTGATGGCCATGTCTCTGCTTGCCGCTTGACTTGACCCATATACACGTCCAGCTGACTATGTTCCAGCGAGACACTAGTTTCAGCCACTCTCTGTGGACACCTGCACTCCTGGAACCACAGGAAGGCTAGTGTCACAGTTGTGTGGCCGTGGTTTCCGTGGGAGAAGGAGCCCAGCCTTTTGAATGGACTGCCATGTCCCGCAATGCATAGGGAAAAAAAGTCCCTTCACTTATTTTGAAATCGCAACCCGCACAGGAACTGAGGTTCCCAGTACATATGCGATTTCCGGTGTCTGCTGCGTTTAGGATTAATGGCACCCATCCATGGGTCCTGTATTTTTCTATGTGGGTGGTTGCGGCTGCCGGTATTTGTGCGGGGGCCTCAGCAGCACCACCCACACAGGTGCGAAATTAGCCGGCTCTTTTGTTTTTTTCTTTCTTCAGCCTCCCGCACTTTCTGACTAGTGAGCAGCCACATACCAGTAGGCTAGGCTTTCTTGACTTATAGGAACGGTCACTGCTATAGTTATTAAGCTCCTCGCTATTTATACAGAGGCGACCATTACAGTATATTTGGTTTCGGCACAATTGGTTGATTTGTGTGATACACAAGATATAATGTCTGGAACACAATCGGTGCAGACATTAAAAGTCTCGCACGTGTGGTATCCCCATACTCAGGAGGACTAGTGGAAAGTGTTTTGGGTTGTAATTCAAAGTATGTCCATACTGGGCCAGATTCAGGTAGATGGGCGCTTCTTTACTGTGGAGTAACGTTTCTCATTTACGTTACTCCGGCGAAACTTTAGGAGCAAGTACTGTTATTCACAAAGCACTTGCTCCTAAAGTTGCGGCGGCGTAGCGAAAATGAGCCGGCGGAATTCAAATTGGGCGGGTAGGGGGCGTGTATTATTTAAACTAGGCACGATCCCGCGGCGAACGTACTGCGCATGCGTCGACTGTCAGTGCGCATGCTCCAAATTCTGTCAGTGAACGTCAATGACGTCAATCCCCATTCACGGACGTTTTATGCAAACGACTCAAATTTTTTATTTATTTTTTGACGCGATGACGACGGCCATACTTAACATAGGATACTCCACTAGGGGGCTGCTTTATCTTTACGCCGCGTATCTCTTACGGAAACGTCGGAAAGTCACTGCGTCGCGCCCGAATACGATCGTGAATTTCCGATTCCCGCTGATTAACATATTATTGGCGTTAATCAGCGGGAACGCCCCGCGCGCCATTTTTAAAATTGAAGTTACGATACGACGGCGAAATACAATTACGCCGCTCGTATAGGAACTCCAACCTGGCGTTTCTTGTTTTCTGACTACAGAAAACAGAAACGCCGGCTCAAAGTGAGAGTTAGGCTGGAGTATCACTGATACTCCAGCCTAACTCTACCTGAATCTGGCCCACTGTGTGTAAGAAATATTTTATTTGACAGCTTTGTGTAAACATTTTAATTTTCTTCCGAATTTTCCCAAAAACTTATTTTTTGAATGTGCTCCTTGGATTTTGGGCCGTTTCATGTGGCTAGGCTGTGAAAGTTTCACACATTCTTTTTGCCATACTTGGGAAGTAGCAGAATGGGTTTTGGGGTGCAATTCCAAGGATGATTGTGATATGTGTTAGAATTTTTTTTTATTATTATTATTATTATTGAGAATTTTGTGTGGAAAAAAAATATATATAAATTATATAATATATAATTTTTTTTTTTTGTCTTTTTTTTTATTTTATATAGCATAAAGGGGAAAGAAATGTTATCAAAAAATTATAAAAAATATCATTTTGGTTCAGTGTTACATGCCTGAGTCAATTTAAATCGCGATTTAAATCATGATTGAAATCACTAGTAAAAAAAGCTTAATTTAAATCAACCCGATTTTTAAAGAGCAATTGTCATCTCTGTCCTGTAGCAGCTCCTCCCCTGACCCGCAGCAGCTCCTCCCCTGACCCGCTGTTGACTCACCGACAGTCCCATTCACTTTAATGGGACGTCTCGTGATGCGGCAATGTCATAACAAGGTGAGGGACGTGGCGGCAGTAGGTGAGTGGATACCTGCTAACAAGTGCTGCCATGAGGGATCTGAAATGACAGGTGCTCATTAAATGTAAGGACTTACTCTTGCTGGTAGTTAGGAATTTTCTTTACAAATATTAAAGATTCCATTTAGAATAATAATCTGTCAGGTTAGTAAAACGGCGATATCGGAACCAATTCAATCATACAGTTAGTAGTGTACATAGATTTGCAAAACAATGGGATAAAGGAATATTCCTGAACTTTTCTTTTACTTACTGTGACATTATGTGAATGCATCAACACAGTGCATGTTATCTCAGCTTGCTAGAAAACTATCTTGAGATTTTTTATTTATTTTTTACTCCAAAAGCATTGTATTAAAATACATTTGATAAAAATAAAAAAAACTCAGATATTTTTTTTTAGTTTTAATTGAATTATATCCACCTTGGTTACCATACTCTACACTGCTTTAACCATTTGCCGACCACCAGCAGTGCATTTACTGTTGGCAGGTGGCTCCCCCAGGCACTGCAACTTACCTGTACCTCAGGGTGAACATCCTGGTTTAGAGGTGTGCCACCCTGGCTGATCTGTGCTGTTAATGGGTACGGCACAAGTTCATCAGCAGGTTACAGTCAATGATTTTGGCTGAATAACTGCTGATCAGCTGTGACCAATCACGGAACAGAGAAATGTGTTTGTAAACACGCCACACAGATTCTGGCTGGATTTCTCCCTGATTTCAGTTACCCTTCAGAGCTGAAAGTAGGGAGAGACCAAGCCAGATCTGCAAGGCCCCTTTCAAACTGGGGCGGGAGGTGAGGTGGCAGTAAAGTGCCTCTATTTTTAGCGGCGCTTTACTGTTGGATTTGGGGCAGTATTCAGCTGCCAGCTATGTGTGCGGTTTTACCCCATGCTATTGGCCGACAAAGGGTTAATACCGCCAGCAATGCGCATTGCTGGCGGTATAGCCGCGTTTTCCCATTGCTTTCAATGTGAAGGAGTGGTGGAGGAGCTGTAAACACACCGCTCCGAAGATTCAGCTAGCTGGACTTTTGGAGCAGTCCTGCTAGCGCACTGCTCCAGTGTGAAAGCCTGAGGGCTTTCACACTGGAGAAACAGCAGCTGTTTCAGCTGTTTCAGGTGGGCTTGCAGGTGTCCCTCCCAGCCGGTGTCAGTTATCTCCAGATTGGCTATACTAGTGTCCCTAAAAATGCAGTTTGGTTTTTACCAAAGATATGTAGAAGAATACAAAAATGGCAAAGCCGCGCTCATCAAAACAAAAAATTAGTAAATATATGTATATGAATGAGGACTGCTGAGCAGTACTCTCCTATGCTGCAGCCAATGACATAAAGTAACATATAAAGGCTCAATTGAGAACGTCCCTTTGATGACGAAACGCGTCTGGGAAGACACGCAGTGACGTCACCACGCACGCACGGAGGAAGGGCTCCGCTTTGTTTGCCGGCCGGCGATTTGTTTTTATATGCCTGTGATGCTTTGACATATTGTGAGTATCATCTTATGTTTTAAAATAAACCTTTTGGTATACGGAATCACACTATTAGTCCATTTTTCTCTCTCCACCTACATCTCACCATATGTGAGCACCGCTAACCTAGCTATCCGCTGGAAGCTGTATTCAGGAACCATACAGGATTTTAAAGGCCGCGGCTGGGTTATAGCCAATCGCTTTATTGAGCTTGCCCTCTGGTAAGCAGCCCCCCCTTATTCTGGTGAAGGGATCACTTTGTTGTTTACATCTCGTCACTGTGGTGGAGTGAATCAATATGATCTATTGCTGGTTTGCCTCCTGATACTGGGGTTTCCAAGTCAAAATTTAAATACAAGGACTTTATGAACGTTTTTATTACACCATTGGATATAAGTGATTTATGTAATCTTTTTCTGTGGTTTCATTCCTAGGAGAGCCTTTATATGTTACTTTATGTCATTGGCTGCAGCATAGGAGAGTACTGCTCAGCAGTCCTCATTCATATACATATATTTACTAATTTTTTGTTTTGATGAGCGCGGCTTTGCCATTTTTGTATTACCTTGTGTTTTCACACGATTGCCGCAGCTTTTTAGTCTGTACATTTAAATTTTTGGTTAGCGCAGTTTTCTGTTTTTCATATGTAGAAGAATACATTTTGGTCTATATTAAAAAATCGGATTGAATGTTTTATAACCGTAGAAAATATTGTCAGTCTTTTTTTCTTTTACAGTAAAACCTTGGATTGCGAGCATAATTCATTCCAGAAACATGCTTGTAATCCAAAGCACTTGTATTTCAAAGCATTTTTTTTTTTTACAGAGTATAAAAGAGAAGAGAGGCACCTCTAAGTGTAGTAATAAGTTGCTAAATGTTGTACCTTCATTAAATGTAACCATATTGCTACACTTGGAGGCTCCTCTCTTCTTTTTTATACTCAGTTGTGACATGACGCTACTCTTGTATCAAGACATCACTTGTATATTGAGGCAAAATTTATTAAAACATTTTGCTTGTCTTGCAAAACGCTCTCAAATCAAGTTACTCTCAAAATCCAGTGGTGATCAAATGCTATTAAACAAAAACTCTGTGTGAAAGAAATGTTATATACATTTTGTTTGGGTACAGTGTTGCATGACCGAGCAATTGTCAGTTAAATTAGCGCATGGTCTAGCCCAGGGATCCTCAAACTACGGCCCTCCAGCTGTTGTGGAACTACAAGTCCCATGAGGCATTGTAAAACTCTGACATTCACAGACATGACTAGGGCATGATGGGAATTGTAGTTCCTGAACAGCTGGAGGGCCGTAGTTTGAGGACCCATGGTCTAGCCATTAAGGGGATGAAAGCTTCCGGAGGTCAAGTGGTTAATAATGCTATGTGTGTTTCTGGACTGCAGCTGTACTCTTTACTGAAAGATCTGTTCACACATTCACAGATTTTGTAATCTCTTGGTACCTGCGGCTGTCAGAATATACGGATCAGTGGATGCAGGCAATTGCCTGCAGATGCTGAGTGATGGAAAATTTTCCAGCATGTCCCATCAGGGGAGCCCACACAAAGCGTATGGCCAGCTTAACTGACATGTTGGTGGTTATTGCCATGTCAATTAACTGTCAATTAACGTTCTGAAGTGCTCAACTTGTAAGCAGATTCTGAAGTATTCCACACTGTGCAAAAAGAACCCAGGGGGCATTCTAAGTAGTCTGCAGCTGGGCATAAAGTCCTGTGTGGACTGAAGCATTGTTTACTCGCCGCTGGTGCATTTTCTACCCCCCACTGGCCACATTCCGGTGTGTTGCCATATTCTGCTCCCTATCGTACAATGCTCGCGTGGCGGCCAACTGCGCATGCGCAATGCGTTCCAAATGGAATTGCGATGCGTTCCAAACGGAATTGCGACGCGTTCCAATGGATTTACAACAGTACACACCAGCGAACCCGGCATTCAGGGCGACGTGGACTTAGAGGAAAGTGGCCCGTAGGCCTCACATCCTTGCTTTGCTCAGACGGCTCGCTCCGCTCGCTCGGCCTCCTGACTTTTTTTTTAACATCCTCCAATCGCATCGCGCATGCGCAGTTGGCCGCCATGTGACTTCCGGAGCATTGTACGATAGGGAGCCAAATATGACAACTCCCCATGAAAGTGTAAAGGACAGAAAACTATCTAATTTGCCGGGGTATAAGACACCCTAATTTTTCCAGCACAAATTTTGGTTTTGGGATTTACTCGCCGTATAAAACGACCTCCTTCCTACTAGTCTGTCTGGAAGCTGAAGTGTAGCCAGAACCACCACAGACAAACAGGCTTTTTTCAAATCTCACTGTGCCATTACATGCCTCACTGGGCCATTACATGCCTCGACAATCTCCCTGCTATATCCTGTATGCAGAGTCAGTCAGACTGCGGGTGTCCATTATTCCAAAGCCGTGCCTCCTCGTGCTGTTCCGTGATGGGTGGAACACTAATTTTCCCAGCAGAGCCTCTGTTCAGTGCCTATCACCCGATGTCCTCTTGTCCAGGGCCAAGGATGAGAAGGCAACCGTGATAGGCGGAACATTGAACACAGGCTCTGCTGAGTGTTCCGCCTCTCATGGAACAGCACGAGGAGGAGGCGCGGCTTTTAAATAATGAATACCCGCAGTCTGAGACGGGTACCGGCGTATAAGATGACCCCCGACTTTTGAGGCATTTTTTTAAGTACAAAAGGTCATCTTAGGCCTTGTACACACGAGGGAATTTTTCCGCTAAACATGGTCCTACGGACCACTTCAGCCGAAAAATCCGCTCGTCTGTAGGGGCAAACGGAACGTTTTGGCCGGATTCCTCCGGCGGAAAAGTTTCAAAGCATGCTTTGAAATTTTTACGCCGGAGAGCTGCCCGTCGGATATGTCCGCTGGTTAGTACGACAAACCAGCGGACGTATCTGCCCGCACATGCGTCGTATCCTGTGAATGGATCCGACGCATGCGCGCGGAAGTGTTTACTTCCTGGTGACGTGGCGGTGACGTGGCAGCGTCAACGTCACCGCGCTGTCCGCCGGCGGGGAATTTGATCCCATGGTGTGTACAGCCATCGGATCAAACAGTCCGGCGGACATATCCGATGAAAACGGTCCGTCGGACCGTTTCCATCGGAAAAATCCCATCGTGTGTACAAGGCCATATACGCAGGAAAATACAGTAGCCCTTTGTTTTAGAAAGTTTAGAGACCCCTGATCAAGTGAAGAGCGATTTGAAATCCAGTTTTTCAGTGCTTGCGCCTTAAAAACACACCGTGGAATTCCCAGAAGGATCCATCTAAGATCTTCCATTGATAGTAGATCGGAAAGCTCTTCGGAGTGACTTTACCTGCTCGTCTCCTGGCATTTGTCTAGCTCCCACATAATGAACCTCAGCTGGTGGTGGTGTATGCCGGTTCCCTATGAAGGCTGGGTTCACACTTGTCCTACAAACGCTCCTACATTGGGAGCTCATGACGTGTGAAAATCAATGTTTCCCTATGAGAGCCGTCTTAAAGCGGATGGTTCACTAGAAAAAAATATTAAAAGCCAGCAGCAACAAATACTGCAGCTGCTGACTTTTAATATTAGGACACTTACCTGTCCTGGAGTCCAGCGGCGTCCGCAGCAGAGGATGAGCGATCGCTCGTCACCCTGCTGCTCCCCCCTCCATCCACGGTGAGGGAACCAGGAAGTGAAGCGCTGCGGCTTCACTGCCCGGTTCCCTACGGCGCATGCGCGAGTCGCGCTGCGCCCGGCGATTGGCTCCCGCTGTGTGCTGGGAGCTGAGAGTTCCCAGCACACAACTGGGGGGCGACGGGATGTCGCCAAAAAACCTGTCTTTTGCCCGAGACTGCGGGCCGGAAGTGGTTGCAGATACCTGTCTTTAGACAGGTATCTGCACCCCCCTCCCCCCTGAAAGGTGTCAATTGTGACACCGGAGGGGGGGAGGGTTCCGATCAGCGGATCTTCACATTAGGGTGGAGATCCGCTTTAACTGTTCCTACACAAGTCGGTCCGACTTTGAAAATGCTCCCTGTACTACTTTGGTCCTACACTGATCCTACTTCAGCCCATTGAATATCATTGAAGTCGGACCAAAGTAGGAGCCTTGTCCTAACCATCCGACTTGTCACATCTGACATGTGATTACAGCAGCAGTAAAAGGAATTTATTTCACTCTGGGATTGTTTTCTTTGGTCAAAAACAAGTCAGACTATCACAAAGTCGGATCAAAGTAGTATCCTGTTCATGAAAGTCGGATGGATGTAGGACCAATGTAGCATCAATGTCCCAGAGCAAAGTAGGATGAAAGTAGTACTGCTGTCGTGTAGTATAGTGTGAACCCAGCCTAAGGGGCGATAGGCCAAAATGCCGCCTGTAATAGTGCTAGAAATCTGATGAAATTTTATATTCGCACATCAAAGTCTCCTTGTTGTGCGCTTGTCTCTTCCTACTGAGGTGGAGGAAAGTTTTGCTGGCACTAGTTAACTGTGTAGAAAGTTTATTTTTGGTAATTGTCAGCTGGGTGGTGAGGACAGAAGCTTCTCCACATTGATCAGGTAAAGCAGCTCATTTAGTAGAATACGTTTTTGTTCCTCGGTGGCGGTATTAGCGCAGATCTCATTGTATTAGTGTTTGCTGTGCTGTAATGAGACTTCTAATGCAGCCAGACTATTAATGTGATGGAGATGTTGGAGGACGGTGGTGAAGGACGATTCCTCTCTCGTCTCATTTATAGACTTTGCATGGCTCTGATCGCACCCACTCCACAAACCTCTTTGTCTCTCTTCTCTGGACTTGCTCAGTTGTGTAAAATCTTGTGGAAGCTACCATCTTGGATTGCAGCAAGTTCTGTGTAAGATATGTGTACTGTTCAGTCATTGACAATGGCAGAGATTCAGCACAGGTGCCTTTTTTATATTCTTAGAAGACCGTTTATGACATCGGAGCAGCAGTGGCGATTTAGTTTGCATGTGCCGCGCTATATAAGTTTTCATTCATTCAAGTTTTTTTTTTTTTTTTTTTTATGTAAGTTTTTTTAATATAAGTATTTTTTTTTTTTCATTCAGTGGTGCAAAAAGAGGACAGGACTTGAAAGAAAGTAGGACACCTCTTTTTATTTGAGAGGAAAGTTGAGATTTGCATATAAGGCCACCATTGCCTTTGTGATTTGACATCTGAACTGTCGTGAGTTTTGCTACAAAAAGAACAGCACTACTTGCATGCGTGTCATTTTTCTTAAAATAATTTCTCTTGCTGACATCTTTACATGAAAGAGTTCCCCGCCAAACACTGCTTCTATGTAAAAAATAAATAAATAAATAACCCATCCCTATTTTACTCATTCTCACTGCTCAGATATGAATTATGGTGCAGTAAATGGCCTCACCTCTCTGTAAGTGCCTCAGCAGTTCTCTACCAGGAAACAAAAGTTGTTTTTTGTAATGCAGTGGAAGCTTTCTTTGCAGGATTCCTGAATGAGCCATATTGTCATTATGGGGGAGAGTTAGGGCCCTTTCACATGTGCGGACCGTAGATCCACTTTTGCGGACTGAAAACCCTTTTTTTTCTTCGGTCTGCAGAGCGGATCTGATGAACACGGACACACGGTCTGTGTTCATCCGATCCCCCATAGGGGAGAGCGGAGAAAAAACAGGGCGGTCCCTGCACAGTGTGCGGGGACCGCCCTGTCAGCAGACAGCTCAGCGGGGATTTACGGAGGAATCCCCGCTGAGCAGACGGACACACGGAGGCGGAACAATACTGATCTGCTCCGTGTGAAAGGGCCCTTACTAACAACTGGTGCACACAGAATCTGGGGCAGCTGTGTATAGTAACCAATCAGCTTTCAGGTTTTATTGTCCAAGCCCTATTTGAAAAAAAGCTGTATTTAGAAGCTGGTTACTATGCACTGCTGCACCAGATTCTGCATGCACCAGGTTTAGTAAATCTCCCCTTATATGTGATGTAATGGGTAAAATAAGTACATAGGGGTTGATTTGCTAAAACTGGAGCGTGCAAAATTTGGTGCATAGAAACCAGTTGGCTTCCACGTTTTTATTGTCAAAGCTTTAAGCGGAGCTCCACCCTAAATCGGATTCCCCCCCTCCAGTGTAACAATTGGCACCTTTCGGTGGGGGGGGGGGAGGGAATACCTGTCTTTAACAGGTATCCTTCCTCCCCTGGCCTCCGGGCTAATAGGGGAGAGGAGCGGGGCCTCGCGCATTTGCAGTAGGGTTTCCTGCGTGAAGCTGAAAGGCTATACTGCCAGGTTCCCTTACCCGCAATGGCGGTGGCAGCACCCGACAGCTGATGGAAACATCAGCTGCGGTGCCAACTTCGAGGAACTGCAGGACAGGTAAGTGTCCATTTATTAAAAGCCAGCAGCTGCAGTATGTGTAGCTGCTGGCTTTTAATTTTATTTTGTTCTCCCCAGACCTCCACTTTAACACTTTCCCTACCGAGTCATTGTAAAATGACGTCGGCGAGAACCCTCCCTCCCTCAGAGTGGACATCATATGACGTCCTTGCTTGACGTCCGCGTGCCCCTGCCGCTTTGCTCGGGACTCGGTGCGGGTGCCCACAATCACGGCAGGACCATGGATCTGTGTGTGTAAACGCACAGATCCATGTCCTGTTAGTGGTGAGGAGACCGATGTGTGTTCCAAGTACAGAGGAACACACATCGGTCTCCTCCCCTTGTGAGTCCCCTCCCCCTATAGTTAGAACACACTTTAGGGAACATTATTAACCCCTTCTTCGCCCCCTAGTGTTAACCCCTTTCTGTGCCAGTGCAGATTTATAACACTAATCGCTGTATAAATGTGAATGGTCCCAAAAATGTGTCAAAAGTGTCCGATATGTCCGCTGCAATGTCACGGTCACAATAAAAATCGCATTACTAGTAAAAAAAAATAAAAAAAAATGCTATAATGCTATTCCCTATTTTGTAGATGCTAGAACTTTTGTGCACACCGATCAAATACACTTTTTTTGCGATTTATTTTATTTTTTTACCAAAAATCAGCCTGATCCTCCTTCTTGGGTCCCTCTTGGGTGCTTCTGACCCCTACCTTCTGTTTAGTGCCCCCACAGCAAACCGTTTGCTATGGGGCACTTGAACCCAATCTCAGATCCCTGTGTCCTTTTAGACACGGAGCTGCGAGTCAGTCCCGCCCCCTTGATCTTCTCATTGGCTTACTGACTTTGAAAGCAACGGAAGCCAATGGCGCCACACTCCTGTCTGAGGCAATAAAGAGAGCCCCGGGCAGCTGAGACATTCCTACAACATCGCTGGATCTAGAGGGGGCTCAGGTAAGTAGTATGGGGCTGCTGCACCCAGAAGGCTTTTTATCTTAATGCATAGAATGCTTAGAAAGAGAGTTTGTGCTCGTATAAGGGTCTGGATTCGCTGTTTTTTTATTTTTATTTTACGTGGAGTTTCCCTTTTAAGATCCTCAGAGCACAAGTCGAATGCCAAAGTTGGATCAGTTAAGACGATGATCCGTCTTCAATTAACTTCAATGGGCTGAAGTAGGATCAAAATAGCGCAGGAACTTTTTTCAAAGGCGGACCAGTTTCTCTCTTAGGGAAACATTGATTTGCATACGTCACGTGCTACCAATGTCGGAACGTTTGTCTTACAAGTGTGAACCCAAACTAAGGTTGGCCACACATGATACAATTTTCTGTGCAATTTTCTTTTAGATTTACCAAAAACATTATAATATAAGGTCAAACTAAACAACACTTTCAATTGTATGCAATCAGGCAGGCCCTTGTACTACATAATTGAAGGTAAATCTAAAGAAAATTGTACAGAAAAGTGCATAGAAAATTGTATCATGTATGGCCAGCCTTAAAGCGGAGGTTCACCCTAAATATAAGATCTCTCATGTGATCCAGCATACTGGCGTCAGCGCCAGTATGCTGGGTTTTTTTTTTTTTTTAATCGCACACTTACTGTATTATTCCGGAATTTCATTTTTTCCCCCCGCGGTGGACGGCTCTAGTATTGCTCGTCACATCTTCCTAAAATACCCGATATGGACTCGGGTAATCTCGGCGAAAATGCGGCGCCTGCGCACAGACCTAGGAGCTGACTGCGCAGGCGCCGTATTTCTCCGAGTCCTATTTCGGAGGGCGTGACGCGCCATAGCCGTAGGACTCGGAGAAATACGGCGCCTGCGCAGTCAGCTCCTAGGTCTGTGCGCAGGCGCCGCATTTTCGCCGAGATTACCCGAGTCCATATCGGGTATTTTCGGAAGATGTGACGCGCTATACTGGCGCCGTCCACCACGGGGAAAAAAATGAAATTCCGGAATAATACAGTAAGTGTGCGATAAAAAAAAAAAACCCCAGCATACTGGCGCTGACGCCAGTATGCTGGATCACATGGGAGATCTTATATTTAGGGTGAAATACCGCTTTAATCTCTCTTTCCACATTCAAATTTATGCCATTTGTTCTTGAATTGCTGCTGTGATTCTATTCAGGTGCATTTAATAGCAAAGTGGTGTAAGCTGCACCTGTGCTCAAAATAACATGATTATCTGTAAAGTGACCCCAGACTCATTAAATCATTAAACTCGCTGTATACACAACCTAAACCAGCTAGGTGACAAGAATAATAGAAACAGAAGTGGGCAGAGCTGGCACCAGTACTGAACGTCCCTCTGTGATTGTCTTTGATTGTGCAATGTTTGGGCAAGGCGACATGATGGAGATTTGTTTACCATGCTGGATAGCTGATCCTCTGATTAGTGATAAACAATCGGGGTCTTTTCACACTTACAGCAGAACTTTACTCTCTTAATTAACATTGACTATTTCTAATCCTTATACTGCTAGCAGTAGTAAATAGCTAGGAAAGTACTTTATTAACTTAATTTTTTTTGTATATTTCTTAAAGGGGTGTTCCAGCCAATATTTTTGTTTATTAAAAGTCAGCAGCTACAAAAAGTGTAGCTGCTGGCTTTTAATAAACAATCACTTACCTGTTCCAGCGACGCGCCGACCGGGGCTCCGCTCCTCTCCCCCCCCTCCCCGGCTGGCATCCTCATTGAGACTGTGGGCACCCGGCTGTGACAGCCTTCGGCTTCACGGCCGGGCACCCACTGCGCATGCGCGAGCAGCGCTGCCCGCCGCTGATTGGACAGGCGATCGCATGGGACCTGTCATGTGTCCCATGCGATCGCCTACAGGGAGGGGCTGCTGTAGGCGATTAAGCTTAATCGCCTAACCAGCCCCTCGGCGGAAGCAGGAAGTGGGACAGGAAGTCCCACTCCTCCTGAAGCCCCCACTCCTCCCCCAAAAAAATTTACATGCCAAATCTGGCATGTAAGGGGTAGGGGAGTGGAACAAGCGGAAGTTCCAATTTTGGGTGGAACTCCGCTTTAAATTACTTAGCTCTGGTTCACATTGATGCTACTTTACTTGAAGTAGCGTAGTTTCAAAGTAGCAAGGTCGGTGCGATTTCAGGTGCTACTCGATAGACATCTGTGTGGCTTCAGACAGATGTCTATTGAAGTCGCACCTCAAATTGTCAAAGTAGTGCAGAAACTACTTTTGTAAATCGGCGTGGCACTGCAAAATCTGTGTCGCACCAATTGGAACAGTGCCATTGCTGCCAATAGACTCAATAGAATCAAATGACAAATCGCTCCAATGTGAACCTAGGTTTAAAGGAGAAGTTCTGGATTCATAAAAACAAACAAAAAAAAAAAACATACTCTCCCAGGTGGATGCAGCATCGGTCCAATGCTTCATCTGTCCCCGGCCAGCTCTGAGGCTGCATTCACACCTGAGCGTAGCGTTTTGCGGCGTTATTTGCCGCGATATTTGCGGCGTTATTTGCCGTAGCGTTTTTTTCCGCGATTTTGGACAGGTCTAGGGTCACCAAAGTTAAAAGCAGAAAAACGCCCAAATACGCCCAAAAAGTCCCAGAACTTGTTTGAGCTTCAGGCGTTTTTGAACTTTTGGCTTCAGGCGTTTTGTAGTGGAGATGTGAACCATCTCTATAGAGAATAATTATTTTTTTCCCCTCCAGCGTTTTTGTAGCTTCAGACTTCAAGCTACAAAACACTTCAATGTGAATGGGGTCTAAGATGGAGAACTGAGCAATCAAACACCTCTGATCGATCGCACAACTCTCGGTCTTCATACTGCACAGTCACCAGCACTCTGCTCTGCCCCGCCTGCGCTCACTGGACTGTGGGTGAAGTGGCTGGTTTCCAAGCAGGTTGCTCAGAGGCTGAGCCAGCTGCAGGGCTGGCATCTTGGTGGATCCTGATCATATGATATGGATCTTTTTAGAGCCTGCACATGGCTCTGTGATGTCAGCCGACAGAGGACTTTAGCCTGCTGTTGGCTAAAAATGGGTCACAGGAGTGCAGAACGAAATGCACTTCTGTGATCCATAGGAGAAGTAAAGCCAGAAAAGATTTGGCTATGCTTCTCATCTTTAATGATTGTTGTGTCAATTATGTTATACATCCCAGAAGTCTTCAGGAGGATAGGAGAATTTTTCTCAACTAAGCACATCCTCCTGCCAGCATGCCTGAGCAAAGGGCAGAGGGATTCCAGGAAATAAATGCTACATGAAATATCTGCCCTTACTTAGGATGACCGTTGCCAAAAATGCTAGGGGGGTGTTTTTGAAAGTGATTTCTCAGCGAAATAAAGCGCGATGACAACAATGAATGGGAGGGAGTTTGCTTTGAATATAAAAAATGAATTGGAGTTTTTTGGTTTGTACTGCTCAAATGCAGTGTAGTTTGATTTCAGGTCACAACAATTGCATATAAATATGTTAATACATGAGTCAAGGCACACATCTGTTTGACCTGTCAGTGTAGATTGATGTGCAGAAATGTGATGATATGGATGGGAGTGTTGGGCAGAACAGTGATTGGAGAGGTCTGGTTATTTTGAATGGCTGTCATCAGTTTTAGATGGAGATGTTGGTTCGATTGGTGGTCGTGTTGTATGTCTGTAACCAATGATGGATGGAGGTGTTGGGCAGAGTCTTGATGGGTTTTATTGGATGTTTTTGATGAAGATGCCAGGGAGAGTGGTGGTGGATTGTTGGATGTCTTTGATCCGTAATAGATGAAGATACCAGGGAGAGTGTTGGTGGATTGTTGGATGTCTTTGATTAGTGATGGATGAGGATGCCAGGGAGAGTGGTGGTGGATTGTTGGATGTCTTTGATTAGTGATGGATGAAGATGCCAGGGAGAGTGGTGGTGGATTGTTGGATGTCTTTGATCCGTATTAGATGAAGATGCCAGGGAGAGTGGTGGTGGATTGTTGGATGTCTTTGATTAGTGATGGATTAGGATACCAGGGAGAGTGGTGGTGGATTGTTGGATGTCTTTAATCCGTAATAGATGAAGATACCAGGGAGAGTGGTGGTGGATTGTTGGATGTCTTTGATTAGTGATGGATTAGGATACCAGGGAGAGTGGTGGTGGATTGTTGGATGTCTTTGATTAGTGATGGATTAGGATACCAGGGAGAGTGGTGGTGGATTGTTGGATGTCTTTGATTAGTGATGGATGAAGATGCCAGGGAGAGTGGTGGTGGATTGTTGGATGTCTTTGATTAGTGATGGATGAATATGCCAAGGAGAGTGGTGGTGGGTTGTTGGATGTCTTTGATCCGTATTAGATGAAGATGCCAGGGAAAGTGGTGGTGGATTGTTGGATGTCTTTGATCCGTAATAGATGAAGATACCAGGGAGAGTGGTGGTGGATTGTTGGATGTCTTTGATTAGTGATGGATGAAGATGCCAAGGAGAGTGGTGGTGGATTGTTGGATTTCTTTGATCCGTATTAGATGAAGATGCCAGGGAGAGTGGTGGTGGATTGTTGGATGTCTTTGATTAGTGATGGATGAAGATGCCAGGGAGAGTGGTGGTGGATTGTTGGATGTCTTTGATTAGTGATGGATGAGGATGCCAGGGAGAGTGGTGGTGGGTTGTTGGATGTCTTTGATTAGTGATGGATGAAGATACCAGGGAGAGTGGTGGTGGGTTGTTGGATGTCTTTGATTAGTGATGGATGAAGATGCCAGGGAGAGTGGTGGTGGATTGTTGGATGTCTTTGATTAGTGATGGATGAGGATGCCAGGGAGAGTGGTGGTGGATTGTTGGATGTCTTTGATTAGTGGATGTCTTTGATTAGTGATGGAGGAAGATGCCAGGGAGAGTGGTGGTGGATTGTTGGATGTCTTTGATTAGTGATGAATGAAGATGCTGGTCAGAGTGATGGAAAGTTGGTTGTTAAATTAGATGTCACCGATCAGTAATGAATGGAGGTGCTCGGCCCAGTGGTTATATTGGATGTCTCTGATCGGAGATTGATAGGGGTGTTGGTTCAGGCAGGCAGAATCTGTTCTCTCCCTATATAAATACATGTTTATCAGATCACACCTCACTTGCTGCTAGTATTAATTATCCCATCTATAATTACCATTGTGTCAAGCTAAAGAAACCGATGTGCAGCGCTTTGCAGCTCTCGCTCCCCACCCTCAGTCAGGAATGACCTTGTAAACCTCTTTGATTGTACTGTTGTGTCCACGCCGGCCGGGGTGTTTACTATGCATCATCCTGTAAACGCGTCTCTGTTCTGGGCTGGAGGGACAGCCCGTATTATTATATTGTTGCCACTTAATTCATTTTCTAAGAATCGGTGCCAACATATCTCATGCCCTCCCTGGAGACATCTGGAGGCAGCTGAACCTGCACATTGTTCAGCCTTTGATGGGTGAAAGTCTTAAAGGAGCAAAGAAAATACGTTTTTTGTTTGTTAACTAAAGATAAAATTACAAGGAACATGCCACTGACCAGGAACATGCACTGCACAAGAAGAGAAATAGATTTTTCTGTTACAGGATGATGCACCCTGCAGGGAATAGCACAGATGACATAGATGTATCTAGAAACCAGAATTTAGCATTCGTATGCCAAAAAAACATGGTGACCTTGTTTATCACTAGTCCAGCTTGTACTTGCACAATGCATGCTGTTGTTTTTACTGCTAAGTGTTAAATATTCCACAGGTTGCATGCCAGTCTAAACCCTGATATAGGCAGGACAATTAAATCTGTAAGCCAGATAATGGGATCCTATGATACATGCTGCATCCCATGAGATAGCGGGTCCCCCCTCCTTCCTTTATTTTGGGAGCAGAGAGCAAGCGGGTGAAATCTAAACATTCCCAGTAATGGAGGCACTCAGCATTAAATCCTGCTCTGCTGACACTGCAACCTTATTTAGCATTTTCTGGCCCAGCCGGGAACTTGGCACACATTATCGCTGTAACAAGTCCGTGTGAGACACTGCACACCAACTAATAACTAGGATAAATGGGGTCCCAGTGTACCCACCGGCAACCTCTCTATGACTTTCACTAAAAGTACAAAGATCTAATATCCTGGTGTACCCGCCAGAGGCCTCTCTATAACATTCACTAAAAACACACAGATCTCACGCCCCAGTGGCTCCTCTGTATTCCGTGTATATGTACGTTTTACACGGCGCCCTACTTTTTCCGGAAATTGGGGTTCTACAGATGGGTCTTTGGAAAGTACAATAAGATCTAATATCCTGGTTTACTGATAATATACAGATAGAACATCTTATTGTACTTTCCAAAGGCCCATCTGTACAACCCCAAATTCCGAAAGAGTTGGCCGCTGTGTAAAATCTACATAAACACAGAATGCAATTATTTGCAAATCAATTAAAGCGGCATTCCACCAAAAAATGGAACTTGCGCTTTTCGGAACCCTCCGGTGTCGCATTTGCCAGCTTTCAGGGGGAGGGGGAGCAGATACTGGTCTAATACAGGTATTTTGCTCCCATTTCCAGGCATAGATAGAAGTCCAGACACCACTATATGGAACTCTATAATAACACAAGCAATATGTAAGAACTCGAACATGTAGTGGCTTCTCTCTTTGAATGTGTGTCTTGGCTCACATGAACTCACTAGCACTCTCGAGGACAATCCGAGACATCGGACGAGGCCTATTCATAACAGCCCTGTATCACCCAATTCTGCTTCTCAGGACGGTAGTCCGAGGGCCAGGGCCAACCCACATGATCGGCACTGACCTCCAGACCATAGAGGGCTCAAACACGAGAGAAGAGAAAATAACATAAAAAAGAAGAGGTGGAAGAAGGAGGGGTAAGTGAAAAAGCAAGAGCAATAAAGAGGGGATTGACAAGAGGGGGGGTGGTAACCCACCTGCTACCCCCACCGTCTACTGTATGCTGTGTACATCGACCCTGTTATAGGATTCTAACTGCTCATGAGTCCTGGCTCGTCTTTTTGTATTTTTCTTTTCACTATGTGCCAAATATTTCCAACTAGTGAAAGGTCTGGACTGCAGGCAGGCCAATTAAAGAGGAGCACTACACTCGACCAAAAATTAAGTCAGCAGCTACAAAGACATTTGACTGTCCAGGGATTCATCAATGTTCTCACCCGAACAGATTGTTAAGTCGGCTTTAAAAGCAGTCGCCAGCAACTCTATTAAGGGAATCGGGAAGTGAAGCCGTGCGGCTTTGCAGCCTGTTTCTTATTGTGATGCGCCTTGTGAATGATCCTGTAGTCTTCTGGGACCTGTAATGTGTCCCAGAAGTCTGTGGGGGGAGGGTGGGGTAAACTTCTGCCTCCAGATCGCCGCAGCGATCTGAGCTAGAAGTGGAAGCAAGTACCTGTCCAAACCAGGTATCAGGAGAACTGCTCTGTACTTGTTACATGAATCGTGGAAATGCTGGATTGAGATCGCAATCTTTTTAATGATTAATCGTGCAGCTCTAGCTCACACAGTGATTGATTTTTGGAAGTATTCCTGTGTCTGTGCAGTGATGTCCATCATAGAATCATGCCTGTTTTTAATGCAGTGCCATCTCAAGATCATGGGCATCTAATATTGTGTTTTCGGTCTTATGCCTTGTGCACAGAGATTGCTCCTGATTTTCAGAATCTTTTCATGATCTGTACTGTAGATCAGTGGTTCTCAATCCCTGTCCTCAAGTGCCCTGCAACGGACCTTGTTTTGGTAAAATAGCTGTCCAAAATACCAAGCAATTGACTCTGATTTGAGGCACCTGTGCAAGATAAAGGAAAACCTGCAAACATGGCCTGTTGGGTGTAGGGGTACTTGAGGACAGGGTTGAGAACCACTACTGTAGATATATTTAAAATCTTTACTCATTTACATTGAGGAACATTATTTTGAAATTGGTAACACTCTGCCCCTCTCTTTCTGAGACACGCTGACTCTCTAAGATGCTCTTTCTATATTCAATCATTTTGCTGACCTTTTTGTCAATGAACCTAATTAGTTGCAAAATGTTCTTCCAGCTACTCCTTGTTGGTACCACTTACTTTGACAGCTTTTTTTTATTGCCCTGTCCCAACTTTTTTGAGACATGTTGCTGCCATCAATTTCAAAATTACCTTATTTTCTGCATAAAATGGTACATTTTCTCAGTTTAATTTTTGTTTAGATACTTCTGGCAGCTACCAGCCCCCCCCCCGTTTTACTTACCTGAGCCGCGGAATTCACTCAGCTGTGACGCGCTTTCCCTCTCTCCACAGGGTTTTGGCTCTTGATTGGATAGATTGATAATGGCATAGCCATTGGCTCCCGCTGCTGTCCATCAAATCCAATGATGCGGGCACCGGAGGGCGGGGCAGAGTCATACATTTGGCAGTTATGGAGAGCGCTTCTCCTAGAGGGTTATCTAATGTGCAAAGGAGCTGCGAGAGCCGCCGTTAAGAAAAAAAAAAAAAAACACAAAGC